>JARUPO010000010.1:0-600000 GCA_039700045.1 Malbranchea zuffiana | reverse complement strand
CTAGATAGTCGAGAACTCGAAGCCACCGCGAAAGTATCTTTCCAGGCCGGAGATGAGGGCTTCGGTCTGAACCCCCGCTGGATCGACAGTTTAGGTCATATTGCTGGGTTTATCATGAACGGTAATGACAACGTGAATTCGAAGAGTCACGTTTTTGTCAACCATGGCTGGGAGCGAATGCGTTGCGCAGCTAAGTTTTCCAAGGGGAAGATATACCAGAGCTATAATAGGATGCAACTGGTGGACGGCACATTATACGCCGGAGACACCTATATTCTGGACGAAGGGGTTGTGGTCGCAATTTTTGAAGGCGTCACGGTAGGTTACCTCGTCGGAAGTCATAGACAATGCACTCAGCTAACCGCGTATAGTTCCAAGGAGTCCCGCGGCAGGTTTTGGATCACCTATTGCCATCAAGTATAGGCACAAGCCGGAATCCAAAGTCTGCTACTCTCAGCCCGAAAAGGGAGACGCCGCAAGCTATACCGAAGAAAGTTCCAGAGGCACAGCCAAAGCAAGCAGGGCATGCCAAAGCTGTCAATCCACCGCAAAGTAGCATAGTGTCTCGAGTTATGGCTATCGTCTCAGAAGAGGCCGGCATTGACTTGGCAGAGCTAGTACCCACCAGTGAATTCGCCGATTTTGGTATTGACTCGCTGCTTTCACTGACGATATCCGGGAGGATTAGGGAAGAGCTTGGGCTCAATCCGCCACCGACGCTCTTTGTGGATTGTCTTACAGTTCAGGATCTCAAGGATTTTTTTGGAGGCGAAGTATCCTCGTCATCGGACTCTTCCAGCTTTGACAAGACAACGGAAGGGCCAGGTCTGGATTCGAGATCGGAGACAAGCAATGATGGATGTTCCACGCCAGACACAGAGATGTCAGAGGTTGACCCGATTGACTTCATCCGCAACGCTATTGCCGAAGAAACAGGAATTGCATCGACAGAGCTGACCCGTTCTACAAGCTTTTCCGAGCTTGGTATCGATTCTCTGCTGGCTCTGACTATCATGGGTAGACTGAGTGAGACACTGGAGATAGACGTCCCGCAGACACTTTTTGCAGAGAACGATACGCTGGCTGAAGTCGAACAGGCGCTTGGGCTATCGTCGAAACGCGCAGTTGGCGATAAAAGTAGTCATGCAGCCATGCAAATACCTCAGTTCCTCGCAGACGCAGCCCCGCATGCATCATCGATTTTGTTGCAAGGGAACCCCAAGACGGCTAAAAAACTGCTTTTCTTGCTTCCTGATGGTTCCGGTTCGGCAACATCATATTCGTCGCTTGCAAGGCTCTCATCCGACATTGCAGTATATGGCTTAAATTGCCCATGGATGAAGACACCCTGGGATATGAAATGCACATTGGAGCAACTAACAGCGAAGTACTTGGTTGAGATGCGTCGACGCCAGCCAACGGGGCCGTATTATATTGGAGGTTGGTCTGCTGGAGGCATTTGCGCTTATGAAGCAGCCCAACAGCTCGCTGTCCAGGGTGAAAAGACGGCATGCCTCATCCTTATCGATTCGCCAAACCCGGTAGGGTTGGAAAACCCGCCTCAGCGCATGTACGATTTTTTCGAAAGCCTGGACTTCTTCGGAACAAAAGGAAAAGCTCCTCCGAGTTGGCTGCTTCCACATTTCAACGCCTTCATCACCACACTCGACAATTACAAGGTCAAGCCTTTTACTGGCTCCTCGCTTGAGACACATCTTGTGTATGCCCGTGATGGTATATGCAAGCACCCAAGCGACCCCAGGCCAGAGATCCGTCCCGATGACCCACGGGAAATGCTCTGGCTCCTTAACAATCGAACTAATTTCAGCGGAGAAGGCTGGAATAGCCTAGTCGGCGCATCTAACCTGAAGATTCAAGTCTTGGATGATGTCAATCACTTTTCCATGATGGAGCCGGGGCGGAAGATCGAGAAGCTCAGCGATTTTATTAGGCAGGCGATGGAGTAGCGCGGCAGTCTTGATTGTATATATTTAGCAGCACCAAATTGGTTCAGTATATATCTGATGAAGCAGATTAATGAGCAATGATAGAATGTTTCAAGTTCCTTATGATAGACCGCCGTGATGACGTTGAGGTCGGCTTTTGGTTCAGATCACGTGGATGAGACTGATCGACAGCGACGACAGGTCCTGTCCTTCTCACGATCGAGGGAACAGAGCATCGACCAACACCCATGGTCAATGTGTCGATAATGACCTGCTGGCTGCTGTTGAGGCAGAATGTGTATCTTCAACTAATACTAACCGCTTTTTACCAGGATTGCTTCCGGTGCTACGATTCTAAGGCATAGGATTGGAGCTGTCCCCTGAACAGACAAACAGTATGGGAAGTCAATTGGCTCGCGATACCTATCGAACAAGCTCACAAGGGGGAAAGTGGATAACGAAACATTTAACAACATGCAGTCGGTTCACTTCTTTCCAGACCACCCGGAGATTCCCCTCCAACCCCATTCAAGTTCGAAAAGCGATCCCTCCAGCAGATATCAACCTTCGCTCTACCATGCGGCGACTCCATGGATCCCTGTGACCTTGCCCGCTTCTGCCTCCTTCTCGCCCTTGATTATTGCGGCTACGTGTTTTCCCCCGACGTCTGGCTCTGTGGCACCCATCTGTCTCAGCGCGTCTGGGTTCCCAGTGAAATTCGTGGCGAGGAATCCTGGATCCGCACCGAGCACCTTTATTCCTTGCATTTTCGGATGGTTCGCATACTCCACCATGACCATATTCAACGCAGCTTTGCTAGCGCGGAGTTCGGTTGCATAAGGCCCGTAATGCCGCGATGTTTGATCGGACGTATATGTGAGGGAGCCTAAGCTCGACGTGATGAAAACGATTCGTGGCGCGCCAGACTTCCGTAGAAGGGGAGTGAAAGCCTCCGTGACGCTGACGGCACTGACGACGTTGACATTGAGGGTGTTGGCAAATGTATCTCGATAAAGCTGGTCGTTACCGTAGATTCCCGCATTGTTTACGAGTACATCGACGCGTCCGTTGGTGGCTGCCACCTTGGCGGCGGCAGTGTCGACAGATTCCTTATTCGCCACATCGATTTGAACTGTTGAGGCCTCGCCCTTGGCACCTGGAAGCTCATTCAGCGCCTTCAATGCGGCCTCTCCCTTGCTGGCATCACGACAGCCCAAAATCACGTGACACTCGACGGTGTTCACCAATTCCTTCGCTGTTTCGAACCCCAAGCCTTGGTTTCCCCCTGAGTCCCAATATCAGCAGATGAGTTCTATGGGAATGCCAAGTCAGCTGAGAGCTCGTACCAGTGATGAATACGATTTGCTTAGATGCCATGTCTCTCGTGTATCTTGGACTGCAACGGATCGAGTTCGATACTAGTGCAAATGGTCAGCACCGGAGAAATCTTTTGATCGAACGTCAAGCGCCTCAGTGATTCCCAATATACGGGGTTGTGAATGCAGGAGATTCTGTTGATTTCTAAGCAAGTAGGGGACACGCTACTGTCGAACGTTCTACCGTGGACGGGGAAACTTCGCGCCCCGGGTCCCGGTGTAGCACCGGGGTCCCTGCTATCAAGCGAAATCACAAATGTACAGTGGGATATCAGCGACTTGACGTGCAGAATAGTAGGGCTCGGCTTCGAAAGACCGGCCAGGCTCACGCATTAAGCCTTGACCATTTCTTTGTTCATATTCTATTGGTTCCAAGTAATCCGTGAGATTTCGGAACTTTGCGCGATTTACCCCTCTGAGTTCTCACAGCACCTCGATCGGCTGAGCATGTCTTTTCATTGTGGGGTCTCCAATGATATCAGCCGCAAAGACCAATGACAATCAAAGACGTGGGAAAGAGGGCCACCTTATTCTATTTGGAGGTTACTTTGATTCTACAATATCTCGACGACTGTCGAATCGAAGCTCTATAGAGCTCCGCAAAAAATGCTTAAGGCTTAATTTTTCACCGCCTGCGCGTTTCTCTCCTGGTCCCTCCTCATTTGCGTCTGCGCGTGTTCACTGAGCACCTCTTTCCCGTCATGGCCTGTCATTGGTCTGAATCCATTTCTAAACACCGGGCTCTGTCGGACTTTGTCCCAGTCGTGCAACATATAACCATTTTCTAAGGAGCACTTGACCTCCTCTGCTCCGCGAGGAACCAGTTCTGCTTCGTAGGCGGATATTGCCTGCGTGAGCGTTGTTCCCTTCGATCTAACACGTTTGATACTGTTGACTAGATGCGAGACGTCGCAGATACAGTGGTTGAGGCCCTGCCCACGGTCTGGAGACATGTCAGCTTCCAGTTCCGGTTTTTGCGTGGGTGGTGTGGACACTTACATGGCGGCATCGGATGCGCAGCATCTCCGACAAGAGTCAACCTGCCATCTCGGTTCTCCCACGGCTGCGAAATCCAATAACTGATATCGGCCTTATGTACCGGCGTATCCTCCGGTATCCATGTAAATGCTGAGCGGGCAGGCTCTCCCAGCTCCTTTGCTCTTTCCTTGATCAATGCAAGACGTTGAACATAGCTAAGCGAATGGTCCGACTCCCCAAGCCACGCCATCGCGAGATGGAAGACCCAGGACTCTGGGTGATCAGGGCCATCAGGCATACTGGAGACTAATGATTGATAATCAGTCAATGCTGTTCGTGGTATGAGGCAGATTTCTGCATCTTACTTGATTGAAAGGCATGGAATGATCGATGGCTTAAAGCCAGGTAGCTGGTGGGAAAATGCTGCCTGAGATACTTCGCTTTCTCTGCGTCTCCATAGCAGACTGTCATATTGTGATGCCAGATGGGAAATTTGCTAACTTTGGCTTTGTTCACTCCACCCATAGCAAATTCTCGAACCTTTGAGCGAGGTCCATCAGCCCCAACTACCATCGAGCCATGCACGATTGAACCGTCGGCAAAGGTGACGATGACTCCGTTCCCGCTTTCATTGAAGGCAATGTCGGTTAAATCTTTTCCGTACTATGTAATCCGGTTAAATAAGCACAATTCAACACTGCTGCACCGATACGCTTATGATATGAAGCTACTCACCTCAACTACGATGCCCTCGGCGCACAGCCCCCGCATTCTACTCCTCGGAACTCTCAGTCCCCTCTTATAAGGAACGCCAGCAAGTAGTGACCCCGTCTCCGCGTGGATAATTGGGTAATTGCCCCCTGCATCAATAGGGACAGCGGGATTACAGGAGGCATCGTCGAGCTGAGCAAATATTCCTTCCGGAACAACACTTTCAAGATGCTCTAGCGCCCAGTGGATAGCCATGGTCCATTCATTGCTTCGATAGTTCAGCTCAACCTCCTTTTCGAAGATGGTATACCGAATCCCGGCCTAGAGTTGACCCGTCAGTGCGTCAGTATGGGCCTATCCGGAACAAGAGGTATAGCTCGTGACACGGAGTTCGACATACCTTCTTGAGACCCTGGGCCAGCACGAGACCGGTGATCCCTTGAATGAAATTAGCAGCTTTTTCAATGTAGCAAGCGTGTATCATACACCAACTTACCGGCTCCTATAATGATGACGTGAATCTCACCGTCTGCCATTTCTTCTCAAAGTGCGACGTAACGAGGCTAATGGAATGGCAGGAGTTGGTCTTTTGGGTCTTTTGGGTGGTGAAAGGGGGAAGAAAGCGAAGCGCACTGCGACTTCACGTTTCGGGAATCAACTCCACGCGGGTGGTTATATTCACCTGACATGGACAAGTGTGGTATTTCGCGCTGCCAGCAGCGGGTCCCGAGGCGCGCCGGGGACCTGGGGTTGAGCTGCCCCTGAGGCTCATGCGCGAGGCTCATGCGCTCGGCTCCCGACTCGCGCACGCCGAATAGCGACCCTACTAAGAACGGTATTCCAGGTGTCGTTTGCACTTCCGCAGGCACTCGTTCATCGGAGGTTTGGAACCCATCAGGAATCCTGATCGCCAGCTAGCTTGGATTTGCAATATCACGCGACTCCCGAATTTGAAACTAGGCCGGATCTTCAATGACTTCTACGAGAGACATCGTTTCCGCGGCACTTGATTGACTTGAGTTTATATTCAACGTTAGAGCCTACTGACGCGAAATTTAAGAATTGGAACCTAGTCTATGCATCCGACGCTAAAACTCCAAATGAAACTAAACATGAGCCCGTGGTTTAGAGCTCGGAAAGAAACGCTATGTCGAGATACTCTACCATCGAGACATCAGATTCGTTGAGTCGCTGTCGTTTCCTGTTTTGCGGGGAAGGGATTTCAGCACGCTGTGGAGTGAGAAATTTCTGCCTTAGCGAGCCTTGCGTGTGTGCAAGGTAATCTGACTCGGCGGGCGTGAGCAACCCGGGAGATATGGAAACACTGGTTACGTCAGTATTCCCCAACGGCATTGTCCTTGGTGGGAAGCGATCGCCGAGTAACGGAAGGGAATACTCAGATGGGCCCTGGAGATCATTAAAAACCGAGTACATATGCGGCATATTGGTAAAGGTTTGGTCGTTGTGCTCCGAGTCTAAGCTGCTGCTTAAAGTTATAACTGGTGTCTCTGCCCTCGAAGGGGCTCTCCTCATGAGATCCACTACTTCAAGGAGCCCTTGCAGTGCGCGCCCGACTTTACGGGCGTAGTTGTTTGCCTGGATGCCGTTATCAAAATCCTGATAGCAGCCACTGACCTTCTGTAGCAGCTTGATATCCTCTTCCACCAGCGCTTCATTATCGGAAGATAGTGGGTAGAGGATATTTTTCGCCAATAGAAACAGCGCAGGTACCGAGAACGTATCTAAAACGCAGTAGAACGGAGACGAAGCCGACTCGCATGTGTTTATCGGGCCAGAATCGGGCGAACAGCTGACCTCTCTTGATTTTCTCGACCGTGGGCGAGAGCTTTCTGGAAGGAGACCCGGCCCATCCTTCATGGGCAGGAGAGCTTCCAACCATTCTACAATCGACTGGTCATGCTTGCCGCAGGCTATCAGCAGCAGCTGGCAGCTAGCTCTTGCATCGTTAAGTGCCCGGTGAATGCAGTCTGGCTCGGAGCTGGTTCGAAAGGCTGCGATCCGTGCTGCCAAAAAATCTAGCTGTAGCCGGATGCTCTGCACTGAACTGGACTTGATCATGTTACCCATGTTGCTCCAGTGGTTCAGCCCCTGTTCGATAGCAGATCTCGCGTCGCTATGGCTCATGCTCTTCCGTTGTGGTTTGGCTGCATGAAACGCTTGGTATATCTTTTCCTGCAGCTGTGCGAGTTCTATTCGAGCTGCGAGATTCGAGTTGTCCACGACACTCTGGCTAAGTTGAGAGGAGAGGGAGCAGTCAAAACTAGGGAGCCAGCAGATCGAGCCATGGGAGATGGCCAGACTTTTATCGCGCAGGTACAATGATCTGAAAACTTTGAATCGTTCCAGAGCCTCTTCTGCGGCCACCCCATGAGATGCAGCACGAGACTGATGAAGGCCCATAGTTTTCGCCAGCACGCACGCTTGTGCGAAGATAGACTCCGCAAACCCTGACGGATAATAGTGCTGGGCTGCGATGCTCTTTAATCGACAATTAGCGGCGAACACATATATTGATGCTAGTGGAAACTCACAAGGAGTGCCAATGCTTGAACATTGATTAATTTCGGCACCATCAGCACCCCGGCGTTACTGAGAGCCTTCCGGATAGTCATCAGGAACGGCATTGCGAACTGAGAGCCCACTACTGAATCGCCGCTGTGGTGGGACCTTTCGGAACCTAGAAACAGAAGAATGATCGTGTTGAAACAGATGGCCCAAGCATCATCTGCGGAGTTGAAAGGACGACTATAGAGGCGCTCCACGTTGGCAAGAAAGCTGGATTGGACAAATATGTCCGTCATATAGTCCGCCCGGTCGAAGAATTGGGCCTGGACAATCATAAGGAACTGTTTTGGCGGAAGCTGAAGTGGGCTATCATCGACCTGGATTTCGGCATTGTCTTCGGTACTTGCATTGAGGCACATTTGAGCCAAAATATCTTTCACCTTTTCGTTGCCTACCAGCTTTGCATCATGTTCTGATTCTTGAGGGTTCTCGGCCTGATTGCCCCAGAGGCTCGGCCCTGAAAATTCGGCGCACAAGGAAAACAAGGTACCAGGCCCATAATAACGATCGACGAGGTTTAACGGGCCGCGAACAACATGGCGCCCCGTTGTCAATAATGACGGCGTGCACTCCATGATCGTGTCGTCCAGTGAAGGTATGACACAGGCACTGGTCTCCAATGGGGCCGTACTTCTCGTATCCTGACTGGCATTCGCCTTGAGAAGGGTTATGAGGCTGGAAACCTCGCCTTCAATGCTAGCCAAACGATGTTCCACGTTGAAAACATTGTTACACCTGAAATAACGTGCATGTTAGACTGAAGTTCTGGCCTGGGAACCGGCCACAACCCCAACTTCCTTGAGCCTGCCAGGGAACTTACAATAACTTGATATGGTTTACCCTCTTGTTAGGTGCACCATAACAACATTCCACGTTATCTCTCTCGCAGTTCGCGCAGCTGGGCTTCTCCCTACCACACCGGATCTTCCTCTCGCGGCAGTGGGCACAAGCTCGATCGGAGCTTGACCATGAGTTTGACTATCCACCCATTGTTTTAGTCAAGGCGAACAGAAATAGATAGGCAGTTTAGTTCAGGGATTGCATACTTCCTTTCCAGAGGACGCCATATCCGCCCTGAGATATGTCTGGAGATTAGTCGAGTCCGAGCTCATGATTAGCTTCGGAAGGAAATTAGGTTCTCAAAATATCCCCGCGCTCTGTAAAGAGGTGCGAGTATGTTGTTGGTTTTAAGTAGCAGACTATTATCTTAACCCTGGACGCGGAAGCTAGCGAATAGTTGTAATCCAAATCACCATCTTTTTGGCTCCTAGCTTCATAAAGCTAAGAATTTTTGCCTAGAAAGGACAAAAAGGGGGGGGATACAGCTTCAACCCTAAAAATAGTGGCTCAAGGACTAACTACAATTGCGCAACAGCTCGTCTTTGACGTCTCATCCAGAAAAGGACATTTATTCGTTGTTGCACGCAGCCACCCGAGAATTCCACGGGTCAGCATGCATCTCAGCCTTGCAAACGCGAGCCGTGGGAGCTTCGGGACGAAGGTTTCGCTTTCGCCCTTCGGGCAGAGACAGTACCTGTGACTGACGGCGACCACATTGTCAGGTGGTCAGATTACTCTGAGCTCAGGCATTAACGCAGAGCTCGTATCGTCTCCCAGCGCCGGCGCGAGATCTTCGCATGATGCTGCACAAAACATTAATAAAACGTTCCGCCCTTCAGTCCGGAGGTACAGAAAGAGTTCCGTTCCGGTCGAAATTGTGAATCAGCGAAGCCCTGCAGAACCCAGGGATTTGGCCGAAGTTATTTTCCAGAATCCGCAGACATGTTTGTGGGTCAAACCGGTCAAACCCAATCGCAAAGATCCGACCCCTAGCTACAGCCTACCACGCGAGGTCGGAGTTAACTTGCGCTGGGGTATGCCCACGAGGATAGTTTGCTTTCTACGATCATGGATTCAGGGATGTGCGGACTGCGTCGGACTCTGAGAGGCCCAGGGGCTCGTGAGAAAACGAGCGAAGAGGTAGCATTGCAGCAGGAGACTGGCTCCCTGCTTCCCAGGGTTCAAACTTACAGGACACCGCTGCTACACGTGGAAAGGAAGCTGGACGAGGGTGAGGGATATTGATATTCCGTCGTACATGGAGGCTGAAGTTGAGTTTTATATCAAAGTCAGTGCGCACGGCCTCGATCATTTCGACATGAAGCTTTCTCTGCAGGCTGAGGTGGCGTCGGGAGATTGTCGCTTTACGAGGACTTATCTTCCGTCAGATTTCGGATTCAGGGTGAACATTTCCCGTGTCTCAGTGGTCAAACGGCTCGAGGAGATTGGGGTTCACATTCAAAGCGCAATCAGGAGTCTCCATCCGGCTCCCCAGCCCGTTCATTGGACACCCTGCGCCTTCGTGGCATTTACGACGTCTGATGCCTAGCCCGGACGCCGGGACGCGGCCCGCGCACTGGCTGGATTATCTTCCGAGGCGCTTTCAGCGGAGGGGTGATCGATGATCTCCCCCTTGCGACATGCATGATCGAGCCCCTGTCAAGGTGTGAATCTTGGCCTCGTGTTTGAGAATGGCGACACGACGGGCTAGGTGAGAGACGCAGACTCTTCAAGACTCGCTTCGGGGAGCCCGAAGGACGAAGGGGAAACACCGCCTAGCCATAAGGGAAAAGCCATATCTACCTGCGCTGGAAACATGTTATAGGTCGGCGGTGTACGTTTGGCTACGACAACCCGTCCCAAGCGAAAAAGCAAAATCTTGATAGAAGCAGTGACTTCCCAAGATACACCCCAAGAAACTAGATATCCCTTCGAAGACTTCCCTCCACCGCCTCGAAACCGTGAACCTCCACGAATCGCCATCAGCCGCCATGGGATCAGTGCAGCCAACGTTACTGTCACTTGCTGGAGAGATATTCGGCCAGACCTATCAACTGGACAAGTACCTAAAGGAGAACTCTATCGCGGAGCCGTCTCTCACGGTCGGTTCTTCCACGGAATTATGGAAGTCTCACGAAGACGAAGTTACGACGGCTCGCAACAAACTCGCTGGTTTGACCAAGCAGCTGATGAAACTGGCCTACGGTCCCCACGGCTTCCTGCATGAGTACGTGTCTTCGAACTGGGAGTATGGAGCCCTATACACTGTCCTGGAGTTCGACATTTTGGAGGAAATCCCCTTAGACGGACAGGTTCATGTGTCCGAGCTAGCAGAGCAGTCTGGCATTCCAGAGGACAAACTCCTCCGTATTCTACGATTGACTTCTTGCGAGCAGATTCTAGAGGAGGTTTCAGAGCGGGTTTTTGCTCATACAGCTGTATCTGCTGAGTTGGTCGCTGATAAGAAGTTCAAGGCATTCATTGGATTCCAGTATGTATCGTCCAACAATCCAGGGGAGTATTCTGACAGACGTTCAGGCTTTTTGAAACACGGGTTGCAAGTGCTCATTTGGCGGACTCCCTGAAAGCAAACGCCAATGACTACCGAACGGGACAGTCTGCATTTAAATACGCGTAGGGCAAACCTGCCTCTTTCCGCTAAAACGTCTTGCTAACTATGTATGCTCCAGCTGGGGTGCTTCCCTGTACGATTGGTACAAAACGCATCCAGACAAATCAGAACGGTTTGACATGGCGATGGAGGGAGTTGCCCAATGTAAGTCCCTGCCTCATATCAGCCATACACATCAGCCTCTAACAGACGATGCACGAAGCACTGGACCCCGGCAACGCACTCTTCTGCCAATGGTTCGAAACCAACAAGCACGAAACCCGTAACCTAGTCCTCGACGTCGGCGGCGGTAACGGCCATCTCGCCACATTCCTAGCCAACAAATTCGCGGACCTAACCTTCGAAGTCCAAGATATCTCTCAAACACTTTTAACACAGGGTCAGCAAGCCCTCTCGCAGGACCTTCGAGCACGCATCAACTTCAACCAACGGGACTTCTTTAAGCCACAGAGCCCAGAGAACCCAGACAAGGTCCTTGCCTACGTTCTTCGTAACGTGCTCTGGAACTGGTCGGATGAGGATTGCATTAAGTTACTGCAGACATTTATTCCCGTGTTGGAAAAGGCGCCGGAGACTGTTATTCTAGTCAACGACGGCATGTCTCCGGCAAGAGGCACGTTTGAACCACATGTCGAAAAAGCGTATCGGCGACGAGACGTAACTGTTATGACGATGCATAATACGAAGCAGCGGACGGAGGAGGAATGGAGGGCATTGTTTCAGAAAGCAAGTCCGCATTTCCAGGTACGTATGAACCGATGACATGGAGCGCTTTTCCCGGTAGTGAGCTGATCGTTGATCGTATTTAGGTGAATGTCAAAACGGCTTTTACATCGCATAGCTACAGGGGCCTGTGGGAGGTGCGGTGGGTCTTTGTTAACTGAGCGGAAAATGTTCATCTTTGGTCATATAGGGCCTATGTGTTTCTACTTAGCCGGAGGTTATACGAAGTAGATACATCAATGTCACTTCCGCATCAATTCTCATATCTAAATGAATGTAGTCGAAAGACCGTCCCCCGGAATCAAATGCACCTTCCCGTGAATATCGGTGCCGGTTAGCGCTTCTAGCAGATTGCATGTGTTTTTCCAGTCTTTCCTTGAAGAGAATGATCTTCGGCCTTATATTGCGGGTGATTGTGCGTCGCTTTGCCAGCATTGGTAACGTGTCGAAGGATATGCCTGAGAACGAAGTGGGTAAAAAGTCAGCCATCATCCTTTTTGTAAAAGCAGGAGAAACATACTCCTGATACTTTTCAACCCCTTTCCTATCCATTTCTCCCAACTGCGTGAGCGCAAGTTTAATATCCGCAACAAGCGCATCACAACGACTCCTACTGAAATCCTCCCTGACAACAATCCGCATGAGTTTCAACTTCTCACTATGCGGCGCCATCGTATACGCAGGAACCACCCATCCTCTCTCGCGTAACTGATGCGCAAGAGCAAACTCGTCGTACATAATATCCTCATCGGGACGCAGGCGGAAAGCAACAAGTGGGAGCCCATGGCCCTTGCCGTCGCTCATGATGATAAAACCTAGTTGCTTCAGGCATGCGGCGAGGTAGTCTGCTGTGCGGGTGAGATTGACCATGATGGCGCGGTAACCCCGTTTCCCGAGACGGATCATTTGGTAATATTGTCCGATGACTTGGGAGGCACCCTTGGAGAAGTTTAGTGTGAAACTTGCTTGATCGGCTCCCAGGTAGTTGATGTTGAAGACGAGTTCCTTGGGAAGGTATTCGGGGGAGCGCCAAACAACCCAGCCAACGCCGGGGTATACCTAAAGAGAGTAAGTCTCAAGTTATATCGTGGCGTGAAAAAGAATAATCCGTACCAGTCCATATTTATGACCAGAAACATTTATGGAAACCACTCGCTCAAGTCTAAAGTCCCATTCTAGATTGGGATTGACGAAAGGGGCGACGAAGCCTCCACTCGCAGCATCAACATGGATAGGGCAGTCGATTCCTCGCTGGATCAACAGATCATTCAGAGCTTTGATATCTTCATACTGTCCGGTGTAGGTAGTCCCCAGAATAGCACAGATGCCAATGGTGTTCTCGTCGACAAGGTCGACGGCGTCCTCAGGATGAATGACATATCTCTCGTTCGTGCAGTACACAAACTTCTCCTCGATATCAAAATACCGTGCCGCCTTCTCCCAGCATACCTGGACTGCGCTGCTCATGATGATGTTAGGTCGTGAGTAGTCCTTTCCTTCTGCTTTGCGCTTGTTTTGCCATCGTTTTTTCATGGCGAGGGTACCCAACATGATTGCTTCGGAAGATCCTACGCATGAGGTCCCCATTGCGTGGTCGTGCTCCTCGGTGTCAGGGGCATTGAAAAGGCGAGCAATCATGCTGACGCAGCGGTTCTGGATCTCGGCGGATTGAGGGTATTCTTCGTAGTCGATAAAATTCTTGCTGAAGGACTCTGTCATAAGCTTCTCTGCTTCCTCTTCCTGTTATGTACAGAAGCCTATGAGTTTCGATTCTGCTAAGTAGGCAGACCAATTCCATTCGACGCTCACCATGTATGTCGTAACGAAACTGGCCAGACTTCATCCCAGCAACAACACAGTCAGCTTATACATTCTATATCTGATAACAACCTCCACCTTTTGATGAAATAGCCAATGTTAAACGTACTTTAGCATCGGATTGCCATCCAGACTCAATTCATCCTTGATCATCCGGTAAGCAACTTCCCTTGGCATTTCCTTTTCTGGCATCTCCTCCTTCGGCAAGTCTTCAGCCGCGAAACGAGAACCATAGACACTCGAGTAGTAGTCATGTTCATGAGGCTCGTCGAGTGCAATGGTGTCGAGACGTCTGAGATACTGAGGTGGGGCGGCAAGGGAGTTCTTGCGGACAGCTGCGAGGTGGACCATATTGTAACTGGTACGCAATCTGCGAATGAAAGTACTTCAAAATATACCGTCGAAAATGCTCTTAATGTTCAGTTCTCAGCGAGGGCAGCAACGCAGGAGCTTCGAAACCAAGAATATAAAGAGCACTGGTGGTGAGGGGAAGACAACCCCTCACCTCCAAATATATGACCATCGAGACACGGAGAGAGCGGGGTCTCCCTTGTAGACACTAGTCACAGCAAAGGTGGGCTGAGCGGGCTGAGCGGGCTGAGCGAGCTGAGCGAGCTGCACAGTGACCCAATAGCCAATTGCCGCGGCTTCATCTCGAACCCCCTGTACCGGGCTGCCCAATGGGCCTTTTCCGGGACACACGCCACCCAATTCATTGGAGTAAGATGCCCGAGTCCATGAATGGCGCTGGAAGTGCATGCACGACGACGAACAGAGTGACTTCTGTGGCGTGTTCAAGAGAGATGTTGGCGAGAGCAAGGAGATGTCGTTGGAAGTCGGCGGAATCAAGCTAACCCGAGAACGGAAAAAGCTCGGCGATTGACACGCGGCGGAGACGGACCCACTCACGCCAAGACGGCTGAAAGCTTGTTTTCGAGCTTAATTTCACGATTGATAGGAGTTACTCGTAGGCATGCAGAAGGGCAGGAGCCTACTAGCTACCGCGTCTTTTAACCAGACGTGTCTCCAAAGGACGGAATTAAGTTCAAATCCCAGAACAGAACAACAACCAACGATCCTTTGCCGCTCCAAAAACCCCCCCTTCCACGCCGACTTGGGGACAAGTATAGCAACCTCCCGGTCGACCCTAGATCCGAAAGGATGGAGGGTACCACTTGGCCGCGTCCCCCATCCTGCGGGTTAATTCACGATCAACAAGCTCAGCTCTCTCCTTAATCGCCTCTGGGAGGTAGAGCTGTCGCACAGCCGCCACCACGCCCTGTTCAAACTGAACAAGAAATTCTTCCTTCGCTTTGTCAAAGACTGCGTCCGTGCCCTCCAAAACCTCGTCCACTAGGCTCCTATCATGGCCAGCCATGGTACCGGCCATCATTTGCAGTAGTTTCAGAAACTCCTCTTTCTCTTGCCCCTCCAGTATAACCTGTCTAACAGGAGATGCTGTATACATCCGCTCATCCATGATGCATGCGGTTCCCAAGTCGTGGTACGTAACATTATTATCGGTTCGGAGGGCGACGTAGTTATCCCAGGGTCGTAATACATCAGTGAATCCATACTGGGATCCCGTTATATCCACGGCCCATGTCTCTCCATTCCGAAGCGTCACTTTATAAAGGGTGTGGGAAAGTTCTGGATATCGTTCATACCCATCTGGGGCGATCGGACGTATGTGGAGCTCCGGATAAATTTTGTGGAGAGTAGCTTCCTTGATCTCGGAACAAAGCCCTACACCGCGGGTGCGTAAGTATTCAACGTAGAAATGTTTAGGGCACGGGGAGAGCCTACATCCCAAAAGTTGAACCACGAAAAGGTGAAGAAACCGCATGGGCTGCCCGTAATTCATGAATCTTAGAACTGCATCCGTAGCTCGTTGACCCCCGTCTGCCTGGACAGCGAATGGTTTGAAATGTCGTTGCGGGTCTAGAGTATCCGTCGTAACGTGCAAGTAAAGGGTTGTCCCTTCGAGGCGTGCGGAGCTATAAACGGGAACAAAGACATGTCGTCGGATGCAATGATCCATCCGTTCGAGAAGATTTGCGCCCCTTGACAAGCGCTTGCGGGCTTGGAGATCCTTGCAGGTGGATTTGTGTTGCGGCCAATCTGATTTCTGGCATTCCTTGCTGCAGTAGAACGTCGAATCAGACTTGTTGGAGTCGTATTGGGGCGCTCCACCGCAGCCTGTACATTTCTTCACCGCCGATGTTTGGCAGTGAGCACAGCGGCTGCCTGGTAGTTCTGATGGGCCGCCTTCCATTCTTTTTTAAATCTCAGATTCCGCCGTAATTTCTGAGAAGGGAGCGCAGAGTGTTGTGCGATGGTTGAGGACAGTTGGGAAAGTAAACAAATCACCAGAATGCGAAGCGAGAGATATTGCAGTCCTTAAGTCAGCACTTTCCAAAAATTTGAAAATTTCTAACGGAAAATGCTGTTCAAGCAAGTAAAGACGGCAATTCCCTGTGGTGTACGCGAGTCCAACTGAAAAGGCAAGGGCAAGTTTAAACATTGGTAGCAGCCACTTAGCAGTAAAGAAAAGTAACAAGATATATTCACATGTTATCAGCCAGTACAATAGCTCCCAGATTCAATATTACGAACCCAGGAAAGTTAGGCAAGGTGAGCATTGCCGCCAGGGACGAAAGCGACTGGTCTCCGAAGCCCAGGATATCTAGGCACCGCAGAGAAATGCATTACACAGGGAGAGTACCCTCAGAAAGATTCAAAGGAATAAAAAAGCCTCATTCAACGCTGAATAGAGCCCTGGACTTTTGATTCCTGCCACTAGTAGTAGTAGTCGGGTTTCTGGAGAGCCGTGCACTGGAGAACACTGGCGCGAAGCTCGACGAAACGGTTGACGATTTTAGTCCGGCAACATATCATTATATTCGTAAACCCAACAAAGTATATTGCCCTTGAATCCAAGAGCCATCGTGGTGTCAGTTTAAACCTCGGGCTGTCGATTCCGGCGATGGCGGTATCGAGGAGGCCGGTGGATGAAAAGGCACCAAGACGCGTCAAAAACAGGCGCGTGGCGCTAACTTAAGTTAAGCGCGAAATTGCAACTTGCACTTTGTGTCTGTGCAGCATCAACATCACGTTTCCCAATACTCCCTACCATCCACGCATTGGGTCTGTTGGTGGAAAAAACAGGGAGGTTGTCAGAGTATAGTTAGGACAAAACTGCACATTCTCTGGCAGCTGATTTACGCTCTTGGGTAATGGCTTCAAAATGTACTCAAGTGAGGTGCAACGTCTATTGGGCGAATTCCGCTGGCATTGACTTTGTCGTGGAATTGAGGCTAATAGAAGATAGAGATTCGACAATCAGAACGACATTCAAAGGTACCCGAAATAGTGAAGACGGGCCTATTACTCCTAGAGAGAATTCCCCCTATTCCGACTCCGGTGCCGCGTAAGCCCTAAGGCTCGACGCCACCACACTCATATAGTTAATATATTCGCTCCAACAGAATACAGAATAGGCAGTCTATATATCGAAGGAGTGTATTCAGTTGGAGCAAATATATCAAATATACGAGTGCGGTGGCATCGAGCCTTAGGGCCTCGGTGGCACCGGAGTCGGAATCGGGGGAATTCTCTATAACTCCGGCTTGCGCACCCTATCTACCCTATTTACAACATCCAACTAGCTATAAACGTTCCAGGTCAGCGACGTATCACTGACTGGATTTCACGAGGGCAAAGCGACACGCGAACACGCAGCAGTTGAGAGAAGCGAGCATTTTAACAGGCAGCCATTGTGATTTGATTTTTGTGGATCGAGTCGCCTGTACAGTTTCGAAAAGCGGTTTGTCAAGATCAAGTAGCAACACCAGGCGCCGTAGCGCTCTGGCTAGGCTGTGCTGCTTGATGCCCGCCTCCCTGGCCTGAACTGCCTACGCGTGAGGCACGGCGGAAAAAGTTAAGGAATCCTCCGCCCCCGTTCCCCTCCTGTTCCATTTTCGAGTCCCTTCTTTCCTGCTTTTTCTCCTCAAGCTGCCTTTTCAAGGCCTCCTTTTCTTCCTGTCTTGCCCTTCTCTCTCGATCCTTGTCTTCTCTCTGTCTTCGCTTTTGCTGTGTCTTTTCTTCCTTAGCCAATCTCCGTCGTTCAGCACGAGACAACTTCTGTTCTGCCTGCCTAGCTTCCGGTCGAGCGGTCTCGCTGGGTTCTTCACCAACTGGGGCCACTGTTTCTTGAACAAGTGGAGGTTGCGCTTCTACTGGCGCTGCAAGTGCTTCTTGTAATGGCTCTTCTCTCTGCGCTGGTACCTCGGTGGGCCGATACTGCATTTCCGTTGGTTCTGGGGCCACTTCGGCTGGCTTCTCCTCGGTTGCCATCGGTTCAGGAACTGGAGCTTGCTCCTCCGCAAAGCCTGGCGCTTCACTTGGTGGCTGTTCAGTGAGTTCCTGGAATTCCCCCGGAATCCTGCCTTCTTTCTGTCCTGCAGGCGGCACTTCAAGAGGCGCTTCCAGAGGCGCTTCCGCGACTGGGTACGTTTGTACTGGTATTCCTACCCTTTCCGCGGTGGGTTCTGCATGTGCTTCCTCAGGTATATGTGCAGTAGCCGCAGGAACCTGTTCGGGAACTAAAATAGGCTCTCTTGGAAGGGGGCTAGGTATAGCTTCCGAAGGTTCTTTTATTGCTGGTTCAAACCCTTGACGGGCGGCTCGCTCCACGGGCTGTGTAGGCCGTTCCTCCGGTGGAAACTCTCCAACCGGGAGGAATACTTCCTGATCTTCAACAAGTCCTTCTGAGGTTGCCATGGGACGAGCTTCCATTCGGTCCGCTCCAGGGAGTGAGACGTCTTCTCCTGCGACTGGGACATCGACCGGTCTCTCCGGATGCATGCCGACTAAGAGTTGCTCTGCACCTGGAAGGATTATCCTTTCTCTGTTTTCGTGATCTTTTATTTGAGGCTGGGCACCGACAGGGCCTTCCTCCTTCTCTTCTCCAAGGGAAACATATGGCGTCGAATCTGGTTTCTCCGTCGCCATCCGAGGTTCGGCGGTGGCGATCATCTGCTCTGCTTCTGGGACGTGTATATCCCAACTTGAGACGGGCGCCTCCGTCGTTTTTTCAGGTCGCATTTTCAATGGCTCCTCCTCACCTGGGAGATATAATTCTTCTCTTGCGGCCCGTTCCTCCACTTGGGGCTGCGCTTTGAATGGCGTTGGTTCCTCTGTCGAAGAGATCCGTTTTCGCAGATCCACTGGCTGTTCAGTTGCCGCTCGTGGCAGTACTCCCATTAGTCGAGGCTCAGCGGTTGGGACCTCCACATTCCAGCTCTCCATCCGCTGCTCCGTTGCGATTGGCGGGTATGCTTCCATGTATTCTTGATACATCTCCTCAGCCGGTTCTTGGATTTTAGGCTCTCGCGCTAGCGGTGCAGGCGGGGCTTCCGCGGCCTGCTCCTCCTTCAATATTCGAGACGGCGGCAGTTCTTCCTGCGTGATCTTCATTTGCTCCTCCACAGCCGGTTGTGGGGCAGGCTGTTGCGCAAGGCTAGGTGGAGGCTCGCGTGGCTCCTCTCTAGCGCCCGCCCAGTCTTCATCAGGCTGTCGTTCAATTGGATGTTTCATTGCCGGTCGCTCCATGGTCCCGCCAATGACGACGGTATCCGTTTGCACAGGCACCCGTCCCCAGGGTATCTCGGTGCGTTCGTAGGCTGCTGGAGTTAAGCCAGGTTCGGAGCGATAGCCAGCCTCTTCCCAAGGCCCCTCGCCTCGGTCTCTTGTCCGCGCCTTTTCCATTGCACTAACTAAGTTTCCTTCCTCAACATACTCGTTCTCGTCCCATTCTGGTTCTCCGTATTCTTCTTCTGCGGGTACGATAGGCACGGGAGCCTGGGGCTCCTTTTTTGGTGCCTGCCAGCGGCTAGGCTGGGTCATTTGTGGCGCAAAAGGCTGTCGTAACGGCTTCTGTACAGGCCGTTCCGGTGCTTTAGTACAGTAGGCCGAAGTTGCGGCAGCGATCGCAGCATCTTGTCCGTTATAGGCTCCGGAAAACCTGTCTCGTTCTGAAGCCGCGCGTGCCAGCTTCCTAGAACCGTTCTCGAAGCGTGCACCAGACGGAGTTGCCGCGGAGGCTGATCTGTAAGCTCCAGAGCGGCGATCTGCTGAAGCTCGATCTATCAGACTCTGTCAGTTACCGTTGAATCTAGAACGAGGCCATCTGAGATACGAACTCTCCATCGATGACACCCGCCCAGGCCCGGATTCTCTACCTTCCACTTGCATCGGTTCCCGAGTCCTCTCATAGTAGACCGCGTCGGACGGACGGGGCTCCATGACGGGGGGACTTCTCCGATAGGCGGAACCTCCCTCGCTCATTACCGGCCTCCTTTCTCGACCGGCATCAAGGCGCTCTTCGATCCCCTTCTCAGCTTCACCGACACCTCGGCGCCTGCGCATCTTCGAAAAGTGAGACCCCGGCCCAGTTAGGAGACCCGTAGGCCTATCTTTATATGTGCGGTCATGACCCTCCATGTCCCTGTTACTTTTCGAAACGAAATCCCTTGTCAGCGTCGAAAATCGCTCGGGTCCAACTAGCATATGCTTACACTACAGACTTGAATCGCTGCATCTTGACCTATGACCTTCCCAGCAGTTCGTGAAACGATAATTATTATCAATTTCAAATTAAGTAAATCACATTAAGCGAACTAGATAATGCATATCATGCGGGGGATACCATACTTCCAACATCGAGGTCTTATAAGGATTCTGCTCAACGGCCAGTTTTCAAGTTTAGATTGCGGTGAAGTCATATATCTTCCATGTTTTTCAACCATCTGGGGATGTGAATCCATGGATGGGCGGAGGCATGTGATGGAACTCAATCACAAGAAGCTTATTTCGTTATCTTTGAGCTTTGGCTGAGTAACTTGACACTTCAATTAATACAGATTACAGCGAGAAGACTGTGAAAGCGCGAATAATAGCGACAGAGACCAGCCAAATAGATAAGACTTTCTCCGCTGCGGATGGGCGGCGGCGGAAAACTAAGATTCCTGATTTCTAATTGGTTAGGAGATTCCAGCGAGAGCGGAGGGGCGGAAACCGTCTTTCCGCTCGAGATCGACATTCTCCGCTCAACGACCGTGTGAATGGGGAAAGTATTCAGGTTGTTAGCCGTTGAAGGCGCCCGACACCCTAGTTTTAGTGGTTCCTAACTTCCGCTTCGTTATGACCCGTTCTACAAAAGATTAAGATAGACAGACTTAAACTAGAAACGTTCGAATTAAATAAATCGTTAATGCAGGAACTACTGAGAAAGTGCGACATAATAGCGGGTATCAAGTAAAGACTGGAAAATAGAGTCCCTGGCTGCCAATGCTACTACACAGACCAGATATCCAAATATAACCAAGGGCCATGCCTCTAGGATTCGTCATGCGTAACAGCCATATCCAAAACTTCCACTCTTCCCCTCCCCTTGGTCTCACCACCTATGAATTCGGTCAGGCCTTTGAATGCTCCCGGTTCCGCGAACCCAATAACCTCCCACTCGTCCCCAAGCGTATCTTGCGTTTCAACCTGTTCGACAAAACTCAGAATGCGATCCTTGACAGTTCCCGAGGCTGCATCTTTCGCGGAACCCCAGGTAGGCAATTCATCTACGTCGTCGTCTTCCTCGGCCTTCTTTCCCTTTTTGCCTTTTCCTTTATGCTTTTGTGCCGCTCCACCACCGCCTGTTTGCGTAGGCGCAGTGTGTGCGCGGACTGCTTGCTTTAGTATCGATGTAGGACAAGTGACACGCAATCTCATTCGAGCGCGCATCACTGGAATTGGCTGCCATGCTATAAGCGCCTTCATGGCCTCAAGCGCCTGGCTCTTCGCAGATTTCGTAGCCACAACGCCCGTCCAGAGAGGTTTTCGCTGTTGTGGGGCGGACTCTTCTGCTGCAGGAACCGGTGATCCCGTTTCGTCTCTCGCCGGAGTCTCTATCACAGTCTCTTCGCCACCTTTCGCCTTACCTCCTTGCTGGCCACTTGCCGCAGTCAACTGATCAAGTGCCTTGCTAATCATGCCTGTCGTATACACGCGTTTTGACACTGGATCGACGAGCTTTCCACTGACGATATCGAGCACCTCTTTCTCCACACGTTCCAGAAGATCTTTCCTCTCCCTCTCGCCAACCTGTACTTCTCCCTTGCGTAAGATCTCCTGGATTATTTCTTCGCGCTTCGCATTCGCGCCGAACGCCTTGGTTAGTTCCGCCGTCGGGGCAGTCTGGGCTTTGGAGACGGAGAGGAATACAGTCGGAATCTGAAGGACATTGTCGAGATCCGTCTCGGCCCCGGAGCGGTATTCGAGGAGCTTGTTCTTGTAGCAGGCTAATTCGAAGCGTTTCTTGCCTGATAGCGGGGTCAGTTAGCAAGTGCGGGGTTGAAGGTGTACAGTGTCTCTCGGGGAGAAAGACTATCTTAAGTAGAAATAAGTACCTTTCTTTAGACGTACGATAGACACATTGGTGAATTTGATCTGGTTCGACGGCTGGTTTATGCCAACAGGCATCTTGATTGATTCGTAGTGGGAGCTCTTAGAAATCGATTAACTGTGCTTTCGAACAGCTTCGAAAGATGGGAATGCAAAGAAGAGGAACAAAGTATAACTATGCAATCTATTCTTCCTCACTTAGCTTAAGAATATTGACTGATATCATCAGTATATATAGTTGAGAAGTTGTCTTATGTCCCAAAGCGGCTTCATCTGATTTGAGAGTGGATTACATAAGCCAATGACTTATGCCAAGACCGGCAAGGCGACATCCACGTGACTGATCTGGAGCTCCGGTATATTACCGAGCATTACAGTTGCCGCCTTGACGCTAACTGGAATAGGGAGAGGTTTATTGAATTTAATTGGCTTATAATGGCGGCCGGGGTAATTATGACGTTTGAAACATCTCCGTACTGACCGGCTGATGAACTCCCCGACCTCCTCATCTTGCTCATCTTCCTCTTCTTCCTCTTCTTCTCTCCTCTTCTTCATTTCTTCACCTCTTCACTTCTTCATCTCTTCGTACCTTGTCGCTTCGTTGCATTGCTAGGCACTCTGTTGCTATTACGGCGCTGCGAAGGCTTCCAAGGTTGCCCTCGTGAGCTGACGGAGAAGTGGAGACAGCTTGGACAACGTCATCCGACGAGCAGGCATCGCCATTCTTGCTCATCAACCACCTTCGTTCTCACTGAAGCGGCCGTTTCCGTCGAGATACTTTGACAATCTTTATCAATCATGAAAGCTCTCACTGCCAGCTTGCTGGTGGGTACCGCCCTCGCTGCCGTCCCGCCGCAGCAGCCCCTTCAAGTACCAGTCCTCGACATCAACCTCGAGGATAATCCTCTCACCAAACCACTCAACACTCTGAAAGAAAGCCTCAAGTCCCTCACCGGAGAAGCCAAACACATTTGGAACGAGGTTGCCGCAGCGTTCCCCGATGCCGTTGATCAATTTACCCTCCTCTCTTCCCCCAAGAAGCATACTCGACGACCGGACGCTGAATGGGACCACATTGTCCGGGGAGCGGACGTTCAGAGTATCTGGGTGGATTCAGCTGATGGCAAACGTCGGGAGATCGATGGCAAGCTAGCATCCTACGACCTGAGGACAAAATCTGTTGACCCTTCCAAGCTTGGAGTGGATCCCGGCGTCAAGCAATACAGCGGTTATCTTGATGACAACGACAATGATAAGCATCTATTTTACTGTAGGTGATATATGCTCGATTCTACAATTCAAAGCTAACTTATTAGGGTTCTTCGAATCTCGAAATGACCCGAAAAACGATCCCGTGGTGCTGTGGTTGAATGGAGGTCCTGGTTGCTCGTCATTGACTGGCCTGTTCCTCGAGCTCGGGCCCGCCAGCGTCGATAAGAAACTCAACCTCGTTCACAACCCCTACTCGTGGAACTCCAACGCTTCCGTTATCTTCCTTGACCAGCCTGTCAATGTCGGTTTCTCATATAGTGGAAGCTCTGTTACTGACACCGTCGCCGCCGGCAAGGATATCTACGCTCTCCTCACCCTCTTCTTCAAGCAATTCCCTGAGTATGCTCATCAGGATTTCCACATTGCTGGTGAATCTTACGCAGGGCACTATATTCCCGTCTTTGCATCGGAGATCCTCTCACATAAGAACCGGAACATCAATCTCAAGTCTGTCCTGATCGGTAACGGACTGACTGATCCTCTCAAGCAATACCCGTCGTACACGCCTATGGCTTGCGGCGAAGGTGGATACCCTGCTGTTTTGGACAAGAGCACCTGTCAATCGATGGATAGCTCCCTTCCACGCTGCCTCTCCATGATCGAGTCTTGCTACCAAAGTGAGAGCGCTTGGGTATGCGTACCGGCGTCGATCTACTGCAACAACGCCATCATTGGCCCTTACCAGCGCACCGGCCAAAACCCATACGATGTGCGAGTCAAATGCGACGAGGGAACGTCACTCTGCTACAAGGGCCTCGACTACATTACCCAGTGGCTTAACAAGGAAGAAGTCAGGAATGCCCTCGGCGTTGAAGTTGATGGCTATGATTCCTGCAACATGGACATCAACCGTAACTTCCTCTTCCACGGCGACTGGATGCAGCCTTTCCACCGCCTCGTCCCCAAGATCCTCGAGCAGATCCCCGTTCTCATCTATGCCGGTGATGCCGACTTTATCTGCAACTGGCTCGGCAACAAGGTTTGGAGTGATGCCCTCGAATGGAGCGGACAGAAGGAGTATGCTGCAGCGCCGCTGAAGAACCTGACCATCACCGAAAACGCTAGCAAGGGCAAGAATATTGGCGAGGTCAAGTCCCATGGCAATTTTACCTTTATGCGTCTCTTCGGCGGTGGCCATATGGTTCCTCTCGACCAGCCCGAGGCCAGCCTAGAATTCTTCAACCGCTGGATCGGCGGTGAGTGGTATTAGTCTAATTGACATGAAAGGTGATGACGCTTGTGCTGTTTTTTCGGTCTTTTTCGTGACAATATGGGGGTTGTTGAGTGATTTTCAACGCAGGAGTTTAGAGGTTATAGTCAATATTTTAGACAATGAAATTGGATCTGATACCTACTACAAATCAAGCACAGTAGAACAGGGCTGAATGAGCACTGAGTTGGAGTCAATAAATTTTGTTCATTTTCGATCCTTTTGCTCTCACTACACAGGAACCTCAAAAAGAACATTGGCAGGAATCAGCATACCCAGCTTTTCAGCCAGACACAACCAACCCCAAACCCAAGCTCCTAGGTGCAGCGATCCCGCAGACCGAATTCACTTGAATCCTGCACTCGCCATCCCCAGACCCCGAAAGGAAACGACGACGCGCACTCCAGCTTATGACCGTTTGTAAAAGCCCACATAAACCGAACCAGTTCCCCCACAACAAGTGCCGAAGAAAAAAAAGAGGTGAACCGCTTAACCCTTCTTCTTGCTAACACCAACAGTCCTTCCTCTCCGTCCCGTAGTCTTGGTATGCTGACCACGCACACGCAGACCCCAGTAGTGACGCAGACCACGATGAGCGCGGATCTTCTTCAGACGCTCGAGATCCTCGCGCAGCTTGGAGTCCATGTTGTTGGCGAGCACCTGCGAGTCCTTGCCGTCGGTGATGTCGCGCTGTCTGTTCAGGAACCAGGTGGGGATCTTGTATTGGGTTGGGTTCTGGATGATTGTGACGATGCGCTCGAGTTCTTCGGTTGTGATTTCTCCAGCCCTGCCACACGTACACATTAGCTCTTCAACCCCCATGAAGGATTCCATGTTCCCAAGGAAGGGAGCGTACCGCTTGCTGAGATCAACATCGGCCTTCTTGCAGACCAAGTTGGCGTAGCGACGGCCCACACCCTTGATCTTGGTCAGGGCATACATGATCTTCTGCTTGCCGTCGACATTGGTGTTCAGAAGACGCAGGATGAACTGGAAGTTCGTCTTCTCGCCGGATACGAGCGCTGTTTCCTCAACCAAGCCCACAGGTCAGTTCACCAGTTCACTCCTCGTCTGTCTTCCAAGTCCAGGTAACCGACTGGAAGCTGGTCTCGTCGGCGGTGTGAAGAGAAGGGGGTCACGTACACATGATGGGCGATATTTCTGGCGGTATATCAACCCAGGGCGTGGAATCGGTGCGGCTGTTCGGGATGTCGTCGAAGAAAGAGAAAAGGATTCAAGCGAACAAAACGAGAGTCGGGGTGGTGCCGCGATGGTTTCTTGGGGTGCCGTCGGTTGTGGGATCGAAAATTAGTCAGCTAACCCAAGATGGAATGGTGTGGTCTCGCTTCTAGGGCGGATTATGTAATTTGGTGGAATGTCTTGGCATTGGCGGCTTCATCAACTTCGACGATAGCTCATGGTAAGAAGGGATTTTTGATTTCATCCACACGAAAATATTAGAATGGAAACATAATTTCTAGCGAGTCGCACTCATCGCGATCAGAGGTATTAAACACACGAGGGAATAAGATAAAACAGAAACCATGCCCATATATACCAAATTATGTGCACCATAACCATCATCATCATCATGGGGAGCGCAGCCCAACCTCTTAAAGAATTATGCAAATCCATAAACAGGCGCCTTGATAATCACGTTAGTGCCACTCTTGCCCCGGACCTCCACGGCAAAAAAGGCGGAAAACCGAATCCGATTATCACTCTCCCTTTCAGCTTCCTCCCTTTCCTTCTCCCGGAGCATAGCAGAACTAGGCCTGCCGGATTCCTGTTGGCCTGAGTTGGAGGAGGACCCCTTCTTGCCCATGAGGGCGCCAAAGCCGAATTTCTTCCGGTCCTTGGCCCCAAAGCCAGAGTTATTGGTCGATGAGGAGGAATTGTCTTTCATGCCGTCGCCTTCTGCTACCATTCCGTCACCCTGGCTCAGTAAATCGCTGCCTTTCAAAGATCCCTGCTCGGCGCGGTCGCCAACTGCAGAAGAAGGTTCAGACCCAAGTCGCCCTTCAAGGCCGGCGCTCGACAACGGTGGCAGGGTGGTCTCCAGTAAAAAAAAAAAGGCAGGGTGGTCTCCAGTTTCATGTGCGATTCTCTAATTGTTGCTCCTGGTAAGAAATATTCCACCGTCACATCTCTTGACTCGTGAGGTATATTTGCCGCGATGCCAACCGCCAGCTCGAGAACCATGGACACGCCGTTTTCCAACCCGGGCGGAGGTGGGTCTTTCAGGTTCATCTCCAGGCTCGCAGTCAATTTCTCTACCAAGCCTTTGGTAAAGTGAGAGCGGTGGTCATCTGCCAACTTGCTGTGGAGCGTATCCCCAAGCCCGTCCAGAGTTGTCCGACGCCATGCGGACACCTTTGCTAGTTCGTTCTCCCTTTCTTCTTCCGTCACAGCTTTGCCTGCCCGTCGCAGGTTGCGTTCGATCATCTTTAACTGGCGGCTTAAATTGGGCTCCAAGCAGGGATGAAAGTATCGATCAAAGATTTCGTCAACCAGCCAACGCGTAAGGCACGCTCGGCCCACTGCCGTCATCTCTTTGGTTCCGACGAGATGAGCGTCATCATGGACGAAGCCCTGCAGCCAGGGTGGAACATTCTTCCAATCTTTCCGAATATTGAAGGCGAGGTTGTTGATGGCCCCATCTAGTCGGCCGAAGCGAGTGGCATATTCGTTATCATCCAGAACTGTTCGCGAAGTTGCCATTCGCTGATGGGCCACCGTGTTCTGAAGTTGCTGTACCTGAGCCTCTTTTTCAAAATAATATCTCTTCACCCTCACATACTTTGCCTCTACAAGTATGTAAGTAAGCAATCACATAAACGAGAGCAAGTACTTACGAAGTTCTTCGTATTTTTGGGCCAATGCCCGCACATCGATATCCATAGGTTCATCGCGTCCCTTGGCCGGAGGTGGAGGAGGCGTTTCCCGTTCAGGTTCTCCACCACTTTGCTGCGAGGAATTGCCTTTGAAGCTTGTGCCTTGAGGCATGCCTGGGGTTTGACCAGCCTGTGACTGATTTCCACCCTGTTGTTCTCTGTTTTGTCCCTGCTGCGACATGTGTTCCGCTGGCTGCCTCAACCCAGTCGGTCGTTCTGTGGATTTCCCTGGTGGTGGCTGGAGTGACTGTCGAAAGTGAGATTTTGAATGGTTAGATTCCAGCGGTTGATATTGAGGGTGAAGTGGAGAGGGGGGCCCAAAGGACTGCTGGGAGGGTGGTCTAGGTGCAAGGAGTGGGTCCAACTGTGGTGAATAACTGACAGTATTTGATATCTGGTCTGTAGATCCTTGCGGTCCGCCTTGATGGTAGGCTGGAGGAGGTTGCTGCCGGTGCGATTGATCTACCTGCAACTGCGGGAGCTGCGAACTTCCCTGCTGGTGGACCTCCGGGAACTGATCATCTTGACGATGTCTATACAAGTCTTGGTGAAGCGGCTCGGTGTTCCCGCGTTGAATACGTGGAGGCTCAAATGACGACTGCGACTCGGCGTGGGACGATGGTTGATTAGCCATATTTGAGGGGTAGGAAGTATAAGACGGCGTCCCCTGGGCGCTTTTGCTCGAACTATGTGGCATGTGCTCTGCAGGTTCTCCTCCGGTTGATTGGATGGGTTGCTCAGCGGGCCGCCCGTTTTTCTTCAGGGTCCGGGGAGTTCCTTCCGCCTTCACCGAGATACTACGACCGAGAGTTCTCGGGCCCTTGCCCTTATTCTTGTCCTTGGCCTTGTCCTTGGAGGAATGTAGCCCAAAAATACTGCGTCTACTTTTGCGGGAATGCTCAACCTGTGGTGAGGTCTCACCGCTATGGGGGGTATATGGAGGCTCAGCTGAACTCAGCTCTGAGCTGACGGAGCTACCTGGCCCGTGGACGGTCGAGATGGCGGATACCACGTTCAACGTAGGTCTATTCGTATGCTGATGGGAGGAGCCTGGGGGAGAAGAGCTCGATTGACGTTGGGAGTACGAGGTCACAGAATGAGCCGGGTGTATGTAGTTCTCGTCGTACTGTTGGGGATATTGCGGCTGCGGCTGCTGCTGTTGTTGCTGTAGGTCATCGGCGTAAGGCTGGGGCTGCTGGTCGGGAGGATCGCTCACGAATACGACTGAATGACGGGAAGGCTGGGAGGAGACACGGGGTGGGAAGTGTCTGCTCTCTCGATTGTTTTTGGGGTTGTCCTTTTGTCCGGTGTCAAACGAACCAAGAGAAGCCTGAGACTTGTTCTTGTGGAAGAATTGCATGGATCCAGGAGTGGCAGGGTGTGAACCTGACACTGGAGCGCCTGTTTATGTGTCCTCACTCGTAACGGGCCAGGCGAAGGCGCTTGTTTTGGGCAAGGAGGCGGCAGGGGGGATCAAATCAGCATTGGGCGTCTGAGGTCTCGCGGTGGGACTGCTGGCTCCAGTGTCAGCGCTGCTCGTATTATTGGACCACCGCATTTCGAAACGGACGCCAAAAGGAGGTCAAGAAGGGGGGCTAAAGCAGCGAAAGCACGAACAGAAAGCGGTCCATCTGAGACGGCACAGGGCTTGGGACATTGGAGGCCGATCGTCGGAGAGAGGGGCAGAGGGCCAACATACCTCTTCGTGTTTTTGAGCTGGGCTAAGGGGTGAGGTCAATCAGGCGACTTGGCTCGACATGATAACGAATGGACTCGACCGGACACTGCTGAGTGCTGCTGCTGGTGAGGTACAGGGAGCGAGAGACTCGATAGCAGGAAGCTCTGGCCGTCAGACTAAACGAAGGGGAGAGACGGCTGGCGGGACGGTCGTCGCGATGAGGTTGCGATGAGGTTGCGAGGAGGTGGTGGTGGTGCTTGCTGAGGCTCTTGGGGGCCAAACACGGGGGGAGGAGGGGAAGCGGCACTTTAGCCAGAAGACCTGATATTTGTCTGTAATGCCGCCGCCTACACCGCCATGACCACAGCTTCATTGACAACCCACAGTTGCTCCCCACGCGCTCCCATCGCCCACGCCAGATCGACGCCACGGCATCGTCACACAGCACTCAGGCTCAGCACTGTGATGGGCTGTCCATACCTCCATATCTGCAACAGAGGTCGGTCTCAGGACACATATCTAGATCTATTCCGAACCATGGTTCAGGCTGCCCCGAATCCTCGAACCAATCCAACTCCGTCCCAAGGTTTCAAGCGGACAACATCTCATCACAACCCAGCAAAAGCACAGCTCCAGTTCACCGAAGCAGCCAGTATGCTTGGAGTTATTTTTAAACTTGCTCCCCACCAGCCTCGCAAAACTCAGCCACCACCTGATGAAATTGGAGCGAATCAGGGGAAATTTTTCTTTGCGTTGGACTGAGTCGCCTGAACTGAATCAAAATGCATTTCGAGAATTTCTGATATGATTAAAGTGAGCTGAATGGGATGGAAAGAGTATTATGTTTCCCGCCCTGCTTTGGTATACTCCATATTCCACGACAGGAATCATCCCAATCTCATCTCCACCGAGTCCAGCTTCCAAGGCCACCGTCAATCTCCCGGTTCAATCTAATCCTACGCTCTAACACATACATAATACCCCTTCCAGAGATAAGCGCAATCTCTCCCCACCCGCGGGTTCCACTTGTGGAAGTCCTCTTCAGAGACTCCTTTATCCTGCAGAATCGTGTGGCAGCTATCTCCCGCCTGCACCAGGTAGTATTCCTTGCACTCCCTGATGGTTCCCGGCTGAACGGGCCTGGGCGGCCTAGGAGCTGGCGCTGAAGTTGGGACTGTTGGGGCAGTTTCTATTACAACAGGAGGGCATCAGCACTATGATATGATGTCGAGGAGACAGGAGGTGATTACTTGAGACCCCAACGCAGACAAAGTATCCAGCTAGCAAGTTTGAACAGGTTGGCCCGACGGCACTGGATGATAATATGTCAGCAAACGTGGCTGATGAACGAATCAACGGGTCCACGCACGGATTCCACTGAATGAATTCCTCTCTCGTGAAGGTCTTGAACCTGTCCACAATCATAGGACATTCATCCATGGGCTGAACCTTGTAATAGGCGACACAGTTTGGAGCGACACCATCTTGAATTGGGCTGATCTCCGCTGTTCCAGTAGGGGATGGCCCCGATTCTGTTGCCCGAGCCGCCTGGCATAGGCAGAGAAAAACCGCTTGAAGAAGAATCAGGAAGCTCATCATGTTCTGCGTCTTAGATTGGGATTGGAATTGATTTTTCATGACAATCAAGCTATGGAGAGCGAGGCCACCGGAATTTAAATAGAGACCCGAGAAACAGTTGACTCCAGCATGACCGCGGCCGATAAACGATGTCACCGCAACACAGGTTCTTGGAACAGATCAGCCGGAACTCAAATACTGATATCGACGAGAGCTCCGGCCAGATCGAGGCCAGCCTGTCCTGCCCTGCAGATTGCCGCGATGTTGCCGGCACTGAATGTGAACGGCATAGTTCGATATGCTCTCTGCCGGGGTAACGAAAATAGCACTGCTCGGGAAGTCATGCGGAAGCCGACTTTTCCAAACCTCGACACGTTCACCTGGGGTAGATAGGTGGGAACGATCAATGCTCAGGCTCTCTGACAGGATGCGACGCGTCGGAATCTACTGATACAACGGCTTATTAATGCCGAAAATATATCTCCGGGGGCGATTCGGATAGTATCGAGAGATAGCTGGGTTCTCGACGTAATACACTCTGTCACCCTTCTTGGTATAAAAAGGGCATTGACCTCACACCATCTTTACAAAATTCGGTTGCTATACCAGCTTCTTGTTGCAGGCTTCCGGCAAGGGAGGTACAGACAACCAGTCGATACGGCCTCGAACCGAGCTACATAGTAGTAGGCGCGGGATCGAGCAAAGTATATCCAGAAGAGGAATTGTCCCATCACACTTCGTTTAGATACCAAAGTTCTCAAGCATCAATCCGGGATATGGGGCGGAAGTGGGTTAGAAGGTGAATGGCACAGTGATGCTAGGAGCCGACATAAGCGTTGCACAATGATAACGGTAAGCAGCAGACATGAAAAAGCCGGATATGAACTAGCCATCCGATATGATAAGACCTGGTTCGAGGGGTTGGGGTAGGTAACCATCTGGATGGTCCAACTCTGGGGAGAGTTAACTCAACGCAGTTATGCATGGAGACTATGCGCGGCGAGTGTACTACACCAATGTAGACAGCCGTTATATCCAGAAACCAAATGAAAAGCCACAGGGTGGAGGTTTGTCCCCGTTAAATACTAGTAGGCAAGACCTGTACATTTAGATCTCACAGATTGGACCCCCTGAGAAGGCGGTTGGGGTCGGTGCAATATAGACGTAGACGGGAATGGCTTACAGCGGGCGTCGTCCTCCTTGAGGAGTTTTGTAGATGGCCTCTGCAAAACACGGGAGGAGCATGCAGCCAGCCTCGCTCCCTTCATCGTATCTGGATGTGGGGTCAACTGAACTGTTCATTCCTGTTTGCTCCGTTATGCGGCTGCGAGCCGGCCGTTAGGCGTAGGGTAGTATCTGGTTCGAAGTATACCGGCGTCCTCAGTTCGCTCCGGCTAATGTTTCCTGCTCTCTAGAGGAACGGACCAGGAATCGGGAAGTATGATTTTCAGGCCCAGATTACCAGAGGAATCACTGAGCAGGCAGTGTCACTGGTGCCCTTTCTTTGGCTTTCTCTGTCTAGGGTCAGGCATGAAGCTGAACTTCCTGCACCAAGTGCTCAGACTACGGAAAGTAGAAGTCGCTCATATCTTTGATACCTCCCTGTGTCAGGTATATCCCTGAAGAAATCTCATCGGTACGGTTTGCCCTCCTCACACACCCGCTGAAACACCTCTTCAGTATGTTTCACCACCTTGTCCACCGCGCCCTCGTCCCTGGTCTTCCCCAGCTTCTTGTTCGCCGGGAATACCTCCCCGTCCCAATTGACCCAATAACACCCGCTCCCCTTAACACCATCACTCCCAACCGCAACGTCCCCTTCCCCTTCCATACCCTCCCCCTCAGCCCTTGGAGGAAACCTCCCAGTCGTCGCCGCGAACAAATGTCTCTCACCACTCTCCTCAACTGGCACCATAAATGGCCTCAAGAGCGGCGTCAGAACAGCTGCCAGCACGCTTCCAGCTGGCATTTCACGCATCAGACCTGTAGCCACGCCAGAGGGGTATGCATGGACAAAGGATGTATGTGGATGTCGTTGTGCCATGCCCTCCAAGAAAAAATTACCCATCAGACTGGCGTGGGCGCCACAATTCTTAAGGCTGAAGGTGTCCTTCAGACTGAGATCTGAAAAGTTGAGTTTACCAGAGCCACCTGCGCGGACGGAGACATGTGGATCCAGCACAGAGACTACACGGGAGAGTCTGGTGTCAGAGTGGTCTTGCGCAGCCACAGTTAGGAGAGGGAGCAGGTTGGTGATGAATCGCATCCGCGCATAGTAATGTAGCACAAATTTACGGTCCAAGCCATCAGCTGTCTCATCCCAGCCTCTGAGTGTCATGTATCCAGGTGTCATGAACAGCAGGTTCAGTTTTTTCTCCTTAGCTGCAATCTGTGCGCATACGCTGTCGACATCTCCGAGGTGGGATATGTCAGTTCGGAGAAAGGTGGGCCGGGCGGAGGCATTTACGCTCTTCACGGAGGCAATAGCGGCATCTGCGGCGGACTGGTTGCGGCCGATGAGGTAGATTTTAGGAGAGGTTGTGTGACGGGCAAAGGCGAGGGCCGTGGAAAGGGAGATGCCAGACGTGCCACCGACTGCGCCGAATGGGCGAATTAGTCAAGAGCATTGTCAAGAATGAAAGCTGAGTTACCAAACACCGCGACGAGGCCCTGAGCTCGGGATTTGAAAGCCGCATTGTGGGCTTGGACGGTTTGGAGGCTCACCATCGCTCCGAGTTGACATGTAGAACTGTTGGCTTATATTGTATCTGATTTGGATGCGAAAGAAGAATTGCAAAAGGAGGACTTGTGTTGAGAAATATGGCCTTGTCGTCCGCCCCTGGTAGAAATGACTTGCTAGGCTTCAACATTGACGCGTCCCGTTCACCACTGTCCGATTGACAGCCCCGTGCAGGGCCTCTCGCGGGCATATCCAGCTCAGGATCCCTGGTTTCTGGGCTCAACCAGCATAATCTTTCTGGCTAGCAGAAGTCCTGGCGTCTGAACCTATCTGCTCTTTTACCAATTCTCTCCTGGTCGTGTTCTGCTCTGTATGATTCTTCAGGGGATTGCAAAACCTCAATGGACAATGAACATTGGCATTCCCTTTCCATGGATGTTACACGTCCTTCCCGGGTATCAGTGTTCGTCCGCTCTCTTCTTTTTTTCCTTTTTTTTTCAAATTCGAAGGCTGACGAGACACACGGGCAAGCGACGCACCTCTCAAACATTTCTTCTTATAATCCGCACCAGATTTCTTCGGAATGCAAACGAATCCCTTGGCTGGCTATTTGCTGATGATGGTCTTCAACTACTTCCCCTGCTGGACCCTGTTGAACCTTGTTGAGAAGCCGTCTGCAACCGCTCCCCATGCTGGCATCTCACGATCAGCACATGGATACTAGTATGAAGCGAGGTGGCATCAATGGCGACTCGATGGCTTGCATTATGGAAAACGACCAATCGACTGCGCGGTAAATTCTTCTTTGGATTCTTCTTTGGCTCTTCAAGGTCCCCCTTGTACATGAGCCGTTTCACAACGCTCCTGCGCGACTGGCGGGCAGGGTATTGAGACTCACGAAGACATTCGCTCAATTACCCGGGTATATTTCTGCTACTTCGCCGGTTTTTACGGGCAAATTCAAAGTCGGATGGGACAATGAGAAGCGGACATTCCCTGTCCGTTGGATGTTGCACATCCATTCGCGACGCCAGGTGTCCCTATGTGTCTTTCAAATGTCCTGCCGGTCCTCTCGTAACGGCTTTTCTTCCTTCTTCTCGACGTTCGTCCTCCATATCTCAAGCAGTCTTATGGCATATGTGGCGGCTCCCGTACATATGATTTGATATTCAACATCGTCTTTCCTACGAACAAACGACTCAGAGGCGTTCCAGGCACATATGTGGTCTTACCGATAAGTCGCAGCGAATACCGTTTGTTTCTTTAATTCTTGTTACATGTTTAGTTTCGGGGTGGAGCCGAAGATGCTGCCAGCCGCAGCAGGTGCTTCAAGTATCCTTTACCTCTGCGCTCTCTCTTTTCCACCGGAAACCCTGATTCTGATTACTGGAACGGCTTCAGCGTTATTGGCGTATACCCTTGCTCCGACACAAAGGTCCGCAAAGCCAAAGCCATCCATCTCCCACACCCAATTCTCCGCCATGGCACGCCCCTGGTTATCAATTCAGAATCGACTGTTGGTAGTGATTGGGATTTCGGCTTGCTTCATCATCACGGAGCTTGGTGCTGGGTTTAAGACTCATTCCTTGTCTTTGGTGGCGGATGCTTTTCACTACACCGGCGATGTACTATCATTTATAGTGGCGTACGCAGCAGAGAAGGTAATTCCCCTACATAGTCCCTTGATGTCTCCACGCATGGATAGTGTATTGAACATACATATATTAACCTCTTTTACCCAATAGTACTCGACAAGGCCTGCGGACGAGCCTCTGGGACAAACAGCGCCATCTGACGGCGTCGCTGAATCTCATAAGCATTATGAAAGCTATCGAATGCTTCCCACTCTCGCAGCATTCTTTAACAGCGTATTCCTCCTTGCCCTAGGGTTAGGAATTTTCCTGCAAGGCGTTGAAAGATTTGTTCACATAGATGGTCAGTTTTCTCTATCTCATAGTAAATTTGCCGTCATTTGAGGACATAGCCCTAAGTAGCTATTCTCTAGCTATATCCAACCCCAAACTGGTGATGATTGTCGGCTGCATTGGTCTGCTGACGAACGTTGTTTCCGCCCTGATAATTGGCCACCACGGCCATGATCACCATCATCACCATTCCGATACCCATCACCACGCCGGTGAAAGCAGCCCCGTTACCCCTTCTACCTCCTCGTCCCAACAGGATACAGAGTCCTGCAGACCAGCCACAGGAAGCGGGACCTCCCTCTCCCTAAAAGCTGTCCTCCTTCACATCGCTGCAGACGTGCTGAACAACCTCGCCGTCATCGTATCCGCAGTCATCATGTGGAAAGTGCCGTCCAAACGCCCAGATCCCGACCCAGCGGACCGCCACGACGCAAAGTATTATGCGGACCCTGCTTGCACTGTTTTTATCTCGCTGCTCATTATGGCCAGTGCGTGGCCGTTGATCTCCAAGTCGGGGAGGGAGCTGATACGCTCCTCGAACACGCAATTTGCGACGCCCCAAGGGCATTGTTTGTTAGAGAAAGAAGAGAGGCCTTTGGATAAAATAGCGAGTATGGATTAGCCGTGGCTGGACGGAACTCTCATATGCATCCATGAATGTACCCATTTGACATCAAGTGATTACACCATGCGATAAGGTCTTGTTGAGGACATGGAGTTGCAGTCTTTAGTTACTGAATTGCTACAATTGGGTGCTGGTCACCTCATTCATCAAGCTTGTGCTTTATATCACAGTTGCAGCATTATAGTCCTGGATCAGATATTTTTCTCTCTATGATACTTTTTAATATGTTTTTAGTTCCATATATCCGGAACGAAACGGCAAATAAACCGAAATAGGAAAGCCCAGATTGCACAGCATATCCAAAGCTCGAAGATGCATCAACGCCGAACCCTCGCTGGACGTCTTCGATAATAAGTGTTTGTAGTGGGCTGAAGGATTCAAGCTCTTGCTCCTTGTTTCAGCGAGGGCATTCATACGGCGGAATCCAGTAATACATCGCCCCATGAACGATCGATGCAGAAATAGGCCCGACCCAATGTATCCAATGATACGAAGAGAAATGCGATCCAACCATGGCCCCGAAACATCTCGCTGGATTTCCCGCTTCAAAAACCCAAGACTCAGTAACTGAACCTCATTCCAATTGAACTTGGTGGAACTTACAGAATCCGCTATATCCATGCCGACTATATCCCGTTCCGAGACTCGTGATGCCCAGAACCACGCCGACGAAGATTGGTCCCAGAGCGGGACCGAATACTTGCCTCTGACGCGGGTCCAGACCCACGCTGAACGAGAGGAAGATGAGCATGAAGTCGGTCACGAATTCGATGACGAATGCGCTTCCCTGGGACACGATGGCCGTATCTATGACGCAGCCCGGGATGGCGAACTTGCACAGACATATTAGTAAATTAGGTAGTTAGAATGGACCGTATAGGGAAAAAGGGGGGAGCTGACCGAACGACTATCAAAGCTCGCTCTCAAGAAGAACCCTGCTATCGTGGCTCCCAGGATCTGGAAACCAACATATAGAATACTCCTGGGAAAAGTCGACAGTCTCGCGAAAAAGGTGGCGATTGTAATTGTTGGATTTAAATGGCCGCCCGAAACGGGACCGGCTGCGAAGATGAAGAGCGGGAGTGTGAACATGTTTAGAAGGCCTCCTATTAGGCTGGGGACAACCGGGCCAGTGGCGAGGTGACTACGGAGGGGGCTCGTGTGAATCAAATGGCCATACATTTAGAAGCCATGCAGGATCGAACTCACGTCACCATTTCTACCAGCCCAACGGCAAGAAAGCAGGTAAAATATACAAGCAAAAGCGTTCCTGCAACCCAGTCAGTTCGACACACAAGTAAAGTTATACCATGGGACCAAGATGCTTACCCACGCCTTCAACAATGGCAGCTTTCCATATACTTAGTTGTGTGAACTGGCGGATATTGAGCATCTGCTTCCAGGGGACCAGGGGTGCCGCGTCCGGCGTCCTCTCCAAGACCTCTGCATCTTCAGCTGTGCGGACGGAGAATGCTTGATTCGCCCCAATTCGGCCGGCAAAGGGGTTGCATGCGACGTGGTATTTGCTTGGGAATCGCTCCGGTTCGCCTGGCGCCTCTGCCTGGGGGACGAATGATGCCATGTCTGCCATCTGGCTAAATTCGAGTTACCTGGTGGCCTGTAGAAATAAATGTAGACTGGGGATGTCTTTTTTTTTCCTGAAGATATCATATTTTGCCTCTCTAGTAACTATAAAGTTGGTTTGCGAAAAGGTAATCATCACTCGCGGTACTCTCATTAGGCTATTTGAATTTAGTGAGAGTTTCTATAGCCTTTCCAGCTCAACACGTTCCAGGCACTGTTAACATAAATTGGTGGAAATAATAGCAGTAGCTTTGTTTCGAAAAATTAATGAAGGGAGTCATCACAAACTCGATGACATGCTCGATTGGTAAAAGCAGAGCAGTAGCTATCAAGAACCGAAGTCCCTCTATATCTCGAAAGCAGTGTTTTCCAGTGATCACGCCGGCCAGTCTGTTGCGGCGCCACCACCCAGCCTCTTGCGGGTACTGGTGTGAGTTTTGGGAGGCCCTTCTTCTGGGATTTTTCGGGCACTCTCTCTTCTTGGCTTCTTACCTTGATGAGCCGCATTCTGAATCCTCTGGTTCCGGGGCGGCTTTTCGTTTGCCTTTGATATCTGGCGACGCCACTGCATGTAGATGCTGGTTACCGATGCTAAGCAGAGTATCTCTTGGCCATGGCCCTCCAGAATGATATTGATACCATCGCCATCCTTTCTTCCTTTGCTTATTTGTGATCCAACGTTTGACCTCGTCGAATACGACATTGACACCGATTTGCGTCCACCAGAGTAGAAACCGCCAGGTAGGCCCGATGGGTGTGAACCGCTGGTCAATGTGTCACAAAGTATCCCTTGCGCTTCGGGTTCTATTGCTGGCTGGTGATTGTCGGCTCCTACTAGTAGTCGGAAATCGTGGCTCGGGCCAATTGCCATGATGAAGAACACATGCCTTATTGGATGTGTCCGATCAAGCCGTGCAGCGGCTAGCTCAAAGAGAGTACTCCATTTGTGTGAAACACACCGAGTCCGGGGCGAAAAATGGGAGAACAAATCGATGCCCGACAGCTCCGGGGCGAAAAATGGGAGAACAAATCGATGTATGCAATTGGAGCAATCTAGGCAGAAATCTCAATATTTATACTCCCCTCTAGAGAAGTTGGACGCGACTTCTTCGTCATTAATTCCTTGGGAAAAAATATCTGCCCGCCCGTCTGCGCCAATTAACGGATCCCGGGGTCGGCTAGACGTACAGTAGTATCATATTCATTGGTTGAACCGGACAGAAGACGTACTATGTGACGTCCTAAGCTATCGGACAGCTCGAACCCGGCGCCTTGGCTCCCTAGTCGTAGAAAGACTGCCAGTGGTTCATTGGCATTGTTAACTTCTTTGATATCCATCGACTTTTCAGCAGTTCGCTTGGGAATGGTACCATCAACGGTCATTCCAATCTTGGTCATAATTAGCCGCTTTTCGATCTCTGGCTTTCGCGGGGGGTTGGGGGAGGGGGGGGGGATCTTGTTTTTTTTTTTTTTCATCTCTTTAATGATCTTTCTCATAGTGTTTATGAAGTGCTGTAACTAGTTAGTAACTGAATGAAAACACATCATTGATATACATACATGTTGATTATCAGAGATCATCATGAGAAGCTTTAACTTTCTAAAAATCTGCTTGTTTCTTTTTCTTTAGCTTCTTCTGCAGATTCTGATAAAACTCTGCTTCTGATCAGTTTGATTAACATAATTAGTTATCAATTAAATAATATTTACTGATAACAGCCTTCATATTCTTCTGATCTGATGATTCTCTCAATTTCTTCTTGAAGTTAACTGTATTATAAATCTTGATGATATGTTTCTTCATCATATTTGTAGAAGAGAATCCCCTTTTAAGTCATAACCGTCAGCTGGCTGTACTCGTATTTTGGGTTGGGAGAATCTCAGAGTATTTCCGCCTATGAAACTCTGAAGGGCATCAGCTTGCTCCTGATCAATCGCTGCTTGCGCGCGTCGGGCTGCCCTGGAGGTTCCACAGTTCTGGGTGTTGGTCAGGAGGAGAAGTGCGTGGGCGTCGGGGTGAGGGACTGCGTTCGAGGGAGCATTAGGGACAATATGCCCTGCGAAGTCGAGGCTAAGGGGAAACACGCTCGACATGAAGGGGTTGCCCATGCGAAATGCACAACTCCAATGGTAAACAGTGAAAACAACGGCAGCATTTCCAGTTTCTTAGGAAATGCATTCACGAGTCCGTAAGCCCCCGATGACCATGACGTGAAACGCCTACTGGAAGAAGCAGCGTATCATGAAGCCATGTCAGTTATGTGCCGTCACTCCATTCTCGAATCCTGTTCAAGACTGCAAAGACCTGTAATGCACCACTGAAGAACTTGTGTCCCCAAAGATATATGACCCATGTATTATGTCCTATTTCAAAGACACTGCGTGGGGCTGCCACCCCCAATTCCCTGCGAACGACCCGCGGGTTGGCGGATGAAGGGAGAGGGTCCTTGATAAGGGTACGCGACGGGCTGAGGGCCTCTGTTGCTGCTTGGCTAACCAGGTCCAGTACCGGGTTAGCGGGGACCTTGGCTGCTTGGCTGACGGGGACCGGTATCCATGCGCCGAATTATCATCAAGGGTTCAGGGTTGGGCACCGGGTCAGCTCCGAGGAGACATGGTATGGGAAACCACGATCGTTAGTCTGGGTTGCATAGAGATCACACATGATCAGCTACAGTGATCTTGATGAGTGGTGTCCAGCTTTCAGCAGATGCTGTTTCAGCTGCCATGAATTGAAGCTCGATAATTTTTTCAAGGTCTGTAGCTAGTCAGATACCGAGCTGTAAACTTGCGGCGCTGTACAAGCTGCTAATACGTTTAAGCCCTAAAGCCAGCAGCATTGGGTATCTTGATATTCCAGCAGCATCTGGAGGAGAAAAGAATATCTTTTCTGAAATGCAGATGGACGATTTGTGTTGTAGGCTCATCTTCGCGGGCATAACATGCCACCTCAGATGGGGAATCTTCTGAAATTTCCAAGCAGTAACTAGATCGAGCTTCTGATTGGAGCTCCAATCCCCCGCTTGCATGTGCTTCATCGGCGATAGATTGCGAAACGCCATCGGTTGAAGGTATACTCTCATACAATGCGAGCATCTCCCGATCCGAACCGGCCAAGAAACATGTAATACACTCAGCCATCAGACAGGAGAGTGTTCACAGGTGGAAGGCGTTGATCTTCGGTAAATGGCTCGTCGTACACTTTCCAGTTATCACCACTCATGCTGTTCCACAGTCAAGATTCAGCACATTGTCTTCTGGTTTTATATCCACAATCTGTATGAAGTGTTCAACATTGAGAACATGATACTGATATGTTTGGTGATAATGGGTTGTAAAGTTGTCAAATATCTCTTTTGCTTGTTGTGGCATAAATGCTGACATTGTAGAATCAAATAGAAATTGAACTGTTGAGAAGCCAGAAGCTTGGGAAATAGAGGTCTTGCTGTTGGTGCACAGAGTTAGTCTCAAAAGAAAGCCATCAAATTTAACGACAAGTTTCCATGGTGAACTGGCAGTCAAAGAGACAGACTGCCAAGCAGCTTTTGTGGTGGAAGTGAGCTTAAACATGTTGCATAACAGGTTCAAAGGCTCTTTGCAACTGGTGTTTCAATGTTAGTTCAAAATAACAAGTATTGCTGCCAGAGGTCAACTTACTGAAGATGATTTCAATATAGGCTGTAGGATAACTGCCTTAGCGGCCACCTGCTCGTAATGCTTAGTATTCCTCTCGATGTTCTGTGTTGTTAGAGTTGCAGATCCATCTTGAGTTTTTGGTGGGATTATTCTTCGCCGCGCGAAAGATATCCAGGCATAGATACTTATTCTCGCACCCAAAGCGAATGAAATCCGCCATTCTCAAGAAGCGAGCCGAAGCCATGGCGTTGCTGTCAGGGGCGAGAGGGCCGCATTCCCCAATTCTCTTTCTTCTCAGCCAAAGTGCCCACTGATCATAATTCACCATCATCATAGGTAAAAGGCATAGAAGAGATAATGAAGATTGGCGTCGCGAAAAAGTCTCCTAAATCGATTCGCGAGAAATAGGTGATGTATCAAGTCCAAACGTTATACCCTCTGCTTGTTAGACACATTTACCTGCGAGGCAGGATGCTGCTCGAAAGAATCTGCACGTCCTTTGAGAGTGTGGCTGGCGCCGGAGCAGGAGGGAGGGCTGCGAGGGAAAATCTGGCAAGAAAATCGAGTAATTGAAGACCATCACAGGAAGTGAATATAGCTGGCTATATTACCCAGTGAATCACATCCACCCGGTGCCGTTCTTCGCTCCGGAGAGTTAGACTCCAACGACGCCTCATTCACAAACACATTCACCCTTGGCGCTCGTAGCCTGAATTAGTATGCAGCATTTCCAATATTGTCGGCGTGTCGAGGCGCTGTCCGTTGACAGCCAGCTCGTATCGTCGAGCCTAAGAAGGCTACATTGCGCCGGCGGTGGTTTCCGGAGCATTCAAGTCGATGTTGATATCGCTTCTTCAATGAATGATGTTGGTGAGAAAACCTCGGAGGAAATTTACTCCGGACCGTTCACATTTCTCCCAATGCCTGCTCCGCCTGTTCTCGCCAACTACGACGACGAACCAGATGTCACCCAGAGCAGCATGTAGAAACCCGGATATATGGAGTGGAAAAGATGCATCCTCTTCTCCGCCGCGGACTCATTAACCGGTCCCTCCATGTCCATATCCACCGCCCCATCCCATTCCGCCTCCGCCGCCCTATCAAGTCAGGCTCCCTACTAATATTTCCGCTCCGCGCCTTTTCTCTATCATCCATCCCTCCCCCCATTCTCGCCCCCTTAGTCTTCACATCCCTTCTCCTCACGCTCTGGCTCTACAAGTCCCTCATGATGATCGTCTTCCAGAACAAGATAATCTACATGCCCTCGATACCACCGTTTGCTCGACGGGAGCGGATCGGAGACTATCTGGGTGCGTGTAGGGGGGTGGAGTGGGTGGAGCAGAGGGCACGGAGTAGTGATGGGGTGGAGGTTAGTCTTGTTATTGGGAGTATGGGGGAGAAAGTGAAGAGGAAGGAGGAGACGCATGTTGTTGTCTTGTATTTTCAAGGGTTAGTCGAGATTTCGCTATATTGCATGTTTAAGCTAAGATGGATAGAAATGCATCTTCTCTTCCGCCGCGGTTACCACTTCTGTCGAACGTACTTAAGAGTCTAGATGATGTCTCGACGAGATACACCATCGTCGCCCTCTCTTATCGAGGCTACTGGAAGTCCCAGGGCCGCGCATCGCAACGCGGAATCGAACTAGACGCATCGGCAGCGCTGCAATGGGTCCAAGAAACATACCTAAAAGAAAACAACGCGACGACAGTAATTCTCTGGGGCCAGAGCATCGGTGCCGGCGTGGCGACCGGTCTCGCGGCACAACAGGCGGAGAACCCGTCAAATCCAATCCACGGACTCATTCTCGAAACACCATTCCTCAGCATCCAGAGCATGCTCGTGACGCTCTACCCGCAGCGCTGGCTACCATATCGATATCTCTGGCCATTCCTACGGAACTGGTGGGATTCCGAGAGCGCATTGAAGCGGATTGGCGCAGGACTACAAAAGGAAAATGAGCAGCTGATGGAAGAAAAACAGAGGAAGATGCGGGTATTGATTGTAGCGGCGGGGAATGATGAGTTGGTTCCGGTGCAGCAGGCGGGGATGCTGGAGGCTATTTGCCGGGAGGCCGGCTTGGAGGTGCGGAGAAGAGATGTGGCGGGGGCGCTACATACAGATGCCACAGCCAGAGCGGAGGGCCAGAGGGCGGTGATGAGTTTTTTGAAGGAGGTATCCCGCGCAAGTTGATGGAGAGATGTTGCTGACAGGGCGTTGGCGTGAGCGCCACCACGTGCTGGCGGGCATGGATGTGAGACACCAACGGCTGTCGGAGGATTCTCGTGGCTCTCCTCGGAGAAAGGGGTGTCACAGTCACAAGAAATAAGATCGTGTCAAGACACGAACAAGAGCGACCTTAATTGCGTGCTTAATATCATCTTGATATTCCTCTCGTATTGAATTGCTGAGAAATCACCGCCAGATTGCCAGATTATTCATCCTGGTTGTCATTTTCTCCTGGAGAAGACAAGCGGGAAGCGTCTCTGCCAGGATGCCATGCTGTTTTAGCAGTGTTTGTCAGCAGCAGCGAACTTGAGATTATTCATCGAGGGTGTCATAATTCCCCAATGCAGACAAGCTCCCGAGCGCCCAGTGCTGTTTTAACTGCCGCCCTCCAGCAAGCAACAGGTTGGCCAGATGACGAGCCTCCACCGAAAAGGGAAATCTCTGCCTGCTCAACGTGTCTGGCCATGTCCCTGGCCCACACTTCGTTGCCGACGACCCGCACTCTGCTTGTCACAAGGAAGTATATCTGGGGCGAACCTGGGCGAGAAGGTACAAAGAGTTACCGGCAACGCACGGACCAGCAACCGTGTGACACCATCTGCCCCATCAGACGCGTTTCGATTGGCTACTATGGAGATAAGGATGTGGAAGGGCGAGAACCTTGTTTGACATCATGGTGACTCAAAGCTTGGCGCGTGTTCCTAGATCGGATACAAGAGGACGACCACTTCTCCATCTTTCCTCGCGAAGTGGGACACGGGGGCAGGATTCTAGATTGATATTCATTTATATATAAATTGACCTCTTCCCCAGATTTTTGGAATCTCAATTCAATCCTGCTTCTCTTCTCGTCCCCATAATCTCTAACAGGCATTTATCCTTGCTGCGTCACGCGACGAGAGCTGTTTTTCCAGAGATACATCTTATATTAGTATCCATTTGAACAGCAATTTGACCGCCAGACATCTCGAGGACATACAACGACATGCCTCACGCGGTGTCCAGGCACCAGGACGCATTTGCTCCCTTCTCCCGCAAACTGGGCCCCTCTGTCGAAATCAAATTGGATAACATCCCCCAAGATTCAATCGCCAGCTACACCACCCTCGACACCATCCAAGGTGAAGCAATCATCACCTCAGAGTCCGACATCCGCTTCGACGAAATAGGTCTCTGCTTCGTCGGCACTTCCAGAGTCGTCATTGAGAGACCGGGCATCGCACCGACAGTCGGGCGCTCAGCGGGGTTCCACAACTTTCTCAGGCTTTTGCAGCCGGTAGACGAGTCGCAGTATCCGGAGCCGCGCATCCTTGAAGCAGGGCGCAAATATGCGTTTCCATTCACATTTGTGGTGCCAGAGCACCTCCTCCCGCCTTCATGCGGGCACAAAATTAACCATCCACATGTGCATACCGCGCATCTGAATTTGCCGCCGTCGCTCGGTGATCCAACTCTCATTGGCCGCGCTGGCAAGCTACCAGACGACATGGGACCGCAGATGGCGGAGATCCGCTATGCAGTGCGCGCAAAGGTACTGCAAAAGACTCCCGCCGGAACAATGCGCACCCTCGTCGACGAAGGGCGGAGCGTGCGCATCATCCCGTTTACAGAAGAGGAGCCTCCTCTCGCCGTATCCGAAGACAGTCTAGATTTCGCTCTACGCAAGGAAAAAGACGTGCGCAAGGGCTCATTGCGCGGGAAACTAGGCCGCATCGCCGTTGCGGCAGACCAACCACGCACATTCCGACTAGCTTCCCCTCACTCACCCGGCTTCTTATCCGCGGAGCCAGGGTCAGTCGTCAGATTGCATGTCCGCTTCGATCCCGCGACAGAAAACGAGAAACCGCCGCGCCTCCGCACTCTCTGGACCAAGTTGCGCGCAAACACATATTACTCCACCGAACCAACCTCAGATTTGCATCGTTCCTCTCGCACTAACAACTGGAGCATTTCAAGCGGTACATACGCCGAAACCATCCCACTCGCCTCCCGCTGCGTCGCATCCGCCCAATGGACAAAACACAATCTCCCTGCCCCAGAACCACCCTCCACGCGACGGACATCAGTCCAATCGACCTCGAGCTCCGACTCCTCCTTCACAGGCCCAACAACCTGCTACGGCGGCAAAACATACTACACCAGCACAATTCTCGTCCCCGTGAACCTCCCCACCAGCAAATCCTACATGCCAACCTTCCACTCCTGCCTCATCTCACGAACCTATCTCCTCCTCCTAACCTTATCCTACGACCCGCCGTCCAAAAACCTGCTTACAGCGCCCAGCATCTCGCTCCGTCTGCCCGTGCAGATTGCGGGCCCGCATCCGCGAACAGAGCAGCAGCCTCAGCGCAGCGCGCTGCAGAGCGTGGACGAGTTCTTTGCGCCGAGGAGCGTTGCGCCGCCATCGACGGAGTACAGGGGTGCGGGAAGAGGGAGGTCCGCGACGCTGGACTCGATGGCGAGTGGGATGACGGTGGGATCGCCGCCGCCGCCGCAGTATTCTGCGCTGGCGGTGGGGAGAGAGGTTACGATCCAGAGCGCACTGGGCATTGCTCGGTAGTTCATTTTCTTTCAAATTCCTGGTTTGATTTTGCTTTGGAGTAAATGGGTCTGGCGTATTGGTATTTACTGTTGGTTTGCATTGACAAAAAGAACCTGCTTAATATTGTTGTTTTTGATACCCCTTAGCACCAGCCTTCGGTCGACCTGTCTCTCTTTTACTCGTATGTTTCTTGGTCTGGCGCAATACTGGGTATACACCGTTCTCTTTGATATCTACTTCAATTAATCCATCTATACAGCGTGCCGCATAACTACCAGTACACTGCCATTCCATCCTCAGCTCAAATACCAGTTTCCTTCCCCTCACTGCGAATTCAAGGCCCAGCCAACGCACGCATTGGGCACATGTCGCGGTAAAGATCTGGATGCCCGCCGCCCCACACCCTGAGTGTCCGGCCCCACTCCACCGGCGACTTCGAGAAAACTCAAGAAGCTTGAAGAAGCGTCTGCCCCACATCTTCCCGGGCCGAGATTCTTGCCACGGACGCCGGCGAACAACAAGGAAAAAACACCAACATCGACCATCTCGCGCGCCACCGCGGAATTCCTGAAATACTATCTATCGTACACGTCCCTGATCCTGTTGACCAGGAAATGGTGCGCAGCTTAGGGACTTGTTTTGAGCAAGTGCTCATCGCCTTTTTGCCGGAATCCCAGGCGACCCACGCTCCTTCTTCCCTTCGCTGCTCTCTTGGATTTTTCGATGACTTCTGGATCGCTCGTGGCTCCACAATTGGGCTCCAAGGTAAGATATAAAAATAGAATCGGACTTCCCGAGGAATTAGCCGCCGGCGAAAAAGCTCTGTGCATATAACTATGGATCTCCCCACTTGTCTGGCACATGACAGACAGAACCTTTTTTCGATGTCGAAATTTGAGCTGCCCCTCCTGGGCTCGACTCTTTTTTTTTTGGCTGTTGTTGGGTGCTTGACCACCCTTGGATTCTGTGTGGAAAAGGTACACGACCAGCTCTACCCAAAGACCGGGTGCCACCTTGCTATCGTTTTCAGCAAGCTATTTCGATGACCCCCAGAAAGAGGGCGCTTTACGCCTGTTTTGAGTCAAAAGATCCAGGAATGAAACATCTCATAGATTTCTCGCTATAAGAAACTTGGCCGATACGCCAACAGCAGCTGATAGTCTGCAAAGATCCATTGATGTTAATACCCCGTTTCTTCCCTTCGTCAATGAACAGACAACAGCCTGCCAGACATAATCCATCTACCACAGTCTGGTATACTGGCATCACACTGATATACATGTATATCGCGCTGCATAGCACAGGCTTCAGGAGCTGTTTTATGCCTTCCATTTTTGGTATTATGGAATAATGCTTTCAGTGGCAGAAAGTTGATTGTCATATCATCATCGTATGCCTATGCCATTGCGTTATTTCTGAGTTTCCATGGGGATGTTCCTCGGCATATTTCTTAGCTGCAGGATTGGTAGCATTGGTATTTGAGCCTAGACAACAAAGGTATCAGAACCACCAGGTGCTTTGCAAGCCTTGATCACCAGAAGTTGTCCTCGAGCACCAATTCTCGACATTGCGGCTGGTCACAACTGATGACGAGCATTGTCGGTTGCCATCTGCCTTTGTATTTGTGATATCAAATACAGATATGATTTTTTCAATCAATGGATTTCCCGCACACAGAATTTTCGTCCAGACTTCGTGTCGGTGCAAAAGTCGACCATGCGATTGAAAAAAGCCTTTGCTAATTCTCGAGTGGCCGGTTGACACTGGCCGATCCTCCCTTGCTGCATTGGAGGCTTCCAAGGCTCAAGTGCTGTGCCACCAAAAGCGGAAGTATCCCTTTTAATACTGGGTTGTCAGTGAAGTGAACAGACTTGGGTAATTGACAGCATTTGTCTGCTTGCCTTGCCGCTGATTCAATGCCCTGTGTCTTGCTGGTGCTGATAAATTGTTGAGATGCTGCTTGCAATCTCACTTTCCTGCTTTTTTCCTGGCATGCTCTGGGAGTACGATTTCTCGCCATGAATCTCTTCCATCAGCCTGATATGTATGTAATCCACCGGTAGGGCCTCACTACAGTCTACAGTCCAGAATGATCTTCAGAATTCCACATGTCCATCCGTTTTCTGATTTCCTTCTCTGAAATCGAGTCCCTCAGACCCTCCTTCATCTGACAACCACTTCAGTATGAGGTCCTGTCTGGTTAATCTGTAAAGGACCCGGGTAATAGGCTGCTAGAATAGCATTGATATCCTTCAGGTGGGAATTGTTTCTCTTGCACCCATTCTGGAACCATTTGAGCATCTGGATGTGGCGGTAAATAGTTTTGAAGAGGCCATGAGGCTCATTTGGGTCAAGGATTGAGCCTGATAATGTGCCTTAATCATATTCAGCACTCTTTGGGCAGAGAGCCAGAATCAGATTCATCAAAATCAATGAATGCCATGACAGCCAGTGATGGCTCTGATATCATCAACTAGATTCAAGAAATGCATCATATAACTAATCAGAAGCTCCTTGTCACCTGCAAAATGGGTTCTGACTAGTTGTGAGCATCTAGCTTCAGAAAATTTGGGCAAATTGCCAGACAAGTATAAAGGAACTGACTTTTTGCAGGTGTAAATAGTGAAAGGTGGGCATTTTGAAAAGCAAGCTTTGATCTTTTTCCTCGCGTCAGTTTTTCATTCACTTATATGTTGTAACTTGTCTGTCCATATTAACTATTTAGCTAGAAAGTTTCACAATATGTAAGTGATCAGCATCTGCATCAAAGAAACTCTGCTGCTCCACATTCACTTCTTGGTATATGCCTTGATCATATTCTGAAGCTTGCCGCCATGCCCTTGAAAACGCCCCGAATCGTACCACGACCATCCTTGCTCATCACCCGCTTCCTGCCCACCTTCTTTGCGAATCCTGCGGGACTCTACCCGTCCAACTCCAGAGAGACTCACGGTCAGAAACGTTGCCGCATCCCCGCCCTCGAACACTGACGCCACGTTGGGCGCAACTTCAAGTTGAAAGTTAACTACAGAAAACCTGATGACAGATTCAATACATCAATGGAGAAGTTTCAGTCGAGTCACTTATATTTGCTGCCCTGAAACTTAGTAGCGGCGCTCAACCCTAGGGCGTTGGTCGAATTGTCGTGGTCACCTCATTCCTCCATGCGTCTTCAGAATCCCAAGAAAAATCGTCCAACGTAAAGGTGTTGGCGTTCCTTGATTTCAACGAACAATATACTGCCCATGACCTCCTCCATGGACGACGAAGAGTTTCCTAGATTGGCTCGGATGGACAACACAGGGGATGGTCCGATCCTCGTGCCCGGGTTCAACACGATACCGCTCGACCTCGACCTGAGGGAGGAAAATCGCTTTTCACGTACAATAGATGAATTGACATGTGAGCGAGTAACAGGACGGGAGCTGGCTATGGTGAGCTTGATGAATACTCTGACTAACCAGCCTGGCTGGGAAACCCATGTGTTCGACGAAGAGCTTCTCAGCAGGTGGCATGATAAGGCAAGGTCCAATCCACTAATCAGTCCACGGACTTGGGCCTGGTGTGTTCAGGAATTGCAAGATAAAGCAGACGACTATATGAAATCCGGCCAGATCATGACACTAGATTTTGCAGCCCGTGTGTCCAAGTCTGATGTGCTGGTTAGTTCAGCGTTGGGAGACAGCCTGCGGGCCACCGTCACCCCGCTGCTCGTTGAGGCAGAGAGGGACGGCATTCAAGTTGATACCCAGCTGCTGAACATTGTGGATCCCTGGGTTTATCCTCTAGTCTACGGCAGATCGCGTGTCTTGAGTGATGGAGGCACGGTCCTTTTGGATGGGGTTTTCGACAGTTGTGGCAATGGGAAAGTCCCTCCGGTTTACGAGTTACGGGTTCCCACCATATCGGCCTTACTGGCCAGGGGATGGGAGGGATAGGTTCCGGGACTGGGCGGTTCTTGGGGCTTGGTCGCACTGGAGGGATTGGTGGCCAGCCCGGTTTCAGTGGCTGCCCTGTGAAGTCGAGTTCGCGGAGGACTCTGGCACCCGTGTGCGAATCACGTCGTACATCAATAATCTTCACCCGGGTCGCAATAAAGCTTTATACACAGAGCTTGAGAATCTGATCTCCATCGCTATCAAGCCGTGGAATGATACACTTATCAAATCTTACCCCCGCGCACCAATTCGGATCATGGCGGATGGCTCCCAAAGATCTCACCCTTTCCCGCAATGGGCTCGAGATATGCCGACGGGCATTGAGAAAGACAAATCTACAGAAACGTATAAAAGATATCATGACTTGGTGAAAGAAGTTCTCTCGATTCCGGAGGATACAAAGGTCAAGGTGCCGGACGACTGGGAGGACAACCTCCTTCAGGCGCTGAGGGAGAAATTAAAGCGGATTGACCAACCTCTGCGCCCAGAGCCTGGAATCTCCTTTTCTTATGAGGATTGGAAAGCCGGGAACACGTATAATACTTCTACTCTTATGAACTATTTCGACCACGAACACTACGATGTCTCCCTGGAGGATCGTTTCCGCGCAGAGGGATTACAGGTAGTGGTCAGGGTTGCATCGGTCGAGCTAACTCCTGACCAGCCTAGGTACATGGGTGACGGCTGGCATATCGACGGCATGCCAAACGACCGCATCGCCGCCGCAGCTGTATACTACTACGATACAGAAAACGTTACGGAACCGCGAGTTTCATTTCGCCACGGAGTACCACCCCTAATCGGTGCACTGGCTGAAGACTTCGCATTCGATTGTCCTAACCCGGATGAAGGCGTGGTGCAGATAGGGGGTTCCGTCGCTACTCCGCAGGGACGACTCCTCGTATATCCCAACGTACTTGAGCACCGGACTGGACCTTTCTCCCTCAAGGACCCGAGTCGTCCCGGCCATGTCCGATTTATCAAGCTCTACCTCGTCGATCCGCATACACGCATCTGTTCCACAAGGAATGTCCCGCCACAACGGCGTGACTGGTGGACGGACCATGTGCTCCGAACCGCATGGGTTATTCTTAAGAAGTTACCGCAGGAGTTGATAGATCAGGTTTTGGAGGAAGCGGGAGAATGGTCGATTAGTGAAACGGAGGCAATGCAGCTCAGGGCGGAGATGAGAATGGAGATTGAAAAGTATCGTCAGGCAAGCGATGAGCAAATTGTCAATGTGTGGGATACCGGCATCTAGCATGTAAATGATATTGAGTATGGCTCACTTAATGCCAGTAGTCGGAAGAAGCACGAGGCTCATCGGATCTTTAATAGACGGCCGTTCTTTTCATCAAGGCCGGTTCTAGTAATATCACAAACATCAGCAACTTGAATAGTCGATAAGTCTCCCTATATCATTCGGAGGCAGCGGTGACAGCCTTCATTCCGCTTATTACCGGAAAAGGGTGAGGAGAACAGGAACAGCTTCAGTTATTCGGCCCGATGCTCGAGTCCGTTGGGATTTCCGAGGAGGGATGCAAAGTCCGAATCCCGATCCTCCATTATCTGATACGAGGTCTTCGCTGCCTCGCTCATAGATGCCTAGTGCCAAGCGGATGGCTCGACGAAACTAAAATACGACTCGGAGGTACATAAAAGGCATGAGATGCGACGAGAGACTCGCTCCTGTCTTCAAGTTGCCATTGCTTGAACGCGAAACAAAATGGAAATAGATACAAGCTCTTCACCTGAAATCCACGCTCAATTCCAGGTCTCCTCTGGCCAGCTCTGCTATGGCGACCTCCACAACATCTGGCACGGCGCCTCTATCGATCGAGTTCAGGGGTTACCCTGCCCCCCGCCTCAACAGGGAGGAACCGTGCTTGTGCACCGTATCGACTACAACATATCCGCGAAGAAGGGCATCTGGAACGTCTACCGCCTCGTTCAAGACGATGAACCGGATACGATTGTGGGATGGTTCGTCGCACACGTCGACGTGGATCCGCAGGCAGAAATTCAAAGGATTCTCCGTGTTTCGGGCTCGCCGTATGAACTCGACGGCGGCTCAAGCATAAACTGCAACTGGACGGCGGCGGAAGGTGTGTTTGTGATCAATCGATATGACTGGGGTTACTACGATAACCGTTCCAAAGACGAGGTAAAGAACGCAGACCACGATCTGCCTGAGCCTGAGTGCTTTGATGTCTATTCGGCTGTCGGGCTGGCGGATTATGAAGAGGCAAAGGAGCAGGTTTCACAGTGGTGCATTCGCCATTCTCATCTACGAGAGCCTTCTCCGCAGGGGGTATGGCTGCATATTCCGGCGATGGAGTACCAATTCGGCCGGTTCGCTTTCGATGAAACTCGCGAATCAGCGCAGTCTTTTCTCTTTTTCACCAGCAACACGGATTTCACCCGCACTTCCTTCGCTGGGGTACCTGGGACGTTACGGCCTCAAGAAACGCCACAAGAGTTCTTTGAGCGCAAAGTTCGCGAAGGCAGCACTTATGATGGCCTGGCAACCCTCCACCAGATGGCTTCATTCAGTTTCCGCTCAAAGAGCGAACTTCCACCTCCTGCGGAGTTGTGTGTCAGGCCTCATGACCAGGCGGACTTTATTGTCGAAGAACAGGAGTTAAACTCACTGTTTGACCTCATTGAGAGACCAGTCCGCATATGCCCAGCCCTTAAGGACCCAACGATGCGTCTTCTGAATGAGCTCATGTTGACGTACCTTACCAATTCCGTCAAACCCCTCTGCTCGGCTCCAATGAACTTTGACGACGCTGTGAACGCATTGTTCCCGAACCCCGAGGAGCCCCTTAACAGAGAGATGCTCAGGTTTTTCACTAAACTCGACAAGACTCTAGAAAACTTCGACGTCGTCTCGGTCGCGGGCAGAATCAAACGATTCCTAAGCCACTCGACAGACCCAGCGCCAACAGGCACGAGCAGCGATAGTACTACTCTTCTCCCCGATAATCCCAGTTTTATCACCTGTCTGGCTAAAGGGATTGGGTATCTTCTGATCGAAATCCTTGAGCTTTCATCGAACTGTGCGAGGGATAACTACCATACAGGAATAGTGCCTTCCGACATCCGTATAGCAGTGATGAACGATAAGGAACTGCTGGCTGTGACTGGGAGATGCTGGGAGTTTTGGAACGGCGAAGGAACTGAGGTTTATAAACCGGATGATCCAATGGTCAAATTGAACCGGGATTTGGAGGCTGAGAACCTTGCAAGGCGGGCAGCAGAAACAGACGCTCAGAGATAGCTTGTTTGTTTGTTCAATGGTGTTAAATGGGGGTTCATTAAAAGGTTGCTGCATAATTTTCTTCGTCGCCCTGCTGAAATAATTTTTCGAAGTGCGTAGATTCATAGAAGGCCTATTTGTTGGTGGCCTTGCCTTACATCCATGGCGGCCTCTCTTTCATCGTAATAAACGCCGTCTTCAGGAGTTCTGCTTCCGGCGAATGCAAGTCGATGTATTTATCTTCACCGCGAGGTGCCGAATCATCCGCCCCAACAAGGGGACCAAGGCGGTCTTCATCCCTAGAGAATCCCCATGCTCTTCCTTTAGTTCCAAACGTGGTAACAGCATACACGTATTCCAGATCTGCATTTTCCGGTTCCCGGAGATATCCCTTGCATGTCTCCGTGGCCTGATCCTCGAGCCGCTGAACATCTTGAGGTCCCGCGATAGAGGCCTGTGCTTCATGAAAGGCGAATACCGCGATTCGAAAACGATCCACAGGAAAGTATTGTATTATGACATCGACCCGCCGGTCGCTGGAGCCCTCCGGCGCTGGCCGAGTGGTAACGACCCATTCTTTCTCGTGGAAGATGTATTTGCTCCACAGGTGAGTCCAAACGCACGCGGAAGCGCAGGGGTTTGAAGGCTTGCTCTGGGCTTCAAGCCAGATTGCATACAGCGCTGGATTGGTAATAAGGGACATTGTGCCAGGCTTGTGAAAGACTCAGAGCTAACTAACGTTATTATCCCTGACATAAGGTTCCCTCACATCCTCGGCCTTTATCCAATTCAGCCAACTTGAACAGAACATCGCAGGAAGAATAAGGATGGGAGCAAATATCTGGTCCAGTCACCTAGCACAACAGTAACTGCTGATCTTTTGGAATCTTTCAGATCCGAGACTTGCCCGCTTCTCCTCGGAGAGTTGACGAGTGTCCCGGTTAGGGCATCACCAGAAGCTGGGGAGCGGACTCAGCGTCGTCACCACCGTCAGTACTATCTAGTAGATGCGCTTGTACTTTTATCCAGCTGCTTCCGGCGATATGTTTCTCTCACTGGGGAGCCGTGGTGCGTATGTACCTCCCACTCCCCAATCCCAGGATCCTTGCTCCTCTTCTCTCCTCTTCTCCCGTATATCAAATTCTTAGGTCGATAGTTCGAATTGGCCTGCATGCGGCGAATAGCGGATACGTGGATAGTCGCGTTGTCGCGGATATCACGCCTCGCTCCGCACGGAGGAGGCCATCGAATGGCCTTCCAGGATCCATCCTTCTGCAAAGCCAGGCGGCTAAAGGGGAGATATTCGACTATTTTCCAGGAGAGGACGGTGGGCCACGTCTCGCCATGGTGATAGCGTAGGAAATCATGCAATCGACCCTCCGTGCTTGCTCGATGAAGCCCATTTTCAATTTCAGGGGTTCCTTCGTCTTGCTTGTTGTTCTGGTCAACGGTGCTCTTCTCTGGATCGTCCCTGGTACTACTGGGTGTATTCATCGACTCGTCAAAGCAGTGGAATCGCTTAAGTTTCTCCTGGTCAAAACGGAGTCCCGCACGCTGTGCTTCCTGCACCATCCATACCAATGGCACATAGCTCAGCGGCCAGTCCTCGTGTTGCTCATGCAGCCTCAATCCGCCCCCCATATCCCCGTGGCATCCAGGGAACCAGACCTCTTCGATGTCCCGGGCCGCATCCTCGCTTTTCTCAGTGTCATCAACTGTGCTAGGCGGCGACGGCACAGACGACTGTCCTGCCACCTCTCGAGGCTCCGTGCGTGCACGCATTCCCCGCCGGTCGTGCAATTCCGCAGCTTGTCGAAGACACATACTAGTCGGTCGATAGTACTCATCTTCCAGGACATTTTCTTGTCCGATTTCGTCCGTCGCTACTCCGTTGTTGCGATTCGCTCCAGGATCCGAGTCAAGCTGACCTTCGGGACGGCGGCGACGAGGGAGACCCATTCTCGCTCGTGTTGGGCGAGTGAGCGGGCTGACGTCCCCCATCAAGTCTTGTTTGAACTTCGCGCGATGTTCATCAATACTGACGGCATGCCGAATGACCCGTGCGGAGAGTCTTGCCGTAAACGGAAATGCGAATTTATTGCGAATCACCTCGAGGTGCGGGACGCTGTTGACGCTGTCAAATAGGCCTAGGAACTGGATCTGCGAGACAGGGCGACAAAAGGTCTCCCGCAAGGCCTTCATGTACTGGAAGATCTCGTCTTTGTCCTTTTGGGCAGTCTTTCTGTTATTACACAGTCGACTCCACTTGAGAAAGATGGACCAGAAGTAGCCGACTTTCTCTTCCTCCCCTTCTTCCAACAAGCCAATGTGATCCAGCATCTCAACAAGCAAACGCGCAACATATGCTCCGCGACTGAAGCCAAAGAAGTAAATCCGATCCCCGGGGACGTAGAAACGCATGAGAAACTTATATCCTGCCATGACATGTTCATCAAAAGTCGAACCCAGGGCAGCGTCTTTTACCCCAGCATACCATTTCTTCAGTCGACCCGCGTGGGCATCGCGAGACGCCCAGATTGCGCTGGTATATGTCCCGAAGCCAGCTTGGTAATAATGAAGCTGATTCACGTTGTTGCGATCAAGCATCTTCCAACCGGTGTAAGGGCTGCTACTCAAAGCGCGGGGTCAATACGACTCACCCGGTAAATCTTGAGGACGTTACTATCTGTATCATCGCCGCGAAACTTGTATCCTGTGCCGTCAAAGCACATGACGAATTCCCTCGTGCCTGCGGTTTTTTCCATGCTGGCGATTTGGCTAATTGTTGCTCACTACTACAGAGTAGAACTTGAAGGTATGTTTGCAAGATGAAACTCGCAAGATCCAGGACGAAATGTCGTCACTGGAATTAAAGTCAGAGTATCCATGGTTCGAAATCAACGGCGGCGAATTGCTCCTGAAGGTTGGTTCAGGAGAACTTCAATTGACGACTCCAGATATCTCAGATCTAGTTCCCGCCTTAATTCGTCTTAACTTACTAGCAGTGAAGCTAATACCACCGACATCATTAGCAACAGGGATGAGGGGTGATCCCCTCAATCTTGATTTCTAAGATCCTTCGAGATACCCGACGAACAAAAAGGACGAATACCGGCTTCCAGCGTTCCTCAATTTACTAATAAAACGCACCTGTAAACGTGAACAACATAGCAACAATGGTCGCTATAAACGTCTCATCAACCCTCGATGGATGGGGCCTCACCACCTTTGAAACAGAAACCGAGTGTGGCTCGACTATCCGAGGAATAAGGAGGGGTGTCGGCAAGGTTGGCGGCGATGAGCATGAGGGCAAGCCGATTCTGGTGCTGATACATGGATATCCGCAGACGTGAGTGTTCCAATACCTCTATTCTAATGTGCTTATACTGATATTATATAGTCATTTTATGTATGTACGCGTCCCTCCATGAACGGCGAGGATATGCTACTAACTTCATCACCACTTCTTCAGGTGGCGCCATGTAAGATATATCCCCCGATCAATCCAGCTCTCTAACGATCCCAGGTGATAAAACTCCTCCCCAAATCAACCCGCCTCTTCGTCCCCGACGTCCCAGGCTACGGCTACAGCTCCCCAAGCCTAACCACGCACGAGAAATCCACAATCGGCACCGCCATCCTCTCCTCCCTCAGCACCCTTCTCTCCATCTCAAACCCATCTAGCAGTAGTACTTCTCCCCAACCCATCATCCTAATCGGCCATGACCGCGGCGCCAGAATCGCACACCGTCTCGCCGTCGACGCAGAAAACTATTCTGCACAATTCAAAATCCTAGGCGCCGCAATACTAGACATCATCCCCACAACCGCGCAGTGGGAGGCCTTTTCCAACCCCTCTATCGCGGCGGACTCATTCCACTGGCCCTTTCTCGCGAACCCGGATATCGCAGCGGACCTAATTAAAGCCCAGGGCGCCGACAACTTCATCACAACCCTCATGTCCCGCTGGCGCGGCACCACTAACTCCAGGGCGGTAGCCAGCTTCTCATCCGACGACGCGGTAGAGGTATACTGTCATGCCTTCCGGAACGAGAGCGTAGTCCGCGCTTCATGTCTAGATTACGAGGCCGGAGCAGGCGTGGATGTAGCGATGCAGAAAGCCGATCAGGAAGCGGGCAGGAAGATTGACATTCCGGCGCTGGTGGTACATTGTGAGGGGTTTGGAAGGAAGTTTGATGTGCAGCGCATCTGGGCGGAGTGGGTGGCGGATGAGGGGTTGTTGAGTGTTGAAGAGGTGGGCGGTGGAGTGGGACATTTTGTTGCGGAGGAGGATCCGGAGACTGCTGTGAGAGTGATTGGGGAGTGGATTCAGAGGCGTGGGTGGGAAATTTAATTCGAGGTCATTCTTGTGCTTCGTTTCATCTATCTATCTTCGCTACTATATCCATGTATATATACTCTATTTCAATCCCTCCAACAAAGCCTTCAGGCCCGCCCAGGTCTCCTCGCAACTAGGCCAAATCTGCTCCGGTGGCAACACGAAGCCAAACTTGCCGGTGTCCCTCAACTCTGCCGCGAACGCAGTCTCGACGCCCGCTTCATCAACGGCCCAGTCCACGCTGCTTCCGCTCGCCTGGTAGATGGTGTTGCAGATGGATCCCGTCTTGTACTCTGTGCCGTGGACTCCCGCGAGGGCCTTGGCGAAGGATTGGGCGAGGGATTGGTGGAGGTCGTCGTTGGCGGGTTTCTCGGTGCAGGAGTACGCGTATGCTGGGGATGGTTAGTCTTATTGTATTGGTGAGGTGGATAGGGGGGAAGACTTACGGGTCATGAAGAGCTGGGAGTAGGAGTGGATGTCGATGAAGAGTTTCTTGTTCTTTAGGCCCTTGATGAAGTTGAGGTGGACTTTGGTTTCGGTGCCATCGGCGGGTGCAGCTCCTGTAAGGAATAGATGTTAGCAGGTGACCTAGGCGGAACAGTGTGGAAGACTGACCTCTGTATTGCTGTGCGCACGGGTCGTCAGAGGAGCCAGGGCCGTCCCAGTGACTGGGCCAGTTGCGGTTGAGATCGATACCCAGGCATTGGCTCTCTCCAGGTTGGCGATTCTTGCGCCACATACGGTCTTTGGTCTGGGTGTAGATGAATCCTGCAGTTCACGTTAATATAGGGATGAGGCTAGGCGGCTGGGACATACCATCAGGATTGGCGACAGGGAAGATGTAGAAATCGAATTTATCGAGGAGCTTCTTGATCTGACGGTCTGATTTGCCCTTCTCTAGGAGGCTGTAAATGAAATATTCAACGACCTAGGCATGTTAGTACCACTCTAGATATTTAAATGGTCTCGAAGCATACCATGGTGGAAATCCATTCTCGAGCATGGATGGTTCCATGGATAATAACAGCAGGCTTTTTATTCTTGCCGCCCTTGCCCCAGAAATGGATACCAGTGATATCTCGCCCTTCGTGAGTCTTTCCGGCCGTCACCAACTCAGCGTTTTGCTTGTGCTTGCGCTGCAAGTCCTTGAGCCATTTCATATGGTCATCGTAGCTGTGATAAGCGGTGAACCAGCTCTTAGAGGGATGCTTCTCGCCTAGAGAAAGTTAGCAAGCATCGACAACCACAGGTTCTGGCTTACCTTTATAAGCCTCGAACTTGCGTTCCGACGAGATAGAATTGCCGAGATTCTCATGCATGACTTCGACCTTCAAGTCGCCAACAAGCTTCTCAAAGGTGGACACCTGCTTGGGTGGAATCACGACATCGGCGTTCGCTCCAGGCTTCCCAGGATATTTCCATGTTTCCAACTTCAATTCATCGATAATATCCTTGATCTGGGCAAAGTTGTCCTTCTCCGTGGGGATGCGGACCACCTTGTAGCCATTGTAATTAGGCGAGGAGGACGGGACAGACGCTGCCAGACCCGTTGCCAGCAGCGTCGACAAGATCGCAATGGGCAACATCGCGACAGACACTAGTAGTAGATGAGGATGAGTGGAAGATGTCAAGCCTGAGAAAAGAAAGAAAACAGATCGACAATCCGTTTCAAGGTGAGAGAGGCGGGCTGTCGTGCAACCTTTATATGCTAGCCATCTCCACCGCGGATCTTCAGGACAGGGACAGAGCAGCAGTGCATCATCCTGAACCCCAGGCCACCCCTCAATCGGTGGAACCCAGCTGGGGCATGGTCAGCAGCAGAATGAAACCGGCCCGTCTCAAAAGCCCAGCCATCTCAACAAATACCCGAAAAGACAGCGTCCGGGCGACATGCATCGTAAAATAGCCGTGGATCGATTCAATCGACCTTTCGATTGGGGTTTAGCTTGGGTCCGAAAGCTCCAAGCTGGCGTGCCGATCCGTGCATGGCCGACGTATCAAGGCCGAAAATGAAACTGGGGGAGCAGACTGCGATTCCGGCTTTATCCTTGTTCCTGGATAACATCGAAATGGCTGGTGTTTCTCCCCTGAGCCAGCGATTCTGCAAGAGAAATGGTTTTGGCCAAGGATGAAGTGTGGGGACAGAGTTCAGGCGGAACAATTCCAGAACAGCATGCCCATCGTGATTTGGAATGGAGTTCAGAGTGACATCCACCAAATCCTCCAAAGCCGCCCGCATGTCCCAAACAAATGTTCCAATGGACGGGAATATATTGTTTCGTCCGCGGCCAGAAAGGGATCATGACGGATGATTTTAAGAGGGCGAAGAGATCTGTGGGGGATTCAGAGCTTACTCGTATTCCTTGACCCCGGATTTTCGAGTTGATGCGGTTCTTCCCCGCATTTCTTGTCCCGTTCTTCTCTTCTTTTCCGGCGTGGACTCCTCAAGTCCGACGATATTCACATCTCGTCCTCCACAAGCGGAGTATGCCGAGATGAATCTTTCCACCGCATCCATCATCAGTTAAGCTGCTATTTTCTGTGCAATGGCGTGATACCATCTGTGTGCACTTCAGTCGGAATGTCGACTCTTCAACATCCGCCCTCGGGTTGAAATTTTAAAGAGTGACCGCTTGTCTCTTTGAAGAACGAGCCAGTTCGGCAATCGATTGACAGGATTAAACAAGATTCAATGCCGCCGGCAATATCGCTGTTCGAGGCTTCCAATCGCCTAGGAGCATGGTGTTAGGCAGCCGAATCAAAGTAAGCGGTGGTTCTAGAAGCGCGTCAGGGTTTGGGAAGCTTCCCAAGAGCAGCTGAACTTCCCGCCCCCGTGTTCCCCTCTGGTTTTGTTTGGATTGTAAATGTGAATGCTCTTTGGTGAGATGCAGTAGACATGTTGAACCACACAACTTGAATATATGACACATAACATAACGATCCGAGCTACTTCCCAAGAAATCAAGAAATCAAGAAAAGAATATATACAAGGCAATTGTTAGGCAGATGCCGAAGCCTCTTCAAGCTGAGATGCGATGATGGACATCGCAGATCAAACTTCCGAGCTCGTGGGTCAATGTGAACAGGAGGGGCTTGGACCGGTCAGGCCTCGAAGACGGACAACTCGGAGATATCCGGTTTAAAAGCGAGAAGCCTATGGAGTCAATCGCGGCGGATTACTAATATGAAGGCAGAAGCCGTCGAGAAAGTCTTCCGTCTTGTGATTCCTTTTGCTGTTCACAACGGCGGAGAGAGCTGCTGAGGACATAACTCATCGGCAACCCTGAGATCGTGAGCATCTGGGATAATTAGGACGTATTCCACTGGTAGCTGCAGCCGCCTCTTCCTCGACCTTCTTTTGAGATGAGAACGCCATTGGGATGCTGTTCCACCTCTTGTCGAGGATATGATCACGGAACAGCTGTTCATCACAAGACGTTTCATTCTGACACTTGCTTTCTGAGATCTCTGCGCCATAACCGCAACCATTGTCTTCTCTTTTGACACCGCAAAGTCCAAGCCCGTGCTTTTCATGCCTCTGCCGTGATGACGGCTGGTCTGGGACGAGCCAAGGCTCTAACGTCCAAGGCAACCAGATATTGGACGTCCAAGCCCTTGGCAGCATCATTCCTCAGTGCTTCGTGTTCGGAGAGGCGTTTCTTGCGTCAGAGATGCAGCATGCGGAGGCGGAGTGATCTTCCGTTGTGTCCTTGACCATGAGAAACAAGGAGACCAGAGAAGAAGAATGATACTGCAGCGAAGGGAAGACCAGTTGATTGCTGATTAAGGACCCACGTGACCCTCCATTTTGGTCCTGTCGTTCCCCGCTTCCTGTGGATTTGTCTCCATCCTCGTTGCGACGACGACGACGACGATGATGAAGATGATGATCGTGATGATGATCGTGACCCTGCGCTCGCTTGCTCAGTGATCCCAGATGCCGTCTGCTTTGCATGGTTAGCGGGTCGGTAAGCCTCGTGGTTGTGTCGCCCAGAGACTCAGCCCGAACCAGGGACCACCGTTGTTCCGTCCCAACAACTGGCGATAGCACGAGTAAGTTTGGACCTTTTTCCGTTACAACTCCTGTTAGCTTCAGGTTAACAATTTAAGCTTCTCCATTCCACCAAACTCCTCCTAGACGAACCGATCCACGAACCGCCAAAGTCAGTTCCGCCATTTCGTCGAATGGGAGTGTTCTTCACATCAGAATGACGGGCCCGTTAAACTCTCTCCATCCAGATTTCCCGCGCGCGAAGAAATTTATCCGCTCTCTTTGGTCACTCTCCTTCGCCTTCGCGTGTGATACGTCTTGCTCTTCCAGCAGGCTCCCTCGCGTTGGCCACTGCAATTTAGATCGCCTCGTAAAGCGCGTGGCCCCTGCGCCCCTTATCCCTATCCCTGCCGCGATCCTCACCCCCAAGTCCCCAACTGTGGCAGTGATCCCGTCCTCACGATCCTTGTTTTTTGACGCTCACTCACTCATTCTCGGGCTCTCATGATCGACCAGAAATCCGTTCTGATCCTGTTTAAACAAGCTGCTCGACGTTGTCAGCTCGCTGCGAAGCACTAATTCGGGAAAGGCTCCATCCAGGGGAAGATTTTAGCGTCCTTCATTAGCTTGGCCTGTCAAAAACGAGTCGTACTAATTTTACCCCCGTCACGACGCTCGACCACAATCTTTGCTCCCTCGCCAACCTCATTTTTTCTCTTTATTTTTTGTTGTTCGCCTTTTCACCTTCTCAGTTGGCGTTAATTCATCGTTTTGCATATCATTCCTACGCGTACGACCCTCGATCACATTTTCGACAACGTTTTCTCCGCACCCCTTCGATCTCCGCCCCAAACTGCTGGCTTCCGCTGCAGGGGGGTCAGCTCGTTTCCTGCACAATGCGGAGAGGGGCAGTTATCTTCATCATCGTCAATCTTGTCGTCATTGGCCTGCTTGTACGGAGCGTTTTCACCCTCATTACACTCCTCTTCGAAGATGCCGCAGAAGACGCCATCAGCCGTTCCGAAATTCCCTCCCTAAACTCGAGTTTGATCGATTCCCGCCCGCGGCGCATTCCGAAAATTATCCATCAGACCTACAAGAATGAGTCGATTCCGGCAATGTGGAAAGGAGCGCGACAGAGCTGTATCGATATCCATCCGGACTACGAATACAAGGTGAGCAGGCCTGTCGCAGTTCTATTTTCCAGTACTAACAAGGAACAGCTCTGGACAGATGAGAAATCCATGGATTTTATTGCCGAAAAATACCCATGGTTTTTAGAGACCTTCCAAAACTATCCCTACCCGATTCAGCGTGCAGATGCGATCAGATATTTCATTCTGGCATATTATGGTGGCGTTTATATTGATCTCGACGATGTAAGGCTTTTCTATTCCTGGGTCTGTTTCGTGTTACTGACCTCATCAGGGATGCAATCGCCCTCTAGACCCTCTACTTTCCTACCCTGCCTGGCTCCGAAAGACAGATCCTACCGGAATTTCGAACGATGCCATGGGAGCCGTCCCTCAGCACCCGTTTTTCCTCCGCGTTATCGACTCGCTGCAGTCGTATAACCGCAATTGGTTCCTACCGTATATTACTGTTATGTATTCGACCGGCCCGCTCTTCCTTTCCGTGATTTGGAAGCAATATATGTCGGATCAGACATCGGAATTGAGTCGTGTTCGAGTTTTGATGCCAGATGCATATAATCGACACTCCTGGAGCTTCTTTACCCATCATCCGGGCAGTAGCTGGCATGGAAAAGATGCGCGGCTTATATTTTGGGTACGTAATCACTCTGAAAACCACTAAAAGGTTGATATGTTCGATCGTGAATGCTGACAACAACAGATGGGCGGGCATTGGATGCTCCTAACCTTCTCCGGCTTTCTCCTTGCTGCTGTCGTCGGCTCCTGCTTATGGTGTACCTATCGGCGGGCCATCGGTCTCGCATCTCGATATCGCCGTGGCGGCTACAAATCTCTTCGATCAAACTCACCCTCTCCCTTGGACTCTCCGCGAACCCTCTCCCCAAGTCGGAGAAAGCTCCGAATCCCATTCTTCCAACGGAAGGACCCCAAAAAACAGGATGAGGAATCAGGAACGTCGGAAACAATCTACGAGCTAATAAACCGACACGAATGATCTTGGGCCTTGATTTAGTAACGATTTCCTAAATGTACGACTGGTTTAATATAACGAGGGAAAAAAGGTGTTTACCGCATACCAAGGTATTGTTCATTGCGTGGTGTACCTCTGTATGTTGGTGTGCTCATGAGCCACTGGTGGCGTCCTAGAGCTGCCTATTGATTTTTTTTGAACCTGCTTTGGAAGATTTTTGAGATATGTATACTGGCTTTTCCTTCTTCTGACTTCATTTACCCTGACATGGTCATGTTGGGCTGTATAATTTAATTACCTTTTTCATACCTCCTCTCTTACTTTCCCAACCTCGTCGAGGTATCATGGATATTTCTTTTCTGCCTCCATCTTGTGGCCACGCGTCTGGGCTGCTCCATGGTTACTGTACCTGGTTCTTGTCCACTGCCATGTGGAGAACCCCTGGATCTTCTCCAGTGGAGAAAGCCAGGGATCAATTCGCCACAGGACAGACATCAGTCAATTCTTCTCACTCTCGAGACAGCGGAAGAGAACAAAAGGAGAGGTATCTTCACATTTTGGACATGATAGAGCATCACAGCTAGTTTTAATACATAATGCTAATTCCGTTCAAACAATCCCAAACACCAAACTCCAACCCAAGCTTATAAGTAATTACTCCGCTTCCATCTCCCTCCTCCTTCTCTCCGCCCTCTTCACCCGCCTCATAACCTCAAGATACTCCTGCACCCGTCGTTCCGCCCACACACATCCTCCAAACGTCATTGCCGCGATCTGCAGAAACACCTTGAACTGTGGCGTCAGACCGCGGTAGACTCGGGATGCCGGACCAAGCGATGACGAGAGCGAGGTTAGGGGGCGATAGAGGAGGGTTGTGGAGATGGGACGCCGGGGTCGAGGGGATGGTGAAGAGGAGGTGGATGTGGGAGGGGATGAGCGTGGGTGGAAGTGCATTGGGTGCGGGAGGGAGAGGAGGAGGTGTGCGAGGATGGAGAGGGAGCCGAACTATTCCTATCTATTAGTCTTGGTTCTTCTCTTTTGAGGATGAGAGGTGGAGATGAGGAGGGGACGTACTCGCACGGCACCGGTGAGGAAGCCCTTTATTGCTTCGTCTGTGACTTGGTCTGGTGGTTCGACGTCTGCGCGGAGGTTTGAGGGCGGTGGCATTGTGCTGATATTTGGTATCTGTACGCTAGGCACGCACGCAGTTGTTCAATAAGGGATATGCGCCCGTGATTGACGGGAAGGTCGGTGCAATATCGTCGCCGCTGTATGTAAATGCTTGCTGGTGAGGGTGCGATGCGGGGAATCTCGATGGGCTCGTGGGCTTGAGACTGGTGGAGACTACGGAGACACACTATATAGGCTATAATTTAAGAAATAAAGTAATCGAAGTGGTATGAGCAATGGTATCTTCGAAGATATAATTCATGGGAAAATGAGGTTCCAGCTTGTGCTGTCCGGAGCACATTAGCTGTCGGCGATATCATGGAAGCCGAGCTCTCGGAATATTATTCTTCCGAGGAGGATGTCGGAAGCCGAGGCTGCAAAAACACAACGGGTTTGGTCCTGCCCAGGAGCATAATGTTGATGTTGACAGATATGAGGAAGGAGATTCAAGTTTTTTAAAAGTGGTCGAGCGATTCGACTCGAGTCGACTCTTAAATATTCAATTGATCATTATAGATTTGAAGCGGCCCGAAGTAAACATATCCACCGACGCAGACAGCGTAGAGCAAGCTTCGAGTTTTCCACTCGAGAATCCCCAAACAATCCTCGGAATAAGACACCTTTTATCCCTTCGAATCCGCCCAATTTATTGCCCCCAGGGCAAAATCATCCAGACTGGGTACTCTGGCATGTCAGTCAGCATCAACTGTTCAATCGTCGAAAAGTTTTCAGGTACTACCTCTAATCGATCTCATTCAACCATACGAAAACCAAATCACCGCCCCGTCGCTGGGCAAGATATCGCAGGACTCCGCGCAAGTTATCATCGGTGATATCAGTCTTGGTGGGGAGGAACCGGTCGCCGCCCTGATTCCATTCCACCCACATCTTGGTGATGTGTCGCTCTCCCTCTTGGAGGTAGAATTCGTCGATCTGGGGCCGGATTGCGGTGTAGCATTGGGTGGCGAGCTCCTCGAAGGACCCGATATTTTCGTCGACTAGAACGATTGTGTTGGTTTGGGTGTCATTGAAGCAGATGAGCACGGGGACAAGGCCGTCGGAAGACATGGTGAGATTTGTTCTTGGAGAGGGGTAGTGACTTGAAGAGGAAGATACTTCTTGAAAGGACAAGAAGGGGAATGAGCGGCTTTATATGCTGAGGGGTGCCGCGGCTCTTCCCATCATACCGCCATGTCCACGAAAGATACGAGGGTGCTCGGGATGCTCCCCTCTGGTGGACAGGGGATGGGTGCTCGCTTCATCAGCATGCTCGAATGTCCAATGGCGTCTTGAACACCAAACACCGGAGGCCAAATATGCGGCTCAAAAAACTAGACTGGGACTCAACGACCCCGCTGCAAGGGTCCAGTTGCCAATGCGTCGAGACAAGTGCAGGGCGTGCTGCAGTTTTGCCGATGTGGCTCTCGAGAGGTGCTGTTGGCCGCCGCACACATCATCCAGGACAGATGAACTCGCACATTGTCTCCTTCGAAATTGAAAATGCTCTTTTTCCTTCTGGACAATTCCTTTGTCTTTTGCGAAGAGGCCCGCCAGTCTGATTGATCATGATGAAGGGTCCTGATACGGAGCCCCCATAATTCTCGTATTCAAGAGAGAGCTAACCGGATTAGCGGAAAAGCAAGAAATTGAGAGCCCCAAGAATAGAATTGGAGAGAATCGGCAGTCCGACGAACGGAGGATTCAGATGCTCCGACAGACGAACCCGAATTCCCTCTGGGCATGGATTTTGCCGTGACACGGAGGAAACGAGGGAACAAGGGAGCTTTGGCTTCAAATTCAGGTCTCGGGAACATGTTTGTTTCCCCTTTGGTAAGTCCAGGAGATGGAGAGGTGCTGTTATCAGACAATTATCTCCTCCAACATGGTTCCAGAAGGGATCCCGCCCGTTCTCTTGCGTTTCTGGGCCACATTTGCGGACCCATCTGCTGGTGGGAGAAGCCGGCGTCAACCATCGTCAAGTGCAACGCGGCCGCACTCTTAATAACGGCAGACAGCTGTCCATGAAGAGCTTGACAGAGATCGTTTTCTGCTACTTTGCTTCTGTTCAGCAAGAACAAGATGTGTGCACTGGAGACGATCATGGTGGTGAAAGCGAATTGCGGGGAGATGGGTCGGAATATTGTTATTCCAAGGACCACGGACAAATGATATTCCGCATTCCGACTCATCTGCGACATCGCATTCCGGCAGCGAGAGTTGCCTCCGAATTCAAGAACGCTTCCACTGCAGCATTTTGAACCTAACTGAGGACATTTAAAGGACGAATACATATACCCTCTTAAACTGACTACCCGCCACCTCTCCCTCTTTCAATTCCCCCAAACCGCCCCAAAGTCACCCTCAAACGAAGATTGAAAATGTCCCTCCCCCGCCGCACCACAACCCTTACCCGCCTCACCAACGAAACCAAAGTGCAAATCTCCCTCTCCCTCGACGGCGGCGTCCTCCCGGCCTTCGAGCCATGCGAGAAACACTTCCCCATCACAAACCAGGAGGAAAAAGACCGCATCCTACCCCTCCCCGGCGCCGCGCACGCAACACAGTTCACGAACAGCCAGCAAATCACGATAAGCACGGGAATCGGGTTTTTAGATCATATGTTGCATGCGCTTGCGAAGCATGCGGGATGGAGTCTTGCGGTGAGATGTAAGGGGGATTTAATTAGTGCGTATTCACCTCTCATTTCCCTACAGACTTCCGTTGCTAATATGGTGAAAGTCGACGACCACCACACGACAGAAGATACATTCCTCGCTCTCGGAACCGCATTCAACCACGCCCTGGGCGCCCGCACATCCCTCGTCCGCTTCGCGCGCGGCGACGCACCCCTCGACGAAGCCCTCTCCTGGGCCGTAATAGACATCTCCTCGCGTCCGTACGCGGTGATAAACCTGGGTCTGAAGCGCGAGAAGATAGGTGCGCTCAGCACGGAGATGATCGGGCATGGTCTGGAGAGTTTTGCGCAGGCGGCGGGTGTCACGCTGCATGTGGGGTGTGTGTATGGCGAGAATGATCATCATCGGGCGGAGAGTGCGTTTAAGGCGCTTGCTGTTGCGGTGAGGGGGGCGTGTAGGCGGAGAGGGGTCGATGAGGTTGGTGGTGGTGGGGAGGTTATTAGTACCAAGGGGGTTTTATAGATCTGAGGTTTTTCCTAATGTTAAAATAGATGAGCATGTGAGCGACCATTAGACCAACTACTGGGTATTTTGGGATATACCGGGATTTTTCATATTATTTTCATTGCAAGTCCTATTCATATATACGAGCTGCAATATGTGCATACGATCAACAACACCATAGAACCTCAGCAGGGAATGATATATATATACAACCAAAAAGGGGAAGAAATGCCAGCCCAAAGAATCAAATCACCCAGACAATGCAATATGCAAAGAACGCCCGACCTTGAGAAAATCCGTCCAAAAAAGGGATTCCACAGTGCCCGGATAGGAGAGAAAATGAAGAACACCCGCCATGTTTCGCAACAATAAGCATGAAGTAGTAAAAATATCAAGAAAAATCCAACTCTGGCAACTTCCATTCGAGTTTCGGGGGCTCGCTTGGGGTGGATGCTGCCACGTTCTGTGCCCTTTTCCCTTTCCTCAATGACCCTTGGTTCGCGCGTACCCGACTCCGCAGGCTCCCAAGTGACGAGGACGCACCGACCGACTTGCTCTTAGTCTCAAGCCTCTCGCTCTGGAAAGAGCTCGCGGTTCCTGAACCTGTGCTGAGCCCGGCGGATAAAGTGGTGCCTCCACTCTGGAAACTGTCACCCGCCCGGACGGGAGCAGGGCGAGGGTGGGTGGGAATAGGATGGGGATTTGTCATTGGTATTTCCAGAGAGTCTGGAATTGGTGCCGAATCGCCTATCGTTCTCTTGTCTTGCCTTGACGAAACGTTCGGCGTGCCAGAGAGGTCCGTTTCCTGGGCCACTGCTGTGTCTTCAGCGCCGTAGAATTGTTGCTCCAGAAAAGGCTGGCCGTGGACAGCCTCAAAATCAAATGTATGACGCAAAACATTTGGATTAATTGCAGAAGGCAGCTGGCTATCGTCGGCGATCTCCAAACCCTCATCAACGCCATCTGCATCGACCACAGGAATGCCATTGGCAAGGTTATAATTCCGATAGAGATATCGCTGGAGCCGCTCGACCTCCGCGTCCCACTTCTTGTTCAGCGACAGAAGAATACTCTGAACCTCAGGACTCGTCAACTGGGAGCCCATTCCTATACCAGTGGTGACTTGCTGTGACTGTACGGTACCAAATATATCACCGTGAGATCCCTTGCGCGGTCGATTCTGTTTCGTCAGCTTGTGGCCATTCCCGCTGGGGTTTCCAATCGCAGCTTGGAGAGTTCGCCGGAGCGATCCTACTGCAGACACAGAATGGCGACGTGATTCCTTGTTAACGAGTTCAATTTCACGTCGTACTCTCTCCAGAGACTGTTCCCTATCCCTAGACATACAAGGAAGTCGAGTGATTCTCTGATTAAGCTTCAATCCATTCACCAGCACGGTAAACGACTGTAGATTGATCTCGTTGTTTTCGCAGTACACCTCCTGAAGGGAAGTATTTTCCTCAAGTACCGAAGCTAGGGTGTTGGCGCCTTGGAGTCCAAGCTTTTGATGTTCTATCCGCAAAATTTTGAGTGACTTGTTCTTCTTCAGCCCGGTGAGGGCTAAATTTAAACCTATCCCAAATCTAGCAACGTCGAGATGAGCATATTCACCGCTGATATCCAGCTCTTCAATCGTCGTGTTCTCCTCAAACATCAGCTGTAGCGCCTTGCAAGTTTCAGGGCCGGCGTCATATGGCAGAGAAGCCTTTGATATATCGACGTATTTTAAGGTAGTATTCTTTCTCAAAGCTTCAACAAGTTGCCGAAAGTGATCTTCTTTCTGGAAATCCACCATTCTCATTGTAAGGTGTGTCGGGGTTTTATTCTGGGCAATCGAGTCGAAAAGTAAGGAGTAATCAACATGGATGCGGTTCTCGCTAACATGTAGATGGAGATCACGCGGCTGTCCTTGCTCATTGATGCAAAAATAAAGGAATACCGCCACGTCTTGACCGGTAAGCCCGCACTGGTTGAGTCGTAATTCTCGTAATTTGCTCGACTTGGGACTGTGCAGGTACGCAGCTATCGAATCGACTGTTCTCTCATTCACAACTGTGTGGCTTAGCGAAAGTTCCTCCAATTCCCAGTTCAAAAGGGTTTCCGGTGCAATCAATGGCTCAGGGCCGGTATTCCTGGAAATATGCGACAGATCGACTTTGCGAATATGGGCAAAGTAGCCTATCTGCTGCTGGAAGAGTTCCGCACTGAGCCTGCCTTGAACTCCTGATATGTTGATGGCCTCTAATGTGGCTTCCTGGGCAGTCATTGTGGATAATATTAAATCCAGGTCATGAATGGATATTCCACAATGCCCTATTTCGAGTGCTCGAAGTTGAGAGGCCTTCTGGGATGCAGCGTCGACTAAGTAGTCGAGGTCTGTGTCTCCTAGCTTAATCCCGTTCAAAACAACCCAATCCACTTTCGTCAGACGCCGTCGACAGAGCGGGAAAATAGCCTCAGGGATACCGCAGCCTGGATCCACTTCATTCTTTCCTGATAGCGGTACGCGTGTAAGGCAGAACGCAAAATTCAGCCTTTTCAACGTCTGGCTCTTCAACGCTAGAGTTCGAATTTCTTGAGACAAAACAGACATTTGTTCCTGGCCAGGGATATCGAATGGCACGTTCGAACGAGTACGCGTCGCGTCAAAGTCGATCCCGTAAGGATCACGAAGGTCCTGTAGAATATCGAGATTCACGCCTTCGAACGATATCGTTCTAAAAGATTCATTGTACCGGAGAGCCCTCATCACTGCTAGCAATTCCATTGCACTGTAGCCTCGTCCATTCTTTGCTCGATCCGGAGGGAAAAGCTGGAAGCAAGGAGCATCCTCACAAGAGTAATCGATGCCATATCGGATATTTGAGGTATTCACCTCATAAGCTGCACAATAGGCAATCAGTGTTCGGTCAAAAGCGCCGTAATCTTCGTCCACCCTTTCAGTCACCACCTGGTCACCTAGCCACTCGGGAGCGTTCAATGAATATGGCTGTTGGAGCCACTGGGGTCGCAGAAACTCCGCCCTCTGCCGTATAAGAAGGATTATCTCCGCCGACGATCTGGAGGACAGATGTAATTGTACAGGTGGCTTGAATGGCTGACTGGAGCGGATGTCAGAATCAACGCAAATATAAATGCGGAATAGACTTACCGGAAAACAAGCTGGAAAGCGTCATCATTGCGGAGGATATATAGCGAGGTGAGCGACATGATTCCCAAGGACAGTCCCAAGTCTAATTCCCCCAGGGATACCATTGACGCCCGATTTGATAGTTTAGGTATTAGAGGTAGGAGGTGTATTTTGTGAGCCCCAATAACTAGATAACACGGAGTGGATGTGAGTTTCACGTTATCGTCGATCGACGACCGGCCATTCGGTTTCACAGGAACGCGCCGTACTACTCGAAACATCGACAAAGAGTATGGATCGTAGTCTCGTTCTTGGTCGAGAGTGCGGGAGATGTATTCCACCGTCTCCAGCTCGAAAGGGACCGGCTCAACGGCTCGAGCCTCCTCGGCGGCGTCTCGAATACCTGAGCGCCAGAGCTCTGCCTCTAGCGGATCGCTGAGTTGGATATGTAGGGATGACACTTTGGGAGAACGCTCCTCCATGTAGCAGACCTCGACGGAGAAAAAGGGCCTTCCATCATCCAGCTTATGAACTCCGATAATCCTATTCAATGCAATACCAATCGCAGACTCTGCATTGGATGCCACCGCGCCATCGTGCAAGGACGCAAGAGAGACCACAGAAAGACGGTTGGATGCCAACGCTGCACCAGTACTGCCACCCCATAAAGAGGGAACTGCTGGAAACGCCTCCGCCGCTTTGGTTCGACTCTTGAAGCGTATGAGATGTGTATCTGTCAACACGAGGTATTGGTTCTTTTTCTTCCTCCACATTGTCCCCATTGTCTGCACCTCTCCATGATGAATGACGGTTGTGCCCAAGGAGGGTTTGCCATGCATTCCTCCAAATTCGAGCATCATCGCCAAATCCTCGTCCTCCCCGCTTGAATCCTTGGATCGTGCATTTCCGGAGTTCTGATCTTCTTGGGATGTCGGTCGTAGCGAGCCGAATATAGAATGTCGAAACGATTTCGATCTGGTGCGCGGAAGGTCCTCGTTCGGCGATGGGTGAGTACTGTGCATCTCAACCATGGGGCCGGAAGCCACTCGATTCAATTTCCTGCTTCCGGGTTTCGTTAAGGTTGCTCTCTGGGTGATATCTTGTCCCATGCTTGAGAACTGGTTCAGAGCACTCGACCTGCCAAACAAAGAGCCGCTACTCTTGGGTCGAGGTACCTTTGAACGCTTCAGCCGTTTCTCATGAGAGACATGATGAGTGCTGTCCGAAGAGGAGCGATTGTGACCGGACAGATCGAGAAAAGCCCCCGTCGAAGCTCGAGAGTTCGACCCCAAGAGCCCCGTCGGCCCAAACAGGCTCAGACTCTTCCTTCGTTGTTTTGGCGCGTCAGCCATGGCGTTCTGGGCTAACTATTTCTGAAGCTTGTAACCGATCCAAAGGACAGCAACGACAGCTTGCCACTGGGACAAATCAACGTTGACCTCAAAGGCCACGACGCTGTCGTATTTCTTTTTCGACCACGGAAGGTTTGGGGATCAACAGATCAACCAGGATCCGGGGACGCTGCATCCTGCTACAACCGGCGAATAGCAGTGATGCTGACATTGGCAGCGGCCATTGTCCTGGCTCTTCTCCGGGTCTGAAGTGAAAGAGATCAAGAGTTTGTCGTGAAGGAGAAGAAGGAGAAGAGGAGTGAAGTGCAGAGAAGACGCCGCCCAGCACGACATGTCTCAGCGCTTTGGCAGTGGCATGCAAGGTCGGTATGGTAACAATACGATCGTCCGATGACGTCCTTGGCGTTCGATGCGACAACAACAAGACCCAGAGACTCCACTTTGCTGTGGCGGAGCTTGAAGAAAGCTCAATTCTGAGGAATCTTCGCGAGGAAAACATTCCTGTTCAAGCAACTCGGCAGATGCCAGCCCGGCCAGCGAATGTTTCCTTTTCATCGCGCAAGCTACCGAGTGGCTGTTGATATGGTTTCTCGTGGGACGCTGCCGCAGGGAGCCATGGTAACTTTGCAATTGTATCAATGGGACTCTGACATTACCAAAATTACGCTCTCTGCCCAAACTTCCTTGATTTCCTGGTGGAAAATGATGATGTCAGTGGTCTTGAATCGGTATTGCTCTGTATCGGACTGGGCACGCCACTCCGGATTTACAAATATCCGACTTCTTCAACATCAACGTCGGTTTGTGGCTGGCTGATGGCTTGGTCAATCTCCAGCTCGCAACGTCTCGACTTTCAGAAAGATGAAAAAGAAACGAAAGAACAGGAACTGGAGGTTCAATTGACGGCTCCCACGTGTGCTGCTGCCAGCCACAGTCTCGTGAAGCGATGTTCAGGAACCCGCTCCGCCGCCTCCTGTGGCAAATTCTGCAAATATGGTTTCCTTGAAAGGCGGATCGCAATCAGAGGACCCAAGACTGTGACATCTTCAGGTCTGATTATTATTTCTGAGACGGCAGAGCCAATTATCTGCGTATGCGAGGTTTGTTGAAAGACTGAACGCGATTCTCACGCTCCGTCTGCTTGGGACATCTCAAAGGACCATCACTGGAGGCCTCAAGTTTGGAATACGAGGCGAGCTGTCGATATTGCGTCAATGTTGATCGCCCCAAAGTGCGCATCTCACACCGTTCTTTTTGTTGGCGTTCTCCGATGAAACTTTATCGCGCCTGCTCCTGGATGCACATGCGGCTTTGAGCAACCGCCTGCCAAATCGGTTGACGTGGAATATTATGTACTCCGAATTTGTACCCGGAAGTTACGAAACAAGAATAACTCTTTATTTTCCGCTAATTATCTAGAAGGACATTGATATCTCCACGGCTCGTCCGACGAGCATATTAGTTTTCGCAATCCAAACTCGCATCGTTCTGCAATATTGCGTGATCGGACGCTGCTGATACTGCATACTATATGGCCAATACCTCTTCAGGTCTATTCAGTGATTCAAGAGACCATGCTTGTTGACTAGGGCAACCAGAGCGTTGGCTTGTTGGTTTGCGGGCTTGCGGAAGAATGGGGGATGTTGTCCACAGTGGGAGTATGGATGACATGAGGGAAGGCTGGAAAGGAATCTGGCTCCATAAGAGCATGGCCATCCATTTAAGATGCGCTAGTCTCGAGGGTCTGTTTGTTTGATACTTTTCATTGAAGATCCATTCAGAAGCCGATCTGGCCTCCGCGGGATTGGTCATGTCCAAATCCTATCCGCAATCTCAAAAAGATATGAGCGGTCAACGTTCGTGGAAGCATGGAGCATCAGGCTCATTCCATTCGCGCATTTCGATCCGAACTGGATGTCGAGGCCATCCGAAGCTTCCACCGCCGGACCGTTGGGAGCGATTGCTTCCTTCGGACTCCAGTGCAATCCGAAACACTCCGAACGAGGAATAAACCTTTGAATCCGAAACGTTTCAGCATAATTGACCGCTGCTTTCTTATTTGAAGTGAACGGCCAAGCTTGAACTCGAAAGCTACTTATTCTAGCAGCTCTTCGGGCACTTGATGCTAGGATGTGAGTAGCACTCGACTGATGTCAGACTTGACAAGGAGTGAAGACATAACTTGATGCACTCAGATGTACTCCGTACTCTGAGTCATTTAAGTGTTCTTGACAGATTCTGTTTGTTTCTATCATGATATATCTCGCATCAAAGACTGCTGGATATTCAACTGGAAGGCACCCCTGAGGGCTTTCACTAGGAACCCATGCATGTTATTAGCTTGGTGAAGGTTAAGCAATATCAGCCTTGTCAGAGCAAGTAGTACTCCGTACTCTGCTTTGTATGTGGGGCTTTCGCTTGTCTTGTGCAACATCAGTCCCCTAGCATCGTTATCACACGCCAGTACACTGGCATTGGCCCTGATTGATGAGATTATTCATATTTTGGTCAGCATGTTCAGTTTTGCTGAGGGTCACAACTAGTAAGAAGCTCCTGAAACAGGTTCATAATATCTTCTGGCTTCATTTTCTTGGACCCAAATGGCTGGCAGAGAATGCTAGATGGTGGCACACTCCCTTATTCTGTATCACATTGGAGTAAATAATGGAGGGGGTTGAAGACCGTTATTGTCCCAATCAGATAAGTAAGTAGAACCACAGTTCGATGCTTATGTCCTGGTCAGAAGCCTCTGGTAGTAAAGCGGATTGAAGCTGGAGGCCTGTGTGGCAGTCTGAAACGGTACTAATTAGTATATCGCTGGTACAGCTCGGATCAGTGGCAGGGTCTCATATGTTTAACTTCACTGGTGAAGAGTGAGAGCAGTTGGAACCTGCCTGTAGTTATATCAAGTTAAGATGGGGCGCCTGGTTCGACTGCTTCCCGAGGTCATAGCCCTGAAAATAAACAGTAGTTACGGGATACCCACACCTGGAGCCTGTTGTGGCAGCAGAGTGAAGCTTCATATTTCTTCTCTGTCCACTCATTCACTCAGAATTCATATCTCATCATAACTCCGGAGAAATGCCGAAATCGGACTCCATCGACATCTCCAAACGTGAACTCCCTAACGTCGTATGACATGCAGACAGTTCTCGACTCGCTGTGCCCAGGGTACGCAGAGTAAAATAGAATGCAGACGATATCCGTCTTTATTCAAGTGCTAACCCAATAGGCAAGGAAGCCCAGAGAGGGCTCGATATTATCTTAAGGTAAACTCCACCAGGGAAAGTCATTGACCTAGCAGAACCTCCTAGTCTCACAGAGCTAGTTCCCTGTTGAATTGAGAATCTATTGAGCTAAAGAAAGCGGAAACCGCTACACCAAAAGGAAATCCTCAAGGTGCATGGCCCCTGTACTCTCATATATTCAACAGAATCTAAAACATCATGAAAGACCAATTTGGCGAAGACGGTCCATAGAGAAAAAAAATATTGAAGCCATCGTGGCAGCATATCGACGGGGTTCCAGATTGAACCCGGGAGAGTCTCATAACAGAAGTGCGGAGAGGGGAAACCGATTCTGGGGAGCGAGATTAGCAGGTGGATGAATAAATGGAACGACGAAGATCGAGTCCTGGAAGCGCTAAGCGCGCCGGTGAATCCTAGTTAGCGTGACCCGACCAGAGGCTTAGCTTGACGTTATCCCAACATCCTGGAGAGAGTGTTGCGAAGTCTGTTTAGAAACAGGAAACAGTTAAGTTGAAAGAAATGTATGTAGACTTATTGCATTTGAATCATAATAATACACAGCAATCAATATGTAATCCGCCGATCAAGGACCGATATATCGTATAAAATATAGTTTAAAACATATTTCTGATATCCCGAAAGATATCTATATGGCTTCCCTTTTTAAATCGCTGTATGCCAAGGCAAGCGGATGTATAGGTCCAAAATGTATCGCTAGTTAACACAAACTCCCAGCTCTAAAACAGAAAGGAAGAAACCGAGAACCCAAGCAACCCGCGGCCTGACCATGTATGCATTCCTCTTCAGACCTTATCGGGATGAGGGATCGCACCAAGCGGCAACCTGATAAAGGTTGTCTGCGGAAGCATCAGGCCCGACGCACCGGCATAGAACGCAGCCGCCGCACAGACCACGGAGATCGCACCACCAGTCTTATTCAGCGCGACGGAGGCACTGGGATGGGTCGACATGACGAAGTGGGCAACCGACAGGAAGAAGAAAGCCAGGGCGAGAGTGACGAAGACGAAAATGATGGCAATGTTTGTCCGGAGTGCGGCGAGGAGGAAGACCACTGTGAGGAAGCACCAGAGGATCAAATATATGCCCAGTGCGAAGGTGTATGCCCGTTCGTTGCCCTTGTAGGCGCTCTTGATAGCCACCGAGGGCGTGAGGAACATGGCGTAGCTCAGCCAGAAAGCACCGTAAGAGCAGTGGACCGTGGTACCGAAAGTGTTGCCGACACGGAATTCCATGACGCCGGCGAAGAGCTGGGCAATGCCTCCCATAAAGACTGCAAGACCGAAGACTGCGGCGTCTGGCCCAACGTCGCCATGTGGGTTACTGTGGGGGAGTCTGAAAAGAACAGCGTTAACTAACACGGACAATTTATTTCAATGGGATGATAGTTTTCACCCTGCGCCGCATTGATAAAGACCCAAGACAAATGTTGTAATCGCGAAAGCCATGAGACCCAGTGGACCAGGATTTGCAAGTTTCTCGAATTCAGGATGAGGAACTTGAGAAACAGTGAAAGTCCGGGGGTTGTGTGCATTCTCCTTGTAGTACATATCATTGTGATTTGTGTCCGAGCTGGCGCTTGGTCGCCCGTTCGTGCTCGCTTCCGGTACGTGTGTCGACGACATTTTGGATGACAGTTGCTATGTGGTTCTCGCGACCAAGAAACCGGAGGAGGTTATGCAGAAAAGGAGGGAGGATATGGAGATCGTGAGAAGCCAGGGTCGTCAGGGAATATATAGCAACAAGGGTAACAATTTGCTCAAGTCAAAAATTTCCCGACTCCGCTTCCGTTTTTGCCATTCCCTTGGTTAAACTCGATAAGTCCAAAGCGGAGGAGTGGAGAAACTGTGATATTTTGCATACGACAGCCTGGGGAAGCTATCCAAGCTTCGGAGGAGGCAAGAAATGGAAAAGTGGTGGTGGCAGATCCCTGAACATCCATGGGCCTACTAGTGGCGGAGGCGAGTTGGGCATGCGGGAGATCAGAAACGCCTGATTTGTCCAAGGTTAAAGTTTGATATTGGATTTCTTGGTGGAACGGAGTATCCACGAGGTATAGAATACCGCGTTTTTGACGTCCTGCAGGTCCCATAGTCCGGCCCAGATGCTGCTGGCGGCTTCGTCAATCATATTGAATATCCAGCTCTGCCCGAAACTACCGAGGTCTAGCAGATGCACAACACACCATTTTGTGGCCGTTTTTCCGGAAGAACGGGCCGGAGAAAGTGCCCGATTTCATCATCTGGCGAGAGCATATCGTCAAGACCGGCCCCTCTGTCAATAGGTTGTTGCTAATGCCACGCCGGTATAACTCAAGGGAGAGTGAACCGGTGTCATCAAGAAGATTGCCTGTGGTCCTGAAATAAGGCATGTGGCCGAGAGTATGAGCTAAATCAAGCACTCTGGACCAAAGGAAGCGGGGTCAACTTTCCTCGTGCGAAAGGAGGTTGTCTAGTATTATTGAACATTATTATTATCAGTCTTCATGAATGGGACCTGATCGGGATATACATACATTCTCTACCCCAAGTCCATACCTGGGTTCAAGATGCGGGATTTCAGGCCCGAGTATTCCAAGTTTGGGGTCTTTGTAATCATTTGCCGAATCGTTGTCATGGAGCCGGCGACTTGGAGGCTCCCCTCGCGGTATGCATGAAGCACGGCTGCAATATTGATACAGGTATCATCGTCAGCCGTCAGAAGCAGCTGGCCCAGGACCCTCATTCTCCACAGGGTCTCATAACTGAGATTACTTGGCTCACTCCGGTTAACTCATTCTTCGTACATAGATGAGAATTAAGTTAGGGTCTTGGACAGGTGGAGCTTGCAAAATCTGCATCAAGGTCAGCAAGGGAGCTACTTTAATGGAGAGATTACCCAGTGTTGTTGCGCTTACGGATAGCTTGCTCAACACTCTCTTTCGGATACTTGCAGTGGCCATCTTCTCTTGAATTATAAGAGCGCCCTCATCACTTGAGCTCTGTAGCCATTGTTGATCACCTCCGATACCGGGGAGCGTGGCACGCATGCTTGTATCAGGAACTTTGCAGTGACTTGGAGGTTGGATTGCTGGGAGGTTGAAGTTGGAGCGACGGAAGACGGAGATCCCGGCTTAACGATGATCCCGCCCGAATGACGTCTTAGCGGAAAATCCTCAACCTCAATCCTTAACCTGGCCGTAAATCCGCGAAGCTTGAGAGCAATAAGAATTCGGTCTTGTTACGAGAAAAAGAACAGTTCCATGCCAACATCTGATTCCTGTTTTTCTAGAAGATCTCCGCAAAACTCTCCTCCTCGAACTCCCCCCGGACCCGGAGTATTAACCAGCTCAGAACTTGGAGGCTTTTCAAGCTTTTCCATGGCGCAAGCCCAGGAAACTCGTCTGAGTATCCACACGTACAGGCGAAAAATGATGAAGAAAAGGTGGCGAAAAAAAGGTTCCATCTTCGTTTCCAAGGACGGTGATCCACAGCTAAAGGGATCCCCGCCTAAATTGGGCGTTTTCCATCATCTTTTCTGGAACCGGTTGGGAATCTCGGCATTCTTCCTTAACTTTCTCGAGTCAGTCTTTGTCTGCGCGCAGATCAAACACCGTTGCTGCACTTATTAACGGAGCGTTCCCGCAACAGCTAGCTGCACGGATAGCCTAGGTTAGCTGCTATATCACCGGTATCAGCTCAAGGACAAACGGCGATTCAGGGTCGGATGGAAGGGAGTCCCTTTTCCATCTCGCTCTCCGGACGACCCCGGGGTTTCGCCCGCATTCCCCATGGAGGAGACCAGGCTTTCCAACTGTTCCGGCTTTGCTTCCGTGATGGACCTCAGTATTTTGTGACGTACGAGTATCTGCAAAACCTCTTGAATGTTCCATGAAGACCCGCTGCTTCAGGCACATGAGTCTGATTCAATTTCCCGCTAGCATAGCTATGGTAAAGGCCCATTTTGGTCCCAGTCTTCCAGAGACATCTCCACATTCGTGGAGGAAAAAAATATTCACAAGAAAAGAAGAAATAAATCACAAAGGTCAACTATGTGCAACGAACGGACACGGTAACAAATATATGTCGTGACTCACTGATTCCACGCAGTGGACAGTGACCAGTATCTGTTATATGCTCAAGAGCCTGGCATGCCGGTTTTGATGTTGTTGTAGATCGAGTCCGGATAACTGATCTCGTTCTCCCGTTGTTCTAGGCTGCTAGTACCGCCCCATTTGTTAAGAACCTAATAATTTCCAAAGGGTCAGTACATTCTCTCCCCTTCAAAGAAATAGCTTGGGTATGTGCAGAAAGGCTGTACTCACAGTCCCAACAATGCTTGCTGCGCCAGTCTTGTCGCTGCTGCTCTCCCACCACATTCCTCCACCAAGACCCTTGGTTTTGATGTATTCCGCCTTGATGCCGGCGATCTTGGGCGTATCGTAGCTGATCATGAATTTTCGGTTCTTGTCATAGCTCCAGGACGCCGTGATTGCCAGATTCTCAAACTCGGTGGCACCGGCCTGTGGCAGGGCCTTGTAATCCCATACACCTGCCTCCCAGCTGCCCTGGCCGACACCGGTGAACGGCTTACCGGGGCCTTCGGTCTGATCAAACGACCGTCCATAGATAGGCATTCCCAGCACGATCTTGTTGGCTGGAACACCGGCTGCGATGTAATCGTTGACGGCTGATTCAGTCTCGAACGGTGTGCTTGTTGGGTTGGCGGGGTCCTTCTTTTGGTTGGACATGTGACCTGCGTTCTTATCCCAGCTGCCGGAGTAGTCATAGGCCATCAAGTTCCAGAAGTCGAGATACTTGTCCATTTCGGCTAGGTGCATGATATTGTAATGCTGCGGGCCTGAAAAGGGCGTAAGCTTGAATTGTCCTATATCAATGGATATGATTCATGCTTACCGGCAGGAGACGCAACAGTGAGCAGGAACTTCTTTCCCGAGGGGTGGCTGGCGGAATAGGCATCCAGAGCCTAGTCTGTGATTAGTATTGGATCGGATAACAGTCAAAAGGGCAGCCTGGTATGCTCACCTCCCTGCACGTTTTCAGCAGTTTGACGAAATCACCGGCTTGAGCATCATTTTCAGGATACTATTAAAGTGTCAACATCTACTCAATCGACACATCTCCTAGATTACTTACCTCCCAATCAATATCCAATCCATCAAAGCCTAAATCCTTGAGAATCTTAATAGACGTCTCGGCAAATTTCTTCCTGCCGGCCTCAGTGCTAGCTGGCCCCTTAAAATTAATGGAGTATGTCCACCCTCCAATGGATAGCAATGTCTTCAGATTCCGGTTTTGCTTCTTTTTCAAGAAGAGCTGCTTTGTGCAGCCATAAGCGTTGAGTCCAGGATCATTCCAGGAATCCGTAGGGTAGCGTTTGTCAGTATCTGCCCAAGGATCGGACAGATACACTTCGCCGGTGGAACGGATGTTCGCAAAGGAATAAAGGATGTGGGTGAATTGGTTGACGTTCAAATCTTGAACGTGGTGGTTGCGCCCGTAGATTGCCTGTGGTGAATGTAAGAGCCAACATCACCAAAAAGGGCCATATCGCACATACCCAGTTTACATAATAGATAACAGATCTCAGGCCAGGGGCAGCTCGGGTTTCGAGACCTTTGACAGGAGCAGCCTCATTCGACAAGACTGCCTGCGCTAGCGTGCTCAAAGAGAGCAATATGCTTGAAGAAAACCGCATGATGGATTATAATGATCAGCACGGCTTCTGCGGGTGTTGCTTGAAATTTTTCCTGATGATAGGAGCATTTTGACGAGGGATCGACGGACTATTTGTACAAGTCCGTGCGAGCGTCCATCTGGGTCGGGCCGTTGGCTATCGAAAGAATTACCGCGCGATATGTGCTCATGTGTCCGTCTCGGCGGATATTTTCGGACTGTGCCATGCAACGTGGAGTGTAGCTTTTGTATAATGCGATTCATAGGGTAGTCCGGTGCAATGGCCCAGATAAGGTTGACGCACATTCATCCCTTGTAAAGCCATGGAGGTCGCTAACCCTCGTGCCTTAGGTCGATACGTCGTTCAGGGAAGGAGCGTTGAGGACGTAGGAAGTGGGTATTAGCCCCAGATGCAGCAAAACTAATAAACAACTCCTCGTTGTAATTCATCGCATCTCTTGTCAGTGAGCCAAGAATCGGCGATTGACGTGAAGGACTTGGCTCCTGAGATTGTCAGTCCGCGTGACGGAAGTCATCTGCATAGCAGGAGCTTCTTGACGAGATAAGGGCTGCAAAGGACTTCCATGTTCTCGTGCTCTCAATTCATGGTGGCCGACATTGTCGACGCTCTTCTGAACGCCACACCCTGGAGCTTCAAACGAGTCCTGTAATCCGTGTCAGGTCCACCGGAACAAAGATGGAAGGGAGGGTTGCTTCTGCGGTAGAAGGACGGTGGAATCGCTACAGTGGTCCTAAATCCCCTCTGCATGGTGTTATCGTCGGTGAAAGAGATGAAAGTTCGGGAAGCCGAGTCCCGCCTCCTCGGCATTGTCCCTGATGTTTCCATGCCATGCAGGTACACCAGGCACGGTTGAGCGTGAGTTTAATACGTTGTGCAACATATGTATGCCCTTATATTTCCTGGGCAATAGGAGGTTGTAGAAGTCCTCTCGTATAACTACCAATGGGAATTGGTAAAGAGGGTATATTGACGCATGCCGGAGTTGCGGCTAGGGATCCTTGTTTGTGATCGAGGATTGGAAATCATCAAAATGCCTGGGGTCCCCTGTTGGCTTCGACAATTGGTCAACAGGGTAACAGTCATGTGTATATGATTGAATCTATCTCGATAGAGATTCGACAACTGAGGCTTGAAACTCCGCTGTGTTAAATCCGAGTCTTTGGGCGGCTCCAAACTGTGTTAACCTCATAGCAGAATGCGCTGAAGGTACGTCGGAGTATCATGTAACAGGTACGTGACGGAAACAAAGGCAAGATGCAGTGATCTATACTGGCTAGTTAATTGCAGAGCAGTCGTTCCTCGTGTGAGGAGGCAGTGGATGGAAGGTTGTCGTAGAAAGGCGGTGGATCGGATTAAAGATCTTCCTTTCCGAGCCGGGTTCAACATCCCCTGTGAACCACGGCGACGACTTCAAGAGGGGTGGTAGTATTTCTTACCCCTGGGAACTTAAACGCAGGGGCAAGCGATACATCACGGATGCGGGGGAGATCAAACGTGTATCATCTGCAGATATACCCCTGAACCGGGACAGCGTGGTGCTGCCACTTTTCGTCGGCCCGTGCGCGTGTGCCTGACGCTGGCGGGGGGAATGGATCATGAGGGTCGCGTCCTCAACAACAGATAACGTATGTATCTCTGGACCTGTTGAGAATTTTCGAGGGAATATAAATCGCGCTGGCTACCGGGGGGCGATATATGCCATGTAACATCGCAGTTTGCATGGGTGGCACATATATCTCTGCGCCCGCCGGCCATCGCTCACATTTGAGCAGATATACCCGCGGAAACGGGAGTAGATTTACTCCTGGGCGGATGAAATGTGGTTTCGTTTCATCGGGTTATCCGTTGCAGTGCGTGCTACAAGGTTAAGATACATAGCGTCATCTCGAGCAGATGTAAATGCCTTTTTGCCGATGTAGGAACAGTGAAGTTGATGCAATTCAATCTATGAAAATATATCCATCTAACTGCTGAGTTAAATGAGCTTTTGACCACTGCGTAGATTCTACAACGGAAGTAGAAGTCGCTATGCGGGGGTCTCGCACCCAAACAAACTGTTCAGGTGACGCAGTCAATCAATCCCTCCGTTAGCAATCCCAGCTGCTTAGATTCTTCAACAGGCATCCCTCTTCATCCTTGTTCGCCTTTTCAGCCAAGGATCCAACAACAAAGACAGTTTCGCCCTGCTTTTCCAAAAAGGCCTTGATATTGTCTGCCTCCTCAGGCGCGGCGACGAGAATCATCCCGATACCGGTGTTGAATGCCCTTCCCATCTCTGCGCTGCTCACGTTACCTGTCTTTTTGAGCCATTTGAAAACTCCGGGAAGTGGCCAGGAGGCAACGTCGATATCGGCACGGAGATGTTTGGGGAGCACGCGGGGTACGTTCTCGATTAGGCCACCCCCGGTAATATGGGCCAGACCCTTGATGGTTCCGGGAGCGAAGGAAGAGATTGCTGCCAGGAGGGACTTGACATAAATCCGTGTGGGGGTAAGAAGTGCTTCGCCTAATGTCGATGAAGGTTTCGTAGTCTCGAAGGGGGCAGGATCATGATACGACAGGCCCGAACGCTCGACAACCTTCCGAACAAGCGAGAACCCGTTCGAGTGTACACCAGTGCTGGCTAGGCCCAGGAGGACATCCCCGCTGCGCATGTTTTCAAGAGTCGGGAGTATAGGACGAACGGACGGGTCAATGGCTCCAATGGCTGCACCCGCCGCATCATACGCACCGTCGACGAAGAGGCCTGGCATTTCAGCCGTTTCGCCGCCGACGAGAGCACAGCCAGCCTCAACGCATCCGTCTGCAACACCAGAAACAAAAGCTGCGGCGGTTTCCACATCCAGTTTTCCGCAACTGTAACAGTCGAGGAACAGCAGAGGCTCAGCTCCTTGGACAACAAGATCGTTGACATTCATTGCCACGAGATCGATGCCAACTGTGCTGTGAATGTTCATTTCGTGGGCGATCTTGAGCTTGGTACCGACGCCATCTATCGCTCCAATGATGGTAGGGGATGAAGGGTGATATCCTGAGTTGCAGCTTGCCAACGAAAACGCACCGCCGAATCCACCAATAACGGCATCGGAGCCAGGACGCTTAGTCTTCGCAACACTGGCTTTGATCTGCCTGACAAGCTCGTTGCCAGCATCGATAGAGACACCGGCGGCAGCGTACGTGAGGCCTTCCTTTCCAGCATCCTGCTTAAATGCTCGGTGGGCAATATCTTTACGATAATGCATCCCCTGGAAGTGGATGGTGGATATTCCGGTGTAAGCTTTCTCTACGGCCTCTTCAAGCGTTGCAGCTGATGACGTCGAGGCGATAACACGTCCACCGGACGACTTTAACTGGCCGTCAACCAGTGTTGTACCGGCATGGAAAATTAATGTGTCCGCCGCCGGCGAATCTAAGGTAATATCGCGGCCTTTAGCATAGGAGCCTGGATAGCCTTCCGCGACTGCAATTACGGTCGCGGCGAATCTGGGTTCAACTTTGATGGTTACACCATCGAGCCAGTGCTCTGTGCATGCAACCATCAGTTCGGCAAGATCCGTATCGGCACTGAGTAAAGGTAAGAGGGTTTGTGTTTCAGGGTCACCACCGCGAACGTTGTATTCAAGAACCTTGGGTCCCTTCTTCGTCATCATGAGCCCAGTGAATAGGATGCCGACAAAGGGGAAGCCTTTATCTCGGTCAGTTCATCTGTAATGTTGCCGGAAAATAACAGACCATACCTTCTCTCCTCATCCCGTCAATGCTGGGCTTGACGACAGTTCTGTCAATCTCTTCCATAACTTCTTTGGACGCAATCCGTGTTGGGGCATAACATCCCATGCCACCGGTATTTGGGCCTTGGTCACCGTCAAAGATCCTCTTATGATCCTGTGCCGGGGGAAGCGACCGAATCGTATATCCATCTGAAAATGTCAAGACGCTCAATTCGTCTCCTTCGAGAAACTCTTCAATCACAACTTCATCACCCGCCTCACCGAACTGGCGGTCAAGCATAATCTCCTTAAGAGCCTGATGAGCTTCTTCTTTGGTCTGGGGAATGATAACGCCCTTTCCAGCTGCGAGCCCACTGGCTTTGATAACGACTTCATGATCTGCCGAGTCTAAATAGTCGCAGGCGGCTTTATAGTCGCTAAAATTGCCATACTGGGCAGTTGGAATATTGTGCCGGGCCATGAAGTCTTTGGAAAAGGTCTTGGAGCCTTCCATCCGGGCTGCCGCCTTTGATGGACCAAAGCATCTTATGCCAACTAAACACAAGTCAGTGGCTATCCAGCTTTATTCGATCGGTTCATTGAATATAGATCCTACCAGCCTGGAAGTACCCTTGAATACCATCAACCAATGGGGCTTCAGGACCGGGTACAACGAGATTGACGCTCTCCTTTTGCGCAAAAGCTACCAGACCAGGATAGTCGTCCGACTTGACGGCAACATTGGCTACTTTCGAGCCCTCCTTGGCTGCAGTACCTCCATTTCCAGGAGCACAGTAGACAGCATCCACAAGAGGAGATTGAGCAAGCCGCCACGCCAGAGCATGCTCTCGGCCACCGCTTCCAACAACGAGAACGCGAAGCCTTTCCTGGAGCATTTTGGCGATGCCCCTTTTAGAGGGAACTGTATTCAGTCTTTTAGCCAATATTCAACAACGTAACAAAAGCAGCCTAGAGTAATAGTCTCTCGCAAAGCTCTCAAACATGCAGGACAATTCCAGAAGGGGAATATATAAAAGGTCCGACATAAACGACCTGGTGTGGCCAGGCATATTTAGATTACGGAAGAAAAACCAGGTGCAGTACTAAAACTGAAGAATAGGTCACACCTGTCCGCTATTATCAAACGTAGATATGGGACGCAATTGGGCTCAGAATGTGTGCAGGTGTCTGAGAAGTCCAAAGTGACTCAGATAGTGGGGTTTTTGAAGCAGAGGAATGGGCAATTGATGCTAAGAGAAGCGCAAAATGCATGTTCGAGGGAGGGCAATTCATACTCACAATTAGCTACCACGAGATGCTTTTCGAAAAAAGACCAAAGGCTTGAATATATGTTGGCTGTTGACCAGATGGACTCGACTGTGGTAATGGAATTTTTGATGTCCCCGCGACTTGAGATAAGATAAAGTTTTTAACACAACGTATGACTAGTGTATTAATGGAGTAAAATACGGAGATTAGGTGTGTAACAGTCGTTCCCTATGGTATTGGGGGTTTCTAGGATTCATGCTCTGAAGCTTTTGTCCCATCGTAGCTTGAAGATACAAAAGCGTGCCAATGGAGAGTATTCTCTCAAACATCTGTCTGACATCCGCGAACCTGAGCTCCTACATGCAAAATCACCATTCCTTAGGTATGGAAAAGGAAAGCTACGGATTAATATCGGACCGGCATGACAGCCGGTGGTGCGGACTAGACCAAAATGCATGCTAGCGGCTATCCCAAACTCTAAAAGGAGCTCGGATCGGATCAACTTGACGGGGGAAAAGTTTCAATATCTCGGTATCGCGACACCAGACAAGGAGGGAAGCTCATCCTGCTCCTCTATTATCACTCGGCCTTGTTGCTTGTTATTCTCCTGCTTCTGTTTGTGATATTGGTTACTTTTTGTTTTGCATTTCTTCTCATGATTAATTCTTGAAACTTTCGCTTGCCACTCCTGCGCGTTCGATCATTTCGATTTGAGATGCTCCGCAGGTCTCTCCGTTCCATCGTGAGGACGCCTTGTACATACGTTTGCCTATCATGCTTAACCCGCAGTGCCGCGTCTTCCTTCCCCGGCCGCCGTACCTATAGCTATCCTGCCGGCATCGAAACAGCGCCGTCATCACCTGGTGTCGATCCGATTCTTCATAATATACCTCCGAAGGCAGCAGATGAAGGAGACAAAGGAGGGTCCAAGCCGGGATCCAAAGGGAAAAAAGCCGCAAGGAAAGGGAAGAAAAGGGTATGCACTATTTTATCTAGTGACCCGTACTTTTGACGCCGTACCTTCGAATCCATGCCGGAGACGCTTCATTTTCAAAAACGTGGCTCCCCAGCTAACCAACGCTCAATCTTAGGTTCTAAAGGTTCCTTCTGGAACTAAAGGCGCATCAGCTAAAAAGGGCGGGGCGGCGGTTAAGACACCACGGAAACGGCGCGTACAGGTAGCAGAGACAGCAAAGCTCGAGAAGGTGTCGAGAAAGGCTTCCGGAGGAGCTGGTACGGAGAAGCTTACAAAGTACTTTTCTCGACATCCGAAAGCCACAACCGAAGAAGTCACCAAAGCGGTATGCGACCTCCTTCTGAATCTTCCTACCCCTGAATATTATCTCTCATAAAATACCGTTGCTGACCGAATCGGAGGATAGGCCGCTGTAAGAGCAGCGATAGCAGCTAATGTTCGAGATGTTAATTCGTCCTCGGAGATCCAGCCGTCGAAGGCCAAAGTAGAGCAGGAGGAACAGACGCCTAGAACGGAGCCTAAAGTGCGTAAACAACCTGAGTCGCTGGTTGAGAGCCAGTCATCTACAGCGACTCACCGCGATGTGTCGATTAAAGGTGAGTACTGGGAAAAAATTCTTGTAAGAGCAATATCTAACGTATTCTAGCTCTGAACGTCGAATCGAATTCTGTCCCGAGCTTGTCGTACGGCCTCGATAGGGTCCTTTTCAAGTACGTGATATAACTGCTGCGGTGCCTGCTATTGAATATTGTACTGACATTTCTAGCCCCGGCGTTTACCATTTACAAGACCCACGAACTCGTGTATATAATTTCGACCCTTACCTACGATCCATCATGCCTATTTCGGAATTCGACTTTGAAGCATTAGCGGAATACATTACATCATCGAGAGATTCCAAGCTCCGGGATATTGCTGCAGAGAACGGCAAGAAATACATTGGGTCATCGTCCAGCATGACGGGTGTCTTGTCACATTTTCACTATCTTCTCTCCGCTTGGCGACCGATTGACGTTCGCATGATTTCCCAGGGTTTTCCAGAGAAACTTCGTACTTTCACGAAACTCTCACGCTCACCGAGCGCTATATTCTTGCGATACAAGGACGGAGTATATGCAATTGACGCGGACAAGGAGTTTGGAAGTGCCAGCGTTTTGATGAATTTGGGCAAGTCCATGGAAAAGCTACTGACTGTTCCAACGGAGGAATACGAGCGTTATCGGAGATCAAATACGGAAAGGCTGTCGCCAAAAGACGCTCCGGAAGAGACATATCACTACTCAACATGCGGTGACTTTTTACTAAGATCACAGTTGGATTGTTATGACCCGCGATTACCGGGCACTGGGATGTTCGATTTGAAGACTCGCGCAGTTCTCTCAATTCGGATGGAATCTCAAAATATTGGCAATGGACTGGGGTATCAGATTAAAGACCGTTTTGGTGCTTTCGAGTCCTACGAGCGAGAGTACTTCGACATGATTCGTTCAGCGTTTTTGAAGTACTCCCTTCAAGTCAGGGTAGGTCGTATGGATGGAATCTTCGTCGCATACCACAATGTCGAACGTATCTTCGGGTTCCAATACGTGAGCTTGCCGGAGATGGACCTCGCGCTCCACGGTCAAAAAGATACAGCGCTCGGGGATGCCGAATTCAAACTCAGCTTGGACCTCTGGAACAAAGTCCTTGACAAGGCCACCGCCCAGTTTCCCAACCAATCCATTCGGTTCCATTTCGAGACTCGCGAGACCAAAGAACCAATGATGTACATTTTCGCTGAACCGATGACGGAAGAAGAAATTGACGAAATCCAATCCCGCAACGATGCCGAAATCGAGGCAAAGCAAAGGGAATTGCTCTATCCGGAGCTGACTCCAGAACCCGAAGAAGATATAGCAGGCGAAGAGGAAGACCCGTTGGACAAAGAATATATTACTGAATCGGAAGCATTGCCCGAGTCCCAGGAAGCAGCCGCTTCTGAATCCGAATCAGCAGAGTCAACCGTCGACGAAGATGTCAGCACCACCACCACCGAAGCCCCTGTTCCCAATCGTCCCCTTCTGGCAATGAGCCTTACCATCCGCAACCGAGTAAACGGCGAATATGTCGACTGCCCGAGACACTTCACCGCGCGAGATACTTGGGAAGTGGATTGGCAGCTCAATACGTACCCCGAAGCTCGTGGATGGAGGCTTTATCAGCAGTGCCAACGACGGAGGGAAAAGTCACTACGTGGATCCGACCAGCGTGGCAGTGAGCGTTACCTAAAACAGCTGCATCAGATATGCCAGGCAGGGCGAAAATGGAGGGCAAAGCAAGATCAGCTGGAAAAGAGACTTGGAATTCTTACATATAATGGATAAATGGGCATATATATCGGCGTTTGTTTTCCGGATACCCTTCCCCGCCGTGCTTTTCCCCTCTACTAATGCAGGGCTGGGAACCGGAAATACTGGGGTTATGACTTTTCGTTGGCTATAGACTTCACGGGTTCCATCCTCTAGTGTTGGGTTGGTGTCTTTTGCGTTTGTTATCGGGATAAAAGGGGGAAATACATATGTATGATTTACTAATCAATTTTGTAAGATATATAGGCCGCGAAGTCTTCTAGTTCCGCCGACTGAGGCGACCCGGAGTCCTCATGAGCACATAATAAAGTACCACATGCTGAGTCTGAGCATTCCAAATGTCCTCGAAATTCCATCACATGCGCTTATCTACAATATTTCTTTGTCGACAACTCCGTTCATAGTCACTCATACTACCCAAAACTTTCAATATCAGTGCTCATTCTTCAATGGCTCCATAATGTATGCCCAAACCAGGCGCTGGGCCCAAGAAACACCTACAGCCAATCGTTTCAGTCTGCTCAGGTTGTCTTGTGCGGTTTGGACGACTGTAGTAATGAAACATATAAATACAGAAACCTTGCCCTAAATGTTAGTTGACTCAAATTATCTTTGATCTTTGCTATCTTCTTCACTCCACATCAATCTATATCTCTACTCGGATATCTTGACGGGGCTGAGAGAATGGCCGGAAAAATAAATGATCCGGGTAGCCTGAACTTCCCAAGCACCCCCTTTTCGTCGTTCTCCATTCGTCTTCTCTCTGTGGCCGAGAGCGTCCTTTGACGGGGCAGGCATGATACTGTAGTATTTATCCGGATCATGCCATGTAGTATTTTCGTTTTCTTGCCATGGGGACTTCAATTTCCCACACCCCTGCCATGCTCTTTGGCAGGGCTTGGTGGTTTGAGTCACTGCTCAACCCGACAAGCCAGAGACTTGAAAAATGTTCTGGCAAGCGGAGCCAAATCCATTTCGATTCCAAGGAGCGATTAAAACTCCTCTTTCAATATTTATACTCAATAAGTTGGTGCTGAGCTGGTTGCGGCCTGAGAATGCCTGACCTCAGCAGACAAGTTGCTATTCGAAGTGCGGCCAGCGCTGAGCAAAGGAATATATCCTCAGTTACTGCACGAGGTAGGTGACATTGCTCAATCTCGTAAATAAGTACATAAACGCTTCATTGCTTACATTTTGCAATAGCCATGTCGACATCGAACAGCCAGCAGCACATCACCCTGGGAAAAGAAGTGTTGGCCATAATCAACAATCGTGTATTCCATGGTGTGGGAGAACAACTCTTGACCAGAATCAAGAAGTACGACTTCCACGGTGCAATCGGGCTATTAAAAGACTCTCCCAATCTCAATTTCGTCGATGAGGAAGGAAACACTGCTTTGCACCATGCCGCGCAAAGGGTGAACCTTCGTCTCGATCCGCTCTAAGGAACCATACTGGGCAAGTCCCCTTACATTTTCTCTCTAGCAAAGAGGCGATTGAGAAAATTGCGCCCATGTTTCTGGGCGCCGGTGTTGATATGGAGACACGGGACGGTAATGGCGACACATGGCTTTTGGCGATAGCGAAAAAGTGCAAAATCAAAGACATGGAACAGGCCATTGCCACGGGTGCGCAATTCAATGCTAGAGATATCAAGGGACACATGTTGCTTTACACAGTCTTGTCCTCTTGGGAAGCAGATGAGCGAGCTCCCGCGTATCTTGTCACGGAACTTGGAATGGACGCACGGGCAGTTGATTACGCAGGGAACAGCTTGTATCATGTAGCCATGCTCCGGCCGCCGAAGGTCATTGATTTTCTTGCAAACCACGGCCTCGATGTCAATCAACCTAATCATGCTGTCCGGACCCCAATCCATGCTCTCTGCCAGAAAAACTTCAACCTGCTGATTTATGACCATATATGGTCACGCGTGAGGTGCTTTCTATCCAAGAGCAAGAATATCAATGTCCAGGACCCCACCAGGATAGTGCCTCTGCACCTCACTTGTACACTTGCGGAACTCACGGTTCTTGAGCTCCTTGTGTTGGGAGCTGATGTGACTCTTACAACAGTTGACAGGATGAGCCCACTCCACATTGCAGCTTGCTTGAGACAGAGTAATATTGTGGGTGTGCTAGTTACAAAACTTCCACCATCACATCTTGATGTGAAGGACAGGGATGGCTGCACTCTGTTACACCATGCAGTCTGCTCAGGCCAGCATGAAACTGTGTATATTCTACTGGAGGCAGGTGCCGATCCTACACTCACAGAGGCAATGTTTAGTGCAGTGATGGAGTATGAGGAAGAACAAGCTTTTGTGGGATGATTATGTGAAGCTGACTGATGAGGAAAAGTCTTGACTCTGGGAGAGTAGCTCTACACATCAGATATACAATTACAACCTGGAGGATGCGGGAGTCAGACTGGGGGATGTGAGCAGGCTGTTTGTTTCCAACATGGAAAGGAAAATCATGGACTGGTTTGTGCGAGACATGGAGGATATACTGAGGTCTTGCCATGATACCATGCAGCTGGAAGAGATCCTGGACGCGCTTGTTGCGGCCAACTTAAAGAATGGGATGGAGGCCATGATAGTATTTCAGCAGCTGTATGCTAGGTTCTTATGTGTTCAGCAAGATGAAAATCTCTATTATACAGCGCGTTGTCTACAGCAGGCCCTGACGAAACTTGAGCCATCTATGCTGATGACTGGATTAGATTGCCCGCCACCACTTGACCTAGTGGTTCCCAATCCTCACACAGCGGAAATTCACCGGCGCCTTGAAGGGATAGAGGCGGGCAGTCCCAATATCGAAACCCTGGCGTACTTCCTCCACATCTGTGAGTATGATCTTGTGGAAGAAATGTTCCATCGTGGCGCAGACTTTTTAAAGGGCGATTACTGGTTCAGTGACCACCATGAGTTGAATCTCCACTTTCTCATACGATGCGGATTCACTTTGCTACTTGAGAGAATCGGCACGCTCATCATGCACGCCAATTTTTGAAATGGAACAGAAGACGACGACCACAGTGATGAGGATGACAACGACAACACCGATGACGATGACAACAACGACGACAGCGACGGCGATCACAATGATGGCGATAATGACGGCGACAACAACAAGCCCAAGGTCCCGGGGTGGCATGCGGTTGGTGACCCGCTGAAGCCAGGACTCGGGGTGGGTAAATTCCCAGTCTATTTCATCCAGCCTGAACCATTGCTACAGGTAGCGTGCCAGCAGGAGATTCTGAGCATGGACATTGTTCGTGTGCTGGTGGAGAAGCTGTATGTTGATGTGAACACAAGAGATATGGAGCGTACGCTGAGCAGTGGCTGGTGGCCTGGCGGCCAGTTGGTTCTGCATCTGCTTGTGAGGGGACAGCATTGGTGGCACGTTGAGCAGGCGATGCCGTACTTAATCGAGCATGCGCATGCAGACATTGAGTCGCGGATGCATGTGAATCAGACGCCCTTGCATGTTGCGCTGAAAAGCAAGCAGCCCTTTGCAGAGCAAGCTGTACGTACGCTGGTTGAGCACGGCGCCGACGTCAACGCCATCGAAGGTTGCCTTGGGCGTAGTTGCTTGGACCTGGCCCTGCAAGCCGGCGACGTGAGTACTTTCCGGCTGCTACTGTCGGCCGGCGCCACTGTGTCGGATTCAGAGGTGTTTAATGCTCTTGATAGCCGAAGGTCGGAAGTTCTCGAAGCGGTCCTCTCTACACCAGGCGTGGATCCGAATAGACGGCGCACCCCTCGGCCCATCGCTACGGAGGGTGAACGTGACTGGATTCTTTTTGCTCCTGAGTGGTATCCCTTGTATCATGCTGCCTCGTCTCATCGTCCAGGAATTTGGGCCTCAAGTGAACGAAGCCTAGTCAAAGACCGTGAAGAACAATATGCACAAATCACCATGCTCCTTCGGTTCGGTGCGGATCCGTACGTGATATCTGAACACCCCAAACTGGGCCTGCGAAGCGTATTTCATGCCCTCCTGGAAGACGGCGGTTTTGTCCAGCCTCTGCTCGAAATGCCCAATCTAGACACAGAGCATTTGGATCCCCAAGGCCGCACTCTTCTTCTCTCCGCCTGTCGCAATGCCCTCGGTGCGGACGCAGCAATGGATGGCGCCCTTCGTGATCTTGTCTATTGCCTAACTCTAACTCCTCCAGAGTGCCGAAACCCATTCCCCTTCTTCCCCTTGCCTGGGGCTGTGTCCACCACAACGCACGGAATGAGCCTCATGCAGTACCTTCTTTCGCGCGGCGCCAATCCCCTTGCGCGTGACAGCGCAGGCAAAAACGCAATACACCACCTGCTCGAAGCCCAAGACGACAAGATCCTGGACGGACTCCCGTTTTCACGCTCATACACACCACGTCCGGCGATAATCCGCTAATCTCTCTAACTCTTCTGCACCACATACCCGGCCCTCCTCTCCCAGCCCGACACCTCCGGTAACTTTCCCCTACACACAGCCCTGCGCCGCCTCTTCAAATGCCAAGACCCGCGCAGCCGCAACTACGGTCCAATCTGCACCCTCATCCACCCCGAGTCTTGCATCGAGGATCTGCTTTCCGCAGGCGCTGACCCCGCTGTCGTCGATGCGCGCGGGGACACGGCACTACACTATCTAGCGCAGGGATTAGGTGAGCGTGCACCATATTTGGATGAACAGCGGCGCCTGTTCAAGCTGTTTCTGGATCGCGGGGTGGATCTGAATGCGCGGAACTGTGAGTGGCGGACGTGCGTGTGGGTATACCTTGATGACGACGGGGAAAGAACCAAATGGGTTGACAGGGAATACCCGCGATCGGGACGAGAGGTTTGTCAACGGCGGCTTCCGGCTGATGATGAAGAAATGGAGCAGATTGATAGAGTTGTTTTGGACATGTTTGATGCTGCGGGGGTGGATTGGGGAGTGAGGGATGGAAGTGGGAAGGCATTGTTGTATGCTGCTGCGAAACATGAGACCTGCCGGACGGCGGGGAGGACCAGGTATCTTTTAAGTAAGGGGCTGAATGCGCAAGATGAGAAATGGGAGGGTGATATGGGTGTGGATGTTGAAGGGATATGCAAGAAACTGCAGGAAGGGTTATGAGTATCTGTATACAACAACCCCCCTTACCATCCCCATAAACCTTCAAGTACTTAACATAAGTAGCCTAACCGTAGATCTGGAACTGGACTAGGTTGATCTATAAGATTATTGCGTTAATCTACATCTGCTGTTCCAAGTAAAAGATATCATCATTGCTTAGTAAAATCCTCAGGATAATAAAAGTCGTTTTTCGGCTTGACAGATCCACGATCCTTTTTCGGACAATACACGCTGAAAGACTTGATCGAAGGCTCTTTGGCGCTAACAGTCTCGCTCGTCCACCAGCTCGGTTTCGCCGTATGCCACGTCCTCCGGTCCGTCCGACCCCAATACGTCGAGTATCGCGGCGCAGACCGTGGCCTTCCCTTCCGGTCCCGATCACAATTGGGCTTGGTCCAGACATCGACGTAGCAGCCGTTTCTGCTAACCATGTGGAACGACTTTATCTTATGCTTGATGGGTTTACATTTGACGCTTTTGAAGCCGACGTCGTCTTCTTCGTCTTCTGGTGGCTCGCGGACTTTTTGGTCGATGCAGTCCTTCTTTGCGTAGGCGCGGAGACCCCAGGGGCTATCTACGTCGTATTCTTTGCATGCGGCCAGGCAGAGGCCGGTGAACATGAGGAGAGAGAGCAGGCTGGAGAGATGCATGGCCTGGTGAATAGTTAGAGCCTGATAGATGATTGATTCTGGGTGAAAACGTACGGAAAAGCGGCAATACTATGCCGATGTGTCAGGTCCCAAGGAAATAATAGTCGAACGAGTTTCTGTAACTCTTGGAATCAACTCAGAGGAGGAACAGGAGGTAACAAAGCCAGGAGGTTACTGTTGGACGTTCACGGGTTCAGTCAAGAGCCAGCAGCGGCCCAGGGAGCCTCCAGTCCTTTTATTTCGCGGAGCTGACATTCTCTAAAAATGGACCAATATGCCCAAGAAGCCTTCTGAGGAAGTTGGCTTCGTCGTTCGGGCGGCACAAAAGTCGACCGGTGTTTGAACGTCATGATATGCGCGACGCAGGGTGCGGGACTGTCATCATCCTTCATCCTCGTATCGTGTGGAGAAGCGAATCAGCTGCATTCTTTGCCTGCGAAGGTTGGCTCGGCGTTGCTAAAAATAAAGCTTGTTTCTCACGGCCGAGCAGAGATCTCACGGTAAACCGACGACGTCCCTTTTATGCCAGTACTCACGATGAGCCCCCTCCCACAGTTTTCTCCTCTTTCTCATGGCTTGCTAAAAATGCATCGGTGGTGAGCTCAGTCCTTGCAAGCGCCCGTCCTGTTCCAGGGTCCTGTGGGCAGGTTTCACCTGCGATTCACGCTCGTGTTTCTCCACAGACTTTTCGAAGTCGAGAACGGGCGATGCAATCTTGGATCTACATGAACTTTTGAATCAGCCTTGGGTTGACCCGCTCCATACCTGGAGTCGAATGAGCCGCTCGATGGCCAAAACCATGACAAATAACCATCTCCCCCTTCCTGGTGAATGCCTGCCAGAACATATGGTTGTGTCGATACAGCCTTTTGGAGAGTCGTCAAACTCCCGCTGTGGGAACTTCCCCTCAGTGGAGATGAAGTCCTGTTGGCTAAGTGGTTGGGCTGACCAGAGGACGCGGGAAGGAAACCAAAAAAAAAAAAAAAAATGACAGATTCAAGTTCTAAATATATCCTTTTGGAAGTGTTGAGAAGTCAAGATCGGCTCTGCGGTTCTTTTAAGTCCGCGCTGGGACGTCAAGGAACTCAAGTTGAGAAGGATTCTCGTTTCGGTGCACGACAACAACCTATTTGACCCCAAAGCAACCCCAGTATCAACTGTGGAAATTCCAAGACCACGTTTCTAGAGCCTTCAAGGTGAGTGAGTTGCAATCCCCCTGTTTCCCCTGGAAATGAAGGAAGCATCACCTCTCCAAAAAATTGTGTTCTGACATGCAGTAACAGTTTGACCGCCGATACGCTGAGCCATGCATATCATTTCGCTCCTTCAGATATCTTTACTTGCGCTCCTTTTCGGCTACTGCGATGCAAAATGTGACGCCGACAAACCCCTCATGGTCGGCCATTACTGGGATGTCCGCGCGTATAAACAGCCGAATTGCAAGGGCAAACCTCACATAGCAACGGGCCCAGCAGACGGCCCTAATGGCGGCGGATGCTGGAATCTTCCCTTCGGTGCGATTTCCTGGGAGATCCGTGACACCGGCAGTTGTCGCGTCAGGGCGTATAACCGCCGGGGTTGTAAAGGGCGAAGTAAGAAATGGGGTCACAACACTCGGCCTCAGGTTAGGAGTTATGGCGCTGGAACAAAGTCGAACTTGAGATATCAAGAATGGGGGATCCATTCCTACAGGGTCAAATGCATTTATGATAAAAAGAAAAAGAATTAAGGGAAATGTATATGGTGTTTGACAGTGGTGTCTTGCCCTCAGTTTGTACTATTACTTAAAGACAAATCTCATCCCAAAGGGAAGACAGAGATAAAAATATCCAGAAAGAAACCTCATCCTTCTAGCAGAAAAACCTGCAATAGACGCGCAAAGTCCAAAACACGGTGCAATGTGGAAAAGCTGGCATGTTTTCAATGCAGGTTGACAGACCGAAGCTGCGTCGATGATGCGACGGCTCCAGCATTGGAGCAACGTGACTCACAAATGGCAGAGAGAGGATGGCTGGGCAGTCTGTAAAGGCCAAGCGCTTGATGTGTGAAATCCACAAATCAATTTAATTGCCATGTCCCCAAATCGACTTAAGAATATTGGAAGTAGTAGGGGGATGCTTTCGGCCCCAGAGGAAGCCAGACCAGCCTGTAGATCTTCAGCCGAGCTGCTGAGCCCAACTCAACACCCCGCTTGACCCCTATTCCCGGGGCTTGACACCCCAATCCTTGGAGCCTTCCCCGCGGCCTCAGGGGCTGTTCTCATGACTAATTACTTATATAATTACAAGGAGGATAAAATGCAACTAACCGTGATTGGCTAGCTAAGATCTTGGCATTCCACTCTGAAAAGCTTGGGCAGCCTTGGCATATGCCCAGACTTCAGTGGAGCCGCATCCCAGAGCCCAAACAATTTCTCGAATGATCATGATCATCAGATGCTCCTCGTCCTCCCGGCCACCAGTTCCAGAGGCCACCTCTTACAGATGTTCCCAGATATAACGAGCTTTGCTCTTGCAGGAATTGATCTTACACCCTTCTTTGATGCAAGTGATATCCGCGACTGATAGCTAATGCCTCACTTCATGACTACCGTGACGCTTGGTTGAACTAATATCCACGGGGTCTATACCCCTTTATCGTACAGTGCATTAAGCGGACTCTGAGTAATTATCCGCGATATTCGCTTCAGGACGGACGTGTTCCACTGATTATCCATCCGGCTCAAGTGAAACGGAGCGAGATCCCTCGGGCACTGGCAAGCCGCTACAGCCTGGTACGTATGTGGGAACAGGCTGTCCCGGCGAGCGAGGAGAAACCCACGGATGTTCAAACATGGTGCAACGCGGTTTATTTATATCTAAATAACATCAAGTGGTGGTATATATAATCTACTATCTCATGAAACTTCGAACTCGAATCTAGACGCCTCTTCTCTTCATAACAGCCTTGAAAATCCGCGCAAAATCAGCCATATGCTCACGGTTGAGCATCTTCGCATGAATTCCAGGGCAGTCATGGAATTCGGTGCCGGATCGAGCAAAGTCGGCCCATCGACCGAGTTTATTGTCGCGCCAGTCTTGTCGGTCCCGAGCGGCATACCTGGGAGGGTCTGCTACGAATACGTCCAGCGTTTCGACTTTACCGATGGGCTCGTAGGTCTGCACGTTGACGCGGAAGTTCTCAGCAATATCGCTAATGAGCTCCAATCGCTCTCCGTCGATTGCCAGAGCCTCCATTCGCTCCTTGTCGCCAATTGCTAAGATGTGGTCAATGGCGCCGTTACGGTCGAGCGTGTGCAGATGTGGTGTGATCTCGACCATGGTGTCCTCGTCAATCAGCTCTAGGAAAAATGCAATGTGCAACAATACGTCGATCCAGTTCAGGGTGCGGACATAGTGTGCAATGTGCGGCGGATAGTCGATGCTGGCCAGGAAGCGGACCTCCTGTCCCTGCGCCTCGAGCACCTTGCCGACTTCATATGCCAGCGTGGAGCCAAGTGAGTATCCTGCAATGGCATAAGGTCCTTCTGGCTGTGTTTGGCGGATGTGACGTGCATATGTCTCGGCAGTCTCTTGAATGGAGTAAAAGAGGCGCTCGTTGGGGTTGTATCCTCGAGTGCGGATGGCGTACACAGGGCGACTGGGGAAATGGGCAGCAAGTGCAATGAAGACGAGGATGTCACCGCTACCTGGATGAATGCAGAACAGCGGCGTTTTGGACCCGTGCGGCTGCAAAGGCACAATGGGGTTGTACACCGGCGGTTCAGATAGAAGCTTGTCGATCGACGACGAGATGGCACCGACGGTGGGTCTGTTCATTAGTTTTCGTCCGCTTAACAGGGGGTGATAGATGAGGACTCACTCTGTCAGCAATACAGACATGGGGATGTCGACCTTGGCATCCACTGCCTTTTGAATCTTAGATTTGAGGACGATCAGGTTGAATGAGGTGATGCCCAGGTCAAAGATGGATGCATCCAAACTGATTTCTTCGGCTGGAATCTTGAGCAGCTCAGACACGGTGCTCTGAACTGTTTTTTCCGTCGCGGTTTCGGCGTGGCGCCACTTGGACGCTCGATAGCGCTCGATGGCTTCAGTGTCTTCTTTCTCAAAGGCCTCATAATCGCCATTCTCCAGCGCGGCGCGAACCTTTGTGCGCGAGATCTTGCCGAGCGAGGACTTTTCCAACAGCCCCTCAGGGAGAGGGATCAGACGGGCTGGTTTCTGACCGGTAATGAGACTGACTATCTTGGATATAGCCGCAGCCGTCTCGAACCGTACGTGGTCATCGTCAGACGCATACGTGGGCGCATAGACAACCGCGATATCCTCAGTGGGCGATCCAGCTTGCCGGTGTGGGAAGGCCACCGTGAACGAAGACACCAGACCCGGGACGCTCTCCTCCTCAATTGCGGTTTCAAGCTCAGTCGAGCTCCACTTGACACCGTTAACAATGATGGTATCCTTGTTACGGCCAGCAAGGTTCAAGTTTCCAGATTCGTCAATCCAAGCCAGGTCACCTGTGATGAACCAGCCATCAGAGGTGAATGCTTCTGCTGTAGCCTCGTCGTTGTTATAGTAGCGATCAAACACTATTGGGCCCGAGACTTGAAGCTCCCCAATCTGGCCGGGCGCTGCTTGTTCTCCCGTTGCTCCGGTTCGCATCACTCGCATCTCAATTCCAGGGATGCATGTTCCGAGGTTGGCGAACTCGAGATTATTTTTAATGTCATATGACGGACATTCCCGGGAGTAAATAGATCCCGCGCAGGTCTCTGTCATTCCAAATCCTGGACGGATGACTTCACCCTTGATGCCAAAGCGGCGAAGCTCCCGTTCCAAAGCGGCGAAGCTCCCGCGTCAGACCGTCACAGGTTACCGTGACGTTAGATTCACCGCCCGAGATGAGAGCCTTGAGCTTTGACAGATCCGCTGTGAAAGCCGGGCTAGCAGAGAGACTATCACGGACCTTTGTCAGGAAAAAGTTCGGTCCAAAGGTGTAGGCGATTTTGTGCTCATCGAGCAGCTGAACGAACCGCAGCGGATCGCGCAGCAGCTCAGATGCAGACACCTGCACCTGTTCACCACTGAGGCCCACTGTACCATGCAATTAGTTGGAGCGCATCAAAATTGGAGGGTGGAAGTTCAACGTACTTGCATGCAAATGGACTTCAGTCAGACTCGCCACATGGTCCAAGCCAACCCAGTTAAGGAACGCATCCCCTGGCTTAGTCCCATGGTGAGCGCTCTTACCCTTCACCGCCTTCAAAATCTGGCCTTGCCGGAGTGGGACTGCTTTGGCACTGCCTGTGCTTCCAGAGGTCAACATGAGAATAGCAATGTCGTCCCTCGACTTTTCCCGGCCATTCATAGGCACCACCGAACCCGGTCTCTCGGGATCTGGAAGTCTGAGGGACTCAACATCATACAAACGCAGTCCTTCCACCTCAAGGAACTCTGGAACAAGCCGCGACGCTGTTAGGATGACTGGCTCCTGCAAGAGAGTGTGCAGATGGTTCAAATGTTTCTTGCGCTGAACAGGATCGTTGACGAACGGAGTGGAGATGGCGGGCACGAACCCAGCGATGGTTGCAGCCCATAACCACTGGATCGAGTCCCGCAGGTTGTCAAAATGCAGCAGGACAACGGACCGGGGCGTGAGACCCGGGATCGAGCCAAGAAGACGGGCATTCTGCTTTGCGTTGTCTGAAAGATCGGCGTATGTCAGGCGGGAACGTTGGAGCTCTTCGTTCCACGGGGAGTAGAAGGTGAGTCCGGAGGTTGTGGCGGCGGCTCTCTCGAGGAGCTGGGTTAAATTATCAATTAAATCTAAAGGGTTGACGGGTGGTTCTCCCAGGGCCCCCTTGGTGAGGACGGTCGGGACGTCTTCCAATTCGTTGGTATCGTTGACGAAGGGCGCCATCTTGATTTCCTTCAGGGGGGATCTGCTATGACGGGGAGATGTGCGACGAGAGCATGCTACAAAACTACTCTCCTGGGCCGAAGCGGGGCCCTTTTTATATTTACGAAGTGCACTCCCGGGGGATATTCCATCGTATACGAAGTAATAGCTCGATTCCTAAACTTTCGGAGATTCTCCAGGGTTGCTGCAGCTAGTAGGGGTTGATACAGTTCAGGGGGATACATCAGACACGGCCATGGTAGCTGCACTTAGCTATCCACTTTCTAAGCCACCCGCAATTGTAACCGTGTAACGTCGCTGCATGCCATATGCGGCTGGTTGTCGTAGGAGCTATGCATATGCATTTCTCTGACAAGGTAAATAATCCCCTTCATTAGCCCAGCTATCGGTGAAAAGCCATCGCATCACCCACTCTGCCGAAGAGCGGACCTCAAAAAAGAAGGACAAAAAACCGCAGAGTCAGCTCAGCATCCCCCCTTATTCTCACCATGGCAACAAAATACCCCATCCCTGAAGGCTTCCGCCTTGTCTCGAAGCCCGACACGCGGTCTGACGAGGAGATCGCAGGTATCCTCCAGTCTCACCAGCCCGTCACGTCCTCGGAGAAAAACATCTGGGCTTTCTGGCACAGTGGCTGGACAGGCATGAGGCCATGGTGTCAGAGAAACATCATCAATTGGGTGCGCCGCCTTGGTCCCGACTGGACGGTACGCGTGCTCGACAACGTCGAGGGCTCAGCAAACCACCTCTCTCGCTTTGTTCCGTCTTCTTACTTCCCGGAGACATTCAACAACGGGACTATGAAGAGTGCGGTCCAGCATGTATCCGACCTGCTGCGGCTGCCACTTTTGTTCCTGTACGGCGGTGTCTGGATGGACGTGGGCATGATTCTCCTACGGCACGTCGACGACATTTGCTGGCGAGCCATCGAGGCACCAGATACCCCTTACGAGATGGCGGGCATGTTAATGCCACTCCGCGCCGAGTCAGGTACCATGCTAAACGGATTCCTCGCCTGTCGTCGCGACAACGGCATGATACGCCGCTGGCACACCGTCTATTGCGCCCTCTGGGAGGGGAAAATCTCCGCAGAGGGGTTTCATGCGCACCCCTTGCTTGCGCATCTGCCGGAACTCGAGGTGCAGCACGCTGAACTAGGATGTCCCCCCCTGCTGATCCCCAATGCCGGCCTGGGAGACTATCTCGCGCACTTTTTGGTCTTTGACCGGCTCACTCGGCTTCAGGACCCCCAGGATGGATTCGACGGGGCAGCGTACCTTGCCAACAACATCTTGTTGCTCCGGGCAGTGGACCATCTGTACTACGCGCAGAAGATTACTGGTTTCGATGGCCGCAGACAGTACAACATGCTAGCGACCCAGGTCGATGACGCGGATGCACCCTTGCACTCGGAAGCAAGCATGTTCGTGGACAAGGTGCTACGGAACAGCGCCATGATCAAGCTGAGCCATGGGCCCCCCTGTGGGTTTGAGAACCTGGCCTCTATCTGGGATGAGGAGGCTCATGCAGATGACGACATTGCGAGGGGGACGTTTGCGGAATATGTACGGCATGCGAGTATCTATTGGGAGTTCACGGGGAGGCCGAAGCTCGCACCAAAGGAGGTGAAGAGGAGGCAGGTCTATCAAGCGGGCATCCTGGAGCCAATTGTTTTGGATTAGATGTTGGAAGAGACCGGGGTGGCCGAGAGGACAGTTGTTGGATTATAGATTAGGGGCTCTGCACCCTAAGGGAATTTCCTTTTGGTGCAGTGGTTCCAGTTCAATTACAGTTTACAATGCCGTGAAGACACGGAGTAGTTCGTGCTTAGCTGAATTTTATATGGCGCTAGCCCTGAAGATACTGAAGATTGACTGCTCCATCCTTTTCAAACTTTCAACCACCAGAAAAGAATTGAATTTGAATGCCTTCAGGCCCATTACTCCAGACTACCAATGTTACATAGAGTCTCTGCTCTTTTGAATCCCAAGCTGTGTGGGATGCTACCTCCAGCTTTCCCCCCACCTGTTATGCCTGTCTCCGGGTCAGCTTCGTGGCTAACCCTGACATGTTGCATCTCTAGCAAGAGAGCTAGCTACCGCTCTGCATGATCTCAAAGCGGAGGAGATATCGATTATGTCCGAACAAATAATGTAACCTGCTGAATCGGACTGTGGGGAACGAAATTTGTCAAGCAATGGATTTCCCTTCGTCGTTTCGATCATCTCTTCTTTCTCCTCAGATCTTCCTCTTGAGACATTTCAAGCTTGTCAATTGAACGCTCGCCATGGCGTCGATATCCGCGTTTGAAGCCTGGCTGTCTCTCTGGCAGCTCGAGCTCCTCGTTCTATCCGCCACCATCATCGGAGTGCTCTATCTCCTCTTCGGCTCTCGACCCCCACTACATTCGAAAGCACCTCCTCTTGCCAGCGGCGTGTACCCAATCGTAGGCGCATTAGGATTTTTCACCTCCCGCTGGGATTTCTTCAAACATGCGGCCGCCTCATCTCCTACCGGAAACTTCAGCTTCTACGTCGGCAGGAAGCCCGTTCTAGGACTGACCAGCGATGCTTCGCGCCAGGTGTTCTTCGACAATAAACACTTTGGCTTCGCGGAGGGGTATGAAGGGCTTGCGGAGGGGTTCTCCATCCTGTTTGGACCTGGGGGAGGGGATTCGAAGAAGAGTGATAAGCCGCCTATGGACTTTCCGAAGTATTTCAATAGCAGGATAGTGCGGGTGTTGAGGACTGATGTGCTGCAGCGGAATCTCCCTACTCTGATTGCCGACACTCGTGCTCGATTGAGTGAGCTTGCGGCAGCTGTGGAGGGAGATAGGAAGGGGTTTTCGATCACAGATCCGTTCGAGAGCATTTACAAGACGGTGTTCCAGATGACGATGAGGACGGTGGGGTGCAATGACATTGCAGAGGATCTATCACTCATGTCCGACCTGCTGCACTGGTATGAGACGGTCGAGAAGACGACATCCCCCGCTGCCGTCATGTTCCCCCGGCTGCCAACATATGCCATGATAAAACGGACAATGGCAGCCATGAAGCTGTTCACCACCATCAAGAAAATTGGAGATGAGAGAATTAAAACGGGCAAGAGGAGCGAGGATGCCATGCAGATTCTTATCGATCAGGGAGATGAAATGGGAAATATCGTCGGGGTGAGTTATTACCAGATATTTTTCCTTTCTCATGTCAAAATCTCAGTGTACTAACTTTGACCAGTTTACTGTTGCTGCCCTCTTTGCGGCACAGCTAAACTCTGGCATCAACGCCGCCTGGGTTCTCGTCTTCCTGTCCGTCAACCCAGAGTGGATGGCACGCGCACGAGTCGAAGTCACCACAGCCATCGAGCGCAACGCGACACTGGACAAGAATGCCCCGCTACTAGATCGACTTGCTTCTCTGCCTCTCGAGGCATGGGAGACCGAGTTCCCAGTTCTAGATTGGTGCCTGCGAGACTGCATCCGACTGACAGCCACGGGAGCTACGTTTCGACGAAACACTAGCGGGAAGGACATTGTGATTGGCGATGAGGTTGTTCCAAAGGATGCCTATGTGGCGTATCCCATGAACGGAACACATCAAGATCCCACAATCTACAAAGATCCAACAAAGTGGGATCCAGGCAGATACGCGCCCGACAGAGCAGAGGATAAGAAGAAGCCATATGCCTATCTTGGCTGGGGCGCAGGACGACATCCGTGCTGTAAGTTCCGATCCTCCCTCCGATATTTACACTACTGACATGAAATCCAGTGGGGATGCGTTTCGCCAAACTGGAGCAGAATATCATTGTTGCTTTCTTTCTTGCCATGTTTGATTATGACTTGTGTGATGTGAAGGGGGACCCGAAGAGCACACCGACCCCTATTGATCTGAATGCCTTTGCGGCGTCCAAGCCGGACCCAAAGGTTTACTTGAAGTACAGGCTACGGGATGAGGTGAAGGTGTAAACGAGCGGGTAGCAAGACGAAATGGCAATAGCAAAATGGTATATATATGTACTGACATGAAATGATGGTGAAACTGAATGGAAGCACTTGTTCAATCCATAAAATAGCCGAAGATAACAAACAGCAGATAACGTATAAAGAAATCCACGCACTGCATTTCACGTCCTCCAGAAGAGATTATCCCCATATTCTCCTTCATCAACACTCCCTCCCCTCAATCCGTCTTCAACCCTGGCTCAACTAGCGTATTAGCCCCCTGTCCGAGCTGAAAGACGATTTCTCAGCACGGAGCAGTCTGAGGCACCAGCATTCGCGCAGCTCACACCTTGCTTCAAGTTCCCCTTCCTAGATCAAGACATGCAGCCAGCCAAGGAATGTTTCGACTTGAAGCTGCCAATATCGAACGTAACACCCCACGGGCAGAGTGGATACTATCACCAACAGCCTAGATCAATATGTAGTTATGTCAACCTCCGAGGATCCCCAGTCTCAGCCTTTCCTGCAACTGCCGATCAAGGTTTCATAGCGACTCGGAAGCAATGCCTCCAGCCATGGTCTCGGTACGACCCTTGTCGACGTGCATCATGTCGGGAATATACTAACAAGTTCTATCCCAGCTTGGCTCTGCTGCTGGCACCCGCTGTCGCCCCCCCGGCCAGCCCCTGTACCAACATCGCATCATGATTTCTAGTTTGATATTGCTAATTCATAACCTTGAGCCGATGTTCTAGTTACATTTTCGAGCATGATGCAACTTTCAGCCCCAAGGCCCAGCATCTTCCTCGCAACAAAGGCAGCAACGAGCTGACCGTGCAGGAAAAATACTCGTAGCTGGACCCTGCCCCACCTGGGGGCCGAACATCCCCGAATACTATAGTAGGCCGGCCTCCGTCTTCGCAGGGACATTATCTCGACATTGGGAAAAAAATATCTCCTCCTGCCCTTTTCGAGCTTGAGGACTGTCTGCCTAGCAGCGTTGCATTGCAGCCTTTGTTTGGGGTTTGTGCTCGAAACTCGACGCATCAGCCGTTCAAGCTGAATTCCCCCGGTCCCCTGGCTGCAGCCATGCATATTTCTCAAGAGGCCGTAATGTGGCCTCTCTGCACGGGCATGCGGGATGAGCTCAGGCCAGCACATAATCCGTGCGCGCTGCTGTCATATTCAACTTTCTTTCGATGGCATTTTCTGCTTGTCTCCTCTTGTCCTTCAGGATGAAAAGGCCGCTAGCACATTTATCTTTTCGCCTCAGACTCGTGGCGCGCGAGATACGGACGATATCAAATTTCAGATAAGCAGACAGAGAAGCAAGGGAACTTGGGATCATGTCCCACATTCTCTGACTCTCGCGCCCTGTCGGCCCTCCCCTGGCCTTTGCATGGTGCGCTGTGCATGCCCTTTTCAGCTATGCCCGTCTCAATGGTAAAGGGTTACACCTTCACACCTTATAACCATGGCGAAATCAATGCATCCTCCTGTACAGTTGATGAGCCCAGGATAAAGTGTGCTCGAGGCCTACAAGCTGGGAGACCTCTCATCAGTCGTCCAAAGAAGAAAGCAGCAGAACCCTTTCGAAATAGCCTTGTTTGAATGAAATAGTTGCTTACTATTTTCGATTCGCAGCCCCGGTTAGAGAGATCAGGAAACCTCTAATATTGTTGGATGGTGGTATGCTTCTTATCTTCTGAGGTCTGTACAATGTGGTGAGGATGAATACCCCCTCAATCACAATATCCTGCGGAGGAACAGTATGTCTTCTATTCAGTGCTGCACCAGATCTTGCCTGCTCACCCAAATTCCTGACGAGCCAAGTTCTCACCCATAAAGAGCAGTATGCCACAACTGATCAGGCACACAGACCAACAGGAAATCCGGGATCTTATTTCGGGAACATTACCCTATCTTGATTCCTTCAAAGGCTTCTCGCCCTGCCTACGTTCCGAAGCGAGTGGTCGGAAAAGGGAAAGCCATGACTGTATGGGGAAATCAACGAGTGTTAGTATCTACGACGGTGCACATGTCACCATGGCTTCGAGGATTCCCCACACGATAGGTATATTGATGAAGGAGTGTGGGAAAGACCACAAAGTTTGGGTGCCCAGCTTGAAGAAAGGCAGTTTGCCAAAATATCACACTCTTTCAGAGAGATTCCGGTGATGTCAATAGGTAATCTTTAAGAAACTTCCATTTTTGGGTGACTCAAACTGCAAAACTGCACTGCATAGGAAAAAACATGTGGCGCGGATAAGAAAAGCTTCCGGTAAAGGTGTTTAATAACAGGGCTAGCTAACTCGGTACTATGAGACAGGGAAAGTGAAGTTTAGTGGTGGGGGAGAAAACGACTCCTCGCAACAATCATTCGACGGAGAATTGAACAAGGGTTCTTGTCAGAAACGAAAGCGTTGAGGCGCCTGGAAGCTATTCCCAAGTATCGAAAACACCTTAGAAGCACTTGCGGTGAACGATAGAAGGACCAGACTCGTCGTACTCCTGCTTTGAGATCCACATCTGTTGGAAAGTAGAGAGCGAAGCCAAGATGGAACCACCGATCCAGACAGAGTATTTGCGTTCGGGAGGAGCAATGATCTTGACCCTCATGGAGGACGGGGCAAGTGCAATAATTTCCTTCTGCATACGGTCGGGGATACCAGGATACATAGTTGTACCGCCAGACTAGAATACGTTAGCATCAAATCAGAACTACTGAGGAAGTGACATACCATGACGATGTTTCCGTAGAGATCCTTCCTGACGTCGACGTCGCACTTCATGATGGCGTTGTAGGTAGTGGCGTGAATACCACCATCCTCAAGCCCCAAAACGCTGGGCTCGAAGAGGGCCTCAGGAGCACGGAATCGCTCGTTGCCAATGGTGATGACTTGACCATCGGGCAATTCGTATGACTTCTCCAAGCTGGAGCTCTGGGAAGCGGTCTGAAGTTCCTGCTTGAAGTCCAATGCGACGTAGCAAAGTTTCTCCTTGATGTCGCGAACAATTTCACGCTCAGCAGTGGTGGAGAAGCTGTATCCACGCTCAGCCAAGATCTTCATCAAGTAGTCGGTAAGATCGCGACCAGCCATGTCGATACGGGAGATGGCGTGGGGAAGAGCGAAACCCTCGTAGATGGGGACAACGTGGGTAACACCATCGCCAGAATCGAGCACAATACCGGTGGTACGACCGGAGGCGTAAAGGGAGAGGACGGCCTGGATCGAGACGTAGAAGGCGGGGGCATTGAAGGTTTCGAAAACGATCTGGGTCATCTTCTCACGATTGGACTTGGGGTTGAGAGGAGCCTCAGTGAGGAGAACTGGGTGCTCCTCTGGGGCGACGCGGAGCTCGTTGTAGAAAGTGTGATGCCAGATCTTCTCCATATCATCCCAGTTTGTGACCACACCGTGCTCGATGGGGTATCTCAGAGTCAAGATACCACGCTTCGACTGTGCCTCATCACCAACATACGAGTCCTTTTGGCCCATACCAATCATGATGCTAGTAATTGTTAGTCCATGTACCGCCCAATTAGTAGGTGGCAGGTATTACCCATGATGGCGAGGACGTCCGACAATAGACGCTGTGAATCAAGTCAGTTTCACGAATTGCATCAGAAGAATATCGAGTCACGTCGCATAGCATTGTGCGATTGAATCTCTCAATGCCAGCTCGCGCTCGATGGGAGAACTTACGGAAAACGGCTCGTGGGGCATCGTCACCGGCGAAACCGGCCTTGCACATGCCGGAACTATTGAAGAAATATCAGTATCACCATCTTAAAACTCAGTAGCCACAAATTCATCCATTTCGATAGCGTTGCGTGGATAGAATGGCCGTCGAAAAACCAAAGAGGGGCAGGCATCGACGTTGTTGACGAAGCATCACAACAACCCAGCTTCCGACCAAGAAAGTCGCCAAAGGCAGGCAAACGTACCCATTGTCAATAACGAGAGCAGCGACTTCTTCTATAATCGCGGAAAACTAACATTAGCCATCAAATCCGCGACGAACACGGCGAAACGGTGGGAGAAGCCTTAAGGGGAGGTTCGAGGCTGGGTGCCGGGTTGCATGCTTACCTTCCATGGTGACGGTGGTAGAAACGGAAAACTAAACAAGAAAATGAAAAGACGAGCGATAAAAGAGGCTGAACAAGCTGGAATAGCTGTACAGGCGAAGAAGAAAGAGAAAGATGGTTGAGAGTTGGGCGAGATTGGGTGGACGGTGGATATGGGGAATGGGTGTTGTTGGTTGGAAGTTGAGTGGAGCGAGAGAGAAGGGGAGAGGGAGAGCGAGAATTTTGAGGGTGGCAGTTGTGGTTGAGGGGGGGGCAAGGTTACTAGCAGTAACTTATGCTGTTTGTATCAGTACAACACTAGCCACGCGAAGCCTGGCCTGGGCGGTGTACTGGGTACTTCCAACACAAGCCTCACTGTCGGATCTTCAGCTGTGGACTGATTTTCCCGTCAAGAAAGGTACAAATATTCGGTCGCCTTCCAATTGATTCCGGCTTCTCGATCTTCCTTTTCTTGTGTCTTTGTCTGGTGGGCGACGACTGGCATTTTATTCCCCAGGCTCGAGGGGCGGGCTTACAGGCTCAATACGCAGAACACCCACTCTGAAATCTTGCTGCCTCTCCAACTCACCAATTCGATGTTGAATATCGATTCAACGTGTGCTTGCTTGCGTACGCCTTCTATCAGAAACTGTTCTACCTAGGATTTCCATTGTGATTCTTTGATATCTCTCTTCAGGCAGCATGATATCTGCCCATGATGACGGCTTAGTCATGCTGCCATCTGCCAGCCGACGACGCCAAAAATAGTCTTGGCTCCAGCCTCCCGGCGCTTACAGTGCGTGGACAGACGAGATGCGCCCTGTCGTACGGAAACCACCGACTCATGAGGCGGGAATGTGCATGTTTGTGTCATGATCTCAAGGACATCCACATCCAGGTCGCCATCGTTGCTTTTTCAGTCTGCCACATTCACCAAGTGGTGGGTATTTGCCCGAGAACTGGTTCGGTGGCTCGACAGGACGCGTGTTGCGGCAAAAGAACCGCCTGTCTTGGCATTTCCAGCGACTCGGCACGGTCTGAAACGCCTGGCTCTCTGCTGTGATGTCTGATAAGTTGATATAGCTGCTGCCTTCTGAGCGACTGTTTGCCGTTATTCAACAAATGCTCCTCGTGTCCAGCGTGTCCCAGTCGGCTCCCAAGTCCAATGTCAACCATGATGGTGAAAGTGGTGTTGGCAGGTAGGATGTCTCAACAAACCCACGGAAAGACGTGTGCACACAAGCAAATTATGGATAGTCTTCATCACCAGAACGTTATTTCGGCGGTCATGGGAAGCAAGAGTTGGATACTAGGTTCACCAACCCAATGGACAGGAACTCAGACCGCGCTGAACATGCTCCCAGGGAGATACTTACAGTCACAGATCTCACCATCCGGTCGAACAAGCTGATGCTATCCTGAAAGGAGTGGCAGCGTCGTTATTGAGGCACCGGTCATGGCAAACCTCCTCTCCCTACCCCGGGAGATCCGGGACCAGATATATGCCTGGGTGCTGGCAATGGGGATCTTCCGCTCAAACCCAAGACGCCCGCGCAAACGAATCCGCAAACCCGTTCGAAATCATCAAGCAAAGCCTATCCCCCCCGGGCTTTCGACAGACTACGATAAAAGAGAGGCAAAGGTGCGGTACCCCACCGTAGCCCCCGCAATCCCTGCGGAATCGCTGGCAGGCGCAAACGGAGAGATACGCGATGAAATGCGCGACAGAGTCTCGCGTATGAAGGTGCATTACAAGCTGCGCCTCACCTGTCGACTCTACAGCCACAAAATCTATCCAACATGGATTTCGGTTCCCGTTCGTTCACCCCGCATCGATATCCTAGATACTACGTACGCATTCGGAGGGACAAAGCGGAGCACAGGATCGCAAACTATAACTCGGAGGAGGAGGAGGCGGAGGCGGAGGATACTTCGGACTCAGACCTGAGTTCCGACGATGAGTTCTTCGGTGGTGTCGCTATTGTCAAGCGCATCCTTGATTATGGCATCGACTTCCTAGGCAGGAAAGCCGCGGAGAAACTCACCATAGGAACATTAAGGGTTTACGTTTCCACCGAAGAAATAACTATGCCTCCTGACCTAGCTACGGATATTTCTGTAGGGCTCTTGACAACTGGAGTTTCCGGGAGCGTTGTCTTGATGGACTGTATTGCGACTTGCAATTCGCTGAAGGACGAGTCGGCTACGTAGAGGCTTTCATTGGCGAACAGTACGTAGATCTGGATCTGAATATGTTTTTTGCTCGGAAGAGAAGAGAGGAGCGTGAGCAGAAGGAGAGAGAACTGAAGGAGCAAGAGGGACAGCAGTTATCTTCATAAATCATTAATATTTGTTTCATAAATTTAGCAGGACGAGTCCACAACCTTTTGGTCCCTGGCTTTTTCTCGTTGCTTCTAGATGTCATTGCTAGCGTTTGGAGAAATCCCAAAGCTTAATTCCGGCCATCATCCTTCAACATTTCTTCCTCCGCGACATCAGCAGCACAGCTTCAAAACTATTACCCTCACACACTCCTACTCTCCGCATTTAACCAGAGACAAAAAGGAATCGGCACCATGGACCCCTCCATGAACAACCTCCTAAAATGGAGCATCGAAAACTCCGCCGCCGCCAACCCCTCCAACACCAGCACCCAACAGCCCACCACCAGCACAAGCAGACCCCTCGACACCGCCGCCCTCCAAAAGCTCTTCGGTAACGCCCCCTCCGACGCAGAGCTAATGAAAGCCGCCATGTCCGTAATCCGCGACCCAGAATCCACGCTCGAGAACCGGTTAATCGCGTTCGACAACTTCGAGCAGCTGGTTGAGAATCTGGATAATGCGAATAATATGGAGGTCCTGGGACTGTGGGCGCCGCTTGTGGAGGTGCTTGAGGAGGGTAGGGAGGCGGAGGCGGAGATTAGGAGGATGGCGGCGTGGTGTGTGGGGACTGCGGTGCAGAATAATGAGAAGAGTCAGGAGCGGGTACGTCTTGTTCCTCTGAGGGAATGTGAAAGAATGCTAATATGGTGGTGGTGGTGGTGGTGTAGTTGCTTGCTTTCGACGGGATTCCGAAACTGCTCAAGCTCTCGCAGCATGATACGGATCCATCTGTACGGCGGAAAGCGGTCTATGCGCTCTCTTCCGCTGTGCGCAATTATCAGCCTGCGCTCGATGAGTTGAGAAAGCATTTACCGGCGGGGTTCCCCGGGAAGGATGAGAAGATTGATGCGGGGGATATGGATCGGATAGATGCGATTCTGGCAAAGTTAAAGGAGGCTTAGTGCGGTTCTTTTTGTGGGATGGATTTGATGAAAATATGCTGGCATGATATGATGGACTACATCTGGTTGATTGGCGTTCTGGGATTTACATATGGGAGGGGGTATGGATTAGATATTTTGTTCGTGATGGCCTGTAGAGGATCGTTTGGGAAATAATATTGGCTACAACCGAAAGATATATGCCTTGAAAATTACAAGTAGAGAGATCAGGAGAAATGGATAACGCCGATGCGCCACGTACGGTAATCCGAACAGAATACAAAAATCGTCCATCAGGGTGAAATGCAGGGTTGACTGGATATAATATGCAGCGAAGTATAGAAAAGATATAGGTCTACCGGCTAAAGGCAGGGAATATCATCGACGTGGGATAGAGAGTCCATCTCAGAGCGCTAGACTGTAGGTATAATCGTCTTCCATGTTCTGCGAAACCCAAAGAACAGCAGTGCTAGATCGACTGTGTTAGTTCCGAAGCTGACAGTCTTGTCAGGAATACATACCTGAGCATGATCAGGCCGTTGGCGATCACATTCGCGATTCCAAAGTATAGCGTCTGCAGCGGATATCCCTTGATCACGTATTTAAGAACCATAACGGTCTACACCAGAATTAGCCCATCACCCTCTTTCAGCACGGCACAAAAAATGAAACGAGACATACCACACTCCCCGCCAACCCCCCGGCGAGCAACGCAAAGCCTAAGAACAGCACGAATCTCACTTTCCACACTACCCCGCTCCCAAAATAGCTCAGGTTATCGGCAGTCAAGCGAGACTTTTCAATCGAGTTGATCACCAGCATGCCCAGCGCAGAACAGATACCGGGGATCCAGTCGATGAACTTGATGTGGACGAGGGAGCCATTTTTCGAACTATGCGAGAAGGCAGCTGCGTCGATGAAGAAGAAGAAGCCGAGGGAGAACTGGAGAGAAGGTAGGTGTTAGTCTTCCAAGCATATTGTATGTATGAGTGGGAGGATAGACGTACCAATGCGCCGGAGGTGTAGACGCCTGCGGTACGGGTGTTGGCGCTGCTGAGCCATTGCGGTTTGGAGAAGCGGAATAGGCGGTTGTCGGATTCGTCCATGTTGGCGGTCAAGGTCAGATTCAGTTAGAGGGGTATCAATATACAGTAAGACAGCCTGTTCCCTTTCACAGAGATAGAAGCAGTAGTTATGGTTTGATATCTGGTAGCCTACTGCTGCTGTTGCTGTGCAAGCTCACCATCCATCACCCAGCCCAATGACATCGGTCCATCTCGGATCAACCATCTTCCTCTTCCGGCCACAACCACGGAACAATGATATCGCGAGCATCACAGAAACGGGCTAGCGTAGAACAAGCAGCATCTTATCTATGAGCAGGAGAGATGTAAACATCAAGGCTTCCATCAACATCAGTTTTCCTTCTCTCGCTTTTTTGCTCTGTGATTATGAGGCTGGCCTCATGATGGGCACCCGCTGGTCGGGTTGCTTTTATATATATATACCCCTTATATCTACATCATGATTATATAGTACAGTCACTTCCTCTCTTCAGGCTTCTCTGCCTTTTCTCCCCTCTGTGAGAGGGGATTTGTGTAGAGTTGTCTGAAGAGGCACCTGCTGGTCAGGTGTGTCTGCTGGTCAGACAGGAATGTGTACTTGATTCTTGTGTTGATTATATACGGAGTAAAAACATCCCATAAGGGGAACCTGCATGCAGTGGTAAGGGAGTCTCTCTTATTCTCGGCGTTGTTGTTGTTATTTTTCTTGTTGCCTCTGACATTTTGTGTTGCTGTGCACAACCTGAAATTTTCAATTTCTGTGAATGTTGTGTTTTCATTCCTTTGCCCTTCCCCTGCCACCCTGCAGTTTCTGAGCTATCATCAGACTGCCAGCTCTTCTACATCAGGTTCAGATCTGCCTACTTCTGCAATCCTTTCTGTTTGTCTTCTTGCCTTTGAAGGCCGTGGAATCTCACCACAATCTCCCTTCTCTCAACTGATGCATCCCTTGTGTCTTGGTGTCACGTCTTCTGTCATGCTTCAATTATGCTGACAATCCTACGTGCGAAGGGTGGTTCAGAGAACCCCCTGCTGCTCGGGGGTCCTCGAGATTGGAAAGCTTAGGCTTTGCCGTTTGGATCGGGCTTCACAGGTAGCGTCCTGCTTTGCTTGACACACCAGCATTAGACGTGCCGACTAACGATTCCTCTCTCTATAGCTCGCTGTGTTTTTATTTTCGAATTGGAACGGAACCGCGGTTTCGATACGTCGAAACGGCACGGCCTGCCGCTGGCCCTGCCAGCGCCTACTTTCGGGCCAATGTGGCATTCGCCTTCGCTGATTACTTCCCCTCAAGTTGCAAACATCGTTGCAAATGTGAGTGAACCTTTCTTCCGGCGATATTAGTCTATTTCAGGTTTATTAACGTTTGTGGCTTTAGTTACAAAATGTGGAATTTAGCCTCCGCGTCATGGCTATCTAGTCGTGGAGGCCTCTCCGGCGGAAACGTGGTTGTGGGATGTATTCCATTGACCCTTGATTTATTGTGCTATGTACGTGGACGAGTCCTGCTATCGCTAATAAAACGAATCTAACCATAAGATTTCAATAGCTTTAGCATAAGTGGCTAAGGCCTGCCGCCGAGGTCATGTCGGCGGCCAGCTCGCTGGGCATGCGATCCAGCCAAGCGACTCTACAGCTGGAGCAGTTGACGTGCGTCTTCCATGGGGGAAGGAGCCTATTCCTCGCCATTAGGGGCAGTTGGGGGACAGCATTGGAATTGAGCTACCGGGCCATAAGTTTCCACGTTGGTGTCTTGGGATTATAGACGGGTTAGGGAGTAACCCAAGCCAATAACTGTATGTATCATAGTTGTTTGCATTGGTAATATACTTAGGCAACATATTATGTTACTACCCAAAGCTAGCCTGGTCATTTCACATCGTAAATTCGTTCGTAGCATCTCATCAGTTCATATAGAGGAGAAACACTACCCAGGCTCCTCACAGAATAACCGCAATACCGAATCCACAACCTCAGTCGCCCTATCCCTTTCCAGCACCATCACTCCCCCTGACCCCTTCACTCCGGCCGGTCCTTCACCTGCCCCACCAGACGTCGAAGTCGAAGCTTTAAAATATCGCCTCAAAGCAAACATGGACGCACGATACGTGGCGTGATACATTGCTTTGAATTCATCCTCCTCTTCCGTCTCGCCCATACCCGCGCCCACATGTGCGGTGTCGACATGCGCATGGTTCCCCTGATCGGGATTCAAGGGAGTTTGCGGTGCAACTGTAGCTGCGCGTGCATTTCGATGGAAGCCGTATAGGCGCATGCACGTTAGGATTGTGCGGGTAATTAATGCTTTGTTGTCAGATAGAATCTTTTCTTCCGGTGTGTTTTTGGAGTGTTCGGTAGAGATTGGCTCCGGTATCGAAGGTGCGGGTGTGGATTTTCGGCTTGATATGCTTAGTGCCCGTGATCGAGATAGCGGGGGCTGTTTTCGAGATACGCCTTGGTTCCTGGAACCGATTGAAACGGTGCGCGATCTGGATTGATTCTGGGACTCAGTGGTAGATAGCAAAGTCGCTGAGTCACTTGGTTCTTTCTTTATTTTCAACTGAGAAGGCTGTGAGAATGTTGAGCCTCTTTCCTTTCGACTTTCCATGAATTCGGACACGGCTACCAGACCCTTTCTCCGCACTCGTCGGTGATATTCGTCCGCCGCTTCGAAGAGCGTTTCTACGCGTTTGCGCTTGGGGCTGGGAGATTGGAAATCTGAGAAGAATTCTGCATACTCGCTGGGTTTGGTGCCTGTTGGATCCTTGGAGTGTGGGGTGGAAGGGGGCGAGGGGAGGGAGTGCGCTTTGTCGACGAGCGCGGAGCATATTGGGGCAGCATAGATTCGTAGTTCTTGAGCTGGGTCTTGTCCTCTAGACAAATTATCTGATACAGGTTCTGTCTGCGGGCATGGGGATAGGATGCCGTATATGAGGATATCTGTTATTTGACGAAGCGCATTGGTATTGCGGGTGGGACCCTCGACAGCAAGCAGAATGCCAACGGGGCATTGTATCGTAGGTTGGACTTCTTCTTCTACATCGGACCACACGCCGGCCAGGAGTTTCTCTTGGATCCAGTCTGATGTCGAGAGATTTGCGATATGGACTTCCAGCACCGGGCCTGTCAGCGCGAATAGTGGTATGCGGGAGGGATCGACGCAGGCGCGGAAATACAGCTTTGCTTTGGATAGACGACATTGTGAACTTGAGGATGGATCAATAAGGGATATCCCTGCAAGAAGTCAGTACGCTCTTCCCACTGCTATGGAGATCCACGGCACAGACCTTCCAGATATCCAGACTGGGATGAAATGCTGCCGGACCACACCTCCATGATGGAATTGCTACTAATATTAACGCAGATACATCACTGGAATAGGGTATCTCTGTGTTTGATAAATATACAGGTCAATTGCAGCTCATACATTGACCTGAAGTGGTGACAATGGTCGTCAGACGCGCTTATTGCTGGCGCGTCAGACGCGTGGTCACGTGAATGACACACTCTCCCCTAGCTGCGTCCATGCTCCAATTTGATCAGGATGACAGGCGCCCTCACAATCTGAAAACGCGAGCAACAAGGGTTGACGCGCGCGTAAATGCCTCTGCCTCCGTGATATCAGCCTCGTCAATCTCCCCTCTCTCTTTCACTATCTCATTCGACGCTATCAAACGAAAGATCAACGCCCTCACAAGCATCTGAAGCCGTAGATCGTCCGTCCCGACCATGCGAACCAAGTCCTCTCCCTCTCCATACCATAGTAACCCATCGGCAACCAGGATCGCCTCAGCAAACTCTATGGGCCGCCAATACAGAGACAAGTCGATGATGCCAGGCGGTGCATCGGGTTCGGATTCCGACACGAGCGTATTTCCCGCTAAATCGCCATGAATAAGCTGAGGTTTGCCGGCACTATCTGCAGACAACGGTTTCCGAAGCTGGAGAAGTCGGCTATAAGAATCTTCAAACAGAGATGTAATCTGTAGTGCTGGGGCGGCGGCGTCCTCTTCCCAAGCAACACGGTCGCCTAATGCCCATTTATGATGCCTGAGAGCAATAAATGGAGGAGCTTCATGCACAAGTTTCGCCAGATTGCCGTGAAACGCTCGTGAGGCGCGCAAAATTCGCTTCCAGGGCACCATGGAAGATTGCGGCGCACCATAAGCGTGGAGCAATCTCGCCCCGCTCCAACCATCGACGACGTATTTCTCGCCAGCCAGAGTGGCGCCGACAACAGGTTCAGCGAGGCGGTATTCAGCGCTCGGGTGCTCCTTGATCAAGGTATGCTGGAGTTGGCTAACGAATTCTGTCTCGTTGGCGTGGTCGACGGGTTTGAGGACGAGCTTGTCAATGCGATAGCTCTGTCCTTGGCCTCCGGCTAGCTGCTGGGGGATGCCAGAGAGTCCGAACGCGTGGAGGACGTGGGGAGGCGGAGTGTCCATGATTAAGTCAAATGTTTGAATCAAAAAGACAGTAGTTGTTTCCTATGGTTTCGTGAACCAGGCATTAATAGCTCTGTGAACAACTGACTCATAGATCGACTTTTTGAAACGGCTTACGGCAACCCGAGTGTGAAAGCTTACCCAAATCCTTGTACGGGCGATGAGGCAATCTTCAGCTGCTGGCAATGGACCTGCCACTCGGACGAAGCATTATAGACTAAAAAGGGTATAAATAAGCTCGTAAATTACCATGCAAATTGCATCCGAAGCTCCATAAGTAAGTCCGAAAATTGAAGAGGAAATCCTGGCCGACAAAGAAGAGTACCGAGAAGTTGATATCCGCTGCGAAAGCTATGTATACGCTGAAACGAAAATGACGTGCAAACTCTAATAAGATGGACGTAGATATACAACCGTATTTGCGCCAGGCCAGACAAAGCATATCAAAGAAATCAGATGCAAAATAAGAATCACCACCCCATGTTACGAGTATCAGAATTCTTCCTGCTCCTGGAAGAACATGGAGAAGCTGATGATCGTTCCGTATATTAGAAGACCGCCCAACACGGACATGACCATGGCGGGGACTTGGATGGCTCCACTGTGAGCTAGGACAGCAGGGAGAGCTAGAACGTCAAGAACATCAGTATACGAAACCAAAGAATCGGTAAACACCGTATATGCGCCCGCCGTGAAGGCATTTTCAATCTCTCATGGAAACGTACCAATACCCATCACCACCAAAAAGCCGGTACACCACCGCCCGAAATCAACAATCCCACTGCCGGGGGCTTCCATAAAATCATCTGGATTCGCACACCTGCCACATATCCAGTTCGGTAATGGCGCAATAACGTACGTCGCCACGACCAAGAGAGGGAGGTAGTTATGCCATAACGCAGCGGAGAGGATGACGAGGAGAAATCCGATTGCGAGGACCTACTCAGTCGCAAGTCGGAGGGTTAGCGAAAGTCTTATCATGGGGACTGCTATAGTTGCAACGCACGAAGGAAAGAGATATGATCGTTTTGATTCCGGCACTCATGTTTAATATCGTTGCCTTTTGAGCAGCGGGTACGGAAGGTCGGAGGGGTTGTGTAGGAAGTGTTCCTGGGATTCGGTGGTTTCAGAAGGTAAAAATCGTCATGCAAAGACTAGATCCCAAGACCCATCGAGGTTGTATCTGTAGAAAGCAAATATGCGCGGTCGCCTCGTGAGTTGAGTGAGCTCGATCACATCGCAAGATCGCTGATTGCTCCGTCGTCATGGCTGCCGCAACACCCTCAGCGGCTCCGAGTTATGTAAGCGCCCCAAACACTTCAGCCCAGCCCACGCTAAGCCCGAAGTGGACTGGAGCTCTACCCGCACGACGTCGCCTGCTCTCTGCCTGTCGATGGGAGAGCATCATATCTCTCTTCAGCCAGCTTCCTCGCCCCATAAACAGCTTTTAGAATTGAGGCTGTACGACTTGCTATTGCTATATCTTTTCTCTGCTCGTTACGAGATACGTCTTAATCATGTTCAGAAACAATTACGACAACGACTCAGTTACCTTGTATGTCATGACCAGTCTCGCGGCTCTACACTGCTAACTAGAGATTTGCCACAGCTCGCCGCAGGGAAGGATATTCCAGGTCGAATATGCACAAGAAGCTGTTAAGCAAGGCTCGGTCGTCGTGGGAATCGTCAGCAACACACACGCCGTTCTAGCCGCCCTGAAGGTACCAGGAGCTCCACTAGCATATATGTTGTGAAGCTGACGAGACCATTCTAGCGAAATGCAGAAGAACTTTCCTCCTACCAAAAGAAAGTCATCGCCATTGACTCACATATGGGCATTGCCATTGCCGGTTTATCCTCAGACGCCCGCGTCCTCTCCAATTTCATGAAACAGCAATCCCTCGCTTCGAAAATGACATACGGACGACCAATCCCATTGGAACGCATCGTTAGCCGGATCGGTGATCGCGCACAGACAAATACACAACATTACGGTAAACGACCATACGGTGTCGGTCTGTTGGTGGCTGGTGTCGACGAGGCCGGACCCCATCTCTTTGAATTCCAACCATCAGGAATGACGCATGAGATGGTTGCTTGCGCTATTGGAGCCAGGAGCCAGATGGCACGGACGTATCTAGAGCGCCATCTTGAGGAATTTGCGAGCTGTACTCGGGAAGAACTGATCGGCCACGCATTGAAGGCATTGAAGGAGAGCTTGTCGCAGGATAAGGAGCTGTCGATTGATAATACAACCGTTGGAATTACTGGGGTAGGAAGCGAGGCCACTAAGGGGAAGACTGAGATCTTCAAGCTATACGATGGCCAGGATGTCGGGCCGTACCTCGAGAGGCTAGGCGAAGCTGTGCCTACCACTCAGGGCGAGTCGATGGAGGTTGACTCATAATCAGCTGGAGATTGATGCTTTTGTGCAATTTTTTTATGGGTTGGTGTTTAGCAACGGGTCAGCGTAGACGAATTTAGTCGTCAACATTTATGAAAACTTGTTTCAAGACTATGGATGTTTCTATAAGTCGTAGAGGGTCATAATTCATAGGTTCTATATACGGAATCTAGGGTCGTCTAGGGTCGTTCTAGGGGTTATATACGGCGCCACATGCCCAAGTTGTCAGAGAGTATCACTGTTTGAGTTCCTCCCTTGTGCCCTCCCATTCCAAGACATACCTCCCTTGACTTAACTTATACCCCCTCAGCGCCTCCAACACTCCTTCAACCTCCTTACACTCGACCAAAATATTCTTATTGGCCGGACTGATGAAGCCCTCGGACACACTTCTCTCCACCCACGCCAGGATCCCATCCCAATAACCACCAATATTCAACAACACAATCCCCCTATGATGGATCCCCAACTGATTCCATGTCACCATCTCCATAACCTCTTCAATTGTGCCGAATCCACCAGCCAAGGCAACAAACCCGCTCCCCGGCCCACCGGCAATGACTTTCTCGGCCATCAGACGCTTCCGTGTATGCATATCCGGCACCACAGTAGTAATCCCATACTCGGCGTCAACTCGACCAGGCGACTCGCTACTCGGGACGATACGTTCCGCCTCCTTGCCAGCGCCATCTGCACTAGTCTTCTTTTTCTGATATCCGTTTTCAACCTTCACGAGCGCAGAGGGGATGATGCCGTGCACGGACTGCGGGCCGGATAAGGAGACTAGCGTCCGGGCTATTTCACCCATTATTCCTGCAGTACCGCCTCCATAGACGAGTGTTATGTTTTCTTTATGAAAGATATGTGCTAGTGTGCGTGCAGCGGCGAGATGGGCATCCGTGTTTCCGCCACTGGAACCGCAGCTGTGGACAAGGGGTTTAGCCTCTGGTCTTTGGGAGGATCTCTTTGCATGTTATCGGGGATGGGACGAGCTGGCTTACAAGACGCAGACTACGGCACCTTTTTCTCCAGACGAAGCTGTCATGGTGGACTTGAGGTAGCTTTTTGAGGGCTAGTAATTTGAGGGGCAAGGAGATACGGAAGGACGGAGTATATAGGTCGACTGAAGGCGTATACGTATAATATGAATATGAGAATGGGAATAGCTTAAAGGACTTAGGTAGCTTTGACGTTTATATGCTGGCTGTAAGACTTGGAAGAAAGATGGATATGCTCTGAATCATTCCTCCAGTCAGTACTCCATGCCTGAACAGTGTCGGGAAGGCGGAGGGGCGACACGCCGATAAGATAAGGTTTCCTAGCGCAGGAACAGGCTGCGTTTAGACAAGGGTCTTCATCCGAACATCGTCCTTCCCGTCTTCACACTCGTTGGACGCCCCGACGCCTTGAGAAACCTTTCCATCCTGTCGACGAGCTGGATATCGGTATCTAGGGTGAATCTCAGCATACTTACTCTCACCCACGATTCGTTCAGCAATCCATTCTTGACTTACCCGGTTCTCCCATGATGCTAACTGCAACTGGTAGGAATTCCTCCTCACTGGTGATCCGCGACACGTATGGGATTTGCCCAACTACAGTAGCAAGTTGAAGTGTTATTCGGATGGAGCCTTTGACCTTATTTGCCGGGAGACCCGGGCGTGAAAAGATGAGTGCTGGACGTACCCGGAATCACCACCTCCGGCGCGCCGACCATTGGAGGCAACCACCATGGAGACCAAGCAATTTCGCGGGACCACGAGCATTCAGGACTTGATCGTATTAGCAAAGATGTTTTTATACTGGATGATGGGCCACTTACTTTGGCGGATCATCCCGATACCTGGGCCTCACGGGTTCGTTACCTGGTATCACCACGAACGTCCGTTTCTTGCCAACTTGCATGACCGTTGCTGATTGCTTTAATATCCAAGCGCTCGAAGCCTCATGGGGCTGTAAGGCGTATTTTAAGATGTACTCCCCGGCCGATTTCACAGCACCGAGCCTCTTGCGCATCATCAATGAAGGTGCAGTTATTCTAGGGAAGACGAAAATCAGCTCTTTCTCTTTTAGAGAGGAACCAAGTGAATCTGTGGATTTCCAAGCGGCATTCAGCCCGCGTGCCGACGGCTATCAATCTCCAGGTTACACCTGTGGTGCTAGTGCGGTAGCAGTGGTATCGTATCCCTGGATTGACATTGGGATTGGGATGGATAATTGCGTATAAAAACCCGCCTTATCAAAGTCCGATAGCTAACCCCTTCCCACGCGCCAGCTTTTGGGGGTATCCGGGATCCAGCTCATCGTAATGGTTGCTTTGCGCTTCGGATAAGCCAGGGCATTCACTCTTTTGAAGGCATGTTTACGGTTCTCGAGTAAGAACGTCGGCCTTCATCAAAACGAATTCAGCTCGCTAAATACCATGCAGACGATTCGATGTTCCAGGGATATTCGCACGAAGCATTTCGAAATTGTCGCAGTTTGCCTATGGATGGTATGGGTATGCCCAAGATCCCACGAAAGCGACGGGAAGGTTGAAATATATCATCCATCGGGCTTTCGCTGAAAATCTGAAAGGGTCTTCCATATGAAATCATTGTCCCTCTTGACTTTTACACATTTCCAGACAGCCTGCATGAAAGCATGATTCTGGATGTGGTCAAGGAGCTAGAAATCCACTTTAGGATCAAAGCTCTTCAGGTTTGTATTGGTAATCTATGGGGTAAGAGTCCCCCAGAGGAAACACAAGGACGGAAGATTCATGAATTTCTGGATAAAGTAAGATCACCAGGCGTTCCAGCACCAGATGGTGGTTGACGGTCCGCTAGGTTGCCGATCAGGTGCTCTATGAGAGTTACCACAGTGTCGCCGGATTCCTTGGGGCCTATGAAGAAGATCATGGCAAGGCGCCATATGTGAATCCTAAGATACGCTGGCTTTGGTACGTACTCTATGCTCATAACATCCACGACCCCCGCACTAAATGCTTTTAATCCCAATAGGAGTCATGGGAAGAGCATATCGCCAGAAGAATTTGAAGAGGGAATCGAACGAATCGATGTCTTCAAGAGGTGGTTCCTCGAAACCAACCATCCAACGACCGCTCGAGACAGGGTGCAGCACGGATCCGCGAGGGAACGGTTACGGACCATCCACCAGTGCCGTAGTTAAACCCCTCAAAGTCGCTTTAAGACAATGTCAGTCGTCGCCTTGGGTAACTCTTTTCAAGTGCTGGGTTATCGAAAACATACCCGGGATATGTGCTCGACTCGCTTGCAGCAACCATAAACGCCCCCTGATCATCTTCATACATGCGACGAGTAGGCCACAAGGACCTGTCTGAAGCCACGTACGGTCCCGGCGGCAAACCTGGCCGACAAAAGAATTCATATACCTCGCACCCAAAACTCTCTATCACAGCCCTAGCATCGCTAGGGAGCTCTCGTTCGATATTCTTGGGGCAGTTGAAATACACTTTCTTCATGAATGCTAAATTGAAAACGTCGTCGCGCTCTAGCCATCCCTTTATGAGGACGCTCAAATACCTTGGAGTCAGGGGCCGGTCAAGTAGAATGACTGTTACCAGCTGTTTAGTTAATGGCCTCGTGAAGTACTCCTCCTAGAGCAGGTCAGTCTATACTCTCCAGAAAGAAAAGGTGACTTACTTTGTCAGTGGGCCAGGCAGTATACCTTCTAGAACCAACGCTAAAGAAGGTAACCGGAGGGTCAAATTCAACTAGATCTCTTGAATCTGTCGCTACCTCCATCGTGATACTTTATCAGAATCCTTGGTCCAGGAGTTTGGAAACCTGGCAACTTGCTGGGTGGTAATAGTAGGATTAACTGAGAACAATGATGATATCAGAAGTTGCAGATAATAAAGTAAGCTCATGAAGAGTGGGATAGTAGAATCAAGCCTGTATAAATTTTGTGATGATCGTGCCTGAAGGATAGATTTTTTTCGAAAAAATGAAGAAGTAGGCTTACTTTTGTTCAACAAGTGAATAATTGAATATCATGACAGTGTTAAGCTGCTGGCAGCTTGAGCATTTTTGTGAGGTGCTTAGTGACCTTGAGGAAACAGAAAGGCTAAAGAGCATAGAATTTATTGGCTTCAATATACCCAAAGTTCTACAGGTTACTGGAGCGATTGGGGAGTAGTAGAAATCCGCGAGATGAAGATTGTAGAGATTGCTATTGTGTCCATATCCCGAAAGTCCCGTAAGTCCCGTACCTGAACGCCTTGCTAATCCCATAAAATAAACCCAACTATCAACCCGATAGCCCACTCTTAACCTTCTTCTTCTTGCCCTTCTCCTTCAACCCCAGCGGAGGCGTAGGAGCACTCTCGGGCCCCTTCTCAGCTTTCCCCTTCGACGTATCTATACTCATATTCGGAGCAGGGGTGCCTGGCACGGGAGTACCCGCAGTCGACCGTCCAGACTGACGACCAGGCGGCGGAACAGTAAGTCTAGACGAAGATTGTTGCTCCGGAGCAGACGGCGCTGCTTTGGAGAATATGAACGATCCTGGCTCGCCTACGAGCGGCGTTTCATTCATGTATTCGTCCCCGTATTGATCGAGGAGCTTGAGGGCGTCTGCGAAATTCTGCATGTCTTGCATGTTAGAGGGGTTGAGCGAGGATGAGGATGTGGTGGTGGCGGCGAGGTCTTTCGATGTTCCCCGTTCTGAAGCTGGTCGGATCTCGGGCATGGGCGTGGCCTCCTTGCTTTGTTGGCCTAGCTGGGATTGTTCGAGAGGTTTGGGGATGTGAGGTGTGTATGTATGGCCGTATGACGGGGAGAAGTTAATGAGCGGAGAAGCGGCAGAGAATACTTTGGTCAGAGATGTCACGGTTGAGAGCTATTAATCCGTCAGTAACAGAACAATTGAAAGCATATGCAAGGTCTGTACATACCATTCTCCTCCCCACAACGCTTAATACCGAAGGGGCCATATACACCGAATCCCCCAAAACATAATAAGTCCCCAAAATCTGCACATCATCGCCCAACCCCTGTCCCTGTCTCCTCCTCATCTGCTTCCTAATCACCCATACATCAGACGGTTCCTTTGGCGGTGCGCTTCCCCGCGCCTTCGCAGCAGCAGCAGCAGCAGCCGCTTCTTGTAACGGATCATGCGCAACGACGAACTCGAGACCCTGCATCGTTCGCAGCCGTCCTTCGAACGCTTCGCGTGTTTCGATAAAGGGGCGGAGATTCTCATTGTGCATTGCCTGCACGGCGAGGGAGGCATTGTTTGATGTCGGGTCGAAGAAGGGTGATTCGGCGAAGTAGAAGAGGACTAGCTTGTGGAGAGATAAAGGTTAACAATTGACTTATCATGGGTCTTCTGTTGTAATTGATATATCGTTTTCCTCCGGGGAATGGATCGGGCGATGTCTCTTACTGTTATTCGAATGGAGGAAGCCTCCCATCATCTGGACGTGTTGGGGAGAACGCCATGTTATTTCCTCCAAGAAGAGGTCGCCGGAGCTGTCCATTATGACCTGCTATTTCATGAAAATCAAATTAAATCAGAAAAACAGCAATTCTCCCTGACGGGAGCAAAAGGCGTCGAGATGTCAGTGTGAGGATGAATTCATCAATTGATGGCTTTCTATGCAGAAAGTTTGCTCAGTTTGCATGAGTGATGTCATTTCAGTTTTGCTCCCATTGAAACAAAGCAAAAGGGAGCACAGCAGGCACACATATGCAAGAGCCGGAAATCTGAATATTTGCGGTGAATTGAAACCCGAACAAAGTATGGAGGAACTCCAAAAACAAAAATCAAAGCCGAACGCGGGGGTCGAACCCGCAGCCTTGTGGTGAAACTCAGCACCTCACACAAGTTGCTTATGTAAGAGCCACACGCTCTACCGATTGAGCTAGCCCGGCGGCTGTTGTTGCTGCTTTGGGCATGGTTCCGCCTGCATTGGCAGGGAAGTGGCGTCTGGCGCTTGATTGCTTGGCGCGGCCACTTCTTATTTATCTTGTTATTCGACCTCTGAACAAGGACGTATAATGATCATCTCGTAGTTTCTCTCATGTTTGAATTTCTCATTCACGGAACTTACAAATAGCCGACCCATTACTGGACCCTATGCAAATTGCCATACACTCCAGATAGCTATCCCAGTGTGCCCCTTGGCTTTCCCCTGGTATATGCCAGATACCCCTATTCCCACGATGCCAGTTCCAGAGCCTCCACATGAATCAATCAGCGAATTTCCAAATTCAGCTTAGAAGTCCGGTGTCGTCCTCTGCAACCGATCCACCTCCTTCAAACACGTAATCGCCGCGATCCACGGGAAGCTCAGTAATTTCTCCTTGTGGCGATACTGGCCGCCGCGCATGAGGCCGTCGTCCTGTAAAGCAAGGTAAAAACAGGCGATGGAGCGCTCGAGAGCTTCGATGGCCCCGGATTCGCTATCCCTAATCATAGAGACAATAAAGGTCACAAGGCTTTCGTATTCTGCAGTGCGTTAGAATAGGCGTGCCAGAGCAATTGTGATCAGGCCGAGACACCATACCTTGCCTCATCTGTTTAGACGACTCTTTATCTTTTCTACTCTGTTTATTTCCTTGTCCAAGAATAGTGCCCACGAAGACTTCGAATTCTGAAACAGAATTCTTCCACGGCGTTGCAGAGTACTCCCGCATAATACGTCGAAGATCGTCCTCATAGCTATATGAGCCGCGTCTTAGCTATCATAACTCCCAATTACGTTTGTAGATATAAGCAAGAGATAGACAAACATTTCTCTGATGCTCCTGCAGTCCCCAATGAGATGGTCCCACAGGAACCCTGCTGTTTCGGTCGCAACGTAATTCCAGATTCTCGAGAGCACCTCTGTAGAACGTCCAGAGAATTTTTCGCTTCTTCGTAGATCCTCCAGGAACTTCTTCTCGTCGATCGATCGGTATAATTGCCCAAGGACCTTGTCACTCTTATAAAACCGCATCCGCGGCCTATCGTCGTCGTCGTCGTCGTCGTCTTCATCAATGACCATTTCATCATTCTCAAGGAGGGTCTGAAAGCTTTCGTTCGTGATATGGACCCTGGGGTTAGGGGCCATAAAATCGGGGCGGTAACGGAGGCTCCTCGGTATCTTAGACACATCGACCTATTCAGGGCAAAGATGTTAGCAGAGCGACGTTTGCGCTTCCTGAGAGGTGTAGAGACTACATACCGCAATCCCACTTTTGGAGAAATCCACGGCAGTAGAGTGTAGATGGGCAAGGTGCAAACAATCCGGATGCAATGTTCCCTCGTCCTTTTGGTCTGCAATGGCCTGGTGGGTTGTGGCAATGCGCCCAAGCTGATCCTGCTCCATGAATTCAATGAAGAAGTCCATTATATCGTCCCTAGTAACAGGCCGATCGAGCAGCTTCTCCTCGACGCGCGGATAGTCGGCGGGCATATAGGTCTTCTTTGGAAACAGGTCTTCATCGTATATTACGTTGTACAGATCTCCATCGAGATCTCCACCACTCAGCATACTAGGGAGGTCGCGAGACCCCCACTGACTGAATACAACACAATTATGAAGTTTCCTTAAGGGGCTGCTAGCCGGGACATCGACCGCCCTTACGTATTGTACATCTCCTGGATGCAGCGCAGGGGACCGAGTGATCACAACACGGTCCCTAACAAGAACTTCGCGATGTCCTTCCTCATTTACGAAGACACAGAAAATTTCCCGATCGTGTAGGACTCCAGTCTCATCCATGATGCCATATAGCGTAACGGCGTTAGGCACTCTGATCCTCGCGCGATACTTGAGGTCGCGCAGTTTCAAGAGCACAGCCAACTCCACGACGTGGCTCAAGAATGGATCTTGCGAGTGGTTGAGCCCCATACCGTGCACAATTTGAATAAGCCAGGGCAACTCTACCGACTTTGCTATGTTCGTAGCTTCCAAGAAGAGGCTTGCTTGCTTGGTTGATGTTCCTATCGAGCGCAGGCGGTTGACTTCATCAGCTTGAAGCCGTAAGCAGACCCTTGCCTGAACGCCCAGATCTTCTAGGATTTTAATTAGCTGGGAATTCAGGCAGAATGGAAGCGCCCTAATTCCAGAGCCACAGATCTCGATATTTTGTGCCCCTTTGGCCGGAAACTTAACCATAGATTCTCGAAGCTTTATCTGGTCTCCCTTTAGCCTAGTATCCAAAGATACCATGCCCTTGGCTCCTGGGGAATGGTTAGGTCCCGTGTTTCATCTACAAGTATTGTACAAAGAGTAAGCTTACTAGCAAATCGTATCTGGAACACTGTGGGCTTAACACTCTCTCGAAGAGCGTGTTCCTTCCAAATTTTGTACATAACGGACCGTGAGATTGTACCCACGCCATCGCTAAATATTCGACCGTTTCTTTTCACATCAGGCTCATTAAGGAACACTGCCTCATCAGGAATCGGTATCGAGGTCAGGGTATCTGAGAAAGTCTGACCGATTCGCGCGGCAAGTTTCGCAGGAGAGTCGATATGCCCAAATGAACCAAGTTCGTTGATGATACTATCAGGATTAAAAATTTCACCCGTGCTTTGCTTCAGGAACGGAGCGACGAACCAGCAAGTTTGAGACCTCAGGGACGAATGCGAGAAACCGAGGAACTGGAATCTCCGATACCCAATCCGAATCCCTTCTTTCAGCACCTTCTTGAACCGTTCGTGGAACACACTTTCCAGTGAAGCCTGCGGGTCGAAGAAGACGCGATTTCCTTCCTCGTCCAGGAATTCAACGCGAAGAAAGAAGTCGATGGAATGGGCATAATTTCGCAAGACTCTGTTTTTCGTTTCCTGACTCGGTCCGTATAAGTATATCCCGGTCGGGGTTACCATTGCCCTATGGATTTTAACGTTATTCTCATGTGTCAAGGCAGTAGCGCCCCGTCGGTGTAGCAGATTTGCACGCTCCACCTCGTCTATAAGGGACTTTGCAAGCGCATCAAGCGTAACCTCCGCTGGGTCGACATCTGGAGTCAGGAAGGGTGGAGTCCAATTCTTGATCCCTTCCACGACAACATCGAGATTCTGGTATTGATTCATTAGGTTGTTTATCGTGGGGTATAGCCTGATCGCCACTGATGGTCGAATGTCCCCGTTCCATACCATGGCCTCCATCTGAAATCTTATTCGGTAAGGGGGTTTCTGCTGGTCCATAAAGATGGAAAATCTCTCCCGTTCAACGGGATATGGAATGGAGGGTCTGAAGCACCGGTCAACCCATCGACCGATGGCCGGAATGTGTCGTTCGCTATTGAGGTTGCGAATCAACCAAACATCTCGGGGTTCCTGGAGCTCTAATCGATATACGAAACATGTTCCCGAAATCGGTTGATGTGCAAGCCCCAGATAACCGACTCTCCTTTTAGCCGGGGCGGTTTCACATTTTTGTTTTCCAGTCTGGCCAGTTGTACCTGCATCTCTGCAACAGGATCCGATATAAAGAGTTTCGGAGAGTTTTCGCCAGTAATCGTTAAAGATGTCTGATTCGGTTTCGTACCCAGGTGAAGCTCAATATCTGCATAGCCAAATTCAACGTAGTATTTTATCTGCTGGGCGCAGAGGAAGATTCGTATAGAGGATTTTCCGAACATGACATTCCCTGATGCAATCAGACGAAAGTTTTCAAGGAAAAGCGGACCGTCTTTGTCAAAATCCCATATGCCACACGCCAAAGATGTGACTTGGAACCTTTTCTGGCTCTTGGGGGGTTCCTCCACAGTCGAGGCCGCATCCGGCATGGCGGATTTGACTACTCGTGCAGCCTTTTCCTCCTCCTCATGCTTCAACGAACGCAGGAGAAACTCGTCGGGGGCGTTGCGGCCTTTCTCCAAGTATATAGACCGACTAAACATCTTGACGGCCTGGGCTGGCCTTGTCCTAGCACCGGTATTTGCTTGCTGGGTTCGACTCTCCTGTCCATGCTTGGCCAAAAGGCTTTGCGCCTTTCGTGGGTCCAGAACTGTGAGAATGGCATATTTCTTCCCGGCCTTTCGACAATGGTAGGCATTGATGCCAAATTTGGCTAGAACCGGTTTAAATTCTTTCACCAAGTGCTTGTCCTGGATATGCTCGGGGACGTTGCGGCAGAATATCTCCATGGTTTGGAATAAATGCGGTATCACAGGTATCGGGCGGGGATTCGGATCGTCAATTCGATACTGTCCAGTGGCAGCTTATTAGAAATAAACGAGAGATAGGTACCATTATAAAAAATAGCAATAGTTGAAAAGATAGTAATGGTCTTCCTAGATAGAAAGCAAAGGGGTTGAGCAGATGGAATGGGAAGCCTCCAGAGAGTATTTTGAGGGCAACAGAGAAGGTTTTCTGTTGCTATGGGGATTTCTGCAGTTTCATGGCATGTTGTCCACATTAAGAGAATTGTGCATGCAAGGCTTGACGCAAACGGGCGCTGTGAATGGAAGTTTCCAGTGAATGAGATGTGGCAGTTGCATGAACACAGATTGATCACTCAGGGTAGGAACACAAGATTAGAGAATGAGATAAATAGAAGATTAAAGATAAAGCCTCAAATGAATGATCTAGCTACTTCTGATTGATGAACAGGAGGGGAAAAGTTCAAGTTGCTATATATGAGTGATGGTTGTCAAGATAAACTAGTGGGGCTGTAGTCTTCCATAACCACTACAATGATGGCAGGAAATAACAGGAAACACATAAATTCTTATCCTATCACTTTATTAAGAGTATAGAAAGCTGGAGTTTCAAAAATAATCTTTCATCCCACTGATTGAGACCCCAAAATATTTACCACCCCTCAGTGAACCAGAAGCTACTATCCCCCTCCGACAAGAGCACAGGCTAGTGACCGATGCAACAGGCTCAAGGAGCATCACCATGCCTAACAGGCTCCCACTGTGCGATGCAGAGCAGGTACTTCGCGACGCGGTCTCGGAAGCCTCACGCGACGAACCCTCAGTCCTCCAAGGCGCGCTCAAAGGGTTCCAAAAATTCGCCCAAACCGAGTTCGAGGTACCTGATTGCCCGGACTCAGACGGAATCTTGATCGAGCGTGGCATCACGCAAGCCTCCAGGATACCCGGATTCTACTACCTTCATCTGCTGCGACAGTTCCAGCAACTCGACGAGGATGGCGACCACGAGAGGTATATCCAGACCTCCTGTGATATTGCCTTCCCCCTTGACGACGAGCTAGAGGCTTTGGGGTATCATGCGCAGTGGCTGTTCCGGGGCAGCGATGACGGTTTCAGCTCATGGTGGAGGGAGCAGACTTCATCCGCGTGGATGCGAGTCCTTTTACAACGCGCGCCCGAGTCTATCGAATTCGTCCATGATGTGGTTTGACCTCACGACAGTTCCTGGACGAGCTTTCCGTCAATCAACATTGGCATTAGCAAACCAATTATCATCAATTCATTAATCTATCCCAGTTAGTTAACCCAGGTATCTAAGTCTACATCGATGTGCCAGTCCAAGTGTAGGTCTATACCGAACCAGACCATTAAAGCAACGTGAGAAGAGTCTTTAACCAACCACCTCCCAACTCCCTTTCCACTATTCTATTCATATCAAAGAAGTCATCCAATTAGTATTGATGATGGGCGGAGCGTTCTGCGTGCGGCGAAGCTCATATTCTACAAGTTTCGTCGAGACTTTCCGGAAATATTCATGGACGAAACTCTCCCTGATAGAGCGTCAGCCAGAGTACTCGTCCCATTACAAGGGAGATAATCCAAGGAGAAACTTACGTGAAAAAGCTGTGATCGGAGTTATGGGGCTCCACAATGTTATGTGCGAGCTCATGGCACAATACAGTCCACCAGTAGACCAGAGCATCTTCCGGTTTGCCTTCGATTACCTGCGCGCAATGCATTTGCTGGAAATAATGGAAGTTGCAGAATACGCTCTTGTTCCGATTGAAACCGATGGTTTTCCCTGTAGGTTCGTAGAATATCGATACGCTGCCGAATGGAAGCTCGAAAATTCGTATGCATTCCCCAAGTATAACGGCGAACGCTGTAAGGGCGGTAGAATATCTATTGTTAAAGGTGGTCGTCTCTTGATAGTTCTTATTGAGGAAGACTTTAATATCTAGACAGGTCGAGACATAGACTAGGTCCACGGCGGGCCGTTCATCGCAGTACGACTTGGTCTCGAGTTCTTGGGTGACCATTCCCGAGCTGGAAATTGACGAATCACCGGGTGCTCGACAAGATTTGATGGCGGAAGTGAGGTTGTGTCGAATACCACTAGGAGATATGACCGGTGGAGGGTTATTTTGTCTTGTATTTTTGGGAGCAGTGGGATCATCAGCAGAGTAGGGAGGTGGAGCATCGACGGCGGTATCCGCGTGCTCTTGGTCTCGCTTAGCCTCCAACTGCTTCGGTTCTTGGGGCTGGCTCCGAAATGGGTCCTCAAGGCCGAAGCGCTGGGTAAGATTAGAAAATAATCCCCTTACACCGCGATTCGAATCTCTGTTGCCCATCGATTCTTCGACGCTCGCCGGTGCTGGGTTGGCAGGCGTGTGGGGGAAGAAACCAGGCACTGACTCGTGGACGGAGGGTTCCTGCGGCTGCTGTACCTGTCTTCTGCGGCGTACTTCCTCAGCTTCTTGAGCTTGCTTCTGCTCAGTTTCTAATCGCTGCTGGCGCTCCGCCTCCGCGAGTTTGGCTTCAGCTGCCTTTTTCCGAAGAATCCTCTCGACGTTGTATCCTCGAGCACGGAGCTCTAGAAGATCAGTTTTTAGAAGCATTTCTAGTGTAAGAGTCGAATGTAGTTTTGGTCTCGACAAAAGCAGATGCACAAGTGCCTGGCTAACTTGGTAGAAGTCGATATGGCCGACGGATATGCATAACACCGAGCCGTTCTGTGTTTGCCTGACCGCCGCACTTCGCTTCTCGTCATGGATCCTACCACGGAACGAACGGCGCAATCTTATCGCCTGCACTGTCTGCACCATCAAATTATTCTCCAACCATCGCGAGTTGTGTTTGATCGTATCATTTGGAAGATCATGTAGGAAGAGTTTCGTCCTTTCGTATATCCGCTTCTGCAGCTTGATTGCACTATCCTGTTGGTGGCTCGGCGGCCCGCATCGAACATCTTCGATAATGAGACTGCTCAAACAAGGGGTTCCAAGTTGCATGTACATGTCTTCGAGTGCCTCCTCCTGGGGTGCAGCGAGCACACTCTCCTTGAATAAACTGAAACTAGTATAGTCATCGACTATGACGGCGTCTGCTGCTTTGACCAGTAACCATTCCTTCACGGATTGGCTCTCTTCGTCGTCAAAAGCGTCACCAAATGCCTCTGCTGCTTTTGTCGAAGATTCAGTTGCTGTCTCCCTGCTTGCGAAAAGAAAAGGGGCAGTTTTCATCTGTTTGAACAGAGCCTTGTCCCTTTTTATCATTTGCATACTGTCAGCAATGCTTCGCAGCAGTATCAGATATTTTTCCGGAGTCCGCAGGCTTGACAAGATTCTTGCTGGCTCTTTCACAAGAATATTCGCAAGCTCTACTTTCGTGGGCTCCCGCTTAGCACCGCATGCAAGAAGGAACAAATTGGCTTCGGTACCGAAATCGACGAAGTCGAAGATATCACCGTAATCCTCGCTGTAACCAAGAAAACAGTCCCGTGGAGCTATATACTGAACACCACCTGCCTTGGAAGTCGTTGGAACAATGGCAGTCCTACCAATACGTTCGGTAGTGGCTGTGTCAATCTCGGCAAGTCTTCCAGCAAAATACTCAAAATAGTCCCTTGCCTGCCTCGTTGAGGCTGGAGGCTTTCGGAACAGAATATTTATACAGCTGTTGACCGGAGGGTGTTGTCGAACACCGAATTTTGATGCATGGGGTTCAAGATCTTTCCGGAGCAAATCGAACCCAAATAACGCTACTCCTGGGGCAGTGAAGCACTGCGAAGGCGTACTCCGCTTTCTTCCTTGCACAGGAACGAACGGGATGGTGACTTTGGAGTAATCGAAGTTTGCATACCCATTACGAACATGCTCACTCACGAAATAGGCTATGCATTTTTCTCTCAGTCTGGCGTCCTTCTCCGAAACTCCGCCCATGATTTGTACTAGCTCTGACGCCGCAGGGTAGGCCTTGAGCCCTAGCAGCGATAGGAATTTCCCTTCTGCGCTGTCGGATTGGTATTTCCCTGGCCAGTATAAAAGTGGAAGATTGATCTCCCTCAGCGCCTCTTTGGGTTCAAACAGCTCGGAAACTTTGTGTCGTCTGCCTACTACGTCGTTGGTTTCGGTGGATTCTGCAGTGCAGATTTTCGCCTCCTTTAACTTGGCTATATCTTGGCTGGGAATATCATTCCTGACGGAAGCAAGATATTTAATCAGCTCAACGTGGCTCCAATGCGGTTTAGTCGCAGACTTCTGGCTGTTCGAATCCATTGGATCGCCGAGAAGCCGTTCAAAAATGACATTCAAGTCAACCGTCTTCCTTACGCCGAGGGACATTAGGAACCGTTCCTTGACGCTGTTTAGCCCAGAAACAACAGGCAGGTCGTCGAACAGGCGAACAGTCGGAAAGTATGCCTCCGTTGGCTTTCTCATTCCTAACTTTGTGGGCATCACTGTGTGTTTCTGTAGTAAATCAACTAGTTCCCCTTTCGATAACGGCGCCAGGCTATCCCAATGTTTTGACAAGACAGGAAGTACTCGGGACGCGAAAGTGGCAGAACGTGTGAAATGGTGTTCCGGGGAGAGACGCCCATTTTTATCATTTTCGATTAGCCATCTTATCCATGAATCAAGTTGTAATTCATGCCAACCCAGGGCTTCCAAATCGGAACGGGAAAATTGCTTGGAATATTTGAAGGGTATAACGGCTGGGGGAAAAGGAAAGTCAGCTGGGATTCGGTTGGGATTTAGAAAGTTCGTAATATCTTTCAAGACCAAGATGCCGCCCGGCGCGCCATCGGCAGATTCATCATTAGCGACAGCAGCACTCAATAATGTTTTGATGGTTAATCTATCAAGTTCATTGTTGAGTGCTCGTTTAATTATCCATGAAAGAAACTCCCCCAACTGCTGGGATGACAATGGTTTTGACTCTAGTTCCTTTTTGATATCGGATACCGTTATTTCGGTGATGAGACCGAATTCGATCAACCGTGACACGAAGTCCTTCGCCCCCATCATCAACTCTTCAGGGACGACAGGAATAGCATTCACGAAGCTAAGGTCCTTTGGCGAGAGCCTGATCTGGTGGCTTGGAAGTACCCCGCAACTTGAGAGGAGCTCCAGATACGCATTTTGGCTACAGGTCCAGAATGAATTCTCAACCGTTTGGCCAACCTGGGATGCGGGAGTGGATTCACGGAAGACAAATTGATTGCACGTATGGATCGCCTCGGGCATAACGGACATGATGGCTTCTTTCTGAAGACCACCCCGCCCAGGATGCGACGACGCCTTTACAGAAAGCCTGTCTTTTAAGGCAGCCATCTCCGCAGCCCATGCAATTCTGCAAACAGTACCTGCAGCTCTAAGAAGCTCCATATTCCAGGTACGAATCCAGCGCGCGTTCAAATCAATGCTCTCTCTTTCGACCGTTGGAATCAGAGAAGGAGCTGAGATGTGTGCGGAGAGACCGGTTGTCTGGTGGGTCGGGAAACCAATATAGATCCTACCAGACTTGGAAGGTAAAACAGTATCAAAAACGCCGTCTTTCTCATCTTGCTTTCCATGCGGTGGCGAAGAAACGGATGATGTTAAAACTGCCAAGGTGGTGGTTTTTGGCGGCGGCTTCTTCGTTGCACGCTGCAGTTCTTGTCCGAAAGTCTGACTTACTGACGTCTGGAGTTGAGCAGTTGTGATATGGAGAAATATTGAAGATGTTTTAGATGTAATGAGGTCATCCTGGGGACGATTTTGAGAGGAGTAGTCATTCTCCGTCGCTTTATCCTGGTTGTCTGCATTAGACCGTGTGAGTCGTGAAAAGAAGCTCCGCAGCGAAGATGCAGTTTCGCCAGTTCGAAGGCCTTCGAAACGAGACGAATTAGCGGGTGGCTTCCAGCCGACAGCACTCATCCAGCTAGCATCGAGCTGTGCAACCTCTCGAGTAACACTTCTCACTTTCATCAAACCTTCACCGGTTTGGGTTCGAACGTCTCTCGGGATACTGACAGGGACTCCTGGGGCTAGCTTCTTAACTAGCTTTAGCACGTTCCAACTGTCCAGCCACAGATCTATCGTTTGAACGTTTATAAAGGTAAGACTGCTGGCGAGGAACTGGCATAACGGCAGAAGTGCCGGAACTGGGGAGGTAGTATTCCTGTAATCAAGCACAAAGGTGGTGTCCGGACTACTATCTTGCCCTTGGAGCTGAAGACGCCGGGTGAACAAGGCATTCCCTTTCCAATAAAAGGTCATAGCCTCCTTGCCTGACGACACGAAGGGTTCCTCGCAGTCAGAAAAGACACTGTAGAATCCGACACCAAATGCACCGATCTTTGTCTCGTCCGGGTTTCCTTCTGCAATCCGCTTTAGTCGAGCCCAGTCATTCGCGCTAAAGGGAGTCCCATTGTTTCTAAGCACAAGGCGTTTCACAGTATGGTGGGAAATAGTATGCTTGATAGCTGCTGAGGCATCGGAGGCTGGCGGGACAGGCACGGTAGTAGAGGGTAATGTCTCGAGTTTAACGGTAACATGGGTTGCTGAAGCATCGGAGGCATTCTGCAGTAACTCCCGAAGCACCGTCCTATAAAAGGCCTATTAGTATCGTCATTATCAATATAGTTGACCGGTCTTCATACCATTCTCCAGAGTATCGCGCCAGAACCTTGTCTATCAGAGCCCGAGTATTGACCGTGACGGCTTCCTCGTCAACCCCCGACTCGACAGCGCGAGCCTTCAGCTCACTAAAATCTATGTTGTTTGCCATGATGAGAATAACATATCTCAGTCTCTCCCGCTTCCAAAGGGAGTGATGGGGACAACGGTCCAAACAAGCCAGTCTGGTTCGGATTCTGAGGCTGCCTTGGCCGACTGTTTGTCCTGTTTGCGATAGTTAACTATGACTCGGATTAAAGTTCTTCCCTCCGTCTCGCAATCGTACTCGTATTCGCCGGCCGACGCCGCCCTCGACGAGCTCCAATGTTGATGAGGCCAAACCACTCGACCTCGACGCCAGTCGACGTGCGGTCACACTTTTCTCAGCACCCCTTGGGCCAAGTGTTTGAGTAAGATATTAAACATCATGGTTGGTTGATCCTGCAGGCAACGTGACTCCAACAGCCGCAACACGCCAGACATCCGCGAAGGAGGATGGTTCGTCCTGCTCACACCCCGTTTCAATCGCAGGGAGTGCCGCACCAGGCCTTCTGAATGCTCTTAATGATTTGCCAGTCCATTGATCGAGGAGCTAAATCGACTAGTCAGTGTATTGTGGCTTAGTACGGTCGGAGTGATGTCACAATCCCGGTGGCCTGGGCCTCTTCCCCTGTCGCTCGTTGACCATGCTACGGTTTGAGGAGAGAAGACAAGCTCAATCCTCCTATCTAATATGATGCGCCCCTGGAGCAGTGAAGCCCTTGATCTTTTGAGGAAAATTCCGAAATCTCTTGCTCACCCGGGTCTGGGAACCAACCCCTTCCAAGGTTGCTGCTGCAAGATATGAAGGCATGTCACTGCGGTCAATGAAATCCGTGGAATCAACTGGCGTGCCTTTTCTCACTTTTCAGGCGTGGTACAGGGGCCAGATACCTCTCTCCAATCAGCAGCCCAACTAGCAGGCATACCCTTCAGGCATTGTGTTATGGGGTCACGTCATTCTGCAAGGATGGAACATTGCAATGAGGCGAGCGTCGTTCTCCAGGCTGTTCCGTTGGGATGGGTCCTAGCTGAATTGCCTTAACGGAACTTCCGCGCTTCTTATACTAATACTCCTTCGCCCCAGATTTTGAGTCTCGCGCTCTCTGCAAAAAGTACGTCGTGTTATGACTGCAAAATTTATTCCGAAATTGACAAGATGCCGTTCCCGACTGGTGACGACAAACTACTCCAACTGAACCCGGGTCAATTCGACTTCAATGTTCAGTTCGAGCAGCTCTTTTTCTCCATCATCCCGTCCGCACTGTTTATCGTGACATCCATATGGCGGACGCTTTCCCAGGCACGAAAGCCCACTGTGGTGAATGCGCCGGTTTTTCAGCTCATCAAAGCGGTACCTTACATACTCTTCCTCTGTGATGTTATCTCGACGTGCTGATCAGATCCCGCTCCGCAGGGTGCTATCGCAACTTACGTTGCGCTTGAACTCGCACTTCTCGTCTTGGTTGCTGTCGGCTCTTTTAATATAACTAACATATTTATTGCTGCCTCTGCTCTCAAGCTGGTGTCGGCTTTCCTTATGGTAACACTCAGCGTTGTCGATCACAGTAGAAGCCCGAGACCATCTGTGCTGCTGGCCATCTACTTGTCTCTGACGCTTCTTCTGGACTTGACCCAGGCAAGGACGCTGTTTCTGTCGTCTGATGGCAAGCCGGAGCTTACCTACAGCAGTGTCTTCACTGCTGCCGTGACTGTAAAGGCTACAATATTGCTGTTGGAAGCCAAGCACAAGTCTCCATGGATGCGCTGGGATGAGAAGGAACACAGTCCAGAGGAGACGAGTGGCATTTTCTCTCTTGGCGTCTTCTTCTGGCTTAACAAGATGTTCCGGCTGGGGTACAGCAAAGTTTTGGCGATTGAAGACCTGTATCCCCTCGACACCGCCATGAAAGCAAAGTCGCTCCACGATGAGTTTGCTGCCAAAATTGATTACTCAAGGCTCAAGGGCGACAAGTACGGGCTTGTCAAAGTGCTCGCGCGCACTCTCAATGTGCCTCTCTTACTTCCTATACCTCCACGCTTGGCAATGCTTACCTTCACACTGTGCCAGCCACTTTTTATGGAAAGGCTTTTGAATTACCTATCCCAGCCTGAGCTCGACGCAAATATCGGATATGGCTTTATTGCCGCTAGCTTGCTGATTTACTTGGGAATTGCCATCTCCATGGGTTTCTACTGGTACAGTAAAGCTGCGATTCGATTATCACCAAGAGACAGAGCGCTTTACTTATTCTTGATGACAGGTACTTCCACAACCGAGCGCGTACCATGACAAGGTCGATATTGGTCACTGAAATCTTCACCAAAGCCACAAAAGCCCGCATCGCAATGGATGATGACGGTACCGCGCTGACTCTTATGAGCACAGACATTGAACGAATTAGGGTTGGCTTCAGGTCTCTGCATGAGGTTTGGGCCGGCGTAATCCAGGCTGCCTTCGCTGCGTGGATGCTCTATATTCGACTTGGCGTAGTCTTTGTCGCACCTATAGGAATGGTTATAGTCTGCTTCACCGGTTTGGCGATCCTAGTAAACTTCACTGGCGACTCGCAAAGGGCCTGGATGTCCGGAGTCCAGAAGCGTGTTGGCCTGACGGCCACAGTTATCGCCAGCATGAAGAACTTGAAGATATCTGGTCTCTCTGCTGCCGTCAGTGCTTTCGTTCAAAAGCTCCGCGTCGACGAGCTAGCGGCGGGGGTCCGTTTCCGCAAGATATTCATGACTGCAGCGCTGTTCGGGTTTATTCCGCAGCTGCTTGGCCCGCCGCTTACCTTTGCATTCACTCAACAAACACTGAATGCCTCGACAATGTTTACGTGTCTTGGTTTCATCACGCTTTTGGCCCTCCCGCTATCGCAGATTTTCGAAGCCGTCCCGCAACTCATCGCTGGGCTAGCATGTTTAGGTCGAATCCAAGCTTTCCTAGAGTGCGAGACTCGGCATGATTTTCGGCAAGTTCTTGCTGATACACAATCCGCCGAAAAGGCTGCTGTCGACATTGAAGCTTCTTCGTCCGATTCATTGGTTATCAAGAGCGGCAACTTTGGCTGGGAAAAAGGCAAGTTCGTGTTGCGGAACATAAATACCCACGTTCCCAAGTCGTCGCTTACTATTATCGTTGGACCTGTTGGCTCTGGGAAATCTACACTATGCAAGGCATTACTTGGCGAGATTCCAGTTAGCCATGGCAATGTGATTTCAAACACCAGGCTCGGCCATGTCGGATTTTGCGAGCAAACGCCATTTCTCCTGAACGGGACAATTAGAGAGAACATTGTGGGGTTCTCTCCTTTCGATCGGGAGAGATATGACGAAGTTATCAATGCTACAGCTTTGCGCCTCGACTTTGTCACACTCCCGCAAGGAGACCAGACGAATATCGGATCGGATGGAATTACCCTGTCTGGAGGGCAAAAACAACGCGTTTCTCTGGCGCGAGCTCTATATTTGCAGTCTGACCTACTCGTGCTAGACGACGTCTTCAGTGGTTTGGATGCGGATACCGAGGAACAGGTCTTTCAACAAGTCTTTGGGCCTCGTGGGCTTCTCAAGCGACGACGCTCTACAGTTGTATTGTGCACCCATAGCATCAAGCACCTACCTGCAGCAGATTACATCATGGTACTCGGAGGAGGCACCGTTGCTGAGCAAGGTACCTTTGAGGAACTTGCGGATAGTAAAGGCTATGTTCAGAGTTTAGGGTTAAGGGGCTTTTCCAATGGCAATGCAAAGCAGAGCGTGCAGGAAACTGAGCCGCAGCTCCCCCACATGACCACTGAGAAGGCAGACACATTATCTATTGTGCCAGACACGAGCGCTGATAATTCCCGCCAAGTGGGCGATAGCACGGTATACAAGCATTATGTCAAGAGTATGGGATGGGTGCCGGCTGCATTAAGTTTGCTCTTCGCCACGCTTTGGGGTTTCTTCACAAACTTCCCAACAATATGTGAGAACGCTTCCATCTTCAGAAAGCTGAAAGAAACCAGAGTAATACGGGCTAATATCATTGGCAGGGCTAACGTACTGGACCAAGGACGTCTACTCGGAACATCCGACGCGCTCTCATGCGTACTACGCTGGGTTATATGCTTTGCTTCAACTATGTGCCTTACTATCACTGCTTTTCCTTGCCATTACGCTCTTCATCGTCGTTGTAAAAAGAGCAGGCGCCAGTATCCACCAGGACGCCTTGCGAACACTTGTTCGAGCACCATTGGGCTTCTTCATCAAGACGGATACTGGTGTCGTCACAAACCTATTTTCCCAGGACCTAAATCTTATAGACACGGAGTTACCAGAAGCAACGTTGAACACTTTGTTCTCTGTAAGTCTAGGTCGCTGGAAACGACGGAGCTCGCTCCTCATCTCTAGCAACGTATCCAAGGAAACCATTCAATTGTCTGTTTCTGACGCAGCACCTGCAGGTTTTCCAAGCCCTCGGTCAAGCGGCCGTCATGCTTACTTCGTCTCCGTATTTGGGCATAGCCTACCCCCTTCTCGCCGCCATTCTGTATATTGTAGGGAAGTTCTATCTGCGGACTTCCAGGCAGCTGAGATTTCTAGACCTTGAAGCTAAAAGTCCGTTGTAGTAAGTCTATCACTATCTAGTCATGTATTGGGTTAAGCTCAATTGGCATTCATTTAGCACGCATTTTCTCGACACTGTCAAGGGCATCACAACTCTGCGCGCTTTTGGTGAGTGACACGCGAAAGCACATTAAGATGTTTTGCGGAATCCCGGCTCAAGGAAGTGAACTCGCTACTGACACTATGCGCAGGTTTCCTTCCCGAAGATGTCCAAAAGAACGCTCGCCTAATTGATACTAGCCAACGACCAGCTTATCTTCTCCTCATGATACAAGAGTGGCTGAACCTAGTTCTCGGACTCGTAGTCATGGTGATCGCGGTCGTCTTAGTTACGCTTGCGGTTCGGTTTCACTCCAACTCTGCCTTCGCCGGTGCCTCTCTCTACAGTCTTATTACTCTTGGCGAGAACCTAGCAGGTATTGTCCTGTACTACACCAGGCTCGAAACTTCTATTGGAGCGATTTCTAGGCTCAAGAAATTCAACGAAACCGTTACACCTGAGGACAGAGATGAAGAGGATATCGTTCCCCCTGAACAGTGGCCTCAGAATGGTGTGATAGAGCTGAAGGGCGTATCCGCAGGTTACGAGTAAGATTAATACACCCCCGGCTCACCTACCTATGAGCACAGTGCTAACACCTGTACAGCGTGGAAGATCAAGGGGATAGCGCACCTAAATTGGCCATCCGCAATATCAATCTGACAATAAAGTCTGGCGAAAAGGTCGCCATCTGCGGTCGTACGGGCAGCGGCAAATCCAGCATCATCGCCTTCCTCCTTAAGCTTCTTGACCCCCTCCCCGAGACCGCAGGAAACGCGACGATCGATAACACGCCACTCCACCTTATAGACAGAACCGCTCTCCGCCAGCGCATAATCGCCGTGCCTCAAGAAGCTGTATTCTTGCCCGACGGCTCTACTTTCCAGGATAACCTGGATCCATCCAACGTTTCAACGTCCGAGGAATGCGAAGCTGTCCTTGTGGCCGTCGGCTTGTGGAAATTTGTGCTGGAACGCGGCGGTCTCAAAGCGGGCATGAGCGCGGGCACTCTAAGCGCCGGGCAACGACAACTCATGTCGGTTGGGCGGGCACTGCTTCGCCGTCATATCCGAGCACGGAGTGCAGGACTTATGAACGATGGCGGCTCAGCGGGGGGAATCTTGCTCCTGGACGAAGTGAGCTCGAGCGTGGACCCGGAGACAGAACGCGTTATACAAGAGATCATCCGCGCCGAATTTGAGAAGTGCACGGTTGTGGCAGTCAGTCATCGGCTGGACATGATTATGGACTTTGATAGAGTTATTGTCATGGACGCAGGGGAAGTCATGGAGACTGGGAATCCTGCGGTGCTGGCTGGCGAGGCAGGAAGTAGATTTGGAGATTTGGTAAGGGCTGGGACTAAGAAGTAGGTACGGTCGCTTGTCCGGTTAGTATCGATGAGATTTTGGGAAGATCGTGGGTACAGGGGTTTCGATATCAAGAGATTGATGGAGTTGGTGTGCGGTCATTGACCAAGAGCGCAGAACATTGGACGGAGGATTCTCTCAGGGGTTGATAAGGTCCGAGGATAGAACAATCTTCTGGAAGTGGCAAGTGGACCGTAATACTCTTCCGGAAAAGTGGCTGGACTTGAAGCCCAGGAAGGGAATGGCGCGGTGCTGATATTGGAGATGCAGTTCGTCCTTTGAAATTTGACGCGGGATACGTAAATCCGAGTTTTGTTGTAGAGGGCCGAGGACAGGGGACGTAATTCGGCGGCGTCGATTAGACTGAGCCACTTCCAACGGCCGTTCTGGATCTGTCGTCGACACTGGAGGGCCGCGCCTTTGCTTCTTCCGTTCTCACATCAGATAATAACCACTCCTGGACCCTTTGCTCAGGATCGTAATCGTTGTTCTCGTCGGCTACGAGCAGCCCAGGGATCTCTTCATCGTCATCGTCATCCTGAAAACCCTGCTCTCCCGGCTGGCCCCCCGCCGTTATCGCCGAGAGCCTCTGCAGAGTCCACTGCATTTGAAGGAGATCGAAGTTAGGTAATGGGAGTTTTTCAGGGTCGGAAGTTTCAAGGTAGATTTCGTCGCCTGAGCATATCTTTTTCTCCGTGGGAATGTCCCATAGTTTCACGGAGCGGATGGGATCGCCATGCAGTTCTAGGGTGGAGGGCAACGAAGGAGGTGAGAGCCACTGCTGTTGGGAGGGTGGCGGGTGTGGTAGCCAGTAAAATTTAAGCGCCATCCGCTTTTTATCCCCGCTTAAATGCATGGGCTTGAGAGCGAAAAAACAATTGGCATGGTAGCGATGGGCTTGTGGCGCGAAGCAGAGAAGGTTTTCGACACTCTCTGTTGTCTCCCTGATAGAACTGCACCAGGCGCCCACCCGCTCCTCCGTCCAGAACAGTCGCAGTACGGACCACAGATTTGCTCTATCAGAGCTCGACATACTCAGGCCACGGGCCGAGAAAGGGAATATATGGGCGACATCGATGGGCTCGGCCGCCCTTGTGATGGTGCATTTTCTGTCGTCACGTTTTCGGCACTGCCAAAGTGTGGTTTAGTCATTCAATATATTTGTTTTTAAGGCACGTAGTGCAACTTACGAGCTCCGCGGATTTTTTTAAACGGGAGGCTGTGGAGGATCCAGAACGAACTGATGATGAGTCCTCGTCGCGTTTTCGTTTTCGAGAAATGCTGGGAGAGGCTAGAGGATCGGCGGCGGTGGTGGGGCTTGTTTGCGCGATTGGAGAAGTCTTCTTGGGCGTCGCGGGGAGTCCTTGCTCGGGACGTTTGCGCTGAGTCCCTGTTGAATATTATTTCATTAATAAAAACGTAATCTCGAGCTGGAGGTTGCTCGTCTGGGATCTTCACTCACAAGTATCTACCACCGCGGCTGTTCCGAGCATCCCCTTGAGCGAGTAATAATACAGTCCGCGGTCGAGCTCTTGCGCCTTGTCTGCGATCTTTTCCAATGCTGTCACATCAGCGAGCCACAACATAGCCCATAGTTCAACATCCCACTCTCCATCCGGGATCCGGTCCGCTATTTTTCTAATCAGGCTTTCTCGCAGAGGATTTTTGAATTCTGCGTCGGGGCCTTCACGAGAATCAGGTTCAATTCCGCTCAGAGGCTCCATGGTTTTCGGCTGTACTCGGTTATCTCTTGTCAGCGGAAAACGAGATTGGCTCTGCTGTTGCTGGGGCGGATCCAGTCGAAAGCGAGACGTTTCCTCCAATGAGCAATGTGGTGGGTGTTCGCGAAGCGATGTGAGAGCTGAAGCCCTGCCCTAAGCACAACATACTCCGGCAGTCCATAAACGCCAGCATGCAACTAGGTTACCAGGTCGAAGAAGATTACTTGGCGCGCCGTAGTTCGCCAGCTACTCTTCTGCTCAGACAACGACATGCCACACCGGTATACCGAGCAGACGTTGTGAATGGTAATTCCATATACGAAGGAGCTCCAAGTGCGCGCTATATTGAACCCACCTTCATGGCGCATCTAGCTGAATGAAGCTCCAACACCTTAGGGGAGGTGGTCTTGTGTGCAGCCCCCGGAGGCAAACTCCGCGCGATAATGGCAGTTGACCCCGTTTCGCCAATTGCGCCGGCACGACTACGTGCTTTACTGCTTCCTGCGGGCAGAATTAAGCGATCCCGATTTTTGGATTTTGTGCAGCGACTCCAGGCTCAGAATGTGGTTCGTTTGGGAGACGTGAGTCCTGTCGGGCGCACCAAGAGAAGTACGCCCAGTGGTGCCACCCATTTGCTTGATAACCTTTCTTGACTACCTCAGATGTGGCTAATTGTGTCCGGAGCTTAGATTCATTTTCTCCGCTGGCGTTTCCCTCCGGGTTGATCGTTTATGACCTGTCAATATCCGTACCTCCCACCTCCCATTTAGATGTCTTCCCGTTTGAACTCTTCCGAGAGCCCTTGGCAATTTTGGCGATCGCGGATGGCAAAGAACTGGAAGGGTATAAACATGATGGCCAGTCTACGGCGGCTGAAAAGGTGGTCAACGGGACCAGTACTTCGACACCCCCGACCCCTGAAGGACTGGAGGCACTCGTCCAGGAATTGAACGACTTAAAAGACACGTACCCAAGGTCTTTGGTGCAGCAGCTTCTAGTCTTTGATTATGAAGACGCTGATAAGCTTATATCTGGCCCGGATGGGGTGGTGTGGATACCTTCCCCCGAAGTCTCACGGTCGACGACTATCAAGACAGTGATGTGTGACATATCGTCGTTAATACTTGGTGGATTAAACGGTTTTCTAGCGGATATGCAAGAATGGTCAACCATTGATTCTCCGAAGGCGTCTTCCTGGGGTCCGAGACGAACAGTGGAAGCAAGGCCCGCGGACAAGCTACAACACCGAATGACAATGCCTGCGCAATTGCCCTCCGACGATAGAGTTCCTGAGCATGACTCTCCTACCACGTTCGATGAAATAACGAGATCAATCCAGCTTGCAAACCGGGCAACCGCTGCTCTTAAATCGTCCTCGAAACCAGGGTCCAAAGAACATAGTCGAGACCGGTCAATTCAAGGGGCAAGCCCTGGGAATCTGAGTGAGCAATCAAAAGCACGACTCCAAAGCTGTTTGAGGATCGTTACCGGAGCTCTTTATCTTCAAGCTGGCATCTGGCCAGAAGCTTTGAAAGAGCTAGCCGAAGGTGCGGCAGGGGCCAGGGGAGGAAGTGATTATATCTGGCATGCCAAAGCATTAGAACTTATGCTAGTATGTTTACTTATGTTTGGCTGGGCTGGCATGGATTTTCAGGTATGCAGAGAGGTGGCGGTTGCGATCCTCTTTACCGCTTTGCTTGTAAAAGTGCGAAGGCTAATTGATTTTTGCCGTAGATTCCGCAAATCCTTTGTTCATCTTCAGATAAGGGATCCTCCAAAGTCTCTTCGACAAGTGGCCCAGATAGCAGCGCCCGCGGCGAATCATCACCTGAAACAAGAGCGGCATCCCTTCAAAAGCTTACAAGTTTGCTTCCAGATATTTCCAACCACATTCTAAATCTATATAACCGAGCTACGAATATAACAGACGAACCGCTCCCCCAGTTGATATATTCAGAGACTGTCGTACGGCTCGCAAAATTACTGACAATGAGCCATGCTCGTGACGGGACGATTGATGAAAACGGACTGCAACATATTGTCATGGATCACCCGTTGGAATATAACAAATCTTCCGATCATCCACGCAGCCCAGCTACACTTCGAAGAAACGAAATCGCCTCTTTTGTGTTCCGGGCTCTACCCCTTTCAGCGACCGCTGAGGTTCCCATCACCGATTCCGTTCAGATCCTTGTTGGAATGGCAGCCGTCCTCACATCCTTAGGGCTGGAACGGAAACGAGGCCTCATTTTAAAAGAGCTTGTAACAATGTTGATCACGGCGCTAGTCCAAGCACGAAAGATTGGGGCCGCTGAGATGGGTATACATCCAGCCGCCGGTTTATCTGCTCTGAATGATGCCGCTTTCGACATCAGCCCCTTGGACGCAGGTACTGGAAACACGGAAGAAAGCGTGAGGGTCATTCTATCCTTGATCGCGGCAATATATGGCTCACCTGGTGCGATAGACGCCGGTTGCAATTATAGCTCTGAGGAGAAAAGTCCAGAAGGCCGCGATTCGATTGAGACGATAATTTCAAGAACTCTTCGTCACCATTCTTTGCGCACATATGGCGACATTTCTCTAAAAATTGATGCCCTGAGAGCATGCATCGATTTCTGCGAGGCTCTACCTGACTTCCAGGGTGTCCTCCAGTTTACGTCTTGGCTCCTGCAAACCATTGGAGGAACGTTCATGCTCTTGCCGTCTAGTGGCCAAGGAGCTCCCATATTAGGACCTGACGAACAGGTTCGGCTGCATAACATTGTTAAGCGTACTGTTGGAGCTGCTCGTCGACTTGGAACCTCTAATCTGGAGGCTGAATACTGGGATGACTTTTTGATACGTGGAATTGAAATCATCGGCTCCACTGCGGCAAAGGAGCCTGTCCAGCGGTCTAGCAACGGCTCTGGACTCCCTACTGGCAATAAAATGGAGGCCACCCCTTTTATATACAACGCATTCTCGAAAACTGCCGTTGGCCAGGTGGAGGCCCTTGTGATTGCCGGTGAGCACACCGCCATGAAGGTCACGCTCCAAAATCCCTATGAGTTTGACGTGGAGATTGAGCGCCTGAGGTTGGAAGGAAATGGAGTTTCGTTTGAGGCTGAAACCCGAGCTTTTTGGCTACCTCCTTTTGCGATACACCAGCAAATTGTTCCGTTAATCGCTGCATCAGAAGGCACCCTGACTATTACTGGCTGTATTGTCAAAGTGAGGAACTGCCGGGAACGGCGATATCCGATCTTTAAAAAGTACTGGAAGCCGGAACTCCAGTCAAAACTCAAGCGAACGGGTCTGGCTGCGAAAGAAAGCTTGGCTGACCGGCCTTTGTCTTGGAGCTCAAATCAGTCAGGGGGAGAAGTCAGCCCAACAACAAACGGGCCCGAGCCAGATTCGTTAGTTGTCAACGTGATCAAAGCGCAGCCGGTTGTTGAGATACAGTCTACTTCCTTATCACAAAACGCCATTATGCTTCTCGAGGGCGAGACTACATCTTTCGACATCACTCTGAAAAACATATCATCGTGTCCAGTGGACTTACTTTTCTTTAGCTTCCAAGATTCGGCGACCCGTGCGCTCCAGGGCGCCTTGGATAATAAAGATAATCTTCCCGCCGATACCTATGAATTGGAGTATCAGCTCTCCACACATCCACCGTTAAGACAGAAACGCCATGACGAAAAACCGACCATTCTGCCAGGCGCCACTTCAACTTTTACCATCGAAGTTTTTGGTAAACGAGGGCTCAGCGAGGCTGAACTGCAAGTTGACTACGGTTATACAGGCCTTTCTTCACCCGAAACTCTAGATATATTCTACACAAGGCAGGTCACCATGCCTATTACTATCACCGTGAACGCAAGCATCGATCTCGTCCGCTGCGACGCACTACCCTTCAGTCCTGATTTTGCATGGTCCAACAAACAGAATCCCAATCAAGTCTCCAGTCCGCCCGGAAAGACGAAGAGCCCACAGCCGAAGTTGGATAATTCTGCTTCTCAGTTTAGCGAGACAATCTCCCACCTCGGAATCCAACCTTTCACTTCAGACCACTGTCTCATCTTACTCGATCTTCGAAACTCCTGGCCGAACCCGCTATCGGTATCTATTTCTGTCACCGAATTAACGCACGCCGAGCATGATTCACAAAATGGACTACCCTCAGGGGTTCGCGAGGTTAGAGACGTAGTTCAACCCGGCAACGTATCTCGTTTCGCTCTACTAGTTCCACGAATATACATCGACAACCCGCACAAACCCATCCCAATCCTAGGCCACGCCAACAAGCGACAGTTTGTCGTCAGCGCCAACAAACTCTCATACGAAGCCGAGGTTGCCGGTAGAGAAGCTTTCTGGTTTCGACATGAACTTCTCAAACGCCTCAAGGGAACCTGGAGAGACGAAATCACCGGAAACGAAGGCGAAATAGGCCTACGCGGCATCGTCTTAAATTCCAATATGGTCGACACCCTCCGCATCGATGACATACAAGTGACTTTCTCTCTTGAGACCCTTGATCAAAAGTCCTCCTCTCCTGAATCGACACCGGTCACTCAAACCGGCTTCTCCAAATTCACAATCCGCACAAACACCTTCTTAACCCTCTCCATAACTCTCCTAAACCGCTCCTCTCGCCCCATCCACCCTCTTCTCCGCCTCCTCCCGAGTCTCCGTCACCAACCACATACCGTGGCCCTCGAGCTCTCCAAACGACTTGCCTGGACAGGTATGCTCCAACGCCCATTACCGATATTGGAACCGGGACAATCGACTCAAATAAGTCTGGGCGTCACTGCGCTTTGTCGTGGGGAGTACGAAATTGGTGCTACTGTCGAGGAAGTTAGACGGATCAAACTGTGGCCGTCAGTTTCGTCATCCAAGCCGCTGCTTGATAGTGCGAGGAATACGCAGGATGATGGAGCTACTGTCCAGGAGCATCATGATTTCTTTGCGGAGGAGTTCAAGGCTCATGCTGCGACTCAGCGCCGTATATGGCACGCTAGATCGCCATGTATTTTGTCCGCCCGCGATTAGGCTGGTGTTTTTGTTTTACCTTTTCACTCGTTGTCTTGTTGATCAAAGCGCAAGCCAGCTCTTTTTTTTAGATTTTGAGCTCGTGAGCTTCTTGGATTAGCAATGTTTATATAGAACCTGATACCTCATCCAACTGCCCTCCATGTAAATCGCCTTATTTTATGAAGTACAATTATGATTACTATGGTCTACTTTCCACTCTGCTTCCACACGTCTTATTTATTACCTCAGCATTCCATGATGACCCTATCCCTCTAGCTCAAGTAGACTCTCCCGCAGAATTTTCTCAAGCGCTTTTAGTTCTTTCCGCTGCTCTCGCCTGCTAGGCGGTTCCGACGCAATACAGTCGAGCTCTTCATCCGAAAACCCTAGGACGGTCGTAGGCGTAAAACTGGAGTGAAGATTTCATCCTCGATCAGCTTTTGCAACTCAAAGAGCGCAGCATCAAGAATCTTCTGCAGGTGACGGTCCGTGATTTTTCTTATTTCCAATCGTACGGTGTCTTCCTTTATGATATATGCCAACACCCTGCGAACGAAGTCCGAAATTTCAGAGTGTATCTGAAGGATGTGCTTTTTGGAGATGGCCGACCAGCGACTGGATTGTTCATAAAATAATTCCGCCAGTAAAATGTGGTTATAGTTCCCAGGGAGTTCTTGCCCCCGCGTATTCTTGTAAATATAATTGATCCAGTCATCAAATTCGCTTTCCTGTACTTCCATGCACTCTGGCAAGCCGGCGAGGAGGCCAGCGGTGTTTTCGTCCGGTAGTTTGAAGGTGCACTTCTTTCCCTTGCTCGTTATCTTTCGTTTCTGCGAATTATCCCGCATATAAGCAGCAAATGATGTGTTGAGCTCATGGACCCTTGCACGGAGTCGATTCACCAAGATTCCGCCCTCCTCGACTGCAAAGAATTCTCCTATTTCAGGGGTGCAGGTCCCTTGTAATGCTGCTTGAACAAGGCTGACAAACCTCATCCCGAGATTGACAGGAAGAGCCGATGGTCACTAAGCGACGACCGCTCGTCTCCCAAGGCTTCAAGTTGTCTCTGGGTCTTCGTAAGAAGAGCACGGATCTCATCACGCACTTTTGGAAGTTCCACTTCGATGTGTTGCTTAAGCAGTACTTGAAGATGTGGCCTCAAAGCATCCACCCCAACCCGGGAGAGATTGACGTCATGCTTCTGCCACTTTGCTGATCTGAAAAAGTTGATCTCCTGTCTCCTTCTTTCTGCACCGGTGATTCCCTTGGCCAAATCCTCGGGGTCAGGGTTTTTAAGGAGAAAGAAACCAAGCTTCAGCTTTGTAGAGTCGCGGTTGTTGGTAAGTGATGCAATCCGACCTTCTGTACCCTTATTCATGAGATCTGGTTTGGTCACAATCCCGATTGTTCGAACACCAGCCTGATCAAAATTGCGAGCACGCTGAATTATCGATTGCGTGACAATGTCAATTGCGGCTTGGACAACTGCGAGAATGATTGTCCGAGGAAAACTAAGGTAGGAATCCACCAGTTTTTCGATCAGTTCAATATCATCCTTCCCGTGTTCATCATTTTCCACGGATATCAACCCTGGAAGGTCGACGATCGTCAGATAAAGACCAACTTCCCCAATCACTTCGATTCGCAAGACGTCGGCAGAAAATGCGGGCGCATATTCCTCGGGATCGGGAGACTGACGGATCCCCATGAGGCGTGTTGCATCCTTGATTACTTCCGGCAGCTCGTCATATCATGTCAGGCAACGGCGATATTCTCGAAGTTCATTTGCGGACTTCTCATCGCGTTCAGAATGAGGGTGGATTGATGCAGTAATCGAAGTCTCATGCTCCTCATGACGGAGTATTATCTCCGTCGCAAATTTGGTGCAAACCCCTTCCTGGCGTGGGAATGGAATCCCGGTTATCTCCTCCAAGACCGAACTTTTTCCAGCAGACTGAGCGCCGCAGACGACAATTTGTGGTAGAGCAATATGGTTGCCGATTACGGTTGCTCGAATCTTGTCAACTTGGTTCAATTTTCTCTTGACTGAAGCCGGGAGAAGCTCGTGAAGCTGGGTCATATCCGTAGAATTGGATCCACCGTCCAAGGGAGCAGTTTCGTCTGCCATCATGTTCACCATTCTGGTATAGATCTTCAATACCAGCAATGTCACGTATGTGAGTAGCGAAAGGAAGGGATTTCGGCGTATGATATATTTGATGTTCCGTAATAAGGTTCTAAGGGGCATCGAGTCATAGATTCTGATCCTGATTGTAGTAAACATTGGTACTGCCCGTTGAGAACCATGGAAATGGCTTTTTCATCCTCGAGGGTGATCAAGAAATAATCGTCCCCTGGACTTCCAGCTCAAGTATTCAGAATTTGCTGGTATGGGCGGTGAAATTGGACCTTAAAAACTCACATGTATAGCTGCTAAAAAGTGGAGGTGCCTTCCGTATATCATTCTAGATTCCACGCGTGTCAAACCACCAGGCATAATTACCTGCCTTATTCAAATCCAGCTGGAACCATTGCTGTTCGCATTTGCCCTCCTCCTGTGATACCACAGCACTATCGGTTTCAGTAATAGTACGAGCACGGCACTCCGAAAACCGTAGGCTCGGGTTGCCCTGCTCGACAACATACCGCAGGCGTCTCACGGTCTCAGTGTGTTGGTTTTTTGTGTGATCCTTATACGTCACCTGCGCCGCTGTTGTGGGCATTTCCATCAACCCCCCATCCATGTCCATTTCCCACCTGAACTGCCCCAACGGCTCCGTTTCGTAACTGTAATGGAGTCTAGACCCCCTTACCATCCAGTGCCGGAAATGCTCCACATTAACGAGCCCATTCGCCCGTGCCTGTGTCAAACACTGCATACCACTATCCCCATCCCCACCTAGAAAAACTGGCAGATGCTGGTCCTGAAACGAGGATAGAAAGTCCATGCTGCTGCCGTTGCGAGGGAGTGGATTCGCAGTATCGCATGTGATACCGAGCTCATTGACGTCGTGGGAGAGCGAGTCTAAGGAATCGCTGAAAATACCCGTGACGAGGCCGTCACCTGGACCCATGAGAGGACTGAATTCGTAGGGTGTATTAACGCCGTATATATCATTTGCCGGACCGAAGAATACTTTGCGGTCGAATGAAGTTTCAAGCTAATGGGTCATCAGAAGTTAGCTAACTTGCAAAGTTATTCAGGGATGACGTGAACCGGTATCGAAGTGAGTCACATATGAACCCAATGGTTATACCATAAATTCTAAAGGGGGACGTACACCGAGAAGCCCAGCTCCCCCAAACTCCTGAGCCCACGGCCTACGCAACCAAATGCCGCGAATTGCCTCCCCACGATCCAAGGAGAAATAGTGCCAGTAATGAGATCGGTGGTATACTCGCCGCTTCACTAATGTTCGGAAAAATTCGAACTCGGCAGTCATCCCCTTGAAAACATGTATGCCCCATATCTTTCCCTCTCCCGTACAGACCACTAAACCAAGCACAGTTGAATCAAATTCAGTGTAGTGAAGTCTGGTCGGCCGAATCAGGTTTTGGTTTTGAGGCCCATGCACTAGCCGAATTCCTTCGGGAGGAGATGCTATATTCCGTGACAACTCTTGGGCGGTATTTGCGTGGTTATCTCGGTCTTCAATTGTGAACCCGAAAACGAATAGATGTCGCTATGTTATGATTAGGTTGTCATCACGGATGTAACTGTTGGGAGAGTTGAAGGTGAGCTACTCACACGATAGAGACTGAGCTTTTTCTCTTGTAGTACTTCTGACATACAGATGACTTGGTGCCAACAGCCTTCAAGTTTCCGAGTCTCCTCATCTTGGCCGAGTAAACTAATGAAGCGAACAGCTTTATCATCCGATGATAGCACTATTTTTTGGAACCCTGCCGGTGGATCATAATACTCTTCCGGGAACCTGGCTGGACTTGAAGCCCAGGACGGGAATGGCGCAGTGCTGATATTGGAGACGTAGTTCGTACCCTGAAATTTGACGCGGGATACGTAAATCCGCTTGAGATCCGACAGGGAGAGCGGAAGTTCTGGGGGTCCGTCATTTTCGTCCTCATCAAAAATGGTGAGGTGGTCAACCAGACGACGAGTTTCCCCAAGAACTATGAGGTACGAACAAGTATCAAGTAGGCCCACTATCAGGAGTCTGATTTCACTGGGTAGTTTCGCAAGCAAGCGTTGGGAGAAACAAGTTGATAGCACATTTTTTGTATAGGTACTAAACATGCCTTCTTCGATTGAAGCGATGTAGCCCTTCTTTCGTTCGGGATTAAACCGCGTATAGAAGGGGGAGAAAGCTGAATGCAAGGCCTTCAATATACTGGGATTCGGTGGCTTGGCGGTTAAGACATTGCCTTCATAGCTGCTGAGTAGGATATCGTAACAGGTGCCATGAAGCCAGCCGTCAGATGGGTATTTGAGGCACTGCGAACACTGACCTTGGACGTTGAATTCGCCAACCTCTTCTCGGAATTGACAAAGGTTTCCGAAAGCAGGGTTCTTGTTCGAGCACTCAACTGGAGCTGCGAAGGATGTTAGGTTTGACCTCGAAAGAGAGAAAGTAATCGAGGCGCACCGAGAAAGGTGCCGCCGCCGCGCTCGTCGAATGGTTGTCGGCACAGAATACAGTGGGCGTCGCCCATTTTCCGTTGGCCGAGCAGTCTTCAGGAGAGGCCAGGAATATCAATCCTTCGTTGATTTCTTGACCCAGAATATCAACCCGAAGAGCAGAATCTGAATCTTCCCAGGCTCATGGACATTTCACCTGATGTTGTCCTTTTTAACTCCCGCGGGTCAATTGTTACCTGGATGCAGCTGGCAAGTTAACGAGCGGAGGACGGAGATTTTCTTGAAAAGAAGACATGAATACGAGCTCTGAGAGCTGGCTGGTTCGAGCCTCAAAAGCGAACCCCGTGTCCCGCCTCCCGCCGTTGGCCTATCAACAACAAGCCTACATCTCCACGTCTTTTGGCGCTGTTTCTGTCAGATTCTGGAGTTCAGACAGGAGAGATTTCCCCTGACGTCGGAGAGGGATAGAATGTGCTTACATAAGCCAAATCGAGCCTCGGCATTGCGTCGATGGCGATCCGCGAGTTCGCCTTTGTCGGGAGGCTTCAGCTCCTGGGAGCAATTTTTCTTTCTTTCCTCTCACATACGGCCTGCAGTTTTATAGGATAGACCTACAGTCTTCTATACACTCGTTAATTGGATTTCTGTTTTTGCCAACGATCAACCCCGTTCATTGTTCGGTGCCACTCAATAGATCACCCAATACCTTCACTCAAAGGCTGGAAGAACCAGGTATATCCGGACACAATATACTCATTATATAAGAGAACATACTCCCATTTCCCCTTTATTTGTTGAGAGAAGAAATGGGACCCCTCTCATGGCTCCTCCCTAGCGGGAGAGTAGCCTTCTACCACGCCCCGAAAACCGTCTTGATGAACCGCAAAACCCCCAGTCCGGACGACTCGAAACAAATATCCTTCTCCGATTTCTGCAGATCCGTTACCCCTTCGACATGTCAGCTAAACCCCGTGTTATTCAATGGTCACCTCCAAACCGGCTGGACGGTGCTCAAGAACGAGGATGTGCCTGTATACTACAAGAGGTGGAGGTTTGAGGCCGATAATCCGAACTACAGCGGTACCTTCGAGGTAGATTTTGTGGTGGAACCGTACGACCCGGCAGCAGCTCCCGGAGCTCCTGAATCGCAAGCCCTCCCCGAGCGCACGACGTTTTACACGGAGAAAGAGTTTGCCGCACTGCCGTCGGACGATAACAAGCCCATGTTGATTGTTCTTCACGGTCTCTCGGGTGGATCGCACGAGCTATATCTTCGTCATGTAGTTGCGCCGCTGCTGAAACTCGGCTGGGAGGCTTGCGTTGTCAATTTCCGCGGTTGTGCGGAGTCGAAGGTATCAAGCTCGATCTTGTATAATGCGCGTGCGACGTGGGACGTTCGACAGATGGTACGGTGGCTGCGAAAGACGTTTCCATCGAGACCGCTTTTTGGCATTGGGTTTTCGCTTGGTGCAAATGTTTTAACGAATGTATGTTGGAAGACCCTTTCAAAAGTCAGGAGAATGAAGTCCGCGCAGGTTCACTAACTTGGGTCTCATAACAGTATCTTGGAGAGGAAGGTGACAAGTGTGAGCTTAAAGCTGCGATAGTTTGCGCAAACCCGTGGAATCTTGAGCTTGGCTCGAAAGCACTACAACGAACTTGGATTGGGTCGGAGATCTATTCTAAGACAATGGGGAATAATATGAAGCGGCTCTTTGAGAAGTAGGTTTCTCTCCACGACAATACTAGCATTTTGTATATGCTAATCTTCTATACAGGCATGTAGACCAAGTAAAACAGCATCCCCGGGTGGATGTTGAGCGCGTTAGAAGTTCGGTGTATCTCCATGAATTCGATAGAGCGCTCCAAGCCCCTGTATGGGGGTTCCCTACCGAATCTGCATACTATCGAGACGCGTCGTCAATTGATTCCCTCTTCGCCATTAAAATCCCAATCTTTGCAATTAACTCAGAAGATGACCCGGTATGTCCGATCATGGCTCTTGATGTTCTCCCATCTTTTTTCAGGGGCTGACGTGGTTGGTACAGATTGCTGTTGGGGAAGCCCTACCTCATTTAGAGGTACAACAGACTCCTTACGGAGTGTTATGTACTACTTCCTGGGGAGGACATCTCGGTTGGTACGAGTATGGCGGAACCAGGTGGTTCACTAAGCCCGTAAGCATCTCATCATTCGTCCCATGAATCCATTATCTTCCTTCCCCGCTATTACAAGAGACAGGTGACCCAGTACTTCGCGGGACTTAGCTAACATTACCAAGGTAACCGCATTCCTCACAAAAATGGCCAGTGAAATCGACCTAGATACCCCTTTTGAAGTTGAGGAGACCCGTACGGATGCGGAAATCGTTCCCGCGGTACCGGCGGGTCAAACACACGGCCCAACTCCTGACTTCCAACCCATGCGGCGGAAACTGAAGATGCCTATTGTGACTGCTGACGGCGAGAGCTAATCAGCCCTCTCCTTTACAACAAAGCATTTAAGTTAGGGTGTTTCCAGCGCTATCTTCCCGGCATTTTTAGAAGCCGCACCAGTGGCGGCTCTCACGCCTTGCTAGCCACATGTCTGACTTATAGAGTGGATGTGAAACGATGAAGTACCTTCAGGGAAGACACGATTATCATCAAATCAGGAGGCACGATCGTGTCTAGGTACGCAAGTGCAGTCCGCTCTTTGATTTGGGATTATACTTGGAGCGCGTACGGTTGGAATATTATTGATTGAGGCATAGACATTAGACTAGACTACGATTTACACGCTCTCATAGATAGACATATATGTAGCGAACGATATCCCCACTTTCGGTTGTTCTTTATCCTCCAAAATACATGCTATCGCATCAGTAGTGCCGCAGGTGAGAGACCTCGACGAATATGGCGCCTAACCACATAACTAGGCTTGAGGCCTTATCCTGGCTGTGGTATCGGCTTACGGGTTTAAAATATAAGCTCGTAAAGCCCAGACAATCAGTTTATTCAAACATTATACATTTGGGTATATGCGTATTAACACGAGAGCAAACAAAAGCAGAACTTTTAGGCAAATGACACGCGCTTCGATTTATTAGCTTTCTTCGCAGGTGGAGATGGTTGGCTATCTCGTTTATCAGGAGCGTCATCAGCTTTCTTATTCTTTCGCTTCCGTCGAAGTGAGTCTTTTGTTTCCTCCTATGACGGTATTAGCAACATTGCATTAGCACAGTAAAGGGAATTTAATAACTTACCAGTTTTGACTTCCTCTGCTCTTGTCTAGCTTCCGCTTCCTGCTTCCGGGCCTCCCTAATCTCTTCCAGGTGGCGTGCTTTCATCATCTTCGATTCAATCTGTCCTTCCTTCTCCGCATTCACCATTGCAAGAATAGTCATCATACTCTCCTATGCACAACCACAAGATTAGTCTTAAGCCTCCTGGTCAGGGAGGAAGTGGGTCATACCTCATCGTCAACAAAAACCTTCCCCTTCTTCTTCCCCCTCGGCTTCTGCACACCAACCGGTGTGATCATATTCAGCGTCGGCAAATTCAATTCCTTGTCCGTATATTCCCGCTTCTTTTTCTTCTTCTGTAACTCCGGCGCTGTGCGTGCTTTGCTCTTCACTTCCTTGGGCGGTGGGCGCTTTACGCCCTTGGAATTTTTGGAGCTGGAAGAGGGTTTTGAAACGCGGGATTTTGAAGAGGGGTTTTTAGAGGAGGAGGACTTTGGGGATTTCGTGGATGTCGGTTTGGAGGAGCCCCTGTTGGGTGCCATCTTGAAATCTGGTGGATGAACTTAGGAGAAAGGAGGAGGTGGTGATGGGTATAAAAACAAGAGCTAATTTAGAAATCTGAGATCTGAACTTCATATAATTCCTTAGCAGAACTGAAAATATTTCTCACTGATGAATATATGTAATCCCAAGCCGCGAAGATGAAGATTTGCGAAAAGATGGAATCTGGCAGTTTGACGCAGCTTCCACCATCGTCCACTCACAGCTCTTGATCTCAAAGGCGGTGAGGCCGGCATTGATCCACGCCAAGACTTCTTCCAGCGTCGAAGATAACCTCATCCGACATCACCACCGCCAGCATCAACGACGGGCTTTTGATTATCGTTCATTCACAGTCACCGCCCACCATGGTGTTGAATCCTACCTACTTGGCGCAGAGGACGCGGTCGTGTAAGTGTACCGCTATTCGCAATTGCTGCTCCCAATTCCTCCACTCTCCGTTACGCCTATCGATGTTTCTGGCCCTTGGAATTACAGCTAACTCGCCGCATTTGTAGCCGTCAATTGGAATGATGCGAGAAGACGGGTGCTAAAGTCATACCGGGACTGGCTCCGAGCGGTGAGTTCCTTTCTACAGATTCCGCTCTTCTGCCCACACCAGCCCCCGTCGCACTGGTTGCCACTTCTACATCCTCCGAACTTCGATCCCTCACCCCCCGCTCACACCCTCGATCAGAGAAATAGTACAGCGATACTGACTGACTTGACCGTGGCATCTAGTCACCCGAGATCCAAACAATGTACTCACTGAGCCTCCCGGTCTCCGCAATCCGCACAAAGATCCGCCAGGAATACGAGCGTCACAGATACGTTAATCAGTTAGCGGTGGTCGATGTTTTGCTAGTCCAGAGCAATGCTGAGTTTCAGGTACGGAAAGATAGCGGGCGCGAGAGGCCTCGGGGGCGATCGTACTGAGCATCTTGCGACTTCGCCAGCTGTTTACAATTCAACCATGGCGGAACTGCAGAACTGTGCTAATGGTATATATTTTGCTAGGAAACATTAAACTTCTGGAAACAGCTTTCTCATGTGATGAAATACTTCCGCGCAGATGAAGATCCCAGCGCCAGACTGCCAAAGAACTTCATGTCCGGATTTTTGGCGGTGAGTGCCATTATTCTTCTCTTCCGTTACAGTTCTGATATCGGTTGCTAACATGCGGGTTCAGGGTCGAAATTGACCTCAGTTATGGCCATCTGCCCCTTTCCTTTTTCTCATCTTGGGGGATTATGCGCACGATAGAAATGTATATACGCAACCTCCAATAAGTGGATTCGATACGACTTACCATCTCTCGCAAAAGTCAATGAATTCACTACTTAGATTACAGCTAGGAGAGCTTTATCAAAGTTAAAAATCACAAAAAGGAAATTCATTATACACCATTATCTAGCAAATAGCCGTCCTTGCGCCTGACCCAAAAAATAACATCGACGCCGCCGCTTTTTACGTTTCCAAGGTAACCCCATACATGGCTACGACAAAAGAAATTTTGTTCCGTGCAAAAGATCATTGCATTTTTGCTGCTTCAAACTCGTCTCGCGATATCGTGAATTTATCTGTAACAACGTCACATAGGTCCATAAGGTCTGTTAATCCCTTCTCCAGGGCCTCGAATACGTTTGTGGTATCTGCCTCGGTTTAGTCAGTATGCGATCCGGAATAATAAAGCACGGGAAGGCGCACCGTAAGTCTGAATGCGTAGGTTCATCTTGGCTTCTGAAGGGTGAGGCATAGTATAGCCGCAGAATTCGACATCAGGGCTAAACGAATTTGAAGTTAGCCTCGTTTCAATCTCTTTGCTTTCATCCGAGCATTTCAAAAAGGCACGGCTCGGGCTATCCGTCGGATAATAGGCGAGGAGATAACTCACTTCTTCATGATCGTATACCTCAACGCATTCCCCAATGTGTGATCCTCCCCGTCGAACTGGAATGACGCAGCGGTCTCCATCGCACCAGGCAACTGTAAAATCCCCGAAAATCAGCATATATCCCCCATCAATCGCGTTATCCGCAAAAGCAAAGATCCCGCGAGCCCGGGAAACCCAGGTAGAAAAGACCGGGAGCAGAACATACCACAGTGATCCTCTGTTGATCAAGCTCCATCGCACGCTCATCTTCCTCCTCCACTTCTCCTTGCTGCTCTGGGTCATCCTGCATCTCCTGATCTTGTTGTGGGGTGTCCTGCTCCATGGGCTGATCCTCGTGGACTGACGCTGGCATTGCTTCGGGAGAGACGGACGGGATGTAATGAGAGGTGTACAAGGGCAAGGCAATGATCTTCGGTTCGGAGGTCGCTGGACGAAGGTCGAAAGAGCTTGAGAACTTTGGGGTTGTTAAGCAATGGCGGTTTTAGTTCAACTTCGAGCCATGAAGTCCGCATCATCGAAAATTGTCTTTAATCACGTGATAGATTTCCGATAAGATAAGGTTAAACTTTAAAATAGTTTGGGTTTATTAGCGCCAACCCCTTCCCGAGACATCAACTACTCCTGAATCGCTCGAGACAAGTCACTACAATCAGACCAATATCTTCATCCAAATCGATCAATTAGCCGCCATAATGGACGAGGAGGACTCCAGACGTTTATTTAACCCTTTCGAAGACTTTTATCACACCCATATCGCACAACATATGCCAGAAGCCCTTGTGAAATATAACAGCGACAAGCAGTTCTATCAGCTTCAAGGGTCTAATATTGCTGCCCGGAACGAGCCACGAGTGCTCCAGGGGAGCTTAGTTGCATACATTGGTGGTGCTTGCTGTGATACTGGTGGCGAGAACAAGCGCGCAGCGTATGGGATTTACTTTGGTCCGGATTCCAAATATAATATCGCCGGTCTCGTCGATCAATCTGAGCGTCAGGACCTCCGTCGTGCAGCCGTCGAGGGCTTACTCAGGGCGATTAAGGCTGCTGACGACATAACAGAGAAAGACATGTCTATCACAGAAGTAATGTTCGCATGTGATTCTGATTATCTTGTTGATACGGTTGTGATGAGAGGTGGTTTTGACGATGGGGATAAAGAGAAGCTCGAGTCTTTAAGGACCTGATTGGATGACATGGATTACGGGGATGATGGCGGAATTCAATGTCGACTGTGGCCTATATCAACCGAGGAGAATGGCGAATCAATCGCCCTTGCACATTCGGTGTTGGAGTTTGAAAAGCGTGCCAATCGTCGGCCTTGAGGCTCTGCATGAGTGATACGGCTTTGCGTGATTTGTGACCTCTGGAGACACTGATGAGTTAATGACGACTTTATGAATGAAATGCAATTTGATGATCAATCATCTCTCCATTGAACGAATACCTCGTCTGTCCTAAAGCGCTGGGTACACGTTGAATCCTCCAGTTTCGTCCGGAATCCAGTTTTATAAGCCAATATCCCCGCCTGGGCAATCATGATTCCATTGTCAATGCAAAACCGTTCGTCTGTTGCAAAGACATTACCTCCTCGATCCCGGGCCATAATTCCCATCATCTCTTGTAGACGCTCGTTGCAACCAACACCTCCGACTATTAACACTTCCCTCGAACCAACGTGAGCCATCGCCCTTTCCGTTATCTCCACCAGCATTGAAAAGACAGTTTCCTGCAGTGAGAAGCAAAGGTCTTCTCTGGTTGGCGTACCGCTGTCTTCCATATCATCCACGGAGTTCACACTTAATTTTAGCGCTCTCTCTTTCGCCTCAGCATTCGCCGCACCTTCTTCGCCGCCCAACCCGTAAGCCGCCGCCAGTGCATCCACGGTAGCTAAGATTCCAGAAAATGAACAATCCATTCCTTTCACCGCATAGGGTAAATCCACTAATCGCTTCCCCTTTTTAGCAAGTTGCTCAATGTTATATCCCGGCGCGGGGTCGTTGGGGATGTGCAGTGTGCGCGCGAATCGATCCAGACAGTTACCAACAGCAATATCAAGAGTTTCGCCAAATATGCGGTAGCGTTGGGAGCTATAAGCAATCACCTGTGTATTGCCGCCGGAGACATAGAGGACGATCGGATTCGTTGCGCCAGTGATGTAGCGTCCCATTTCGATGTCTATAAAAGAGCATTAGCGGAGGTACCCGGCTGAAAATAAAGCAGGGAGAACGATTACTACATACGCCCGACGCAGTGATTAACTCCAATCAATTCTTTCCCCCAAAGCAGGCTGAGCATCCTGGCAGCCAAAGCGACGCTCTGTAAAGGGGCTCCCATTCCTGGGCCTTTAGTGTAGCAGATACAGTCGACATCATTAACACCAATCTTGGCATCCCTTAATGCTTGTTTAACAAGGCTTACAACCCATCGACGGTGGTGTTTTGCCGTGTCCTTTGGTAGGAAGCCCTCCCCTGGAGGGGAGATGTATGTGTGACGAACATTGGAGAGGACTTGAGGCTCGCCGCCATCGTCGGGATGTAGAATGACACCCACCCCGAGCTTATTCGCCGAACCCTCAAGGCCAATCGCGATCATAGCGTCCGAAAGAAAAGAAATATATTAGAATACAGGTATTTGAACGAAGTTGAAACTGCGTGAGTTAAATCCCCAAAATGACCCAAGGATTCATTCCACGGTTATCGATAGGCGGAAGGTGGGGTATCACGTGAGCGAGCTTATTTGGAGGCCTCGGAATAACTTTAGTGAGGTTTATCCGGAGGGCACGGTACACATCCTCCCACTCGCACTTCTCCTCCTCCCACATTCCCGACGTCTTTCGTTGAGTTCTGCCATATTCATTGCCCGAGGAGGTTATTTTAGGCAGTATACGATAGCTGCTGATTGTCTTTAGCCATGGCCTTTTTCGGAAGCGCCTCACATCATGATCTTTTCAACCAAACGTCAGATGCTTTTATCGACTGGTTGAAGCGAAACCCTGGAGTCAGGGTAAGCCAGAAGATCAAGATTGCTGATTTGAGAGAAAGAGGGGCTGGAAGAGGCGTCAGTAAGGTTTCCCGTCTTTTTTTCCTTGCAGTAATGGTTTCTAACTGGCAAAAGTTGCTCTTGAAGATGTAGTCGAGGACGAGGAGCTTTTCGCTATCCCCGAAGGTTTGGTCCTCAGCGTGTCAAACTCGACGCTACAGGATCATCTTAAACTACAAGATGAAGGCCTAGATGTTTGGTTATCCCTTATAGTTACCATGATTTACGAAAATATTCAAGGCACAGCCTCCCGTTGGGCTCCATATTTTCAGGTCCTCCCAGAAAAGTTCGACACGCTTATGTTTTGGACGGACGAGGAGTTGCGTGAACTCCAAGCGAGCTCGGTCGTGGACAAGATTGGCAAGGAGGCTGCCAATGAAGCCATTCAACAAAAGGTCATTCCGGTGATCCTGAGAAATCCACAGCTTTTTCCGCCCCCACCAGGCCAGCACTCGTTCGACTGCCCTGAAGGTCGAGAATTCCTTCTTCAGATGGCACACCGTATGGGTACTCTCATCATGGCGTACGCGTTTGATATCGAAGTCGATCAAGACAACGAGGACGAGGATAATAGCGAAGACGGATACGTGACCGATGAGGAAGAGGATCTGCCAAAGGGAATGGTACCTCTGGCAGATATTCTTAACGCCGATGCGCATCGAAACAATGTAAGTTTTTGCTCCCATCCCATCGCAGATTGAAACTAACCTCGGGCTTCGTAGGCTCGCCTCTTCCAAGAAGACGGATACTTTTTTATGCGGTCCATCGCGCCCATACCTGCCGGCGAAGAGATATTTAATGACTATGGTGAATTGCCACGAGCAGACCTCCTTCGGAGATATGGCTACATCACAGATAATTACGCTCCTTACGATGTTGTCGAGCTACCCCTGAGCACCATCACTGAAGTCAAGTCGTTATCGAACCCAAGCGAAAGCTCTCCACAAGTAAGCCCCGATCCGTCACGTCCCAAATATTAGCTGGTTAACGCCTCGTAGCTCGAACTTCTTGATTCTGCGGACGCTTTGGAGGATGGATATTCTCTTCCCCGACCGCAACAAGGTGCCACACTCTCGGATATGGTACCTGACGAGTTGCTCGTTCTTCTTCGGTGCCTGACGCTTTCACCAGCAGAGGTGGACCAATTTAAAGGAAAGATGAAGCTACCGAAACCTGAGCTTGGGGTACCAGAAGCCACGTTACTCGTTGAGGCACTCCGCAGGAGGCGGCAGGCCTACCCCACAACAATTGAACAGGATCAGGCAGCTTTACAGAAATTTGGTCCTTCCTCAGACTGGTCGATCGACTTTAACAGGCGCCAATTTATGGCCATCCAGGTCAGACTCGCTGAAAAACAAATTCTCTCGCAGTTTATCGACGTTGCCGAAGCGTTCCTATCCCAAGAAACCCAAGGCGCAAAGCGGGCAACAGACGATATTTCGAGGCAAGCGAAAAAGCAGAGGAGATGATGGGATCTTTTGATAGGTATTACTTGTCCACACAGAACTAATTAGAGCGAGCAATAGGCAGATTTGAAAAGTTTTCTGATTTTTATGGTTTTTCTGCTAACTTCACAGTACCCTTACACTCGATATCATAACGATACCGGTTTGGCAATATGTACACTAACAAAAGTGGGCATCAAAAATAGCCAGTTCAAATTATCCGCCGCTCGTCACCAAACCCATTGGTGTGTGACGCGACAGATTGATGCTTATAGCATGAAGCGGGGGGGGGGGGGGGGGGGGGGGGGGGGGGAGTGACAAGATTCGGCTGGGGAGATCGCATCGAGGAAGTGCCTCGAGTCAACGATGTCGTCAAGATGTTGAAAGATGAGGGGAGGGTGTCATGCCATATGGAAAGAGGGCGATCAGGATAGAGGTTGCGGAGCCTTCGGGATCCCATTCGCAGGCGTGGGATTTTGCCCCCCTTGACCCGGAGGGGCGACTCCGTTTTGCAGTCTTCTACCGTTCTGAGCGGCGTGCTGAGCTTGCAACTGCGCTTGCATAGCTTGGTCTCTTGACTTAGCGGCGAGATACGCGCGATGCTGCATGATATGGATGTCAAACTCATCCTTCTCGTACACCGCATCGATGTCCTCGTCGTCGTCCTGGTCATACTTGAAACGGTCCAGCTTCACCGGATCGACGTCGCCCATACTCCTGATCGGCAGATTTCTCCGGTCAACCATCACGCGGCCTCCTCGGCCTATTCGACGTCGGAAACACGGCATGGTTCTTCTGGTGTCTTCATCGGATGGTATTGTCTTCTGCACTACAGACAATTTCTCATGGATAGTATCCATTGATATATCGTTCATACGATCAGAAGATTCCGATGCTGGGGGAGTAGGGAGGTACTCCTGGGTGATCGCGGGGAGGAAATCCGTTCCATCGAAAGGCTGTTGCGACGTGGGGGTAAGTGGCTCTCGAGTCATATCTACATATCCTTCGTTCCACTTCGCATGTTTTACCACGTTCTGTTTAATTTCGCGCAGGATATCATTCTCCTTATCCGCTTGCACGTCTTCTAATAACTGAAGATCATCCCCAAGCTGACCGCCGGGACGAGTCGGGATACGCAACTGCGGCGCGACCTGCCGCTGGGATGCGGGGATTTCTGTGTGCTTCTTCTTCGGCTAAGGCCGTTGTTAGAAACCAGACAAGGACCATGCCGGAGAAGTCTTCTTCTTACCTTCTGGTTGATGAGATCTTCATCGTCATCCTTGATACCGAGTTTTCGTTTCATTTCTTTGACTTCGTGTCGCTGCACGAACAGTTGCCGTTCAGTGGCAAACATTTCTTTCCTTGCCATTTCCCGTTGGCGGACCATGGCTATCAGTTGTCGAGCATCTTCCAGCTCCTTTCTTAATCGCCGCAGCTTTTCGGTGCTCTGGGCATCTCTCCCGCGAGTCTTACGAACCTGGCGCACCTCCCTACGACGGAAGCACACGTACGGGTCACCATCGTCTGTGTCTTGTCCCGACTCAAACTAGAATCCTGTTAGCCTTTGCCTTCCCTTTCTCTTGTTCAAACCAGGAGCTACCGACCTTAAGATGGGGTTGCAGAGGGCAATTCCCCGACTTGGACCGACGGGACTTCCAGTGCTCATAGATCGGCCTTGCGAACTTCTTCGCATGTTCATCTATTAGCCCGTCAAAGCATTCTGCCATCTCCTCATACGGGACTACGGGGGGATTGTCGACCGCTGCAAATGGCTGTTTTGTTTGCGCCGTCTCTTCAAAGAAGTTCATCACTTCCTCGAATTGATCTTCTGTGCATTGCGTGGATGCGTCGGCCTTTTGGTTCATTATCTTCAGCGCGACATCATCCTCCTCCACCAGGTTATATGGGCAGCCGCCACAATCCTCAACGGTCGATGAGAACCGGATATATGTCGCGGGTTGCGCAAAGGTGGCCGGATATAGTTCGCCATACTGAAGATTACTTGTTACGGTTTCCGGCGTGGGAATATGGGCTTGCGCAATGTTTCCAAGGGCGGCGGCATTAATCGCAGCTTGAAGATGGTATTCCTATTGAAGAAACGCGCTGGTTAGCCTTGGAACTGACAAACAGCTGGCTTCGCCAATATCAATGATATCACGTGACCTCACCCAGCCGGGCTAGTGAAAATTTCGATAGGTAACACTTACAGTCTCCTCAGCCTTCTCAACGCCAGTTTCGATTGTTTGTAGGGTATTTTGGAGGTCATCTTCGGCAAGGTCGATCTGGTCATCTCTGTATATAGGTATCGACTGCTTTGGCGTGAGTTTTTTGGGACGCGTTGCCCGCATCATACCCCCGAGCCGCGACATAAGTCTGGGGCACCAACACGGGAATAATCATAAGAAATATGGCCCAATATGGGTATCACTCGGTAGCGTGGCTCATGAGCAATCGTTTGATGGTAAATTCGTGACGATAAAGCGTGGTTGTGGTGAGAAAAAGCGGTCGTCAATTTGGTGGCAAGTCAGTGTTCTCATGGGTTGACGTTGCCATGTCACTCTAAAGAGGCCTGTTTTGGGCAGCTGACTAGGCTCAGGGGTGGGCTAAGACTTCCCGATCCGGTTAGTGCGGGGCGGCTCAATATCAAAACCTCCCACGCCTGGAAACTTTCCCAATCCGGCTAGCGTCCCGTGGTTCTCCAGATTCCATCATCGTCAAGCGCAGCTAAGCAACGCATCGAACTACCACTGCTCAATTGCATACTAACATGCAATTCACTGCTTCTTATTGATCTTACTTGACTCTACCATTCTTAATAACAATCGACGCCCCATTGACCAGCGCAGCGAGAATCTCTCCTCCCCTCCAATTGCGGTATTCTCTTACCATGGCAGAACCCGCGCCAAATGACGCAGGGCAAAATCCAGGCGCTGCAAGCAGTCAAGTTTTGGATAAAATTGTCTCGGCATCCAACTGTGAGTCCGCGTCACCTGTTTACCTGTCAGCTTGTTGTCAGTATCCATGGAAACTAACCGCGTATTTCTGGTTGACTACAGTTGATCGCGATGAGGTCGACAGACTACAGAAACGGTTCATGAAATTAGATAGAGTAAGCCAATTCGAGAGCACAACACTGCGCGACAACATGACCTGTGGCTTATCCCTTTTGGCAACTTAGGATAAATCCGGTACTATCGAACGCGATGAATTCCTCTCATTACCACAAGTCTCCTCAAACCCCCTCGCAACACGGTGAGCTTAGATCCCCTTTGAATGGGGGAGGAAATATTCTTACGCGACGGGCCTATCTAGAATGATCGCCATTTTCGACGAGGACGGCGGCGGCGACGTCGATTTCCAAGAATTCGTCTCGGGGTTATCAGCATTCAGCTCCAAGGGAAACAAAGAAGAGAAGCTACGATTCGCATTCAAGGTCTATGATATCGATCGTGATGGATTCATTTCGAACGGCGAGTTGTTTATCGTGCTGAAGATGATGGTGGGGAATAACTTGAAGGATATGCAACTGCAGCAGATCGTTGATAAGACGATTATGGAGGCCGATCAGGATGGGGATGGGAAGATTAGCTTTGAAGAGTTTACGAGGATGGTGGAGAATACGGACGTTAGTATGAGTATGACCTTGGGTATGTTCTTTTTGTCCCCTCCGTTTTTCCCCGTGCTATTTCAGCTAACAGTGCCCCAGATCAATTTTGAGCGCTTATTATGAAGACCTCGGAACGCCGTTATGTCCCCGTCTAGATTATTTCTTTTCCCTTTATTATTTCGACAGATGATTTCCATCTCCTGATACACCATTTTACTGTTTCCTCCTTTCCGTTTTGGACTTCAAAGCATAAATGATGCTATGTATATCTTTTCATGACCATGAACATAAAATGAGAAAGACAGGAGGTTGTAGCACCTGGTTAAGCTCACAGATATATAGATTCTTCATGGCATCGAATCAGAAGGTCACTCTATCACAAGTGAGCCACTGCAGGCCAACCCCTTTCACTATCATCAGATGGTATAATTCAACTGAGGAAAATAGATGAGGAAATTGTCAGAAGTGTGAATTACCCAGGAATCTACCTGGCTATATTTTACAAAAAGTGGCCAACAAGCCCTCAACATAAGTAACTCATTACTCAAAATAATGGCAAGTGATAGATTTAAATGCAAGCAAGGAACAATTATATATGCCATCACGGCAACTCTCCACAATGGAGAAAGCAAACAAAACCAAGGTATATTAGTACAGTAACAAAGAAATAGAATATAGCGCACACCCCCAGGCTGGGAAATAAAGATTATTGCCAACTTGGCTTCAGTAGAGAAATAAAAGGCAGAGCAAAACAGAAAGAAAAGCCAAGAGAGGAGAGAGAAGAGGAGAGGGAGGGAAAATAGACCAGCATCCAACTAGTGTGGGTATCGAACAAAGGAGAATCTGACCGCATTTCATCATGTGTGTGACGCTCCCGGGGGTATACATATCTAGTAAGATCCCACGGATTAAGCAATGGAATCAAGGTAAACGACCAGCGTTACCAAAGTCATCGTAAACACCATAAGATCTCCCCAAAGATTCCTGGATGGTACCCGGACTTGTGCCAAATCCGTCTTTCAACTCTTTTCCTCCAAATCGCAACACTGTCGTTTTGCTGGCGCAGAAGAACAGACAAATCCAGGTACTGAAGCCGGCCTGGTGCGGTGTAGTAGAGTCGAGCTTGTCCGGATTTTGCGAGGGAAATATTTTTTGGGTGCGGAAATGCGGAAATGCCGCATAAAGACAGAGGCGCGATTATTGAGCCAGCAGCAAAGAAATGAAAACGAAAACAAAAGATGTAGAGTAATAAAAAGAGACCCAGAAGTTGACAAAAAAATTCCCAAAAAAAGGCAACAGGAGGCGATTAGGACAATCAAAGAGCAACATAATCAAAGAAAAACATCTGGGATATCACTGACATAATGGAAAAGTGCTGAAGAAGCTGTTGTCGTCCCATCACCACCGCCTATCCCCCGGTAGCGAACGCCGAGAAATGCTCACTGATTCCAATGCCTTTCTGGGCGTACTTCATACCTGCCCCTTTGACAACCAAAGAAAATAACACAAGATGGGTAGAAAAACGAATGTATATCAAAAAGCAATCAAATCCAGACAACGCATGTTCCCGCGCCCAGTCTATGATGGCAGGAAATCTAGGTCGTAGGTATCTCGTCGATGTTTCGTTACCGCCGAAAGAAAATAATGTCAAAACCGTTCGTCGAAATTAGTTGTAATATGAGTAAGGTTGATTATGTATTAGCGAGATAAATTAGTTTCGTAAATGTGAATCGCAGCTCGATTCGATCTCGTGGACTAGTGGAATGTCGCGAGAATTCGAACGAAAAGGGCCGAGGGGATGCCCTCCTTATTTCGTAAATATGCTTTTGAAAGGGGTCAAGAACAAGCGAGGCCTGAGTACAGCACAGAGGTGTTATCGCCTAAACACCCTGCTTGTTCTTTCCGCTTGAAGATTGGATGCACTGTTTCCGGTAGCTGTGCGCTCCCCGCTACCAGCACTGATAGATTGGGACTTCTTCAGCGGCCTAAGCCAGGGCTTCGGCTGCTCGCATCAGCAGACTTGCCCAGCATATCAAGGCACTGACCCAAGACTGGAAGTAAGCATGTCAGTAAAAGTCGTTCTCGCAGCATCAGCCACTTGCTAAACGCTATATCCCCTGAAACAGTGCGAAGAGGCATACCGCTTAAAATTTCTTCTTCCCATACACCCATCTGATAGTCGATTAGACCATACTGTTCTATCTTATCACACAGGCGAACTAGGTCCCCGCCTAGGTTATTTAGCGATTCCTCGTTTAGAATTTCTTCCGCTTGAGCGCCGGTGTCGAACATCGCTTGCGTGACATCCTTTTGCTTCTGGCACAGCGCCAGCCAGCATGTATTAAATTCGTCCCACAGCTTTATTCTATCCGCGTGCAAATGCTCTTCATCACGCGTCAGTCCTAGAATCAGTTATTAGCCCCACTTGATTTGGTTCCCTTTGGTTTAAGCATAAGCTTGAAGGGAGCCAAAAGGACAATGCAGATTGTGCGTACCAAGGTCACCAGCATTCGAGAGCAGCCATTCTGACATTTCAAGTAATGAGCGGCTCGCATTAACCAATCGTCCGGCGCTGATATTTTCAAAGGTCTGCCTTAACGCTTGTTGGTACTGGTTATATGCAGCCCTAAGACCGGAAGATGTGTCTTGGGGTGACTCTTGCGCCTCGAGGGTCGCTGATACGGCAGGCGGATTGAAAGCAGGCATTGTCTCGGGGAAGGAGGTTGCTATATTCGAACGACTGGTTGAACCTGGTTGAGAGTACGCTGTCTGCTGAACGTGCCCGGTTAAGTACTGGGAGGATTCCGCACCCCCTGCCGTTTCCTCGGCTGGAAAGTATTGTGGAACCCCAAATTGTGTTGCCAAAACTTCAATAGCTGCAGAATGCCGTGGATGGAATTGTGACTCCGTGTCGTAGGGTGACTGCGGTTGAGCATGGGGTGTCATACCGTAAACCAGGCTGGGATCATATTGTTGCATCCGGTGTTGGTGCTGCTGAGGCTGGCCCGATTGTTGTTCCGCCGCTTGCTGCGGGTTCTGTCTCGAAGATGCTGGAAACTCCGGAGAATACGGGAGCGACGCACTCTGCAGCGTCCCGCCTTGGAGCGATGAAGCATTGTAAGCTGATGGTTCTGCAAAGTCGAACCCGCCATACGGGTGAATAGAGGCGTTTCGTTCCTGCTGTGGAACGGTCGCATCCAGAGGCACGGTTCGGGAGGGTGTGGGTTGTTGGTGTTGCCTGAAACGATCTACGGCTGGAGACTGTGGGTATGAACGTTGCTTTGCTACAGCCGCTTCCGTCGCATGGGAGGAGATGTCGTACTTCTTTCGCGGGTTGCTATTGTTGTCCATAGTATCAGATTGATAGAAGACGGTCCCGCCTCGCGACGGATCGAGATATGAGGATCGACGCGTCGGAGGCGAGATAGGAGGGCTTGCGTAGGATTCCAGCTTGTCGCTTCACTTCGGAATATGGAATGGATAGAAGTCAAGCCGGAAGGAAAGCTTAGTTATGCGGCCGCCCAATTCCTGAGTGGTGAAGCCTGTGCTTAGGTGGTTGTTGATCAGCTATCAAAGGCCCTGATATCAGTAACCAGGCCAGATCTAACACCGCATGCGAAAACGTTGGGCGTGAGGAGAGAGGTATTCACCGAGCCCTAGAAAAGGCTTACCGGAGATCCAGTAGGAAGTAGCAGAGATATGAGGGTAACTTCGACGTGCGAGGCCAACTGAAAGAAAAGAATAAAAAGGTGGCTCTGAGCCCCTAGAGCCAAAAAATAACCCAATACAAAAGACAGTGGATAGTAAGGAGCGGCAGGCCCAATCACAGGGCCATTTGATTGCGCAGAATGATCGCTATGTGCACAGAAGACAATGCGTGTGACACAGAATTGTCAGGCAGCTTGTCGAGGCGCACCTAGTCGCCGCAGGTACCGAATATATTGGTCGGCAGTTTGGATGATGTATGCGGGGAGGACAGTGGGTATTATGTTGGCTCAAGTGGAAAGCCCAACTGACTGGGGAAAACTGAGCGGGGTCCAAAGAATTAAAATATCTATCTTAGCTTCCTCTGACAAAGGTAATTAAAAAAAGAAATATGCGCCGGGCATGTGTATGGGACACAGAGGGCTTGACGACTGCTTGCTCACCTGCTTCAATAACCGTTGTCAATCAATTGTGGAGCAGAACCGAGCCTTATAAAACCTTGATCCAAAAGCTTAGACTGGCATATCTGGTCCGGCTTGGGGGGCGGAACACGCAGGGTCAGCCAGCGTTGAAATATTCCGCTTTGTCCTCAAAGGCCTGCTTTGGTCTTCGCCGTCATTGCGCGGAACAGTAGACAAGGATGGGAAGGGGAGCCTCCACGGCAGAATCTCGATTCAATTCTGTTCGCCAGCCTTCAAACAGTTCTTGGTGACCCATTCTCGCGCTGGTGCGGGCTTTGGGGACCCGCACAACCAGAGAAGTCCCAAGGGACAGAAAGGAACGCCAGACAACAGCCGTTTGGCGGTCAAGACGAAAGCCAATATGCGCCACCGGAAAATCACAACGTAATTTGATTTGACGAAGGCTTTTCGAAGGAGAACAAATTGAATGATTGGTTAGGATTCGAGCCCTCACTGGCGATCCTCCTTCAGCGCAATCAGCGATGAATTCGCACCGTCATTTCCGGGCCGCAAATCGATTGGTCCGGGAAAACCAAGTTGGCTCTGACAAACACTGGGAATCCGCTTCTTGCTTCTAGTGCTTCTAGAATGGGGGAGACTGTGCGCTGACGGTGCGCGGCGTGAAATTGCGCATGGAGATCAGCCGCGCATTAAACCTAAATCAGGGACACGATTAATCTTATTCCAAAGAGTTGGCGGTTTGAGGATTTGGCGAGAGAGTCGTCGTGCAGCCGTCTGACTCGCGATCAGAGTGAAATTATTTGGCGTTGAGGTGCCTGGGCGGGGGCTGGCTTACTCGGCAAGGGGTGCAGAACCCTACTAGCGAGGTCACCCACGCCTTAGTGGGATCGGAGCAGGCATGCTCAGACGACCCTCAGGAACGTGTCATAGCAGGGAGGCTGTGCTCTGATCGCCTGACACTAGCGGTCCGTATTTTCAATCTGAAACTGAGGGTGAACCACACTACTGTTAGGGCGACCTGTTTCATCGCACGCCACAGTTCATTTGCACTAGAATCGTTGTGCTGTGGTGCTGTGGATCGAGTAGAACCTTTGCCAGGGTGGGTTTCTAAATCTCAAACGAGAGACACTGATGTCTGTTCAAGGCGCTCTTCGAGATGAAGCTCGATTTGAGTCTTGGAATTGGCCGATTGGCGGAGGAACCGAAATAGCATCTCGAGCTGAGAACTGGACTTTGCTTCTTCGGCTGAGCGTCACCTGCATGGAGAACAATCGCCTGCTTGCAAACCAAGTAGCTGCGGTGGCTTTCTGGAGATTCTCGGTGTTTCTGAGCGGGATTGAAGAACGATTCTAGCCAAAACGCGCTGGCCAAGTATCCCGGCTTCGAACGTACTTACATTGCATATTGGCATGCTGCTGCACATGAACCTCATACCGCCGCTCTCAACTTAACGGAAATAGCCCGCTTTGGTAAACAATGCACTCTGTTGCTCTGCGTTCTGACCTGTGTGGAAATTGGAGGACAGGCTTGACGTTGAGTTAGAGCTGAGCAGGTGACCTGGGGACTTCTTCTTCACTCCCTCCACCACATCATACATTCAACAGCACAAAACAGGTCAACAACAGCAATGGCAGCATGACAACACCTTAACATTGCTCGGATTTCGGGCTACCGGATCTCACAGATCTACATTCCACAGCGGGTAAACTCTCTTCCTCTCTCTGAGGTCGCTGCCGTTCCAGTCTGGCATCTTGCAGTACTGGCACGCTTCGCCGCTCAACAGATCGAGGAGGAGATTCCAGGGGCTTTGGCAAGGGATGTCCACTATTTTGTACATTCCTTGCATATGCGCTCTGGCCTGAAGAAATGATGACGTCTAGATTTCTCCAAGACTGTTCGTTACTTGAGAGAAAAGACCGTCGTTGTGGGCCATCCTCCCTCCTCCTCCCTCTCAGCCCAGAGAGTTTACGAGATCGAAGTGCAGATTCCGCATGATTGATTGTTCCAATGTTACGAGGACACTTAGGCCTTCTCCTCCCCCAAGACGTTTCTGCCAATGTCCTCTCGATCCTCGTCTAGTTACCGAAATGCCGAAGCCTGGACGTGGCCTCTCGATCTGCACCCCACACTAGCCCTAAATCTTGGTGTCTTTGGACCAAGGACATCAGCCTGACGGCGTTCGGCAATTCCGGAGGTATGAAACTTCCGTGTCCTTTCCTGAAGCCATACTGGTGTTCCCGCAGTCAAGCGGAGGCAAGGAGATTTTGATCGGAGTTGGAGCCGCGAGAAAAAACCTTTTCCAAAGCAAATCCGCTCACACTGATGCAATAACGCGAAAATTGAGATATGTACGGAGTACCCCGACCAGTGCGACCAGTCGTTACTATTCTTAGATGCCCATTTATCTTCAGCCTTCAGGCACTCGATGGTTAAGCCAACTCCACACATCCACACGCCCGTACGACCGGAAATTATCGTCCCATATCCAAGAGGAACCCAGGCCACAGTCGCTGTCGATCGCAGGACTTGGCGCATGCTGACGCGCAATGAGATCTTCTAGAAGTCTTCCAGAAGAAAGGGGGCGTGGTTGGGGGCCCCATGGCTCCCATTTAGCGTGTATCAGAGTAGCAATCAGGGGTAAGGACACTGATTCCAGACAGCAAACGTGGGGGCTAAATTTTAGTGCCTTCAGATGCACCTGTTGAAGCAGGGGATGATTTGGTCAATTGACCAATCAGTTTGCCTTCTGACCCTTCCAGAAAAATCCGTCGATTTTCTCGAGTCTCCCAACATCTCCGGAGAAAAGAACTTTCCCGCCGGCAAATTTGAGGGTGTCATCGTGAAGCGCCATCGTCCAAAACGAACGATTCCGCTCGCCATTCTGCCCAAGGTGTAGAGTTCATGCGATTAGCCTCTGAGACTTCGAGTAGCGACATGTTTAGGCGGATTACCAGGTTACATTCCTTGGAAGAAGTTTGGTTGCTCCCGAAAGCCTCAACGATTTCCAACGAGAAACAAATACAGACCCTGGGACTGAAAAATAACGAAGGGGTCGCCATTCGCAGCTGATGCAATATCCACGATTTGCGCATGAACATGCAGGCTGCTGCTGCAGCATCCATACGAAACGGTTCTTCTGCATGGCTAGCATGCACATACGTTGTTCCACTACTGCTCCCGAATTGTCCTCCACACACTCCTCGCAATTCGACGTTTGGTTTGAGTGAAAGCTGTCCTGTTGAATTCAGGAAAATTCTGTGCGATGATAGTGTCGTGCCATTCGGAGGCTCGCTGATGTGCCAGGGTCCTGCGATTCTGCCTTGCGTGAGGCAGGAAGTTATATCCAGGTACTTTCAGCTTCATCCAACCTGCAAGATCTTATCAAGGGGAGGTCGTATGCATCATCGACGAGACGCCGGACACGTTTCGTGAGAAGCCAACCTGCAGCAGAGTACCGGCCTATCGACGTACCCCAGGCATGTTCTTCTGCACCCTGTGAAATGAAGGACCACTGAAAAGAACAGCTCATGCTCAGAAAAAGCAAAACATTGCCTTAATCTCAGCATGTGATCCTTAGTAGTTTGCTGCTTGCTTCTTCCTTCATCGGATGAGGCTCGGGGAGTCGGGCTGAACATCACCCTGGGTATGAAACATGAGACCAAAGCATCCAGAGTCTGCTATCCTTGCGCATAATTGACGTCATCCGGCAATATTCTAGACATCAAGACGAGGCTGTGGCCCGTCCTCGCACGGTGTCATGATCCTTTGTCTTGGGCCATTAACGGCTTCTCTGGTGGACATCTCGGAACCGGTCAAGTCTCGAATATACGGAGGAAACATCGCTCACAGAGCGACCGTTATGCCCTGGCGCATAAGTGCATATCGGAGTGGAAGAACTCACCTGAACATCTCCCCTTCCTAGCCTTCTGTGCAACGGATGGCATCTACCTCTTCCTCGAATAGCCACCATGCCTCAGCGCTGACCCCCCCTCAATACCCAAGATAGCCGAGCTAATTTTTGTCTTCAAGAAATTGTTCACTATGGCGCCAAAGCAGCTTGTATGCTTTTGTTTGCTTTGGCATTAGCCCAGCGTGAGCGTAGACTGCTACATACGCTCTATTCATATCTGCGACAGAAAACCTTCCCATATTCTGCGTAGGCTCCTCTTCCACATACAAGTGGTCTGATTCCTCTGCTGAAGAGCCGTCTGTCCTACGTCGTCGCCGAAGTCGGGCTTGGTAAACGGTCGCTATAAAGCCCTTTGATGCCATTCATTCTTACTTCAAGTTTTCATCTACAAGAGATGACTTGTCCATTCTGATCTGTACTACTGACTGCATGATGAGAATGTCCCAAGTGAGAGTAGGTTTGGCTACAAATCTACACAATCATCCAAGGCCCCTTTGAGCTGCAAAATCCTTCATTTCCCTTCCAGATGATTAATTCCTGCAGCTCTGAACAACTAAACTTTGCAGCAATTGTCGAGAAATTGGTTGTCTTCAATCACATGTCCAGTCTAGGTTATGTGTCTTACTCAGGCTCCTGTTGGTGACTATTATATGGTAATGATTCCAAGCTGATCTAGTTTTTCAAGGCAGAATGCAGGCAACCCGCAGTGGAGAGAGCGTGCCTCGATAATATACTATCTCTCTTCCGTCAGTCTTATTTCAGATACCAGTTTGCTGCATTCTATAAAAGAGAATTTTCCGGTAAAAAGACGCAGGCTTGGAAACAGCTGAGAAAAAAAATAAAAGTTCAAGACCAGCATTTCTTCCAAATGAGGTATTTTGCAAGATTCAAAGGCCGGAGCAATCTCAGACAATCCGTGACTTATCAAAGCCAGGTCGAAAATGTTATCGAAACCCCTGGCCCTGGCACTGACCCCGGTCATGATCTCCTGCTCGGTCCATGCGGAGGCCCAGATTCTGCATTCATCGAACATGGGCCAGTAATCCGGGCAAAAAGTATGGGGTAAGAGCCAAGGCCGGGCAAAGTTTCAGCCTGCGTCGGGCCTGCGAGGAAAGCCAGCCCACATGCACGGATCACATCACAATGGGCTCAAACTTCTTCAATGGCAACCCCCTGGTCTCCAGGGATTTGTGGATCGGGGTTTGCAAGACAGGAGTTCTGAAACAATGGACTTTGAAACAGGGCTAACGGCGATAAGAGGAACACAGCATATATGTGCTGGAGTATCTGAAACGGATGTTGCTCGCTTAAGTCCCGATGGCTTTCCTTCGTGCTTGCCGCCGGGAATTTGGATGAGAACCTCGGCTCGGGATGGTATACCGGGGAGCATTGAAATTGAAGGAGAGGATCAAGGCCCAAGAAGAAACCAAAAAATTGTTTTACTCCCCGGAATCCTGCACCGTGAGAAAAAGATAGGCGCAGAGTGTATAATGTACAAGATTCGATGAAGAAAACAAATAAAAACACAAGTGGGAGAAGAAATGTAGACGTGGTTGCTCATCTCTTGACCCATGTTGGGCTCTTTCTTGCCTTGATATGACCATGCTTCTTCCTTTCCACCTGTCGAGGATCGGCCGTAAGAACGCCGGCTAGAAAGATAGTTAGTATCAAGTCTTTTACCAGTGACCCACCCGGGTAATCGGCAAGAAACAAAACAAAAGGAGAGCAGATGCTCAGCACTGCACCACTTACCTTGTCTCAAAGTCGGCTTCAAAGCAGGCTCATGTACCAAAAGGGCTCTCGCAAGTCCCAATGTAACAGCCTCCGCCTGGCCTGTAACACCTCCTCCGCTAACCTTCGCCCAGACATTGTACTTGTCCATTCTCCCCGTACTCCTCAACGGCCACAGCGCACTCTCCCTGGTGTGAATGTGAGGAAAGACCTGAACGATATTCCGACCGTTGATAACCACCTGGCCATCTCCCTCAACAAGCCAAACGACCGCATGCGAGGTTTTTCGTCGACCAATCGCCCTGGCGCGTCCCGCCTCGTCCACAGTCTGCGGCGGCTTCACGTTTATGTCCATATTGTCGCGGCGCGAGAACCGAGCCATGGCCATTTTGACTTCTTTCGGCATCATGGTAGGCTCTATTTTGCTGAGTTGCTTCAAGACATCGACCATCCTGTCGTATTTACTGGGAGGAACCTTTTCTTGAATACTCGCTTCGTAGGCCATTAGAGTAAGCCAGGGCATACGTGGTGCCTTGTTGGCAGGTAACCGTGGTAGCTTCGCATAGCTGGATTCTAATTTTTCCAAATGCAGATAATGGTCTATGAATTTCGGCGTGCCGCTAAAATATGACGGCGATGCAGGTAGGATTCTAGCGGGCACGGCGCCGGGGTCGCTGAAGTCAATTGGCGGTGCTGCTTCGAGGGATTTCGAGGTCGTGGCGGAGAATTGCCGTCGCTGGCTGGATTGGGATGCGATATGAGCTGAAAGTCGGGAGCGCTGGGTCGAAGGGAGTTTGAATCGGGATAGCATCGGATCGAGTTGATAGAGGCAATGGGAAGGCCTGAGAGCGCGGAGCACGCAGTCTGACCACTGCCCAGCCATGATGACGCTACCTCAACAAGCAGAGGGCTTATGGTAAGCAGATAATAACCCCAGCGCGTCCAATTGACTGACTCGTTGCGCTTCTTGTCGTCGTCGTCGAGGTCCGAACAGTGGAAAATCTTTGGAGCCCAGATCACGTGTAGACTTACATAATATTATCGGATTAAAGGTTCTGCCGGTCGCCGTGGAGCTAGCGTGGCCGGCACAAAAACAAAAATCGAGCAGGAAAAAACATCACCTCCTCCCACTTCACCCCGCTCACAACCTCATCCTTCTTCTTCTCCCAACAAGCCATCTCAACTCCCTCGAGTCTCTTGAAGTGAGTTGTACTTGACTAGTCAAGATGTCTTTCGGGAAGCTCTACGGAACTGCGGTGAGTGCCATTGTGTTTATTTACCCCTTTTGCGATTCGAGTCATTGCTGACAATCGTTGCGAACGACAGGAGAACCCGCGCACTTTTGCGGCTCGCATCGTGGCCAAGGCCAATGACCTTGATGTCGAGCTCGTAGAGACTAAGCCAGGAAACGTTGGCGCTGATTTCGAGAAGATCAACCCCTTGAAGAAGATCCCCGCCTTCGTTGGTGCGAACGGTTTCGTTTTGACTGAAGCCATTGCTATCTCTATCTACCGTACGTACTCAGCTTTTCCATTTCCCCGTTGATTTCAGTCATCGCAATTTTCAGGATGAGTCATATTATCAATCAGTTATCCCTGTCAGAATAACAGTGTTGACCATTATTAACTCTGATTTTGTTGTCTTGCGCATCTTATACTTTTAAGCTTAGCCTTCTACGATTGCGTATGCTAATGTTATGCCAGTCGCATCCCAGAATGAAAAGACAACTCTCCTTGGCAAGACCAAGCAGGATTACGCTTCTATCCTTCGCTGGATGTCCTTTGCCAACTCTGAGGTTGTCCCGAACTTGGGCAACTGGTTCAGACCTCTCGTTGGGCTAGACACATACAACAAGAAGGCCGTTGAGGGAAGCTCAGCCGCCGCTCTCAAGGCTCTTGCTGTCTTGGAGAAGCACCTTACTGCAAACACCTACCTCGTTGGCGAGCGACTCACTCTTGCTGATATTTTCACCGCCGCTCTCTTTTCTCGTGGACCCCAGTTCGTTCTGGGCCGCGAATGGCGCCAGGCTAACCCTGCTGTCACAAGATGGTACGAGACTGTCTACAACCAGCCCGTGTACAAGGCCATCGTGCCAAGCCCCGTCCTCATTGAGGAACCTCTCAAGAATGTCGCCCCCAAGAAGGAGGAGAAGGCCGCTGAGCCAAAGGCCGCCAAGCCCAAGGCTCCTGAACCTCAAGAAGAAGAGAAGCCAGCCCCAAAGGCCAAGCACCCGCTTGAGGGCCTCCCCAAGCCGTCCATGATTCTTGATGACTGGAAGCGCAAGTACTCGAACGAGGACACCCGTGAGGTTGCTCTCCCATGGTTCTGGGAGAACTACAACCCAGAAGACTACTCTCTCTGGAGATTGGACTTCAAATACCCCAAGGAACTTACCATGACCTTCATGTCCAACAACTTGATTGGTATGTCTATCATTCCCGCTGGTTGAACTTTGGCTAATATCTTTAGGTGGTTTGTTCACCCGCCTCGAGGCCTCTCGCAAGTACATTTTCGGTGCAGGCTCCGTCTACGGCAAGACCAACGACTCCGTCATCCAGGGAGCGTTCCTTGTCCGTGGCCAAGAGGCTGCCCCAGCTTTCGATGTCGCCCCTGACTGGGAAAGCTACGAGTTCACCAAGCTTGACCCTAGCAAGCCCGAAGATAAGAAGTACGTCGAGGACCAGTGGGCACAGGATTCCTCGGTCGAAGTCGATGGCAAGACCTACGAATGGGCCGACGGAAAGGTCTTCAAGTAAATGATACTTGATATGCTTATGCGCATGTTTACTCGGTTGTCCATGTTATGATTTTTGTCATGGCTTCCCATGTTCCACGAGCTAATTAGTTACGAATTTCAAAAGTGAAAATGTGAAAATGCTCTGATGGTTAATGAATATACTTCCAATCTTCAATACTCTTGTAATTTATATCAAGTCATAAGTCTTGCCTCTAGCTCTCTATCCAGCCCGAGTCAACTCCCATCTTTTCACGTCGCCGAATGGGCAACCACCAAGAAGTTCTGATTTTGAAAGCAGGTTGACGCTCAACTTAGCAGACCTCTACTGGATCTTGATGTATATGCATAGGTTCACGGAGCCCCAAACCGGGACTGAAGGAACTGTAGAACAGACAAGAAAATATCTGACATCAAACATCCGCTAGGATGACTCGATCTGAAAGGAAGCCTCGTCCCTGCTGATAATTGCCCAAGTGTAAAAGAAAAGGAAATCTAGCAATTCATAAGAGGGTATGAAGGTCTACAAAAGATGTACAACAAAGATGCAGAAAACAGAACCCCAACGTATAAAGGCAGAACAAATCCAGATCAGCTTCAATATCCCGCCAATAACTCCCAAAGATTCTCCCAATCCAACAGGTATCTCTCATTAAAGATCAATCAGGCCACCCAAATCATGATCAAACCACCCTCACGCCGCAACCGCTATCCTCTCAGCTGGAGCGGGAGAAAGCCGATGCGCCTCATCTTTACTCCGCCGTTTCGCCGCTCTGGCTGCTTTCACAGCCTGTCTCTGCCGTTTCTCCGCCTTGGCTGCTTTCAGCGCCTTTCTCTGCTGTTTCTTAGTGAGTGGCAGCACCTCTTCTGTAGGCGTGTCCAGCGCGACACCACCATCTGGCTCCGAGTCAACTTCAGCTTCAACCTCGACGCCAACATCGGCTTTGGCATCAGCATTCCGCGGTCTCCAAGGCGGATTCGCTCCCCTCGGCGGGCCCACAGCATCCAGCTCAGCAGCAGTCAAATCAACCCAGGGATCAAGATCATTCTCCAGCCCCAACGCCTCCTCATCGTCCGCGAGCTGGCGTGTCCAAAACTCATCTACCTTAACCTCCGAAGAGGTGGAGGCAGCAATCGAGTTTTCAGCCCACTGGCGTAATTTTCTGCTCACGTCTGCATGCCGGGCGAGAATCTGTAGCTGGCGCATCACTGTTCGAAGGATCTTCTCCTCGCGCAGCTTGATGTCGCCGAAGAATTCTGGGATTTCGATGATGTTATGTGGATGGCTGGCGGCTTTTAATTTGCTGTCGTCGATTAGGATTGTGTTTGTCTGGTCCCATGGCTGGTCCTTGTTTTCCGAGGAGCTGATGCTGTCTGGGTGTTTTGATTGGATTTCCGCGGTATCCCACACCTTGGTTAATTCTTTGTAGACTTGCACTTTTCCGGCATATTGTTCGCTTGTGAGGCCTAGTTTGTCGCGGGCCCAGGTAGCCACGAGTGCTTTTTGCATGTGTGCAGGGACAGCTTTGTCTACAATCGACTCGACTGTCTTCGGTCGTGCGCTGGACCAAATCATGACGCTATAATTTTCATATAAATGTCGAAGGAAAACGTTAAGACCAGGTCTCTCAACAAATGTAACTGGATATCTCGCCTTTTTGCGCCATACCAGGGTTCCGTTGAGATCTAGAATGACGAGGAGACGGCGTGGTGATGTAACTGTTGTCGGTTCCAGAGACGCTTGCGCGAGGTATGCTTTTTCAGGGACGGGTTGTTTGGGAGGGGCGGGAAAGGGACCGGTTGATTTTTGGCGGGAGGGCGCTGATTCTGGGCCGAATGGAGATTGCGGAGGGGGTATCACGTTGTTGATGTGGTTTAGGGGGGTGAACGGGAGGACGGAGTTCATAGGGGAAAATGGTGGAGCCATGGGAAACGGATGCGTTGAGTAGGCGGGGGCGAAGACGGGAAATGGAGGGATAGGCCTGAAATAGTCAGTATAGTCATGTATAAACGAGAGTGGAAACTAACATTTGTGGCATAAAGGGCATAAACGGTGGTATAGATGGGCTGAAGGTCTGCGCATTCGGGTTGAAATGCTGTATATTCGGATTGAAAGGCGGCCACCCTGGGTTATTCTGTAGGGGGACCAATTCATTATGTGATTGCCCATCCGCAGGGTTACCACTTGAGTGGAAACTCTGTACGTTCCGGTTGAGAGGCTGCCATCCAGACGGGTTATTCTGCCTGCGCTCGCTATGCGACTGCCCATGCCTCTGCGGGACTATATGGGAGCCGCTCCCATCCCCTCGTTGATTCCCATTTCCGTGGAAATCCTGCATATTCCGATTCAAAGTCGACCATCCAGCCGTATTATTCTGCTGAGCTATCCGTTCGCTATGCGATCGCGCATGCGTCCCCATGTTGCTATGCACGCCCCTGTTATCATTCGCGTTAAAAGCTGTGTTATTCTGCCTGAGCTCGATATGTGACTGCTCATGCGTCCGCACGACCAGACCGGTGCCGTTGCCATGCACACCTCGATCCCTATTTGGGTGGAAATCCCGCATATTCTGATTCGGTGTGGACCGTCCAGAGGTCACCGTGTTTTTGCGCTGGCGTCCCCGCTCGCTGCGTGATTGCGGATGCTTCCCCGCGTTGCCACCAACGGCCCTGTTATCATTATTCGGGTTGACAGTCATCTTATTCTGCTTGATCTCGGTATGCGTCTGCGCAGTCACACCGGAGGCCTCATACCCATCCCAACGGTCCCGTTTCCACACGTCGATTTCAAGTTTCGTTCTTGATCTCTTGCCCATATCTGTTGTTCTATGCGGGTTTCGAGAATTAAAGGAATATCTCCGATTAAAACGGCCTGATAACGTCTATCAAAAGTCAACAATAAGCATACTGTCCAACTGCTGCGGACGCATCCAACTCACTTGATCCGATATACCTTCACAACTCGAGGGGTTCACAGACAAAAGACCAACGCGAGAAGCAGTGATAAGACTAGGAATCCGGTGGAAAGATAACGAATGGATATAGTCAACCAGGACCATTTTAGAAAAACGGAAAGAAACACATCCACACCCCGACGCACTCGAGGTGAATCTTCAAGTTCAAGTTGTCAAGGCCAACATCAACCCCAGAAAATCCCATTTTGCCACCACCCACCGCCTTGAGATCTTATCTTTTCTGCCTTCTCACGCCGCCATGGAGCGACCAACGTTATTTTTCTCAAACTGGCAGTGAGACAGGTACTATTCAAACGAGAAAAGGAGATAAAATGTCGCTGCAAGCTTCTTTGAATAAACGGATCCGAGCCCGGGTGGAGGATGACGACGACTCTGAAGATGCGTTTTCCGAATCACGCTCTGGTTCTGAGGGATCGGATCTCGACGACTCACACTCAGCAAGCAAGTCTGCGGATTCCGACATAGAGGAGGAGGAAGAAGAAGAAGAAGAAGAAGAAGAAGAAGAAGAAGAAGAAGAAGAAGAAGACGATGAAGCAGTACGCCCTCCCATTCCCTACACAAAAGAAATCCTAACAATCTCCAGTCCCAGTCCCAAGACCCAAACCAAGACCTCTCAAGCATAACCCAAATCTCCTTCGGCGCCCTCGCCAAAGCGCAAGACTCGCTGCCCTCCACAAAACGCAAACGAAGCTCCAACTTAGACGACTCGAAACCCTCTCCACTAGAAGACATCCGCACCCGCATCCGCGCAGCCCGAGACGAGAAATCAACCTCAACAAGCACCACCACAAAGGAAAAGAGGGAGTGGAAACCCCTCGCGCACCGCTCCTCGAAACACGCTCCGACAGTGCAGTCGTCCAAACACGCCGTATCCAGACGTCGAACCGTCGTCGAATCCGCGCCCGTGCCTAAAGCTCGAGATCCGCGCTTCGATAGCCTAGTGGGTAACAAGCATGAGAATCCCGGCGCGCAGACGCAGGCGCAGATCTCCGCGAGTAAGAACTATGCGTTCCTAGCCGAGTACCGCGCCGCGGAGCTCGCGGCTCTAAAGACTCAGCTTTCCAAAACCAAGAATGCGGATGAGAAGGTGAAGTTGAAGCGCGAGATTGCCTCGCTAGGCGACAAGATGCGAGCGTACGAGACCAAGATGCGGGAGCGCGAGATACGTGCTGCGCATAAGAAAAGGGAACGAGAGCTGATTCGCGAGGGCAAGAAGAGTGCGCCGTGGTTTATGAAGAAGGGGGATGTGAAGAAGGAGATGCTGAAGGAGAAGTATGAGGGGATGGGAGCGCGGGAGAAGAAGAAGAGTGTGGAGAGGAGACGGAAGAAGGTTGCGGCCAGGGAGAGGAGGGATATGCCGGATTTCAGAAGGGGAGTACAGTAATTTATTTATTGGATTGTTGGTTTGTGGTTAAAAGTTTTGATACCCTCTTTCTTTGAGTAGGTGGATATTATAATAGATATATCTGCGAGCTACATACGGTACAACTCCCAGCCAGAAGAACTGCGTCCTAGGGAAGAGACCTAAATCTGCACTAAATATGTGGTGAATCCGGAAGCTGAAACCATGCTTGTCCAAGGACATTCCTTTCATTCGAGAAGAAGGGAAATAAGAGGTTTGGGCTATTAATTTTGCAATTGGTATTGAATAGAAAGACATTCGATTCGATTCTCCTAACTCATGACGAAGATAAAGATGAAAACGGGGGATGTAGTTTCTGCGTGTTGAGGTGGTGATTTAGAAACGGGGAGATAAGAATAGAAGTGGATAAAAAGGGGTGAAGTGAATAGAAGAAAGAAAGAGGCGACGCTCAGTTATTCACGGTATCCGGACCGCGGGATAGGTAAGAAAGAAAAAACTCGTAGGGAATGTAAGGAAATATGGGCGGATGGGGCTTTTATATATAGGAAAGAGAGAGGGGAGAGAGAGAGGGAGTCGAAGAGATAGCTAGGTAAAAGGAAAAAGAACAATGAGATAGATGGTCATAAAACGAAAACCGACCAAAAAAGTCAAGGACGTTTCCAATTATCCCATCCATGAGGCGTATCAAAATCAAGACAAACATCAGTCAATACTCCGTGATATAGTGGTAAAAACAAAAGTGACGAAATGAAAACCTATGAGTGGAACAAGTCCCAGGCTCTCGCGCAAAGACCTAAAAATTCCTCCTTTTTCCTGCGCTGGGTATCGGGCGAGTCTCGACCAGCGCCAAAGGGGCCGTATGTAGCCGGTCCCGGTCCGTTGCGAAACCGCATATCAGGACCGGTGCCGAGCGGAGGGCTTCCGTTATCCTGCTCGTATTCGTTTCGAGTGCGACGGCGGGATGTGCCGTGATTGGGGAGTGCAGGCTGGGAGGGGATGTGGCCGTTTGGCAGAGTGTTGTTGGTATGGTTGTGGATGCCCGGGGGAGAACGTGCAGGGCTGGTCTGCTGTGGCTGCTGCTGGTTCCCGCTGTAATGAACGATACGAGGGAGAAGTTCTTCTCGGCCACCGGAGAGTTCGTGGACGGCCTCCTCTGCCGAGCGGTATTCCCTGGGTCGTTTGGAGGATTGGGGCCCGCCTGGGAGGCCTGGTGACGGCAGAGGAGCCAAATTCTGGGAAGGATTTTGGCCGAATCCGCGATTGTTGTCTCGTGGTGCTAAGGTATCCGCGCCAAAGACGTCTGCGATGGGAGGCAGACGATTATTCGTCTGAGTGGCTGGCGTGTGGTGAATCTGTGGCGAGGAAGCGTAGTCGGGCGGCTGGTTGAGAAAGTGCCGGGAAAGCGGTTGGGGTGGACGGCGGCCGGTGAACGTTTGATTGAGCGGAGCCGATTGAATGACGCGCTCGTTGGCAAACTGCGACGCAGAGGGCGGGATGATGGAGAGACCTGGCGGGGGTCTCTTCCTGGATGATTTTGGCGGCGCACCGAATGGGTTAGGATCTGTAGATTTGCCTGTTTCTGGACCATCACCCTTGGCCGATTTCTGCAATCGCGATTCGATGATTGATCGCTGCTGGTCTCTGACGGAGATGCTGCGCTGGAGCTGCTCTCTCATGGCGGGATCGTGGGTCTGAAAGCCCGGCGATAGACAGGCGAGACCGACGTCATGCATGAGGCCATCGCGACCGGTCAATGGGCCGCGAGAAGTCGTGTTGGATGTGATGGAGAGATCTAGCTTGCGCGGGCGATGGCGGGTGCCTTGGAGACTAGGGGAGGCGGGGGGTTCCTTTTTGATCGAGATCTTGGAGGCCGGACCACCGCTCCGTGACCTTTGAATGTCAGTACAGCACATAACCTAGGTCTGTTGGACTCACGTATTTGGAGAACGTTTCCCATCGGTCGGGGTGTGTTTTTCAGACGGGTCATTGGCAGGGCCGCGAGCGGGAGAGGAATGGGCGGAGGGCGCAGCGGACAGGGGCGCGAGGGCGGGATAGGACTTGGGAGAGGAATCGTGGTCGATCATTGGGGGTAGGGGAGCGGCGGTGGGAGGAGCAACGGCGGTGGACATCGTACCTAGGTATTTGGATGGGGAGTCGAGGCGGCGACAGTGTAGTCTGGTAGACGGTTCCACGGTCGGCCAGCTGTCTGGTGAGCTTGTGAGCTTCTTTCGACGACTGACCTTGGATCTACTGGAGAGGGCACTCACGTTGATATTAATTAAACAAGTGCCAACAGGAGCAGGTTGACGTGGAGGTGGCAAGACAAAAGCACGAAGCGAGCGACAAACGGGCCAAACGAACGGACTCGGCCCCAAACAGGCAGATCAAATGGAAGAATAGTAGAAGCGAGCGTGTAGACAGAGAGAGTCGGACAGAGCAGAGGCGAGGACAGGCAGGCCCAGGGTCAGGGCATGGGGGCCAGCGGCGCGTAAATGGGGCGAGAGGCGACTCGGCACGGCGATCTCAGTCGGGCATGAAAGAGATCCTTTTCATGCAGGGAGAGAATTAGAGAGAGGGAAAAGAGAGTAGAGGACGGTAGAGAAAGGAAGAGAGAGGAGAGAGAGAGGTGAATGAATGGAGGTGGTGAGGACTCAGACAGTGGTCGATGCAGCAGGACAGCGGCTAGCCCAGTGCACTAGTGAAACACGAAGATGATCAACCCAGCACACACAGAAGAAGAGAATAATTCTTACAAGGAGGTAACTACTAGTAGTGATCATGAGAGAGATCTGTCTGTCTGTCTGAAGAGCAACATCACCCTGCTTGAGACTGGCTATCATCTCCGTGTGGGAAATCGAGTGTCTGGGCTGCAGCGAGGTGAAACATGTCGCATCTCAGCATTCCTCCGACAATCAACAGACAAAAGACCACACCAGTTTCTCCTTTATATGCAGGTGTGAATATGAATATACTTGGCCTGTCTCTATTACGGAATACTGAATAACTGCTCAGTAATCATCACCCATCTCTGCCTAATAATCATCACCACCATCTTCATCTGTTCTCTTCTCTTCTTTGCTGTCTGTTTCATCTCAGGCCAGAGACGCCACTGTGGCTGCTCCTCTCCGCCAATCACAGCACGAAACACAGAGGGACTGAGTTGCTGATTGAAACATGGGGAAACACATTTCGAGTTCTGGTTCATTGCAGCTGAGAGGTGTTCATCAAGTATTGAGCACATCATGAACATCAACATGGACTGGTGGACTTTGAATGGAATGTCAAGTCAGCTATCATGATGATGGCTGTCTGGAGTGCTGGTTGACAGTCATGCAGCTAGCCAGACCATCACCCTCTCTGCGCCCTACAGCCTCAGGATCCAACACCAGACCTCCCATACTCTTCATGAGAAACCATCAATACTAATGTTCTAGACAATATAACATAGACAGTGCTGACCAGATTAACTAATATCATGACCCAACTCGCCTGGATCGGACTGGGGAACATCGGCCGGGTAAGCTCCTCTCCTCTACATACACAGGCTACCAACTAACAAAGGTACACAGGGAATGGTCCGCAACCTCCTCGCAAAAGGCTCCCTCACCAGCCCTCTGCTGCTCTACAACAGAACACCCTCGCGCACAAGCGACTTCACCCAATCCCTCCCCGCCTCCTCCCCATTCTCCATCGCCCCCTCTCTCGCCGCCGCCGTCTCCCCCGCCTCCATCACATTCACCTGTCTAGGCGACGACACCGCCGTCGAAGAAACACTCACCTCCATAATCAACGACTCCGACCTGAACATCAAGGGAAAGCTCTTCGTAGACTGCTCCACCATCCATCCAGACACCACCCGGCGTCTGGCAACTCTCCTTGAAGAACACGGCGCATCCCTGATCGCATGTCCCGTCTTCGGTGCCCCGCCCGCCGCAGAAGCAGGCCAGCTCGTCTGCGTCCTGGCAGGTAAATCCGAAGACGTGGAGCGCATCAAACCCTACCTCGCAGGCGTAATGGGTCGCGCAAACATCGATCTCCAATCATCTGATCCCGGACGCGCTGCCGAGCTAAAACTCCTCGGCAACTCACTGATCTTTCAAACGGTCTCCGCCGTTTCAGAGGGGATGGTTGTTGCAGAGAAATCAGGTCTAGGCACGCATGCTCTATCACAGTTTCTGGAACTGGTGTTTCCCGGTCCCGCGGTCGGGTATGCGGGGCGCATGGAGTCGGGCGCATATCTTGAGCGGGAAGATCCCTTGTTCGCAGTCGAGTGGGCGCGCAAGGACATGAGACATGCCATGGATCTGGGCAAGAGTGTAGACGCGAAGATGCCAGGCGTACAACTCGTCGACGAATATCTCCAGGACCTGGAAAAGGAACGAGGGAAAAAGGGCGACGTCGCGGGGATCTACGGCATCGCAAGAAAAAACGCCGGACTCCCCTTTACCAAGAACCAGTAGTAAATCCATCAGTCAATGAATTAATCACTTTTGTGTCTTCTGATCCCAAACCACCACCCAGCCCAAACAACCGTCCCCCCCAAAGCCCCAAGCCCAAACCCGCCCACCGCACCCCTAACCCTCATCCCCCTAAGCGCACCAGAGCCCAGCAATGCACCACCCATTCCCCCGCCCGCAGTAAACGCATCACAACTAACCTGCCCCCGATTCCCAAGCAATCTCCACGCCCGATCCCTCCACTCAATATCCTCCCTCCCCCTCATCGCACCCGTAACCATCACCGGCGTCATCAACGCGCTCAGAAAAGTCGCGCGCGCGGAGTGCGTGAGCAGGCGCGGGAGGTATGTTTGCACTTTGGGTTGCACTTTTGTTCCGGAGGATGAGTGAATGTATGCGGATGTAGCTACCGAGATGAGGGATGGGATCGGGAGCAGGGCGCGGAAGATGTGTAGGGTTAGGATTGTGTGGGAGGAGGGTTGGAGCTCGGCGTAGGGGGCTTGAGGGAAGAGGGTGTTCATTTTGAATCAAAATTTGTTTTTGTATGTCTGTTGACATTTGAGGGTTTGGAATTGATGGTGATGAGTGGCGGGCGTGATGCTGTTTATACATGAGCTGGTGTCGGGGTTTGGTATCAATTCATCCGACGGCGTGGACTTGGGCCTCGCGCATGTGCAACGAATCGATCGAGATGCAGAGTTAGGCAGATGCATTTCGTCAATCATAAAATCAATAAATTACAAATGTACATAACTAGTGCAGGCCGGGAACCAAATCTATAAAAAGAACTCCCTGGCACCATTGATTCTGCAAAAAAAAAGGATCCAAAGTATATCCAAGGTCATAGGTAAGGTGAGAGTCGTGACTTGACCAGCAAGTAAATCATCATTCGTGCCCGGTTGGTTTGTATAAAATCGTCGTCACATACTACTGCTGTCAGCTTCATCTCAGGCTCTTAACAGTGCGGGAACTCTTACCTTCCGCTTATATCTCGTGGTAACACTCGTAGCCAAAACTCCATTCTTGATACTGCTGGTGGCCAAATGGTTCAGCACCGTATGATTCGGATAATTCAACACACTATTATCATCCTTCATCGGCGTCGAGCTGTTCAATATCGACCGGCCCAGAAACATCGGCAGCATCGGCGGCTGCGGAAAGTCGTGGATGATATTCGCCGCCTGCTGATAACTCGGCGAGTCCTCGTCCCCCTCGATATCTGCTAGTAACTGCGGGACAATGTGTCGGAAGTCGCCTATCGGTATCTCCTCTTCGACCTCTTCTGGCTTTTCCGTTTCGACAGGCAGAGACTCGGGGAGGACCTGTGGTGGGTAGACGCCCGGCGGGACTATTACTTTGGGCGGTTTCTCGTTTGCTCTGGATGTTTCGTCGGGGCTTATCTCGACGTAGTTGACGAGATGGTTGGTAAAGTCGACAGCCGTGGGCAATCCATCGGACGTTCTCATGATGCCATCCACAATGAACTTGAGATGATGCGTGCCCGGTCGTAGTTTCAGCGTGGTCTTATACACCCCGTCCTCAAGCTCACTACAAATATTAGCCATTTACCTAGGTAATATCAACCAATACTGATAACATACCTCCTGTGCAATTTAAATTTCCGTGCCCAATTGACAAACGTCCCCGTCACATAGACTTTTTCCCCGCCTCCCCTCCACTCAATGGCCGTCGAGACAGAGGTATTAAGTCCCGTGTCATACGGCTCCAACTCATCCACCAATTCCTCCTCGTCATCCGCGACTATACCCCCCAGATCCGGTCTCTCAGCATAAGTCTCCGACCTTTCAAACGCAGCTGTCCCGCCCAACGAGCCACTGGCCGTAATCGGCGAGCCGGGAACGGACATCACGTCTCCTATCGGCAGCGGCAGACGAGGCGGACGTGCTAGATGCGACGACGCCCCGTAATATGTGCCCGCACTCGGTCCATAGCCGCCAACATAGGGGTATTGATGCTGCGGTTGTTGCTGTTGCGACGTCGAGGAAGTAGGAACCTGCACAGCCTGAGCCCTCGCAGGCTCCGGAGCCGGCGCATCCTTCAAAATTGTCCGACGATCCCGATCCCGATCCCGATCCCGATCCCGATCCCTATCCCTGTCCTCGTCACCACGACCCTTTCTCGATTCGCGCCGCTCTAATCCGCCCGAAGACCGGGCGGGAGGAGCATGTTCTGGGATATTTCGGGATTGTAACCGCTGCTGGACGGGCGTCGACTGCTGTCGCTGCGAGTACTGGCCTATTGCGCTCTCCTTGGACGCAGACGGGTCTACTGCCGCTGACTTGCCGGCGCCGCCCGTGAGAGCTTGTATGGAGGTTCGACGGTTCACTTTTCTGTCGTTCCCCTGGTGGGAGGAGGGTTGGGCTGGGCCTTTGGATGGTGTGTTGCCCATCTTGACATTGCGCGTCTAAGAATCTTCTTATAATAATTGAGGAGCGCCCACCATCGCATGTACCCTGGGTAATAGAAGGTGTTTATCGCAGGTTTGTATACTTCTTTTCAATGCCCAAGATTCATGTGGAAGGCCGGAGGATTATGTCACTGATCAAGAGGGGCATTAGGGCTAGGGCATGATACCGTTTTTGGGATTAGCGGCGGTGATCACTGCATCATAACATCGACTTCCAGTTCTATACTCCGTGCTGCTTGAATGAGACATTCCAAGGTTACTATTAAATCCCTGCGTGAACTGGATAATGAGTAATGCTGAAGAGATATTGCTCTCAAAGTTACTCCTTTCATTTTCAACTGGAGGTGTGGTTGCAGAGTCTACAAACAATTGCTTGCATATTGCCTCTTTCTCTGTTACTGCGCGAAGACAGCAAGCCAGCCCACTCACCTCAAATATAGATGCTTAGCCTTGTATAATTCATATGAATCAAAGTAATAAAGAGCACAAATGGTGGCTTGTATGTAGCTGAGCTCTCCCAATATCAACATCTAAAGGCCTTGTGGAGAAGAAAAAAGGAGAGCAGCCAGAATGGAAGTGAAGTAATGTAAGAGACGCTGTAACCCAGTAGCCATCGATAATGAGCTGTTATATAGCAAAAACAAAAAGGTTCACATCTCCCCGGGCTACCTGCGAAGGCAAATTATGGCCTTGAGAAGGTGTCTGGCCCAGCTTTGGGGGAGCTGCTACATCCTTTTCAAATCGACCAGCAAATTCCAAATTTGGAATTGCTGGGAGTCGAACCCGGGACCTAGGGAGCGGCTTGTTTGCCGCTCGACCACCTGGGCCCGGTTATGGAAATATTCTGTCGGATTGGGGGATATATGTCCATTCTGTGAAGGTTGCTGGCCAGGCAGAACGCGGCAGATGCCGGCTGGGCGGTGAGGAGGGATATCTAGAGCCAAGAGAACAGACAAATGCCTTCTAAGGACTATTCTCGCAGTTCCAATGTTGGATATCTGCTGCGCTGGGCTGCTCGTCGCCGAGACAACAATTGCTCCCAGGGACCCTTGAAATGACTTGGCCGAGAGAATTAACGGCTATAAAGACCTTTACTTAGGTTTCATAACTCTTCATGTATAGTTGACTTAACCGGTTTTAAGTCCTTGGGTATGTACTGCTGACTTCGATATATCCAAAGATATAGCCTTAAGGCAAAGGATAAAGGGCCAGCCCCAGCCCAGTCAGATATCTTTCATTAAAACACAATACTCTGGATGAGTACGCTTCCACGAGCAATAACAATAACGAGTACAAATAGTACTCTGTAAGTAGAATAATGCACTGAGAGAGCCCTTCGAGATTTGCCATCGTCAAATTTCTGTCAAATAATGTAGCCTGCTGCCGTGGTATCTGGAAAAGGGAAGAACGCAGAGCGTACATATTACTATACTCATTCGAACCTCAAGCAGATAAAAGACATCGTCAAGAAACACTCTCCGCGTTCCTCGAAGAACTTGATCAGAGGAAACCCCTGAAAGACTCGTCGGTCGCCGTTGAAAAAGCTACGTCTAAAAATAGGGGCAACCATTTCTTGGCATGGAGATCGTCCCCGTCGGTTAGTTGACTATCAATTCTCAGTCTCGATTGGGAAATCCTCCAGCTGCGAGTCTAGACGCCGGTCCAATATCAAATCGGCGCGTGAGCAGTCGATATTTTCTTAACGATGTTGTCTCCGGGCCGGACTGGGACAAAAGGCAGCAGAATTCCTCGGTGCCAACACCGTTTACGTCAACCTGGTGCGCGTCCCCTGGTGCAACCGGAGCTAAAGTCGACTCCTTGTGCCTGCTAACTCCAAGCTGCGAGCAGCCTCGTCGGAACGCTTCAAGATCCCTCCCTGCTTTGACAGAACGACATGGCGATGCTCATTGTCCCCTCCGCCGTGCGATTAAAGTTCTTCGTGAGCTTGCTCGTCTGCCTCGTACTCCTTGCATACCTCCCCACACCCTGGAACCGTTCCTCTGAGCCTGAGACTATCCCATCAGTGCCTGTCACCCCGGAAAGCAGCTATGATCTTCATTCGAAATTCTGGCGAACGTTTCAACCGGTCCTGGAAGCCCATGCGCCGGCCTGCGAATCTCCCAAGAGGTCCGAAAAGGCGAACTCGACAAGGTTCGATGCCATCAAGGGTGTGGAACGACCGGATTTAATGTCAATGCCTGCAAAGGATGTGCAGAAAATGAAGGCAATGCATTCGGCGCTCGTCAAAGACTTGGAGGGCGACGCTCTGCGGCCTCACTACGTGCCCGGAACAAAGGGACTGGTGTCCACTGCAGGCGGCCCTTACCTACCGATTTTGACAATATCTCTGCGTATGCTTCGACATTACGGATCTACACTACCCATGGAGGTATTCCTTGCTTCGGAGGAAGAATACGAGCCGTATATCTGCGAAAAAGTATTCACAGAGCTCAATGCGAAATGCGTGATTCTCGACAAAATTCTTAAACAAGCGCCAAACACCGCCAACATCGCCCAATACCAATACAAACCATTTGCCATGCTATTCTCCTCCTTTGAAGAGGTGCTTTTCCTTGATGCGGATGCCTTTCCCCTCCATGATCCGGCAGTTCTCTTCGCGTCTGATCCATTCCGCTCAGTGCATATGGTTACCTGGCCCGACTTTTGGGCATCCAGCGCTTCGCCACTTTACTATACCATTGCCTCCCAAACCGTTCCGCCTACCACTAAGAGAGCCTCTACAGAGTCTGGAGCGCTCATCATTTCGAAGAAAACTCACTGGAGAACCCTGCTACTGGCGACCTACTATAACTATTACGGCCCTTCGCATTATTACCCCCTCTTTTCGCAGGGCGCCGCAGGGGAGGGAGACAAAGAGACATTCATCGCAGCCGCCACCGCTGTCAACGAACCATTCTACCAGGTCAGCGAACCTCTGTGTGCAATTGGTCATCGGGCCGCCGACGGCGGCATGGATGGATCGGCCATGGTTCAATACGACCCAATCGAGGATTACGATCTGACCCGACGAGGTCTGTGGCGAGTGGTAGACGCTTCTGTCGCGCCATCCCCACGCCCATTCTTCATCCATGCCAACGTACCAAAATTCAACCCCGCTACCATCTTCGATGACCATGATATCGACCCCGTTCGTGACGCCAAGGGTCGCTGGATTCGCCCCTGGACTATCCCAGAAGACACCATCCAGGCCTTTGAAGAGGATGTCGAGAAACAGTTCTGGTCCGAGATCAAGTGGGTGGCGTGTGAGCTCGAGGATAAGTTTGAGAGCTGGAAGGATAAGAAGGGAGTTTGTGCGAAGGTGACGAGGTATTGGGATGCGATTTTCGGCAAGGGATGAAGCGACTTCGCACACGACCTTATATCTTCTCCCAACTATTCTGCATGGCTTCCGCAGAGAGCGTCAGAGGTTTTGGCGTTCCCCATTCCGATCTATAGAAACCCGCCGGAACTCTCTCACGCCCCGAACCGATTTGTATCGGTATTCTCCCGTATATCGGCTTAGCTGTTCCCATGGGTCCGTCCACAGCATCCCTACAAACCCCGAATGACCCTACGCAACGGGGAGGTCCTATTTTGAAGGAGTGATAGCCCGTTGTGTATGTGGTATTAACACAAAGAAGAGAGAGGAGGGCCGACATGGATTTCTCGTTCCGCAAAATCTTGCTCTGAGCATAGATTGCGATAAGCATTGCACGGAGTTCTTAGAGATGGTTTCAAAAGCTATTCAATGTAACATATTATACATAATACATCTATCTAATATCCAAAACATATCATACAGCCGGCAACCTCTAAGCTCGTCACCTCCAATCACCCGCTGAGCTCTTCTCAACATCAGCCCGCTCTACATCCTCCTCAGCCCAATCCACCTTCTTCAACGCATCCGCAAACAACTCTCGACACCGAACCCGACTGCCCAGCCTCGCACACAGTAAGAAAGCCCCACTCAACTTCCGATGCAAACTATACGTCTCCTCAGGCGGCGGCGCAAGTCTCTCTCTCAACATCAGCGGAATCAAATCCCGCACGCGCTCGGTGATGGTCTGATCGCTGAAATCGTAGACCTCGGGCGAACTATCGACGAACGGCTCGGCGAGCGTGAGGATCGAGTCGACGTGTGCGTTTATCATGGCGGGCGACTCGTAGCCGGTTAAGTAGCCGAGTTTTATGGAGAGGTTCTGGAGGGTGTCGCGATCGTTGCGGGAGGCGGCGAGTAAGACGCGGAGATATGTGGAGATGAATGAGGCAGGGTATGCGCGGGAGGCCCCAAAGTCGAGGAGTTCAAGGCGGTTGGTGCTGGAGTTGTAGAGGAAGTTGGTCCAGTTGGGGTCCGTCTGCATATATCTGAATTCGCAGATCTCGCGGAGACAGAGACGCAGGATCTGGGTGCCGATCCAGTCGCGTTGGGATTGGGTGAAGTTTTGGATTTTGGTGACTGCGATGCCGTCGAGCCGTTCCATGGTGAGAACTTGTTTGCCGGAGGCGGAGGGGATGATTGCGGGAACCACGAAGGTGGATGTTTCGTCTTGGAGGAGTTTTCGGAATTTTGTTCCACATTCGGCCTCACGGATATAGTCGCATTCCCAGGCTAGCTCGACGCGCGCATTTGCGATGGTTTTGTCAAGATATAGACCCTTCGGCAGGAGTCGTGAGGCGGTAAGAAGGAGAGAAAGGTTGTTCAGATCTGAGTCGATTGAATTGGCGACGCCGGGATACTGTACTTTGACTGCCACTCGCTGCCCTGTTTCTTTTAGGACGGCGCCATGTACTTGGCCTATCGAGGCAGCGGCCATAGGGACCTCCTCAAAGGATTCAAACAGATCTCGCCAGTTTGGGCCGAGATTATCCGCAAGAACTTTGTCCCGCTGGGAAGCCGGCATATAGTCTGCTCTGTCTTGAACACGTTGTAGTACTTCTTGGATTGTAGGTGGAAGCATTTTTGAATCTAGAATTCAATCTCAGCAAAGGCTTCCAGATGGTAAAAGTAGGAACGAACCTTGGAAGCTCATTATCTGGCCCAGCTTAAGGGCGGCGCCTCTCATTTTTGATAACTTTGCGACCAGCCGTTCGATATTTGCTGGACTGAGCAGCAACGAGCCGTTGACTGCATCATTACTCCCAGTAGCCCGGCGGAAGCTCTCGCCTACGACACCAAATGCCATAGACGCTGCGAGCCCACTGTATTCCCATATTCTTCCGAGCCGTGACGACGGCACTCTCGATTCAGACATCTGATACCCTGGTTTTGCTTGGGTTTCTTCTACCTCTGCCTAGTTTGATTAATCAATTGATCCTATCAATACTTGTCGCGAAGCTTACTTGGGAAATATCCCGCAGAATACTGCCCTTGGATATCGCAGCTTCTTGCAGAGGAACCTGCTGAGCCCGTTCAGGCGAGGCCTCAGGCGTAACAGGCGGTTCGACTCCCGTCGCATCAGCCTTAATGGGTGGCGCACCGGCCGCACTTTTTGTTGTAGAAACATCTCCAATCTGTGACCGTCCGCCCGGTATGTCTCGGGGGCCTCCTGCCAACGTACCGGGCCTACGAAATAAAGAGCCTGCCACTTTTCGGCTTCGGAAGAGTTGTCCCATCATTTCTTCCGGTAGCTCCTGTTTCTCCAGCTGGTCCGATTCAACGGATGTTGCCGCCGTGCCAGAATCCCGAGCTGTTTGTGATTCCCCAAGCACTTGAGTTTCCGTAGACGCGGCAGCCGGTGCCGCAGGGAGCTGGTTCGTCGCCGTTGCAAAGACCGTTGCCTCAGCTGCATGGCTCAATTTTACAGCACTATCCCCTCTAGCCCTTTGTCTTCCATCTTCTACCACATGGGTATCTCGCCCTCCCCCCGCACCGTTTCCATTCCGGGCAGGATCTTTCGCGGCTGTAGTAGGCGACGGGGTAGAATCGTCGAGTTTCCGGGCTAAATCCGACGCAGCCTTGATCGCGATGCCAATTCGATCAGCTTGGCCTTTAAGCCCCTTTGTTAGCGACGATGTCCGGGCATGCACATCAAGCTGCCGTTGCTGGAGGGCGACATGCTTTCCCGCTACGTTCCGGGCGACTTTGAGAAATGCGAGGCCGTCGAGGACGCGGCGCCCCGACATATCAGAAAAAAGGTAATGAGAGAAGAAAAGAGATCAAACGCCCGCTGTCAATTGCATCGTAAACACGTCAATGTAGGGTATATCCAAAGCACTGTGATATTGGTCGTCGTTCGGTAGCTGGAGCACGGGAAGCTTTTTTTGCCGGGCGGGAGACAGGGTGGTGAGGCTTGGCAGTTCGGAGTGTGGTCAAGCAGCCGACAAGGAGACAGACCAACGACGAACGCAAACAACATGCCGTCTCTCGCCACCAAAGACGAGATCGAGAACGATATCAAAGACCTAGAACGGCGTCTTGAGCGCGCCAGAGGTTTACTCGCAGATTGCTGCGACAATGGCTTAAGTACAGCTCCTCCAGATGGTACCAACCCCACCCCTCGCTACAACCCGAATTTAACCACAATATGGCTAACAATCATGATCAACAAGAACTGTACGTTCCTCCGTCTATCCCTCACTCCCTCTTCCTCCTCTCCGACTCTGCTCTCCCTCTCGGCTCCTTCGCCTACTCCAGCGGCCTCGAGTCCTTCATCGCCCATAACAAACCACTTCCACCGGGCATTACTCCCACGACATCCTTTCACCGATTCCTCGCTCTCTCCATCTCCTCGCTCGCCAGCACAACTCTTCCCTATCTCCTCAAAGCCCACAGATACCCAGACCAGCTCGAATCCCTTGATAACGATCTCGATGCCTCAACACCCTGCTCCGTCGCAAGACGAGCAAGCGTCGCGCAAGGCCTGGCTTTACTAGGAGTATGGGAGAGGGCCTTCAAATCGTCGTACATGCACAGCGCAGAGACTAAAGGACAGGGAGAGGTAACCCGTACCGAAAGCGCCATCGCGGCACTTGATTCGTTCTCCGAGTCCCTTAAACGAGACCTGGACGACAGAGATGAAGAAGATCTTTGTAACGGGGCTGCGAACGGCCATCTTCCGCCCCTTTGGGGAGTCGTATGTGTCGCCATGGGGATTGACCTACGACAAGCGGCCTATGTCTTTATGCTGAATCATGCAAAAGCTGTTCTCAGTGCAGCTGTCAGAGCTTCCGTTATGGGGCCGTACCAGGCTCAAGCCGTGTTGGCGAGTCGGCCCTTGCAGGAGATGATCGTAAAACGGCTCGAGAAGGAATGGACAACAGAACCGGAGGACGCAGGGCAAATCGTACCCTCCATCGATTTATGGGTCGGAAGGCATGAGCTTTTATACAGCAGGATATTCAACTCCTGAAAACCAGCACGAAACGGACGGTGAGATTGGAATCGTACTATCATCCATTGCAATCCAGAAAAGCAGCAGATCTACACCGTACATGCTGAGCATCGCGACAATGAAATTACAAAGGCCAGCCGGCCGTCTCACCCAAGGTCAACCACACAAAAAACCCCATAACCAAGCAGAAAACCAGGTTCCCAGCCAGTGAAACCCCAACCCAACCGGTCAGATTTGAAACAATGACACCCCATACCATACATAAACAATCGCTGTGTGACTCCGTCTTGCTTCTTTCTGAAAAAATAGGAACCGAGAGTTGAAGTCGTGGATTAAAAACATAGCAACCGAATCGAAAACGAGAACGTAAGAAGCGAATAAATAAAGGCGAGCTATAGTACAGGGTTGGAAGACGAAAAGTGTGGCGCATAACGGAGGTGCTAGAGAGTGATATGCATGTGATCATTATTTCCAAAGGATTTGTTGCAATTCGGGCACTTTCGAGAACGAGACGTGAGCCTTTCTTCGACGCATTCCTTGCAGAATACGTGTCCGCAAGTTTTAATTGCCGTGTTCTTGAAATTCCTGCGGCAGACCGTGCACAGCGCGAGGGTCTATAGAAATCAGCAAAAATCCAAAAAAATATCGAGCATATTGAGCGGCTTACCCTGAGCATTTCATATTCAGATGACGAATTCCCGAGTCCCTTGGTTTTCCAGGATTCCAGACTTTTCTTCGTGTCCGCCAAGGTAGATTTCAATCCCTCAGTTTCGCTTTCGGCCTTGCGACAAGCACTATTTGCGGAGACAAGGGACGCGTCTTTATTTGCTAGTTGAGCTTTCAGCTCGGCAACTTGTAATCGCAGGCCTTGAACGGAAAGGCCAGCCTCAGTCACCTGCTGCTGCGAAGCGTGATACTGTGACAGTGCATTCGTCAAGGCGTCCTTGGTCTCACTAAGTTGCTTTTCGACATTCGAAACCAGATTCCGGGTTACAGTTTCGGATTCCTTGAGTTGGGAAATGATATCAGAACTCTTCATATTCTGAACCCGAAGTGTTCGAAGTTCCATATCGCGAGCTTCCTTGCTCTTCATGGCGGCGAAATACTTCTGATCAGCCTTTGATTTTTCAGCAACCAGCCGCTGAATCTTCTCTTCGAGTGCAGCGAATTCAGAAATCTTTGCTGACGCCAGTTTAGATGTTCTTTTAAACGCAGATTGCATGGAAGCAAGTTCGGCGTTCAGAAGATCGTACTGCTTGGTCATGGTGTCGTACTTGGACCGCAGTTCCCCGACAGAGAGTTCACTTGTGCTCGGGCTGCTGCTTTTAATCCCATCTGTTTGAAGCTGTAGCCGTTCGACCTCGGACTGTAATGATGAGATGCGCTCCTCTCTGGCTTCCAGCAGTTCTTTCATTTGCTGTGTAGATAACCGTTCTTGCTCCTGAGCAGCTTTCCTCATTTGTTGGTCGGCTAAAAGCTCATCACGAGCATTTCGAATGCGAGCAAGATCCGTTTCCATTTTGGTAAGATGCGCCTCCTTTTCGCTGATCGAAGCCTGAGCCTCGCTTTCTATCTGGACCTGATACGCCGTCCTTTCTGCTTGAAGCTTTTTTGCTTCTTCGCGAAGTTGTACGTTGGTCGCTTCGAGGTGGTTGATGCGTTTAATGACATCTTCATGCTGGGATTTGAATTGCTTGAATAAATCGGTTTGCGCGTAGTCCTCGTCAGATAATTTCGAAAGCTGAATTAGTTAGAAAGATGCCGATCATAGAGTATTGAATTGTACATACCTTTATATTCAAATCAGTAATTTGGGTGAGCAGTTTTGAATTTTCAGCTTCCAATTTCTCCAACTGTTGTTTCTGTGCCTCGGATATTGCAACTGTTTTATTGTAGGTCGCTTCCAGTTCTAATGTCCTCTCGGGAGACTCCGCTGATCCATTGACAACGCTCTCTTCGCGTTTGACCCCGGAACTATCTCCACCTGGTTTCTGCGCTCCAAGTAGGTATTGCTTTTCCAGGCGGGCTACAGTAAGGCTTTTCGCGCGATCGAGTTTCTTTTCTGCTACCATATATCGACGGGACGCCGCTTCAAGCCGTTCTTCCAGTTGTTGCTTATCAGCTAGAGCCTTTTCTAGCTCCGCGATAACCACTTTCTCTTCCGCTAATTTCCTGCTTAGCTGCGTCTGTAATTCCGCCACATCCTCTGGGACCTGAGGTGCGCGAGCAAATAAGGCTGAAATGGTGGATTTGATATCATCGGCACGGTTCTGTAAATGGCTTTCGAAAGAATCGTGACCTACAAAAAGTAGGGAGCTCTGGGAAGCGCGAGTATCTGCAAAATTCGAGTCAGCCTTTGGAACTTTACTCGCATGTTAGAATTTGATTTTACCTTCTCGAGCTTCTTCTGTTGGGCAAGCCAGGACTCTCACTTCATCGATCAACTAACAAAAATCAGAACATGACAATGGCGCAGTAGTTACACAGGATGATACACACCTGTTGAAGCCACGCATCGATGACGCGAAGATGCTCATCATAATATGTTGCCGATCTTGACAGCTCCTTGAGGCGACTTTCCAGACTTGTTTTTTCGCGCTTATATTCTTGCATCTGCCGCCAGATGGCATCCTTTTGGAAACGCTGTGTGACAAACCACATATTAGCACCGCTTCTCCAATGCTCAGAACCGCGTTGCGAACTTGTAACCAGAATCTGAGTGTAAAAGAACGCAGGTATCCAAGACCTTACCTCCAAGTCGTCCTTCCAAGGCATGTCAGAGTCTGGATGAGGCTTCCCTCCACCATTCACGGATGTCGCCTGTTTCTTCAATGGTGGTGTCTGCTCGCTAGGATCACCAGCCGCGGCCCTCTTCCGGTCCTCCATTTTGACGACAATAAGACCGGATTGCGCTGGAGAAACCGTGGACGCTTCGATGACCGTCATCAGGTAGACTCGGGAGAAGCGTTTCGCGGCAGCCAACACGGCCCAGCGAGAAACACGAGTATAATGAGCGAAAGGCAACAGAGAACAGCCGCCGAAGAAGATGTAGATGGGCGAGTGGCAGAGGAAACGGGAATGCTCGTCGTGAAGATGTTGAGGCCAGAGACGATGCCAAAGGGAGGATTTTCCACCGTTCCCGTCCTAGCGCGGGTCTTGGCGCTGTGCACGTGATCAGCCCACTTCGACATCATCGTCGGCCCGATAAAGAACATTTTCCCCTCCACGCATCATCCATCACCGAGTCATCACCACCGCCGACCTGCACCTCGACACGGCATCTTCCGCAGCGCAGACGTTTATCGCGAAGGCAACAACTTGGGTAGAGTTGAGTATAGGCGCTAGGCGCCGCTATGGCGTCCTTTTCAAGCTCTGTCATCAGTCAGTCACCTCCCCCTCTTCATCAGATTGCCCGCTGGCTCATCGTCGAAAGATAAATCTAGCAAGAAATTTGCGCCGAAGATTCCTTCCCGACGACCTCCTTCTACAACTACCTCAGCTCGCGAGAGTGCCGCCAGACAGACATTGTCCCAGACCCCACAACCTCCATCGACTCAACCTACCCCTGCCGACACCCCTGCACCGACGCCAGCGGAGAACATTGAACCATCCCCGAAACCAACGCCCGCCCATTCGCCACCCACCGCTCCCCCTTCCAAGCAATCACCACGCGCGCTACCTGGAACGCCCAAGTCCTTTCGAATACCAACACCTTCAAAAAGAGCTTTCGCGCCGCCGCCCCAGACCGATGCTAAAGTTGTACCAGCCGTTACAGATGCCAGGCCGTCTCAGGCATCCCCTGTAACAGATGAGCCTGTAGTATCGCCGCAGGGACGTACTCCTACAAGCACTAGTGACGCCCAGGAGCCTGTCGCGGTGTCGGACGGGTTAATCGCCGAAAGACCTCAACCCAGACCTAGCCCAGCTTCGCTCGAACAGTCAGAAGATGCGCGCCCTGCAAAACGGATCAGGATCTCGGAGCCTGCTACCCGTATATCGCCCCGCCAGGCGCGTGAGTCCGCCACCCAAGAAGCACGATCTACGACCACCCCTGTTACAGTGACACCCAATAGCGCGGTACGCACCTCGACACCGGACAGCAATCAATCCAAGAGAGTATCGAAACCGAGGAAACCCAGGGCCAAACCAAAAAAGTCAGCGGAAGCCGAAGCTTCCGAGATCATCCAAGATGCCGTACGTGAGAAGAAACTTCGAGCGCGAAGAAAGAGGGAACCAACACCGGAAAATGCGGAGAATAAGGAAATTACGCCAACCGTGGTGAAGATGTCGGATCTGTGCCGCGATCCCCGTACGGGGAGGATCTCGAAACGAGAAATGGAGCTGCGGAGTATGGACTCCTCCGAAGCTGCGAGGAAAGTAAAGGAGCGGGAGGAGCGGAAGCGCAATGATAGCCAGGAACCAAAACGGACCTCAACCCCCAATAGTGAGAATGGCAAGGGCCGAGAAACAGCTCCTGCCAGTGGTCCGCAAATGCGCATCGTCAACGGAGAAATCGTGTTGGATGATTCAACGTTACACCTGGATCGTCACGCTGAGGCCGCCCGAAATGCGGAGGATATGGAGGAAGTGGTAGAAAACCCGTTAACGCGACGCGTCAATTACGCCTCCTTTGGGAAAAGAACCAAAGTTGAAAGCTGGGATGAAGAATTAACAGACCTGTTCTATAAAGGTCTACGGATGTTTGGGACCGACTTTATGATGATCAGCAAAATGTTTCCAGGCAGGAATCGAAGACAAATCAAACTAAAGTTCTGCAACGAGGAACGAAAGGATCCGGAACGGATCAAGGATACGTTACTTGGGCCACGAGAACTAGTTGACATGGATGCATATTCTGAAATGACCAACACCGTTTACGACGATCCCAAAGTCATTCAGCAGGAGCTCGACGCAGAGAAGAAGCGAATCGAAGACGAGCATGCCAAAGAGCAAGAGGCCCGCGAGAAGATACTCCATAACCCCGATGAAAACGCTATACCGAGTATTGAAGACGGAGGCAATGCGAAAGGCAATCGTCCGAAGAAGAGGAATGCAAAGCAGAAGTTTGGAGGAGGTACTGAGGAAATCCTGGGCACAATCGATGATTGAGCGAGCCTCCATCAGTTCCTACATAAACCGAGTGTATATATTACTTTTAACCATATATAGCCTTGGGAGGTATCCATATTGATTACGATCCATATACATTGTTCTACTAGATATAGGCCTTTATCCGTAAACCATAGATAGTAGGCTAACGCCTCCGCGTCCCGCCAAATCCAGTACTTTCTGTCGTTGCGCGAGATGGTCCGGCGCTGCTGCTACCATACGAACTGTTTGATCCGTACGAACTGCTTGACCCAGAATCGCGACCTCTCCTACCACCAGACGTGGCACGCCCCAGTCCGTAGCCAGCTGCTGCACCCGCCATGGTACCCGACCAGAATCCAGGTCTCCAACCAGGCTCCGATTTCGAGTATCTCGGCGGTGAATAGTCATACGGCGGGGGAGGGCCAGGAGGACCCCATCCCCCTCCTCCCCCTCCCCCGCCACCACCACCGCCAAACCAGCCACCATTAGTCCTTCTCCCCTGCCCATTCGCAACGCGAGAACATCCCGCAAGCAGCGCCGTAATAACCAGCACCAGCACGACAAAACTCGCAAGCCCAACCAGCGAATTCCACAACGACTCTCCCAACCCAGGCTCCTTCACATTTAAATGCCCATACTTCACCTCCCCCTTCTCCGTCAAAAGCAAGCGATACTCAACCCCACGACTCCCCTTCAGAACCCACGGGTCCTCCGCATCTCTGTAGCCCTCACAAATCACCTCCGTCCTGCCCAGCTTGAACTCAGCCGGCAACGACGCCGTACAAGACCATTGGACGTCGTCATCCGTGTATTCTGTGCCCTGGTTCGTGCAGCGCATTACGTCTGGTTTGTAGAGGTTGCATAACTGCCTTGAGGGACCTGTGCAGGTCAGTTGTGGGATTGAGGAGATGCGGCGGTGGGTGGTTTGCCGGTTTGCGTAGAGGGTGAGGCTTTGGATGGTTGTGAGGTGGACGGCGTTGCGGGAGGGGGATTTGGATGGGTTGTAGGCTGCGGCGGGGTGGAGGAGGGAGGGAACGAGGAAGAGCAAGAATGTCGGGAGAGAGAACATTGTTGGAGATTTGCCGGGGTGAGAGTTCGCAAGATCGAGGAAGCCCGCGGGCTCGCTGGCGATTATATTGATCGCGCTCAATTCAGGACAAGTGGCATCATGCTTGGTTTCGTATTCTTATCGACGGGCTTTCTCTCCCCTCATTGAGCCCCAGGCCCCTAGGCAGACGTCAATGGGAAAGAAAATCGTGGCAGGAGCGCTGATAAGATTGATCTGATAAGAAGACCCCACTTTAACTGAAGCTTAGCTGCGGCCTCAATGGCACCACTCGATTACACGCTCATAGATTCTTATTAGAAGCTGATCAGATGAATACGGCCCGGCTCATGGGGTATGTAACGGCAGACACTGTATGCCCTGCTGTTATGTGGGGTTGCCCTGAACTAGAAATATCACCCATCACCCTGTTCGGGCTTCGTCTTTGAACAGAGGTTGTAGAGCAATGTGAAAAGGGTTGTAGACCATGGACTATATTGGATGCACGTTCTCTGATAACCAGTATGCTGGAATTAGGCCGATTTCCCCTGCGTTAGAAGGAGGAAATTTCGCAGCTGTTTTGAAGGAGTTTGGGCCGATTATCGTCACGTGATCTTCACTGCAGCCGGAGCATCTTGGAGCATCATGTCATCGCCGACGCTCAGTTCCTGTAGCCAGTATTCCATTCCTCACAACATTAAGGGCAGGGTACTTGATTACTTCATAATGTCGTCCTGAAATGGACGAGGAAGCAGATTTGATTTCTTTGGCTGCTGATTATAATGTCAAACCCTCAAAGTGCGTTCATTGCCTCCAGCCGTACAGAGCAAGTAACCACTAACAGCTGCATTCAGATGAAGCACAGCATGCGACGGCACCATCTTCGTAAGGACAACATCGCTACCCGGTCATGGCTCATTGTTGACAATTTAGCAGTCTCTCGTTTACGCAAGGTCTTCTGGTTGGCCAGCTTTCCGTCGTCCTGATTCTCGGCGCCTTCATCAAGTTCTTCATCTTCGGCGAAGCTCCCCCCTCTTCTTCTCGAGGCCTAGGACGTCGCATCAGCTCGCATAAGAGATCATACTCCATCAGTAATGCGCTTTCGAGAGATTATAGCTCCCGCAGCTTGAAAGAAAAGCACTCCACAAACGTATTACGGCCGGTTCCGTCCTCGTCTACGAACACAAGATCGATCCTTCGGAAGACATATTACAACGCCAATCCTACAAATCTCGTTGCAAAACACGGGAGGCACAGACCGCACCACTCTACGCATCAGCCAGAGTCGCTGGACTGGTTCAATTTGCTGATTGCACAGACAATTGCCCAATACCGGCAGACTGCCTACATCTTGAAGGATTCGCCTACCGCATCGATTCTGGAATCGCTTAATGCGGTCCTGAACAACCCGGAAAAGAAACCTTCATTTATTGGCGATATTACCGTCACCGACATATCTTTAGGGGAGGAGTTTCCGATATTCAGCAACTGTAGGGTCATCGCGATTGATGACCCAACCTCCGACGGCGGACGCCTTCAGGCTCTTATGGACGTTGATTTGAGTGATGACAATCTGTCTCTTGCAATCGAGACAAATCTAGTCCTAAACTATCCGAAGCCACAATCTGCCATTCTTCCCGTTGCTCTTTCGGTATCCGTCGTACGGTTCTCGGGCACACTATGCATATCATTCGTTCCAGGTCCTACCACCAATACCATGCCCCCGACACCGTCGAACCTGGATGCCGGTGCTCAGAGAAGCTCGCCATCAAACGACAGTCAAACCCCGTCGAACCCAACCCCGATTGCCGAAGAAACCAGCGGCAACCAAACCGGCATACCCAAAACCAGTCTCGCATTTTCTTTCTTGCCGGATTACAGGTTGGATCTTTCTGTCCGCTCCCTAATCGGCTCACGTAGCCGCCTTCAGGACGTGCCCAAAGTGGCGCAGCTGGTTGAATCTCGCGTGCAAGCCTGGTTCGAGGAGAGGGTCGTTGAGCCAAGAGTGCAGTTGGTCGGTCTTCCAGGAATTTGGCCACGGATGGGCCGAACGGGCGTGCGGGCGCAGGAGGATCAAGATGTTGGGACCGGGGAAACTAATGCAGGGGCCACTCCAAGTGTTCGCCTGAGTAGCTTTGCCAACAGGGATGAGAGTATGGACAGACTCCGTGCCACGAGAGAACTGGACGCAGAGGGGCTCAGATATAGACGCGACCTATCGGGGAATCAAGCGAAGGGTAACGGCGAAAGCAGCGGAGAACGAGAACAATTTCATATGCCCGGTTCTCTACCTGTGTCCGCAACATGAAAACATGAAATATGATGCAACGAATTCTAGTACAATATTAAATGATATATACCACTACTTATGCCGGGGTTTTATCCCAATTTCTAATGATGGCCAGTTGATCCTTCGCGTTGGCCAACATGCCCAAGCAGCAATACGGCTTTTCTTCATCCGTGAATTTTCTGAAGTGAAACTGCATGAAGCTTCCACGCGCATGGGTTACAATAACGTGCTATGTTTATGTAAAATCTCAATCTTCTGCGAAACAAATTCATTTATCGTAGCATTTCGTCAAGGGTAGAAGCATCAAAGCCAAAATCTAAGCGACTGCGGTCCCGCCGCGCACTGTCTCGAGATATGTCTTGCGAAACTTGTTCTCATCAAGTTCCGGTCCCCTATTCAAAGGAGTCCACTTCGGCTCCTCTTGGAACAATCGCATAGCCTTGATATACTACTCCATCTCCCGTGTCAGCCCGTCACTAAAGCCTAAATAGATCGGGCCAAGGTCAACTCACGTTGCTTTCCCCCGTCGTAAATCTATGATATATTCCCGCCGGCAGGACCAACAAGTCATCCTTCTCCACGCGGATCCTCACCCACTCATCGCCCTCACTCCTGACATCGAAATACCCCTCTCCATCCAAGATGTATCGAATCTCCTCATCCTCATGCAGATGTTCGTGGAAGAACATCTTCACCTTCTCCTCGTATACGTCGCCCATTTTCTCGGGGGAGACGATGATCTCATCGCGGTTTTTGTAGCCGCGTTCTGAAGCTAGGCTGTTTACCTCGTCGAGGGAGGGGTAATGGCGGTAGAGCACGCCGAGGGAGGAGAGATAGGAGGCCTCGACGGGACGGCCAGAGTCGTGGGCTTCGCGCTGGTCGCCCTGTGAGGAGGTATTAGTTGCGTTCGAGCTGGTAGAACTTATAGATTGTGCTGGAGCTGCGGTGCGGGGTAGGGTGAGCGGCGCTTACCGGCTTGTTGTCATACCAATAGGCCTTCATGTTGAAATATATTGGTTACAATGGTATCGGATACTGAATAGCAAAGTGGAAGAAGTAACTATTTCAGACGGAGCGAAGGCTGTTTCAACGCTCTGGTTGCGCCATTGATCATGAGCTCCCCCACCAAAGAGCTGACGACAGTTATCCCAATCATGATTGGCTGACAGGAGTTCGTGGATCATTCGGCATTACTAAAATCCGACCGGGAAATTTTTGTCGGAATTTTATCGGGCCGGGCCATTTTATATTCAGAGCGCGAAAGACGATGGAAAGGAGATGAGTGCAGCACTCAGGTCCTCTGTATAGCGGCTCCCGTCAATATGCTGGCTTTACGGCCTTGCAGGACGCTCTGTGGAGTGCGCAGGATATATAAACGCCCGCTAAGAAATCTCCGTGGCTTTGCAACCGTCACAGAAGGCAGCCGGTATGCACTCAGGTCCTCTGTATAGCGGCTCCCGTCAATATGCTGGCTTTACGGCCTTGCAGGACGCTCTGTGGAGTGCGCAGGATATATAAACGCCCGCTAAGAAATCTCCGTGGCTTTGCAACCGTCACAGAAGGCAGCCGGTATGTCCAACTCCAACGATCTGGATCAAGCCTCGTTAGCTAATGCATTTTTAGGCCCTTTGACGTCGTGGTTATCGGAGGCGGCCATGCTGGCTCAGAGGCATGTGCCGCGGCAGCGCGATCCGGTGCTCGAACCGCCCTCGTTACGCCATCCCGCTCAAACATCGGCGTGTGCTCGTGCAATCCGAGCTTCGGCGGAATTGGAAAGGGTACGATGATCCGGGAAGTGGACGCCTTGGATGGAGTGGCTGGTAGGATAGTGGACAAGGCCGGTATACAGTTTCGGGTATTGAATAAGTCGAAGGGTCCCGCCGTATGGGGTCCGCGGGCTCAAATCGATCGGGAGCTCTACCAGAAATATATGCTTCAGGAATTATCCTATACGCCGGGGTTGAGTATCGTGGAGGGAAAGGTTGCGGATATAATCGTATCTCCGGCAGATCCAGGTGCGAACCCGAATGCAAAGGGGAAGATCGTGGGCGTTAAACTCGAGTCTGGGGAGGTGATCCCAACCGGAAATGTCGTGATTACTACGGGTACTTTCCTCGGCGGCGAAATACACATCGGGCTCAAGGTGTTTCCTTCAGGGCGCATGGGCGAAGCAGCGACTTTTGGCTTGAGCAAATCACTAAAGGAAGCTGGCTTTCAGCTCGGTCGTCTAAAAACAGGGACACCACCTCGCCTGGATAAGAAGACGATCGACTTTTCCGCCCTTGAAGTGCAACCCGGTGACTCTCCTCCGCAACCATTTTCTTACCTTGACAATACCGTCCAAGTAGCGGACGAGGGTCAGCTGCCTTGCTGGTCAACATACACCAACGAGAATGCTCACAACATCGTCCGCGCAAATTTGGACAAATCCGTTCACATCCGGGAGACGGTGAAGGGTCCTCGATACTGCCCGTCCCTAGAATCCAAGATCATCCGTTTCAAGGATAAATCTCAACACATGATTTGGCTGGAGCCCGAGGGCTTTGCACCGAATGATGTGATTTATCCAAATGGCATCTCGATGACCATTCCAGAAGACGCACAATATGAAATGCTTCGCACAATAAAGGGATTGGAGAATGTCAAAATGCTTCAACCAGGATATGGCGTGGAATACGATTACGTGGACCCACGTTCTTTGAAGCCTACCCTCGAGACGAAATTGATCAATGGACTCTTCCTTGCGGGCCAAATCAACGGAACTACAGGCTATGAGGAAGCAGCTGGTCAGGGTATTATAGCCGGCATTAATGCAGGGCTGGCATCACAGTCAAAACCTCAGCTTACTCTCACCCGCTCAGATGGATTCATTGGCATCATGATCGATGACCTTGTCACCAAGGGCGTCACAGAGCCTTACCGAATGTTCACAACCCGGAGCGAATTCCGCATCTCCACTCGCGCAGACAACGCCGACCTCCGGCTCACCGCCAAAGGTCACGCCGCAGGCGTCATAACAGACAAACGCTGGCGGCACTTTAGTGACACAAAATCCCAACTCGACACTCTCCGCTCCCTTCTCGAAAATACTAAATTCTCCTCCACACTCTGGTCCCGGAAGGGCTTCCAGGTGCATACCGATTCGTCCCTTCGCTCCGCCTTTGATCTCCTTTGTCTCAGTAATACCGATATTAACGCCATAATTCCACACATCTCCACCACTCCAGGGAACGCGCCCTACACACCAAACTCCTTCTTCGACTCAATCAAAGCTCGTATGGCCATCGAAGGCACGTATGCACCCTACGCCAAGCGTCAGGCACACTATGCTCGTGTCTTCGCACGCGACGAGTCACTTTTGCTCCCAGCCGACCTAGACTATTCCAGGGTCCACGGACTAAGCACTGAAGAGCGCCATGCCCTTGAGCGAGTACGGCCTGAGAGCGTGGGCATGGCGAAACGCGTGGAAGGTGTCACTCCCGCTGGAGCGCTAAGGCTGCTCCGGTATGTACGAAAGAGTGGAGCATGGGGAAGTAAAGGCGATAGCGCATCGCCAAAGGACGCCGAGGTAGAACCTCTGGACGATTCTGATGGGAAGCAGGCATTTTCGTCTGCTTTGTGATGATACTGCATGATATATGTTCCTGTGTATAGTATGTCTCTGGAGTTATGGATAGTGGCGTTGATACCAAGGCTTGGAATGTCTATGGCTGATTTTCATGACGGATAGATATAATATATCATTTTCTGAATTCCTAAGCTCCTCTCTTGGATGCGATTTGGACATGAATTTGTCGCTGCAGCAGGGCGGACACGTGACATATAGTTATCTTGCCCAAACCCTTTCGCTGGTCAACCTCAACCTGCCTGAAAACCCCCCTAAAGACTCTTTGGAAACTAGTGTATTGTCTGCCATGCAGCAATGCCTTATGATGTTGATATCAGCTGTACGGTCTTGATGAGAATCGAAGATCGAGTTCTTTTACATTCCCCAAGGCCACTTCATACATGTCTCATCTATCTACGGCCCCTTGATGGCTATGAGGGCTTACATGCCTCTTTCTGTACAATATGACGGAAGATACCTCGAAGTCAGAATCTATCAGACGCTGGCTGGAGCAGGTGGCCGATGTGCAAACTGGGAAAGATTCTCCTATGAGAAATAAACAAAAACGCACAGCCAACCCCGGGCATTCCTGGCTTTCTTCTCCAACACGGCAGAAATCGAAAGCCTGTCGGCAGCCAGGCCAGCAGTCAGTCATGGAACAAAAGCGTGAGTTGCGGCCTCGAAAGCCACGACCAACCGGAAATCCATCTGCGGCACCCCGAAAGCGGAGGCGCCAGAATACGACGGTGGTAAAAAAGGGAGCAGTTCGACCTGCGGCAGGCCGGAAGAGGAAGCAACGGGTATCCACTGGTGGATGAGGGACCTGAAATTGATGATCAGACGTCGAAGCTGTATGACGACATGAGGGCCGATGGAGAAGCTAATATATCACATTCGCATAGCACTTCTCCCATCCCAAACAACCGCGTTCAGTTGCGACTGCTGGAGAGCGCCATCCCGAGAGTCAACCTTCTGTCATTCGTCCGCTCGCAACCATGTTCGGCGGCCGTAACGAATATATTTCGGGAAGTGATCAAGGCTAAGAATCAACCCATGTCGGATAAGATGAAGTAGGTCTCCCACGATGCAACTACAAGGATAAGTTCTGACGTATCGTCTTATTTAGACAGTTTTTGAGAGCTAGATTTCCAGGGGAATTATCTGAGGACTTAGATGATCCCGAAAGCTCTCCCCTTCCCCCTTCTTCCACAGGCGAATCTACCCTCTTTGATACGCTAGCGCAGGCATACGTTGACGTGAACGCCGCCTATACTGACTGTGTAGGTGAGGATATTTGGTGCAGAATGGTTCGCAAAATCTTGAAAACAGCAATGAAAGTGGAACCTGGTAGTGCCAAAACTTCTACCATGCTTGAACTCCTGGAAGCGTGAGTCTCTCGGAATCAATTCAATGCACCAAGACGTTTTTTGCGTTGAGTTAGCTAAATTTCGATATTCAGACAATCGGCTAGGATTTATCCGGAATCGTTAATGCCCCGATTCGATCACCAGGTGCCAGGGAGGAAAGTCGATTTGATTACCATATTCTCCAGGAAGCACCAAGATGTAGGCGGTAGAGTCCAAGCCGTCATTACAGCCAACCCGGGCCTACTTCTGTCTCCCACCGACAATCCACCGTTCGATCACTGCCTACATTTTTTACCCGTAGAAGTCAAAAGTCCGGACGGAAGCCATTACCATTCGAGCCTTCAGCTTGTGACTTGGCTCGTAGCAAGCCTCGAAAAATTTAGACAACTTCGTGCACTGGCCGAAAAAGAAGTGGGCGATCAACACCTAGAGGGTGGTATCCCTTTAATATTTCTCGGTCTCAGCGTAATCGGCCATTTCTGGAATCTGAATGTGGCCGTGAAGACAGACGACGGCACCGTCGTGAGTAATTTTTAATGATTCGACAATTTTGGGGACTCTTACTGACTTACTTTCAACAGACAATGTACGGGCCTGTCCAGATTGGGGACACCACCACGTTTCAGGGCGTAGTGCAGATTGTCAATTCCCTCATCACCCTGAAATCCTGGGGGGAGGACACCTATTGGCCATGGTTAGATTCAAAGATTCTAACTCCTCTCGCTCGAACCGGCACAGAACACGACCAAGAGGGAACGGCAGGCCCATCAGGTCAGTAAGGGTGGCGATACCTTTCCCGAGGCTTTGCAGGAAGTATGACGCTACACAATCTCTCAGAACGTGTGGTGGTATAAGTTCTATGTCTATCGGGACAGTGTGGAGTAGAACCAGAAGGGAATTTTTCGCTGAAGGACACCGCGAAGAGCAATACTCCAGCCTCTATTACTGATGTTTCCGGTGTACTGGCCCAGCAGTCTTCCTCCAGCACCCATTTGCTGCAATTGAAATGTCTCATAGGCACATACCCCCTTAGCTCCTTTGATATTCCTGCATGCTTCGGTGAATTAGGCCTTTCCATTGGCATTGGATGTAAGGGTCAGATAGGACGTGGTTGAGGGTGGCAGTAAGCATCGAAGATAGCCCTTAGAATACAAAAAATGGGTATTTCTGATGCCCAAACCAACTCTAGATGAGAGGCACAATCATTTATCTCCCTACTCTTTACACTCCATTACCCTGTAGCTTACAACCTCCTTCACTGCTTCTTCTCCGTCTCCTTCTTCTCCTCAATCTTCTTATCGATCTCATCCCTTGTCAAGATCCTCACGGCGTCCTTTGAGTACACATAGCTCAGGCCAGACCAGGCAGTCGTCAGTGCAACGAGGTACCTACATCAATATTTAGTACGGGCACTCCATATACCAGATAATAGACCAAAGGAGAAAACATCCTGCCCCTGATGGACAAACAAGTAGGGAAATAAAACAGCAACCCAATTTCCCTATCGGGTTTAGCGCTTCACAAAAAGTGACAAGTAAAAAACATACAACAGCCGGGATTCGCTGGTGGTCACCCACCCAACTACTAGCCGGCCGGCAAGTGGCTTAAGTACGGCTGAGCGGACGGGAAGCCCTGTTTTCCACTTCCTATGGTCGTATGTGCTTGGGTTTATCTTTCAAGGGTATATATCGCGCCCTCTTCAGACCTTTGCTCCACGAAAAGCGAACGCAAGAAGCGCTCTTGCACCACAGGCAGGACGAAATTGAATGGAAAAATAAAATAAAAGACTTACTGTAATCCAATCATCCCCTCGTGCAAGCTGTACGCACTGAGAATCGCCTCAGGCACGACAGGCATAGCCACCGCAGATCCAACGAGGAGCAACTGCAGCGCAGTGTTCACTTTGGAGATCTGCGTTGGCTTAACTTCTGCCGACGGGAGCGAAAAGTCCCAGTACCGCGCCATAGTCTTGGGCGGCGGGAGAGAGATCCATCTGTAGTAAATGGCGGATATCGCGAGGCCAACGTCACGAGCAAGAATAAGTCCGGCGAGCCAGACTAGATAAAGGTTAGCTGCCTTTAAGAGATATCTCGAGGATCGATTGTGGGCTTACTGGGGATCCCCGCCTTCATCGCCAGGGTAATCACGCCCACCGTCATAAGCATCTTATCCGCCATCGGATCGATGACAGTGCCCACGACAGTCTGCTGCTGGAACTTGCGCGCGATATACCCATCGACAAGATCCGTTACGGCGGCATATACAAATAGAGAGAGCGCCATGACGTGATTAGAATTAAGAATGAAGTATCCAACCATTGGTGCAGCGACGAGCCGCGAGAAGGTAAGGATGTTGGGAATGGTGTAGATGTTTTCGTGTGTTGGGATGGGCAGACGAGAGATCAGTGCCGGTTTCTTTAGGCCTCTGGTATCATGTTAGCCCCAGTTATCGATTATTCTCTAGCGGTGCCTGCACTTACGACTGAGATTTCTCGGTATTATCATCCTTCTTTCCCGATGACGGCTCCGAACTCATTAACCTTCTCGTTTGAAGGAGTCCTCCAAACATCGAGCTGCAGACATTTTCACAGTTAAACCATACCCAACCTAACCAAAATACATTCCTCCAAATCACAATAGGGTAAAACGACTCACCCGAGAGTACCACCGCCATTCCTCCCCGTTAACAACCGTACATCAGCCCCCGACTGCCCAGGTAGAGACCCAGTAGCCCCCCTGCGTCCGCAGGCCCAACAAGCTCCACGCCTCCACTGCCCCTGTCTCGCAGCAAGCGATGGCTTCCGCGCCATCATACGCTGCAAAGCACGCACGGGCATCGACGTGAATCGCGATCCAGTAGCATTGACAGACGTAGATAGCCCAGCCAGTCGAAGAATGTACATTGAACCAGAGTTCATCATGACGATCTTCGTTTCAAGTTCTCGGAGGCGCAATCACGCAAGTTTGAGATGTCAGTTTCAAGCTCTGGGTATATCAAGAACGGAGCCTATCCGCGCTGAAAAAAACAAATTGATAGGGAAGTAAAGCCGGTAACGAGTGATTTCTTCCCCTATTCCTCAAGGGAGCTGCATGGTAGACTGAATGCTGGCAAATGAAAAGGGCTTGGACTCGCGTGACGACGCCGTCAACGTCAAGAGAGGGCAATATGGCTATCCCCGCTTATGCATGAAAGAGCAGAAATTAGGGCAAAATAGAAGAAATAGGAGAAAAGCAGAAGAAACAGCTAGTAACTAGAAAATACTTGAGATACAACTCGACAAATGCTAGACGCAGTCGGATATGGGGGAGGTCGAGAAAAAACTGAAAGACGGAGACAGCGTCTTGATTGGTGGAGCTAGACGCGCGCTTGAAGCACCAACGCAACGACGACTCTACCCGTACGTGTGTATCAAATCAATGACAACGGAAAGATGGTGGAAGAGCATCAAGTGTTTCTTGTGGGGTTGCTGCTTGAAGTTATTAGCAGACATATCATCGATAACTACAGTAGCAGTAGCATGCATTGCAACAGTACCCGAAATCGAACTCCATCCAAAGCACGAGCAATACACTCCAGCCTACTACATCAGTAGAAGAAGGCAGATTGAATTTCCATGCATATTAAAAAGGAAACTAAACAGTACCTAACAATAAAGCCAAAGAGCCACCAAACCTCCTCCCATGCTCCCAGCTTGCCCCTGGAACACAATATAAAAGCAAAAGACCTCAAATTAAAAACATCAGATTAGCCACCTAATTATCCTAAACCAAACGAGGAAAAAAGAGACATGCAAAACACCTGATAATAATTACCCTGGAAAGCTGCAGTCGCCTTTTTTTTCATCCTCCTTGTCCCTTTTGTATGCGCCTCTTATCCTTTTTTTTTTTTGATTCTGATTGCACGTATAGGCATCGCATGTACGTATCAATCTGGATTGTCCTGCAGCCCCTTCAGAAAAGAATTGGTAGAAGCAAGAAATCAAAATGTCAAAAGTACCGCCAACTATAGCAAACTTGAATCAACTCGAAAAGTGTGAAGCAGAAGACCAATCCCATCCTTGACAAAAAGACCAAACGCAACACTCCAAACTCTGCTTTTTTCCTGCAATTTCGCCAGAGCTGGGATGCAGTATGAATAAAACTAACGCAACACAGTGCAGAGGGAGGAAACTGCAAGCCTTGAGCAAAACTGAGGCGGTGGGTGCTTAAATACATATGTACGAGGTGTGGGGTTGACCCGCAAACGTATTACCGTGAAGACAGACAGGGACTCCGGACGGGGGGAGAACTTCGAGGACGGGCGGGCAAAGACGTGGAATGTCATGGGGTAGGCCCAGGATGTCGAGAAAATAATAACAGAAGAACAGAACGGTTCATTAACATGGGGAAAAGGACGAAAAAGCATCAACCAAGCAATTGGGATGGATGGATTACAAATAGTTGGTTGGAAACGAACGAAGGAACTAACAAGCAAGGATAAAAATAAAATATAAAATGTGCTTGCCAAAGTGAAAAAAGCCCCCCCATGCTCACTTGCGACCGTGGTATGTCTCATCCATTTTATTTCCGGCTTTCTCCCTTCATCCAACTTGCGCCTGCCCAGTCCCTCCTGGACCCCACGATTGTTGTGCTCCTTGATAAGTTGGTGGCCCGCTAGAGGGACCTCCAACAAAGTAATGCGGTGACTGTTGCGGGGGTGGCGGCTGTTGTTGTTGCTGTGGCTGGGGTGAGGCATTAGAGATGGAGGACTGGCGTTGATGCGGTTGAGGTGGCTGCTGCTGTTGTCTGTCTGTGCCATTATAGTATGGCTGGGATGTAGTAGCGGTCGAGTCTCTTCTGGCAGCAGTGTCGTAGCTAGCCTGGTTTGCAGCACGTTGGTCGACAGGCTGGGGCGGGTTGCCTTCCATCCCAGTAGGCACACTGAAGCTGCCTCGAGAGTACGGTCCTGGAGTCGAGCTATTGGGGTCGACAGAGGACGAGCCATCTGGCTGCACATTACGTCCTGGTAGGGATGGCGTGCGATAGAGAGGGGGCTGGCCAACTTGTTGAGGCGGCGGGCGACCAACACCACCCATCCCGGGCGGTAGGTGCGACATAGGTTGTCCCATGGGATCATAGCTGGGAGGGTATCCCGGCGGGGGTCTGAAGGCCGAGTACTCTTCCGTTTTCGGAGGCATCTCAGACTGAGGCGCCGCTGGATTCGGCATATAAGGACCGGGAGCAGGATGTCCCTGCAACGAAGCGTAACCAGGCATTGAACCCGGATGTTGAGGATGACCGGGATAGCCTGGCATTGGATAATAACCCGCGCCAGGAGGCATGCCATACCCTTGGGCAACCATCGGCGGTCGATATCCGTAGAGAGCGGCCTGGTGGGGATCCGTCTCCTCCGCATTGCCCGACTCCAAGTCGTCAATTGGGGCACGGAAGCTCTGCTTGGTCGTGAGCTCCGCACGCGGTCTGATATACTTGAGAGACTCCACCATTGAAGGTGGATTGAGCACCCCGCGAATCACGTCGTCCACACTATAGTATGAAACTAGATGATGAGTCACGCCGGACACTGTCACACTCATCGTCTTCTTCACAAGTCCATTCTCCTTGAACCCGTATGAATCCACCAACGAACCCACGAGCGCCCGTTCCAACTCTGTTTGCGCAGATCGTTCGCCATAAGCACCGGTCGTTGACGCCGTGGTCGTTGGCGAGTACGTCGAGCCGTTGCTCTCGGCCTGTGGCCGTGGGTATGGTTCTCCAGCACGCGCAGTTGGCGTCGGCCGCCTCACTCCCTTCTTCATCGCTCGCTTCTTCTCTCCGGGCGGGAAGGGTTTGTCAAGTTCGCGATAGACCAGAAAGTTGCCTAAAATGCGACTCGGACTCCAGGTGACACCGTCGGTCCATCGTTTGATCCCCGACGCGTTCTCCTCGTAGATAAAGATGCTACCACTCCGTACCAACTGGCCCCGCTCTCGATCGTGGGGCCGTCGCGGGACATGGTGGAGGACTCCTGTGAGGCAAGCTTCGAAGAGGATCAAAGCATCTTGCGTTGTAGCGACATACCCGGTGAACGTAGGTTCTAACACCGCAGCTGTACCGTTGCCCATGGCTGATAAGATTGACGGCCGCGTCGGGCGCGAAACCGTCTCGAAGCTTTGATTCGCAGAGTTAGGATGCAACGGGGTAGAAAGTAAAGACAAAAGAGGGTTGAGAAAGCTGTAAGGGCAAGGTTTCCTTTTGCACGCGATGGGGCGAGGCAAACACTAAGAAACAAGCTTGTAAGGCTTGGAGCCCGTGAGTTTCGTTGAAGAACCCTAGTCAGAGCTGCGCATCCAATGTATGACGTGACAGATCGGGGGGAGGAGGGGGACTGGAAAGCGAAATCGTTCTTCGGTACGGCGCGTGGCAAGTCGTTGACGAAAGGAGCTTATATGATTTCTTAGTCAGAGAAAGTTAAGGGAGACAAGGCCATTGAAGAGGGAGAGCTTCTCAAGGCTGAGGATTGACATGGGAGAGAAGCGATTAGCTCAAACTCTCGCGACGATTGGCTTCAATATAAGTTTCTTAATTCGCCTGGGACGGATTTCGCCACGATGACAGCTTCAAGTGGGCGGATGGAGAGAGGTTGTTGTTGAGGAGAGAAAAAAGGACGAGTGGGCGAGAAGAAGCGTCAGAGGGGAGAGGAGCCAAGGGAAGGGATGGATGGGGCCTGGGCGGGGCTTAGTCAGCCCCGCTAGCGAAGCAGCCCACCAAAACGTGAGAGGCAAGGGGAGAGGAAAAAGCAACGACAGACGCTGAAGAAGAAGACAGACAGAGACACAGTTCCAAAGACAAGCAAAATCCAGGGAATGGGGCATGATACGTCGATGACGGCCTCAGGGGCAGCCGGATTGGTCTCTTTTCCCCCTTTTCTTTTCACGCCAAAGACGGACTGAGACACAACACCACACTGACGCAGCCTTGAGGCTTGAAGGACGTTACGAAGAGCAGCACAAACAACGGCTGAGGTCAGAGTGGGCCAGCACAATGAGTGCGTTTCAATAATGTGGCTCAATTGGGCAAATGATGGCAAGAAATGGCAGTCTCCCGTTGGTCGACCTATCGGTAATTATTCGCGGTGGATGACGATATCGGAACTAATGATGGCCTCCTCCTCATCGTGGATTCGTGGTCAGAGATCGGGGCAAAGGAGGCTTGGATTGGCAGGGAGTAGCCTGGGCCTCTGGGCCATTGACGTTGTCGACCCGCGATCTGGAACGCTGACAAGAATGCCCTAGCCAAGGATCCTACTGATGACGAACCGCAGGCTGATGATGTCCCGCATGTCTCTTCTGAGCAGCCAGGCGAAATGCAACCACATCACACAGAATCACAGTCCCCTTCCTGTCGCAACGGAGGACTCGAGGCGATCTCGAAGGAGAGCCTTGCAGCATCAAACCTGGTTGGCTCGTGCATCAGAGATTGAGATTGTGGACACGCACACCAAACCCTGCAAAAAGAAAACAAAAAAAAAGCAAAACGCAATTGCAGCACGCCAGCAGCTGACCTAAAATCTGCAGAATGACCAGGATCGGAACGAGGACCAGGGGATCAGCCCCATACGGGCACAGACTTGCGGTGATTTTTCCTTAAAACGTGGATCCTGGGTCATTAGCGTGGCTTTTGGTGGCGAAAACCGGTGAGGGCGGAGCAAAATCGGTCGGTCGATGACGAAAACGGAAAAGCTCCTGAAGGTGTCGAACAGACAGTCGAAAGAAAGAAGAGAGGGGGACCTTGACGGGCAACAAGAGTTGCAGATGGGACGCCGGCCTACATTCACATACAATCATCACTGTCGTCACCGGGAGCCCAGGGCGTTGTTCAACGACGACTTGGAGGCTCTTCCTACTCGTAACTTCGGAGAGCATTTCCCAAACATCTGTTTCAAGCCAAGCGCTACCCGGAAATCAGGATCGGGAGCCAACTCAAAACACATCATTTCTCGTAATACCAGTGTGACGGTGTGTCACTTCATCGCCAGGCGTTTTCTCTGACATCCTCTCAGACAATTTCATTCTTTTCCAGGCGCCACAAGGGCGTCGGAATCACGGAGCATCAACACCCACCCTGCCTCGCTTCTTTGTTCTCCTTCCGATCTCTTCGATGGACTCCTTGCCGTGGCCAATCGACACGACTCTTTGCAAAGGAGCACATTTCATTTCTTGGCATTGGGGTCAGCGAATCATTGACGTGAGTGCCAGTGAGCCGAATACGGGAGCCTGCAGAAGACTATTTGCTTGGAAGGACTTCCAGCCAAGCAACAACTTACAAGGTTGCCCCAGAACTCGACGGGGCAAGACCAGAAAGAAGGGAAAAAAAGAAAAACAAGCCTAAAATTAAGCATGATTGAAATCGAACCTGGGCAAAGTTATTACGTTGGGGCGGCGTGTTTCGATCCATGCTGCTCTTGCTCGGCTTTTTCCCTTGAGATGTAACCACATGGGCGGCAGCATCATCCTGCAGAAGAGTGGGATGTCGCTGATTACAGGACGTTTTTGCTCGTCTTTAAGAAAAGGGGGAAGACGAGGCCGGCCAGGCCAGGCTGCCAGTACCCTCCATCCTGTTTGGCCAGGGTAAGACAGCGCTCGTGGAGTGGCAATGCAAACTTGCCCGCAGGGAAGCGAGGTACGATTCCTCGTGGTGCCTTCTTCAGATCTCAGAAAAAGGTTCAAACTTCGAGTACGACATCTCAACGCAAAAACTCAATCTCCACGTGGATATCTGTTTACCTTCGATGAGTTTAAAATGTTTAAATTTATTCTTAGTCGTGATGAAGAGTGAACTTGCCGCCTTCCACTCCAACAACTTCTTCAGCTTGGGATGTCTTGCATCTTCCAAGGGGGACAAACTTTCTCGTCCTTCCTCGAAGCATGCAAATCCCGAATCAACTCAATTACCACGGGGTTCCGGGTGTTCCGACCCATTAGCTTTGATCAGGGAATCAAGAACAAGCATTCTCAAAAATTCAATTGCCAGCCAGAATCAAGGCGAGGGGAGCATATCTGAAACTTTGGACCTGGCATGTGGCGGTGTCTTCAGTCCCAGCTCAAAAACCAACCAGCAGTTGACTGCGATGTTCGGGGAAAACTCGTCAACACCGGCGTCACCGTCAGTCACATCGGGCAAATAATTATGGACGGGGTCTGCTTGCTTGCATGTCATGCTCGAGCCTGTGTTCCTTTTCTTCCGGTGCATCCGTGGCAGAAGACATCAATGACTAGAATTATTTCTCAGAGAACATGCTGAACAAATCTCCTCGGACCGAACCAGAATCTGTGTCTGACACATGATGTTTATACAGGTCGCAGCTCATCCGCGTTTTCCGCGGCAAATCGGCAGCCCTCGTGGCCCTCATGGTGGCTTCAGCCTCGCCTTCTTTGCTGCCTGCATGTGGTCTGAAAACTCCGAAGCGGAGGGCAAATGGCCGTTTGTGAAACCAATGCATGATGGCCATGATGCCGCGATGATTCTGATCAAGGCTCACCTCTTCCATCACGCTGGGAGAAGCCGCAAAACGCCAAAGAAAAGGCCCAAATACAGGCCCCATTGGCCGATTGGCCCGTGAACCGTTATATGACGATTCGTTCTTCGCATTTCGTCTCCAAACGGACAAGAATATCCATGTCAGCGTTCCCCTGGGTCATCATTACGAGTACACCGGTGCTTCTCTCTCGTGCGACAAGTCTGACCAGACCGCTCTGGCGTGCGTCGCCGGTTGGTTTCCCGCGTGTGCAGAGCACGACAAAATCCCGGGTGTCCTTCCGGAAACGGAGAATGTTCGGCGGCCACTGATTTGCTCGCAGTTTATTATTTTGACGATCCATGACAGCACGTTGCTCGAACCGAGAATGATGCCTTGAAGAAATATGTGGGGAGCGATATCGCTCTCATGGTGGTTTCTGGTTTGTTTTTCTGCGACCGAATCATCGGAAACTGATCGCCAATCTTCCGAAAAAATAAAAGAAAGGAAAAGGAAAAGAAAATAATTGACAATAATGCTAGCGGGAAAGTTTGCAGGGACGCCTGAGTGGCCTTCCTCGTTACACCCATGCCCAGCACCAAGCGGCCAAAGGGGACAAGGCGTGCGCGTGCGAAGGGCAACAGAGAGCAACACGATGGCACACCAACACAAAGTGCGATGCGTGGCTTTGGACACGGTCACCTCCGTCAGGCCAATCATTCAGAAGGGGTTCTCGCCACGATGCAGCAGAAATAATACTCCAACGAACGATTGACAAGGAGCTCTGCTGTCTCCATTCCTACCTTTCCTTTTGGGTTAGGACGGTGTCATCATCCTGCATTATCAGATTCGAACTAAGAGCCACTTTTTACCCACTCAGCTACTTTGAGAGAACACGAAGCCTCTGTCCCGAGAAGGAACCAGGAGACAGGTTGACGGTTTGTTTCGCACCAAAGAAGAATACGAGAAGCTCGACTGTCAACCCCGGCCGCGCTAATCTCCGTCAAGAGATCTGCAGAATCTCGACAATGCCAGATGGAAGGTTAAGCGAGGGATGAAAGTTAATCGGAGAAGAAAAGCAAAAAAAAAAAACGAACAAGCCTGTTCGACAATTTCTTCTCTGGATTGGAAAAATTCTCGACAGCTCCCCCGCAATGCGGCACGCAGAAACAAGGGAAGGGCAAGATCAAAAACCACCCAACCGAGGACACAGGAAGAGTCGGGCCGGGGTGAAGGTCGCCAACCCTAATCAGTGATTGACAGATCGACGGGAAAATTCGAACCACTGCCATGTTTCCATCCTCGAACGGTCAAACCCTCGGATCCATCTTTGAACCGGCTCATTCTTCGGTAAAACAAGGTTGGTACCTTAAATCGACCTCATGGACCCATCTTGCTTGCTGGTCCCTGTGTCAATCATCGTTATGGGTATTCTGCTGTGGACAGAAAGTCTAGCTTTCATTCCCTCTTCCTCTCAAGCGCAGAATCCCATCAAGAATCAGATCAGGGTCCGACCGCCTCGAAACAATGCAACCCGTTGATATCATTTCGTGGGCCAATAAGCAAAACATTTACCCCGGCCCCCAGTCTGCAGAAGGTTTAAAAAGAAAACCAAATCGATCGTGCAGGGGGCGGAAAAAAGACAAAACAAAAAGTCAAAAGCTGAAGAAACGCCAGCATGGCTCCCCGGACCAGGTTACATGAGGAAGGAGGCCCATCCTCCTGTCGATCCATGCACGGTAAAGAAGGAAAAAAAGTTAGAAACTGAGTCGCTGGGATGCATCATGCAGGATGGGGTCGCTGCCTTTTGACTTTCGATGGCCGAGTTTAACGGAAATTTCTTTCCCTCCAGTGACAGGGATTCGTGAAGAAACGGGTTTCCCGCGGTCAACTTTTGATACCAAGGAAGTTCAACGGGAATTTGATTTCAATTTCGCACTCGAAAGGAATTTTGGCTCTCTTTCTGGAAGAGTAACTTTGGTTCTATTCCTAGAGCACGCGGTCTTCAGCGCTATGAAATACGGAGCATCTCAAATAAAAAGGTATCAACCAGCTTCCGAAAAAGGGACCAATATTGAACGGCCCATGGTGTTCGAGAAACCAAAAGAGCAATTAAACCGCGTTATGAAACCTAGCAGGGCAAGTAAAAAGGGGCATATGCCAGGACCCAACAGAAGTCGTCCCACTCTTCAAGCATCCTCAAATGCAAACCACGGCCTCAGTCCATCCTTATACTCGGGTGCGGGGAGTCTCATCGGAACAGGTACTTTCTGTCCAAAGATCCGATCGAGATCACTGCCTTTGGCAGCAGAGCCTGTTCCAGCTTCATGATCACCGGCTCGAATCGGGATGATGACGCCGCATTCATAATTTCTACAGTTCAGCTTCGGCTGCGTGGTTGCTCGGTCAAGGACGAGACGGCCCCTAGGTTGGTGTTAGTTTAATTACGAGCCGTTGGAGTAGGTAGGGTGTTACCGACCATGCACTTTCTGATAGATTGGCACTCCCTATATATGCCCAGCCGCGACAAGACGGGTTGCTCGCCTCGATAGTATCTCCCTCCGCGGGTCTCACGAAGAGCATCTGAATATAAGTGAACCGAGTGACCTAGCTAGTAAAACTGGCCATGGGGAGTGCATACCTTACTATGCATCAGGATCCTACTTCGTCGACTTTGGTTATCCCGCATTGTATGTCGTGGGAAAGTTGCCGAATTGTACCATTTCGACTGGAAGCAGATCGTACCGGCTCCTCCGGTGCCGCCTCTGGATTCTTGCACGGTTTTCAGAGATGGGAAGTACACGGTAAAATTGTCTTGCCAGTCCTGGCCATCGTTCAGAGAGACTGTTACGCCCCATTTGGTCGCGGGGAGTTTCTTCGAGGTACGCAGGGCGAGCTCTCGGAGTCCAGTATCTCCTAGAAAAGGTGTTAGTTTTGTAAACGGGGAATTCAAATGTATAACTTACCCTGCGCTGCAAGATACATACACCGCATGAATTGGTCGTTCAGGGAGCCGACGGACGAAGTCTGCGTATATATTAGCGTATTTCAAGACAAGGAAGGTATGAAAACATACTATGTAATCTAGCTTCAAGGCTTGGGAGGTTTGCAGCCCCAGTTTGTCGATGGCCCTCCCGAGGCCGCAATGCCCCGTTCTACCCCAGTCCCCACCTGTGTGGGAGCCACCGCTAGGCTTTGTGAGATATAAAAAAAGCAAAATATACGGGGAATGATCAAAACTTACATTGTATGAACAAACCCAATGTCTTTCGTCTTATTAAAATCGAACCCTGCTAGCTTTGCGATGATATTCTCATGCAATGCGGAGGCTTTGAGGAAGTAAATCAATTCATCGTAAAACGCAGTCTGCTCGTCGTCTGCTGAATTTGCCGCTTTTCGAGGAAGATCTATTAAGAATACAATCTATAAGATAATTAGTAACAAAGCTCATAGCTTGCCGAAGCCGACATACTCATACGTACATTTTCCATAAACCCACCCTGTTCTCCCCAGTCGTACGGCACGAGATTCGCACTCGGCACAACAATACGCAGATGATCCGGGTAGAATAGGAGCATCAGCTTTGAGTGCATGCAGTTAACCTGCGGTCCCATGGGGGGAAAGCACAAACGAATGTTGGAGACATTCTCTGTATCTTGTTCCAATTCGTGTTTCTTCATTAAATGTCAGCATCAGGATCCACATAAGCTACAGGTCTTGTCCAGTCTCACCGTGGCTTCGTCCTTGGCTCCCATAATCAGAAGAAATCTGGTCTTGACAATATCGAATTTCGAAAACAACCAATCCATATCCCACTGAAATGAACTTAAAACCGCAAGCTCGAGATCGGCCTTCTGAACAACCTCTTCGATCTTGATATCAGACTCGCGATTGAAATTAAACGCCCAGGTCTTTTTGACGGCTCCATTTGGAAACTGTAAAGGTGGAATTGTCGGAGTATGAGGCGCAGACTTTGATAAAAGAGGGCTTTTGGGAGCAGAAGCTTTCTTTGGGATGGCCGTAGAACCAGCGGGTTTGGGCTTTGCCATCTTCGACTGTCTGGAGGGAGACGGCGAAGTGCTCCCATCCAGTTTCCTCTTCTTCGCTAACCTTGCAAGCCTCTCTTCTTCTTGCTTCTTGCGATCCAGCCCAAGGATACCGTAAGTCGAGCCTTTATTCAAGGTGCTTACGTTTTGCGACAGTGGCCCTTCTCCTTTCCCATGGAGGCTAGAGGTGCCTGATACAGGTCTTTTTTGCGGAGGGGTCAAAACAGATGCTTGATCTTGCAGTGATAGATCAATCGCTGCTTGCAAACTCGGATCATCTCCCAAGTGACCCGACTTGTCGACGGGGGTGCGAGAGCCATCAGAGTCACCAGTGAGATCCACAATGCTATCTTCCAGCCCACTGGACCTGGACGAAGACATTCTCGACTCTCTTAAAGACGCAGCTATGGCCTGTTTCACGTCTTCATCTTCTTCCAGGTTAAAAGGATTCATTGTGTAGTATTTTGGCTCGCGCCAGATATTGCGACAGATAGGAAGCGGTACCCTCTGGTGGGAAGCAATATGGCGAAATAGATTTCGACACTGTGACGCTTTCATATGAGCTTGAAAGCAATGTCTGTTCTCAGATCTCGCTCAGGCCTCCATCTCGTGGCCAGGAGCTTCAACCGGAATTGGCACGGTTGCAAGGCAGCAGTGTAAAGGAAAAGTAAGCAATCGAGTATAAATCTTCAATGTACAGCTTCTGAATGATAGAGAACTTAGGAATGCTGGGCTTCTGTCCTTGAAGTTGTTGAGCGATGGTCGTCGAAGTAAACAACCAAAGTGAACCTGATATCACGTGCTCACACTAAAAATGGCTGACTGAGCATGATCGACGTCATGCCATCTCCGCGAGAGAGGCGACAGCTTAAACATCTAGTACCGTGACTCTATCTGAAGACTGAGTTTGCGGAACTGAGGAACCTGGAAGTCTTGCTATGGTGTTCCAACTTCATCCAAAGCCGTATGCGGCGCTGCTGCAAGCAGAATCAAATTTAGGCACGGCGTGTCTTGCCTGCAATCTTCACACAGAAACGCACTAGACCATACAGCAGACCACAGAATTCGATGCAATGGGCTGGAATTCCAAGCCTAAAGGGCCACAAAAAGTCCTGGTTATTGGTGGCGGGCCGTCAGGAATGGTATGCGATCCCCGCTAGCAGCAATTGCTTTAGGGTGATTAGTATCTTGAATTCAGCATCCAATTTACTGGAGAGCGAATGTCAATGACAACATTCATTCTAGGCATGCGCAGCTACTCTCGCGAAGGAGCCTGATAAGTTTGCTGTCACTCTACTCGAACGAGCCCCTGCGCCTGGAGGACAATCTACCTCTGTGCCGATCGACGGTGCCAAGTATGGCGCGGACTGGGTAAATAATGCAGCTCAGGGCGGGACGGGAATGCTCCGTCACATATACAAGTTTTTTCGGCAGTATGGCTATGAGCCAAAGGAGGTAAAGGTGCAGGTGTCATTCGGGAACTCTATAGAAACGTTCTGGACGAACATGTTCCCGTCCCCGCTGCGAGACCAACTTGCCGGCGAGATCAAGAGATTTGGGCAGATGCTTCGGCTAGCTCGCTGGTTCCCGCTGTTATTTGAGCCGATGTCCGTGAGGGAATTCCTGAAACTTTTCTGCTTTAGCCCGGAGTTTGGCAATAAGATAGTGTATCCGATGCTATCTGTTGTCCTCTCAATCGGTAACCGGACCGAACATGTTCCTATGGGTCTCATCCAAACATTGTTTGCAGACCCAGACCAGAAGCTCTGGGATTATGACCCAGTTTCCTTCGTCCCATATCATTTTGACCGGTTCGCATTCCCGAATCTGTCTCGTTTTTATTCTGATTGGGCAGCGGATCTTCGCGCAAAGGGGGTAACTATCCGGCTCAATACGCAGGCATTGAGGCTACTTCAGCGGGATAAGTCCGGTATAATCGTCGAGACTCGTCAGATGGATAAAGATCCCAGGATAACCGAAGAACGGTTTCAGGACCGGATCGTGACAGCTCGATTTGACAAGGTCGTCATCTGTGTCCCGGGAGAAGAAGCTGAGCTGATCCTGGGAGACAAAGCTACCTGGCGAGAGAAGTTCGTTCTCAGAGGTGTAAGATTCTATGACCACATTTCAGTTCTGCATTCAGATCAGCAGTATTTCGAGAAGCAGTACAAGCCCCATTTTAGAGAGGAGCTTTGTTCGACACCACGCACAGAGGATGATGAAAACAAAATCCGATTCGCAAAGGGCGAAGCAGGCGTCGAGTCAGGGTTTCGGCCGGCATATTGCGCATACGCCTACAGCTCCAAGCCGGATAAGTATGAGATGGCCTTTGATTGCACGAATTTCCAATATCAGTTCCGAACGGAATCCGGGCCTTGCCAATTACCCGGCGACCGGCACGTATACCGGAGCCATTACATGGGGGAGGAGCTAAAAGATCTGTGGACAATTGATCAGATTGATGACGCCAAAATCATCACGAAAAATTGGTGGCGCCATCATCTCTCGAGCCGCAGTCATTTTTACAGGGTCGCCCGCGGAATGAAATATATTAATGGGAAAAAGAATATTGTCTATGCAGGAGCTTGGACACTTGGTATAGTAAGTCCGTTCCTCTCCCAGAGAGGAGTATATCTCTAACAGAGCCCTGAAGAACAGCCTCGAGGTCGCCTGCGTATCTGGCATTGCCGCTGCCTATAGCCTGGGAGCACAGTATGAGCATTTTGACGACTATGCCGACCGTAGCTTTTCGCACTATTTGTCGACTGCCCATGGGAAAAAGTTGAGCAAGAAAGCGAAATTTGGAACACCACCAAAGACGGCCACGGGGTCTACCGGATCTACCGCTTGACCTCGCTCCTTTTGCCAAACAAAGTGTTAAATATCTCTAGTTGGAGCACAGACAATAGATTTGGTGGCTGATTGTGATTTGGTCGTTCGCAGCAATGGATATGGCGCCTTGGAAGTTGGAAGCATGAGAATAGGTATGGATAGATGTGCCGATTTCTTTAATGTAGCGCGTTGCTTAGCTAGCGCCACAAACCCGGGTGATTGTTAGCATTTCCAAGACACAATTTTGCAAGGCATCATTCCACCATCGCATTATCCGTCGAGAAGTGTCCCGTTTCCGCGCTTTGGGCTGTGAAATCAGTATATTCCGAGGCCTGGGCCGAAGTAGGTTGCTGCTGCTCGCTGGATGGAAAATGTAAATGTCTCCAGTCTTCAATCTCTTCCGTAATACACTTCAATCGATCCCTTATACTCTCCACCGCATAGCTTCCTAGCAGTAATCTCAACGGCGGGTATGAACAATGGCCCAGCTGCCAGACCAGCTCCGCGACCTTCACCGCACTGGTGGGCTGCTTGTCACCCAGCCACTGCAGCACCCTCTTTGCATGTGCGGCCGGAGCTGTAGGGCCACCATACGGCGTGCTAGCGGGCTTTATCAAGAAATGACCAAACGCCGGTAACGGCGAAGACAGATACTGTTCCGTCGCCGGGATTCCCGGAGGGGCATCAAAATCGTCCCTCCGGCTGTGACCCGGCTCCACCAGCGTCCCCTTGATGTTAAAGCAGTCAATCTCGTAGAGCATACTTTCAATCAGGCCCTCAACTGCGTACTTTGATGCGCAATAGGGACCCAGACCAGGAACCCCCAATGCACCAGACGTAGAGCTAAATATCACATATCTGCCCGCCATCCGCTGCCGGAAATGCGGCAGGGAGCACTGCACGATGTTCAGCGTTCCCATGAAATTCGTTTCAAACTGATTGCGTATGTCGTATTCTTCCTGATCTTCGCATGCCCCGATGACGCCGTACCCAGAGCAATTGGCGATGATGTCGATACGGCCAAAGTGCTCGATGGTCCTGTCAATTGCGGCCTGCACCGTCTCTCGAGCACGCACGTCGCATAGTAATCCAAGACAGTTTTTATTCTCAGCTTGTAGGCGTGCCATGCTTGCGGCGGAGTTCTCGAACGTGCGACCCACGGCTGCGACGAGGTCGCCGTGGGCGAGGGCGGATTTCACGAGCGAACGTCCCATGTGGCCGGTTGCGCCGAAGATCTGAAAACAATTCGCCTCATATTAGCTCCTGAATCTTTTATACTGGGGATAAGCGTGAGAAGAATCTTGCATACAAGCCATATCAGCTGTTTGGATGGGTTCTGTGGCCCTGGGGGGTTCGTCGTTGCGGGGAGTCGGAGTCTTGCATCGCGAGAGGTTGAGGGAGGGGAGGCAGCGCTGGCAGGTTGTGCGTCCATGAGAGTCTCACGGAGCTATAATGATTACTTTCTACCGTCAAGGAGGGGTGGTTGTGCCATTTGGAGTGGCCAGTTCGACATTATTGTGGTTCAGGCTCAAGTCGCGATGAAGGTTGGTCGTTGAGGATTGACCCGAAGGTCTGACTTACACCAAGAGCATGAGAGCATAGACTGACGGTCCCTTGCCCCGGAATTCTTGTTATATTTAATGGAAATATAGTACGATTGACATCGCCTGGGCTACCCAGTTCGCGATATTAAATTTATTGACCATTTGTATCATGACTCCATATTGCACATGTAACTCCAAGCCATCGAACGCCTTTATAAAAGTGAACAGAGCGTGTTACCGGTTCACTTCCCTCCGAAGTCTGCCCGCGGCAGTTGCTGCGCTTGGTTCAGGCCAATTTCCAACGGCATCGTCGACCTCTTCCAGGAACGTAGCGCTGTTATGAACGCATGTCCCGCCCAGTACAACCCGCACGCCTGGAGTGCTGGCATTAACCTGAGCAACCATTTTTGCTTCTTCATACGTCGTTCCGCCGACCATAAAAATGATGATATCCTGAGGTTTATCTCGCGTATGCCCGCCACCCTCGAGGAAAGGGTACTGCAACTCCTTTAACCGGCCTTTGATGAGATTTTGAATTGTGGCCTCGAGGCGCGGCGAATGTTGTGTGTACACGTTTTCAACGCCTTTGAGGCCTTTAAATCGATCCCGAGCTCCAGTTAAGAAAGATGCTGACTCGAATAAGTCGGAGAAACCTCCAGCTACAGGAGGGGCTTGTAAGGAGTGGTGATATGCTAAGAGTTTCGGAATGATGTTGATCCTATATGGTGGAACGTTCCCGGCGGCTGTAAGCAGGTCAATCAGAACAGGAAGCGCATTAGATGGGTGTCTTTCGTAACGGATGGCGTAGAGAGCAACCAAACGGAGTTTATTCTCAGCTGTAACCGCTGGTGATTGAATGAATCTCTGAAGAGCCTAACCACGATCCGAATAGGTTAGATACGCATATGTTAATATCCGACTTGAAGAACTAACCTTCAGATCGTTCGAATGGTTTTCATTACAAGCCAAACTCTGTTCAAGTTCGCTCACATCCAAAAGATCGTGCTCTCCCACCTTTCTGCTCAGCTCGCCGACAAGAGTAACATGCTTGCTGACATTGCCGGATAATTTTCGAAATTCAGGGTAATCCTCGACAAACCGCTTCATATCGGCGATCGATTCAATGCTCATGTTATTTTGAGTCTTTGATTGATATTGCTCCACATATTCCTTGATGCTGCCTCCAAGATCCCCAAAATTCATGTACATGTTCTTCTTGAAGAAGGCGTCTTGATCTTGCGATACAACAATTTCCTTCAACTCTGGTCGAATATCTGGAACCTCACTAAGATCGACTCTCCCATTATGAATTCCCAGCAATTCATGGACCATGGCTTGGTAGGTCCATTGATTTAAAAGGGGCGTAATCGGGTCATCACGTCGATCGAGGATGAGCAAAATCGGAGGGGTGTCTGCTTTTCTGAAATTGAATAGCTGCTCTTCCTGGGTGAGCTGATACCGGACTTCGGTGGCAAGCTTCTTGGCCAGGAGGCTGTTCTTCTCATATCGAATTAGGGGATTCTTCTTCAGTGACAACAGCAACGCAATCACTCCTTCCGTTGTCCTTTGAAGCGCATCCGTATTCCATAGGTCAGGGCTGTGGCTCCATATCCTCTGTTTTGGAAAGCCAAGGTCGAGGGAGCACAGATCGGGGTTGATAACTAGAAAGTCGGCGAAATGTTCCTGGACCACCTTGACTACCTCATTATCATCCGCCTCTGCCAATCTCTCTAACGACGACTTGCGGACGATGTTACTAAAGTAGATGTAGTATTCGCCGTATTTTGGGTCTCGTAACTCATCAATGAGGAACTGTATAGAGTCGGGTGACGGGCGAACAAAACATAAGCATCTCAGATGTCGCATCTTCTCGCGCGACTGGTTATCAAGACGGTCGATGAGGTAAACTTCATGGTTCAAAAGGGCGGACTGGGTCATTGCGCTCGAGACAATGGGGACCTAGGACCTCGTTAGTCACAGCCGTGTGCGCCAGAGGTTCACAGTTCCCACGGTCTCACTGTCAAGCAGCAATATCTTCATTTTAGCAGCCGAGGAACCGGGAGTCGACGGGTCTCCGGCAGACACCATCTTCGAGATGTAGCCTGAAACTGAGGAGACGACGTCCATTTTGGCTGTCCGTTCCAAGCCGCTTGTTAATAGTCAACCATATACAAAGTAGTCTTCAGCTGCAAGTCGCTGAGCTGGTAATCAAAGGAAAACCAGAGATATTGGAGTAGAAACCGTGCTGTCGCTGTTCAACACTCTGATGGAGCGGATGGAGCTGACCTCAGGAGCCAAGATAGTTATCACGTGAGCGACAGTGGTCTTACGTCATGCGTCCTTCCAAAGCCCCTGAAGAAGCCCCTGACATCCGAATACTGTACCAGCAATCGCAGGGAAATTTCAGCAAAATGCCCTTGATGATGGTGTACGATACTGTGTGAGGGCGTTTCGGCTGAAAATGCGCAAATTTAAAGTTGGGTTAGTGAGCATTTATTAGTACTAAATACATCATCTGAAGAGGAGAAGAGAAGTAGCAAGGAAAGCCGGATGTCTTTTGAGAACTGGCACGCTTGACAACACTCACCTTGAACATGTGCGCTCGCCTTGGAAGCGGCAAAATATCTTCTGAAGGGCCGAGTTCGTGAATTGCAGGTTGCATGCTAGAGTCATAGTTTCGCGTGTTCGCTCTCGAATAGGTCGTTTACCTATTGTGGCCTTTTAGCCGGACCGCTTCAAAGACAAATCCAATGATACCTAAAGACTTGGTGATTACTTTGCGAGAAAAGTACGAGGGACACTTGAGCTCTAATGTAGTGGAGATCAAGAACAGAAATTTGCGTAAGTATGATATCCCCCCGAGGTCCTGAATCGAGGCAAATCTGACGGAATCGCGGAATTTCTAGCAGCTGTTCAAGGCGAGACAATATTCCAGGTGAACCATGGCTTGCATCATACGCTAACTAACGAAAAATCCAAGATTTAAAAATAACAATCAAAAGGACTATATTCTCAAAACCCAAGAGCTTTTCAATCTCGCGTCCTTTCCGACTGACCGACGAAGGGAGGACTTTGAAAGCTATTGTTACTGGTGGTCTGTCCAAATGTCGAAATCCTGAGAATAACTTCTGTCCATCGGGTGGATTTTATCATTAGCCCGTGAACAAGAAGACGAACTGCACTATGACAGACTCGACCACAGGACCACACAAAAGATAAAGGAGCAGGAGATCTATCGAGATTGGCAAGCGGGGGCGGTCGTCGATGCTTGTTCTGATGGGAAGAAACGAAGACAGGGTCAACATGTCCAAAAGGCGTTGCTGGGTATCCCCGCTGACAGTTGACACTGTACGGCATTGTGAACCCAACAACATACTGCGTGTTCGGCGGAGAAGAAGAAAGATTTATCCACAGGGCCATGAGTCGGATTCTCTTTCAGTTGCTGCAGAAGCGGCCCAAGGCGCTAAGCTCAAGAGCAGCAGACCTCTATGCAGAGGTGAAGGCATACCGCGATCTTCCGGACCATGACAGCGAGCAGAAACTGGAAGCATTGCGGAAAACCACCGCGAGCATCATTCGGCTTTTTGAGCAGCAACGCAGCGTATACATTGTTCTCGACAACCTCAATCATTGCGCGCCGAGCGAACAGAAGAATTTCCTGGAACTGCTCGATGGCCTGGGCGAATTGCGGGTTGCAAATCCTTGTAGTTGCTCGGAATACGGGCTGGGAGGCTGATAAGGGCGATTTGAAAGTTGAAGAAAACGTCAAGAGTTGCCTTCCCGGAGATGCGCCACACATTTCGGTATGGTGGTGTATACTGATTTAAACACGATGCGATGGCTTAGATTTCTGCAAGAGGTCCGCTTGCTGTCGTGTCGTCTCAGGGCGTCTCTTCCGCACTCTCCCAGCTTCATTGTTGCATTCAGGAGAACCTGTGTACCTTTAGCTAAATGACATGTTATTCAGTTTTCAAGATACTCTCCACAGGCAGCCTTCCACTTTTCCCCCTATCATTCGACCACCTCTTAGGGAGCACGCAGGCCAATTCAGCACATTCCTTCGGGAAAATTTTGCGGTGTTCTGCCATATACTCCCAACACGGTCGGATCGGGGCAGCCGTGAAACTTGTACCTTCATTTCGCGGAGCCAACCTCAGCTTCACACCCATACGCCTATGGAATGGTTTCCGGACCAAGACAATCAGCCGGATGCAGCGTTTAGCAAGAAGATGTCCATGTCGAAAGGTTACAGGTCTAGAATCCCGCCACTTCCAGCAACCCGCACTACTCGCCGCTCGTCCTCCACTTCTTCCGAACATCCGACAGAAGAGGATTATATCAGAGTCGAATTTCTGTAGCTCGACGATTGCGAAGGTTTCGTCGAAGGATATCGAGTAGCATAGTGTCTGGTGTGCCCAATGTTCAACTAGGATGCCATCATCGCCCCGCAGCAACTGCATGTATTGTCCTGAAAACTGTCGTTGCGACTCGGGATATTCTTGCGTGGTGGATGGCGCGTGGACTGACCGGCGATTCATGCCCCAAAACAGCACAGGAGGACAGCCGCGACTTATGTACGTCGGTTGAGAAGGGATCTGAATCCGTGAAGGCTAAGCAGTGTCTTTACTGAATTCCGGAAGTTCATGAATCTGCCTTCCACTCTTACTTCTGACAATAGATTCGTCAGTTGCCGAAGCGTCGAGTTCAATAGGGGATCCAATCATCGACGCATTCTCAGAATCTGCTCCCAGCTCTACCGCTTCGAAGTATGACTGCTGTTTCTCCTTCTCAGAGAGCTGCCTGATATCTTTGATGATCAAGTGATAATGCCTCTTCATTTTCTCCTCCGCCTTTTTCTGCTTCTTCGAAGCTTTGGCATCTGACTGGTCGTTTGTCGCCTCGTCCTTCCCCTCTCTTATTTTCGGTAGAGCCACTTGGACATGGAAACCCATTTTGGCGAAGGTGGCATTCCAGGACTCTAGCGTGGAAGCCAAATCCTTGCTCTTCTTGACCTTACTTGCTATTGCTCTGTCGTGTATTGCCGTGCGCGCAAATTTACCGGTAGTTATATTCAACGATAGTGTTCTGACTCCGGCACGAACCGTCCAAGCAAGAGCTTTCATGGCAGTATGAAGCTGGACGCATTGGATAACGTCATCGGTGAATTTGGTCCAGTCTTCTGGAGGCACTTGTAGGCGAAATAGGATTTGATGGTATGGAAAGCCGGATATTATTGATGGCGCTATGCTGGGGATTTCGACAGGATCGAATGGTTCCACGGTCGAGGGTGGAGGCCCATTGTAGGGGCTGTAACTACAAGTCTTGTATAAGTGACAGTCCTGTCAGGAGGGTTGGAAATGGGGGGCAAACGCTGGCAGGTTTGGCGATGGTAGCGTCTCGATCCTTTTCATATCAGCGCTGGATGCGTCAGGCAGCGGTTTTCTCGGGATTGCTGCCGAATAGCTGGATGTATGCGCCATGTTTGTACTTATGGATGGTGAAGATGACAATGTCGAAATCGACAAAGCTTCGAGGTCGCAGACTCAGTGGTTGTTGTCAGGGGCTTTCTCTTGAAGTGGAAATTTGGTTCGTTTTTGAGGAAAATTTGCGGCTGATTGACACTGAGACGGCCTGAATTATTTTGAAGACGAATCCCCGCTAGCCTTTGCTTGTTCGGAATCCGACAAGGCGCCATCTTGACGAGACCATGGACTGATGAGGGCCCACAGCTGACACGCGGCACAGGGTGGAGATTGGTCCCCGTCGTTTCTCCTCGCAAGTCTCTCGTCAAGAAACGAAACTCTCTTGGGATCGCATTATCATTATTATTGAATAAGACTTGGAGTCCTTCATCTTTCGAGCAAAGCTACAAGCGGCGTCGAGGAGGGCCAATTAGCGTAGCTAAGCTTCACTGGAGCAAGATGCTCACGGGCGATGCTGGCCTATTACAAGTATTCTGGACCTCTGTTTGGCAGCGGGACACAGGGCTGACGGGGGCTTGGCTGAACAAAGTTGAAGGGGCATTGAACAAGGTTCATGGCCTCGCACCACTAACCGTATGATGCGCTGTTGATCCTTGATCAGTGAGGGTCGCTGAATCGCCAGAAAGTGATCAGCTCCCAAGACCACTTCAATCGTTTTTCCGCGGATAAAACTTCCTATCCGAAGTCCTCAGCATGAACTAATTTTTCCGGTGGTTAGTGTAGAGCGGGCGCGCAATTAGGGATCAAAGCTCGGAGCACGTCCATCTCTTGAGGCATCATCAGCACGATTGCATTGATATTGGTGTATCTAACGTTGTCTTGTTTCTTGAACTATTCTTGAGTGCCGCTGGCCAACAAGCGCCTGGGCCGCACGAGCAGGTGTTCTTTAAAATCGTCTCAGAGCAGAAAGGGTGACTATGTGATAGGTCCTGAGCATCAATCTCTTGTAGTCTCTCCAGTTGTATCAAATCAACATCAAAGATGGAGACAGCAAGTCGTTGTCGAAGCCATGGCGCATCCCACTCAGTGTGACTTCTGAAGTTCTGAAGCGGGGAAAATTCTCTTGTCCATGGTTTGATGCCCGCGCCCGCACCTGCACCTGCACCCGCACCTGTGGCTTCAGCCCTGATCGCAACGAAACTGCCGTTTCCCACATTTTCGGGGCTCGTGCAACTCGGGAGTTCTGCGCCGTTTCGAACATGGACACGTTGGATTGTGTCATCTGTACTCCATACTTATGCTCAAGCGGAAGGGGTGAGATGGAGTACGCCCGTTCCAGGAACCGTTCATAACGTCTTGGATCCGCGAGGTGACCATCCCCGGGTCGGGGTACGTAAGGTCTATAGCAGTTATTGTTTGTCGGGAGGCTCCTTTCGAGGTCGTCAAGTTCTATCTGGCTGTGATGGATACCCGATTTTGATCAGTCGATATCCATATCTTCGACATCAACAATTAGAGCTAGCATTCCATTCTGGGCTCAACCCTGTGGAATTGTCGCAGACTGCGAGAATATTGTAGGCGTTGAAGAATGATGCCCCCGGCATTCTTCGCGTCGAGCATACCAGATTGATCCCTCAAATCCTAGAGTGAAAGAGCCGTTTCGGAATCAGAATATCGCCTACCGAATGTATCTTCGACCAAGTCGTCCTTCCCCATTTCTCTGGCATCAGAGACTGCCAGCGTCTTTTCAGAAGCAAAGAGCAAACCCTTGTCACAATCATCCGGCGAGGAGCTTGTCCCAAAGCGACTCGGAGGTTTCCAGACACCTTTGTTCAGCCATTCTCCAATCCGCTCATGATCGATTGCAAGCTTGCCATCCTCATAATGTTAGTATTGACACGAATGTATCTCGAGTGCCCGTGGATGAAGACCCTGCTTTCCCGGTATTCTCTGGTTTCAGCAGTGCCACTCCATTCTATTGCCAGTGCTGCACGACGACAACATTTCAGTCGGGGACGGACACGCATGTGCATTTGTTGAATTATAGAGTACGGCACCTAAGGAACTCTTTTTGGTGCAGTGGTGTCAGCTTCAATAGCATTTGTATTTGCTTTGGCTGCTCCCCAGAATGCGCCATCGAGGAAAGGCGGGCAGAGCGTGGGTCGGGCTTTGTAGGAAACGCGTCTTTCTGTTTGAGACCGGTTAGTTCAAAATTTATTGCTTTTATATTATCTGAATTTCGTCCGCTGTTAGAATCATGCTGTTGAGATGCCGTTGAATGGCGGTTGACGTCGGGGTGAGGTGGTTAGGGTTGTTGCTGATCATCTGGACCTTGGATCAAGGAAGCATGGTCTGGTGATGAAGCTCTCCCTGCTCATTAATCCCACAGAATACAACTCCCACCAGCGACTTTTTTATTATTATTTTATCCTTTGCGATGATATCGAAGTTATCCTAAGCTTCCAATAGCTTTATTAGAGCTGTGTGGCTTCGATGTCGCCCTCTGGAACCTCCTAAAATATTTCTCTCCCGCATCATCTCGCCTCCTCGAGATGATTCCCTATATAAACTCTCGTTAGTCCATTCCTACACGAATGAAAACGTCGAAATTCCGCTAACAACATCTTCCTCCAGCTTTCGTCTCGCTCTCTGAGCTTACAGGCGCTTCTATAGACGAGCGTACGCTATACTCTTCCCTCCCCACCGGAACTGGCTCTATCTAACAACGAACGCCAGTGAAGCTCGTCTCCTCGTTCCTCCTATCCTACCCTCTTGCTGGCGTTCTAAAACGCCTCTCCGATACAAAAACATGGCAGAAAAACACATTTATCATCGCTGTCTCCATATTCTACCTCGTCGGACTTTTTGACCTATGGGATGGCCTGCGAACTCTGCTCTATAGCGCCGCGGGCGCATACGCGATTGCATACTTTATCGATGGATCTCTGATGCCGTGGATGGGATTTCTATTCCTAATGGGCCACATGTCTATCAACCATATCTCTAGACAGCGTGCGAATGATGACTCGACAGTCGACATCACCGGGGCACAGATGGTGATGGTTATGAAGTTAACTGCGTTTTGCTGGAATATCCACGACGGACGGTTACCAGAAGATCAGCTATCAGAGGCCCAGAAGCATGCTGCGATTCGAAGGTTTCCTAATATTCTTGACTATGCCGGCTATGTATTTTTCTTCCCCTCGCTCTTTGCCGGACCCGCATTCGACTACGTTGAGTATCGGAGGTGGATCGAGACATCGATGTTCGATCTTCCACCTGGAACCGATCCTTCAAAGGCGCCTGCAACCCGTAAGAAGAGGAAGATTCCAAGAAGCGGTCGTCCTGCGCTACGGAGAATGGTTACTGGTCTCCTGTGGATCTTTGCTTTCTTGCAAATAGGCCCTTGGTATAACAAATCCAAGATTCTTGCACCAACATTTCTGAGTTACGGGCTGCTACGCCGAGTCTTTCACGTGCACATGCTTGGCCTCACAGCCCGTATGAAGTACTACGGAGTCTGGACCCTGACCGAAGGTGCTTGCGTCCTGTCTGGGATGGGATACAACGGATTCGATCCACACGATGGAAAGGTGCATTGGAATAAGCTCGAGAACATCAATTCATGGGGCCTGGAAACAGCCCAGAGCCCACACGCCTACCTCAGCAATTGGAACAAGAACACAAACCACTGGCTGCGAAACTACATATACCTGAGAGTCACGCCCAGAGGTAGGAAACCAGGATTCCGTGCTAGCCTGGCAACCTTTACAACCAGTGCCTTATGGCACGGATTCTACCCTGGGTATTATCTCACCTTCATCCTCGGCTCCTTCGTTCAAACGAGTGCTAAGAGTAAGTATCAAAATCCACCGTACACAATGACAACAGCAAAGTAGAACAGGCAACTAAGCATAACTTCTCCCAGATATCCGCCGGACCATCCGTCCCTTCTTCCTCACTCCCGACGGCACCAAACCAACTCCCTACAAGCGTTACTACGACTTCCTTGGCTGGCTAGGCACGCAACTCACCCTCTCCTTCACAGCCGCCCCCTTCGTAATCCTCGAATTCAACGACTGCATCAGCGTCTGGTCGCGCGTCTACTTCTACGGCATAATCACCGTCTTCAGCTCCCTTGTCCTCTTCGCCAAAGCAAGTCCCCTCCGGAGCCATCTCGTCAAGAAACTGAACGAGCGAAATCGGTCCCGCTCTGGCGCAGCGGCAGCGAAAGCGGTCAAGGCGCCTGAGAGGGAGGGACCCGAGAAGGGTCCTGCAATGGGCCTGCCAGAGGATGTGGGAGAGGATATTGATGAGGTGATTGCGGAGATTAAGCAGGAGATTGAGACGAGGAGGAGAAGCGGTAGTGTGGTGAAGATGCCGTCTGGACAGGAACTTAGGGCTGCGATTGAGGATAAGTTGAGAAGGAAGTAAGACTTGGGTTCGGTCTTCTGTAATTTTGTGTCTGTTCTCGGGTAGGTTTTGGGATGCCTTCGACCTACTACCAAGGTTCTTATATGCGCACTGTTTATTCCGAGGATAGGTTTCTCCTTCATTGCTTGATAGACGGAATATCCCAGTCGAAACGAATCATATTCAAAATAAGAGCTGCCGAAATAAAAGGGCAATCTCTTCAAGTCTAATTGCAAAACAATAGAAGCCCAAACCCTCGATTGTCAAAATATACAAGCGGCCTTCTAGAGCACAGAGCCGGAGAGAAAGGGATGACAAGAGAGATCCCGCCAAAATAGGAGGAGCGAAATTAAAAGGCAAGCCAAGTGCCGTGAATGTTCCAATATGAGCACACAATATTGTGACAAGTAGGAAGATTTCCAAGAATACAAGTTAGGGGTAAAAGGCTCAGACCCGCCTGGGAGAGGCTGTAAGCCAGCTCAAGTAGAATGATATATACCAGTACGAAAGGGGGAATAGGGAACAGGAGAAGACAGAAAGACCTGAAACACCAAGATACATAAATTGCTAAACGACCGAAAAAGGAATTAAAAATGTCGTTAGCTCATGATGGGGGCCGGAGAAGTACGGCGTCCCAAGGAAACTTTTTTTTCTTTGGTCATAAAAAACGTCGAAGGCGTAAAATCGTCTGGGTGAGAAGGAAAATCGAAGATAAAAATTCAAAGTCCGTTCGTTCTGGTGCCTAGTACAGCAAGTGTGATCTGAAATGATAGTTAGACATGCCGGGGCACGAGACGAGGGGTTAATGACTTACAACTAGGACAATTATAGCAAGGCCTAATGGCATCATAAAACGATTTAATCGTCGCCACCACCTAGCGTTGTTGTAACGAATCCGGTTTCTCCGAATAGTTTGATTGCGAAGCGATTTTTCTCGATCTGCTCGACTGGCAGGAGATTCCTCATCTTCTGCAGAGGGCTTGGGAGGGAGAGGCAGGAACGAGGCAATAAACCAAGCTAGGTTAGGTTAGCAAATGTATGGGTATTAGAATTGTTGTTACGACATACCAAACGGAAATATGAAGCCCAGACAGAAAGCATACAACTGTAAGTTGCGTTTACTGAGAGGGCTTTCTGGAATTTCGTCCACTGGCGGTGGCTGCCAAGTATTCTTCTCGAATGAACTGGCCCGATTATGTTGAAATAAATGCGGAGACCAAGTCATGCGAGGCTGAGCGGGAGTAGAGGACACGGGAGTAATCAGCTCTCCTTGTGCAGTTGCGGTTGCGGTTGCGGTTGCCGGGGCGGGAGCATCTTCCTCCACGGTATTGGAATCTGTTGAGCTCGGGAGTGCGAGCGGTGCGCGTGTGTTTGTATTTCCGCGTGGGCGGGTGCGTGGGATTGAAATATCAATAGGTGCGTAGTTGAGGGCACGACCGCTAGCGGACGTTGATGGACGGCTGCCTTCGACGAGCGAGAGCGGCGTAATGGCACCACCCTGATAATAAATGCGAGCCCAGGTGGGGAGGGCACTGATGATCGCACTGGCACTTGATCCCGGTCGACTAGTGTAACGAAAGCTATCGAACCTGGAAACGATGGACCGGTTGCTGAAGGAACCGGAAGTCTTTGATGCAACCAGCTGTGACTGGAGTTGAGACAGACTATCACTTCGCTCATCAAGCTCAGATTGTTCCAGTGGCGTGAAAGATTGTCCCGAAGGATGTCCACGGGTATCACCCCCTGGTGTGGGATTGCGAGGCCTAGCTGGTGGAGGCTCTCGGGGTGACGGGCTGGGGGCGTTCGATCGTGCCTCAGAAGAGAACTCAGATGGAATTGTCGATAGGAAGGAATTCCAGCCGCCTGAGGAGCGATCTCTGCCTGATTGGGAGGCCTGTGGTGGAAGATCAGGGTTCGATGTCTCCGCCCATGAGCTGGACGATGAGGGTGAACGGACAACCGGATATTGTACGGGAATGTCGCTCTCAGCAATTGCCTGCAGGTCAGTGGGGGATTGGGCGCTGCGGGTTGACTCAGTTCGAGCGGGGCCAGACCCGGACTGCGAGATAGCAAGAGATGATACTGATTGGATTGGCCTCAGAACAACGCTCGGAGGGCTTGAAGGGATGGAGAGGGATTGATAACTGTGTCTTTCTTCGGAAACAAGGCTGTCTCTATGCTCTTGTGCAGGGCGAGTATAACGTCTGGCGGTTCCGAACGTGTTTGCTGAATAAAGCGAAGACTCAGAAGGTTCCGATCTGACAAAGTAAGGCGGCGAAGAGGCTCCGGCAGGCACCAGGTTTGGTGATGAGCTATACAGCGGAACGACGTTGGGACTTGAACTCGGGTCAAAGGGAACAAGATTCGGGCTCGAACCATCGGCAGTATTTGAGCTGAGTTGAGGAGGGCTTGACGGCGCAACCGTAGAGGATGAATCCTGTGGAACAGCTTTGATTGTGGAGTGAGGCAGGTCATCAGTACTTTCCAGGTGACTTCTGGTGGGCGTTGTCGAATGTGGAAAGGAAGTTTTGCTCGAATTGTGATCCTCGTCCCAGATCAAACTCGATAGATTTCCCTCTTGGATCGTAGTGGAAAGCTCCGATACACTACTATCGGGTTGTTCAGCGTGATTGTGAGATGGGAATTCTAGACTTGAAGGCGAGTCGGTGGCTAGCGAGGAGCCCGCAACACTACCGGCTGGAGCGAAACTCGTCGACTGTCTATCACCTCCCCACGGCAAAAGAACGTGTTCTGGCTTTGTCGGATACGGAGTTGCCGAGTAGATATCGCCCCCTTCGTCTGAATCATCGTTCTGCACCAGCCGGAGTGTGGAAGACGGGGGTATCTCGTTGCTTCTGGATGGCGTTCGTTCGTGTAGCGGTCTGCGTTTCGGAGAGGGGGACAGCGTTCGGTCGGACAAGGTCATGATGAAGCTGAAACAACGGCTATTATCGCATTAATGTGAGGGTATCCCGAAAAGTAGTGTCAAATGTGCTGTGTGCTCTCGGTATATATAAAAGAATGTCTAAAATTGGAACTTTTGAAAAACAATAATTCATAGAAGGCTGTATAGCAAGGGTGAATTTCCGTCAGGGAAGAAATTGGGAATATATATTCATTAGCTTGTGAGGGTCAAGGAGTGACTGCAGTTAAGCGTTTTATCAGGGCGGTAAAAGAGTGTGGAGGATTGGGCAAGGAGCAATCCGACAATTAGATGGGCATTATAACGATTGATATTCCCGGCAAATATGTAAACGAATGAACGACGGAAAAACGAAAGAAACACGAGCAACAAGAAACCCGAACAGCAGAAACAAGGGATCGAGGAGGTTGTTTAAGAGAGAGAAAAGACGAGGACGATGTTGAGGTCGACGATGCTCGAGGGATGAGGTAGGTTTAGCCTCTTTGGGTTTAGTCAGGTCCGGCCAACTCACCAGCGTTTCAGGGCTCAGCCCCACGTGACCCACTCCCGTCCTGCCGTTTCATCTCGACGACAAGCGATCATCTCGCTTCAGCTAGGAGGATTTCCTCAGAGACGATCCGGGATGAAGCATCTGACAGGAGCACACGTGTTGAAGCTTCACGATTATAGCTATGAGCTTGATGATACCAGCCTCGACTTTCTGAGAAGACTTCCTAACACTAATCCCTGAACTCTTAGGCCACTTGCTTCGCGCTTCCGTCTGCAGTACAACAGCGATGGAGATGGAATCGCTCGACTGATTCCTCAAAGGGAAATTTGAGGTTGCAAGAGGATTCTCCAATTTGCTCCTATCAGTTTTTCTGGAGCTTGGAGCTCATTTCAGCCTTGCAACGATCCGATGAGATGGAACGGCCCACTCAGTTACGAAGCCAATCTCGATCAACCGGATTACCCCCTGTGGCGGATGGAGCTCTGGAAACAGCATCCGAGCTTCATTTCGGGTGAAGCGCAGAACGTGGCATGAGCTTGCTCTGCATTGCTCCAGCCATCAAGTATTGGTAGTGCTCGGGGGAACGATGACTGCATTATGAAATATATCTCGAACCGAACCTACTTCCCTTTTCTTTCAGAACATGGCTCTTTCTGCCAAAGTACTTCGTAAGTCCGATGACCTCGAGCCGTGGATCGAGAACACTCTGGAAAACGAACTCTGCGAAGCTCTGCAATAATGGCGCAGCAGTCATGGAACGTCCGAGCCTGCATAACCTTTGTGCGATTTGGATACCTACGAGTATGATGAAGTTGTCTCCATATGAAGGATATGATCTCCGGCCAGAATTCCAAAGGAGAACAGGGGGATCACATGACGAGGCTCAGTCTAGATGCACGGATCAACGTCGATTCAGCGCGGTCGTCAAATCTCCCCAAAACACCAGCGACTTGAAACAGCAGATCAACGCCGTCGAAAAAAGAAATTATATGAGAAGGAACGCAGCTCAAGTTTTCAGAAGGACGAGGGAAAGGGGCAACGGCAACCCTATAATTCCTTGTGCTGGATTGGGGCAGATTCGGATTGAAGCTTGAATCCGCTGGCTGCAGCTTTTCAACAATACTGAATGGATCGCAATACTCCTGCGCGTTACGCAGCTTTTGGAGATTTTATAATCCCATAGTTGTGAAGAGGTCTCTGTTCGGGACCTGCGTAATTAAAATGTATAAAATCGTGAGAAAGCCCCATTTCTTTTGCTAGGGCATTGGGCTTTTTCGGGGGACTATTGGCGCTCTTGAGGACGAACAGGTCGTCAAGTACCCGTTTGCGTACAGGAACACCGGAATCGTCGAGAAGTCACGGTCTTGTGAAGCGTGAATATTCAGCTTCCTCGAGCCCGGAGCTGATCGTTTCCTTTGCATCCCAAGTGTATGTCATAACACCTGTATCCAAGATTTATAGAAATCATTTCACTTGGGGATGATCCTTGTTCCTGGGAGTCTCGTGGAAACCTCATGAATCCGCTAAATCTTAAGCCACCGAGTTAGCCTGAGTAAGAGCATGTCCAAAAATTCGTTGCATTCCGACTGTAATGCAACCAGCTCGAAGTACGTCATTGAGGATGACGGCTAGGAGAGGCAACCGTGGAACGCTGAGAAGCTTACCCAAATGTGATGTTGATTTCGCATGTTTCTCTGCCGGCAGCAGAATCTTCAACGTTCTGAGGCAGCAATGACTCACTGAGACACCGACGCTGAATGCCCTATTGAAAAATCCACCGTTGCTTTGACAAAACTAAAGCTGTACCTCTCGATTCAACACCATCCTTCATACTTTCACGATGGGAAAGACCGATTCTAGTCCAGGGAGACAAGCTAGATCAAGGACTGCCAATGCGACCGGAGAGATATTATCAATGGATTCGGATCTAACAACAACGCCGAAGGCTTCTCAGGCCATCAAGCAATGCGAAGGGCTCAGTGAAAAGGTGGCTGCCTTGCAGGCCCGTATGACAGCGCTGGAAGAGTTTACAAAACACCATACACAATATCTGGAAGAACTCGCTCGGCACTCAACGGCATACCTTGAGACGACAGACCCCGTTAGTGGAGTCTCTAAACGCAACACCCTCGGCCAGCACGATGAGACGCTGAAAACCAATTTCCAGAGTGAATCACGGTCAGAAAACATGGAAGACAGTCAATAATTATGGCTACCTTGACAGATCAGTTCGGAAGAATATCTTTGATGATTTTAGATTAGTGAGGTGCATGAAAAGGGTATCGTACTTGTTGCTCCTTCGATGGAACCCTCGGGGGTAACCCACCTCTCGCCAACCTGGCTGCCCTCTTGAATTCGCTCTGAACAGCGCTGATAGTTGACACAGTCACGCAAGGAATACGAACAAAGGACATTGCGCCAACGGCTGGTATTTTCGCCGACGGGACCATAGTAAACGGCGGATGAGGTGTAGAGAAAGCACAGTAAGTGTAGTTGAAGGGCGTTGATCAACGATATTCAGCAGAAATTGGGTGGTGTTTGTATCTAGTCAAACAGCAAGCCAGTGGATATATCACACAAATACACCTCATGAAGGCTAAGATCTAGGTGAAATTGTCAACAGGCCTTGAGCAATGTCCTTCACTCAATGTATCAGCAGACTACTCAATGATAGTGAGTAGACATGTAGAACACTTCAAGGACAATTTTTTTCCCCCACTGTTGGTGAAAAGACATTCAAGACGATTGGCCTCTTCCTAAAAGAGTCGTTGTAAACGGAATATGGGGATTGGGAGGCTTCCTGAAAGCCGATATGTCATAGACTCGGCTGGGCATGAAGGGTCTTGTTCGAATTGATCCACGGCTGTTCTCAGCTCCATCCGCATCGTGTGTTAAGTTGTCACTCCTCGCCCGTGTCGCCGTCCACACTCCAGCATACCGCTGGCTCCGGAACCAAGTCACGTAGTACAGAGCAACATCCCTCGGGGGTTTAAAAGCTTGAGACCATGGCTGGGTTGTGATGCCATTAGATTCAAGTGTCCGCTTCGTGCAAGTAATTGCTCAATTTCCGACTTGCATCCCACACTGTTCTGTTGTTAGCTTTGCACATTGGCCTGTGTTGAGTCACCCACAGTCTTTGGATGCTGGATGTCGACGTCTTCGGAATAAAATTGGGGGTTCTTTGTTCGGCTGAAAAATATTTATAGTCAGGGGTCTGAAATGTGGCCAGACCTCAACTTGGCGCCATCAAAGCCAGGGGGAACAAGACAATCGACTCGGAGTCGAAAATTCTTCTCGCGCCGCACGTCCCGAGTCCAATCGCGGATCTTCCGGGGGAGCGACGGAGTATTTGACTGCAGACAATAATAATGAAAATGAAGATGACAATGGCCAAGATGGATCCGCGGGGAATTATGGAGCACATCCGCAGTTTTTACACCAAGGGTAAGTGTGTCTGTGAGTGAGGGAGCACAACGCACCAGCAGCCCAGTTGTCAACGCAATTGACCCATTGATTGATGGCAGCTAACTTCGAGACTTTTAGAAAAGCACGAGCCGTTGATCTCAATGCACTGGGCAGTGTTTTTCTCGGTACGTATGCTTCTGTTGTTCTACCCGGCGGTTTTCCGCGGCTATTTTACTCGCCCATCTGGACGGGTTAGATATACCCTTTGGTCTACTGTATATGCACAAAATTAGTCAGTTGGTGCTGATATGCCGGCTTTTTCTCTATTCAATGGATTAGAACTGACAATGCAAGACAGATCCTCTGCACTTTGCTCTATGTGGTCCCGTTCTATGTCTCCAGCGCTGCCAGGCCATCGCCTACTCTCAGCCGCGATGCGCCCTCGGTTATCAGAGCCCGGGTTCGGGCCGTCATGACGTCGTGTCTTCTGTGTAGCTTGGTGATCTTTTACGGAATGGTTTACAAGTGCAACTTCGCACCACTAGAGGCGCTCAGGCTGCTTGGATGGTGGCCGGTCGGATTCTCCGAGATTGCCAGGTGCTTCCTTCTCACTGCGGCACTATTCATAGGACCTTTATTCGAGAGAGGGATTGCGGAGGGCGAATGGAGACAATGGGTGAGAGGCGGCGCTATCCTGGAGTCTCTGAGTAGCTGGATAGGCTGGAGGAACTATGTGGCGGTATGTCGGACTCTATACAAGTTGCATCCCTTCTCGCTAAACCTGAATTCTAGGGCCCGATCACCGAAGAAGTCATCTTTCGATCAATCATCACTCCTCTCCACCTGATGGCAGAGATGTCCCCAACGCGCATTGTATTTCTGACACCACTTTATTTCGGCATTGCCCACGTCCATCATTTCTACGAGTTCAAATTAACTCATCCACAAACGCCATTTGGGCCCGCCTTACTTCGAGCTTTGTTCCAGTTCACCTATACGACGATTTTCGGCTGGTACGCCACCTTCTTGTACGTCCGGACCGGATCTCTCCCAGCAGTCATTCTAGTCCATACGTTTTGCAACTACTGCGGACTACCTAGACTCTGGGGCCGGGTTAAGGTATATCAGCCGATTCAGCCGACTATCATTAGAGGGAAGGAAGATGAAGAGCTGGCTCCGAGTCAAGCAGTTGAAGGGCAGCTGGGAATCGGCTGGACGCTGGCTTACTACGTGATATTAGTTGCTGGGGCCGTCGCATTTTGCTGTCAGCTCTGGCCGCTGACAGAGTCGCCTCTTGCACTGGCATCTTTTTCTCATCCAAAGTGAGGGAATGAGCAACATTCGACAGTTGGTACATACTGGGTGGGAAAGGGATATTTGTGTCGATAAGCGCCCGTAGTTTTTTATAGCGATATCAATCACTCAATCAATAGAGTAACAAATCAGTGTAATTTCAAGGAATATTGAAATCCGCGTCTTCTCGTCGCCCTTGATGCTTGGGGCGAAAGCTCATCCTCGGAAGTCCGACATCGCCGAACGCCAATTCCGAACCTGTTAATTCCTCACCCGGGCTGCGCGAAGGCTGCCATCACGATCTTAAACTAGTATTTATTTATCGGCACGGATGCCGCAACTTGCCACTACTTTGTAGACCGGCCTGTTCTCTCCCCTATGGCCTCGCTTCCTACCGCGAATCTCTCGACCTCCAGATCCAAGACTATACCTTCGAGGAAGCCATAACGAAGGACACCACTGTTTCCCGTCTTCCTTCGTCCCGGGAACAATGGCGGCTCTCCATACGCTCCGAAGATCTCTCCGCTCTCCCCGTTTTACCTCCCCGCAATGTTCCTGGTACACCACGATATCCCGACGACGAATCGAGATCCCACCGGCCTTCCCCGTCACACCTTCGTGTCCGGAGCCAACCTGTCCCTGCGCAGCGACGCCGGAGGGTCTCGACATCGATCATGCGCAGAACCTCAATGGGACGATGGCGCCATATGCGCAGCAGATACTGATTGCGACTGGCCAAAATGATTGGAAAACCCGGATCGAGGACGACGGACAAGATCAGGGCTGGGGGACGTTTGTTCAGAGGCTGAAGGGGTTAATTGGGAGAGGAGGGAAGTATTCTGATGTAGGTTGATACCCTTACGGCTTCTTCTTGGGCTTTGAATGCCAGTCGCCGGCACTCTGGAGTATCGCAGCGCTGACCTACGTCTACGAGAAGGGATAGCCATACAATAATGTGCTGGTTACAAACTCGTCATTTACTCCGTCGCCGGACGCGAGTACCGGAAAAGCAACTGCTTCTGCGTTTTTATTTCCAAGCTTCCGCTATCTTCCCAACATACCGCTCGACGAAAACGGCCTGGATAGGTTCGTGCGAGCGTTTCTGCTTCCCAGGGAAGTGCACGACGCACACGATATACTACCGATGGAGAAGAAGGAGGGAATGAAACGGGTCCCGGAGCTTGAATCTACGTTCAGTGACATGGTCAAAATGAAGCATTCACCCACAATATTAATCTGCGGTCACGGCAATCGGGATCAGCGGTGCGGAATAATGGGTCCCTTACTTCAAGCAGAATTCAGTCGCGCGCTAAGGGAGAAGGGATATTCTGTTGACGGGAACACGGTTGACGGATTGCGCCACGCGAATGTCGGGCTGATAAGTCACATTGGAGGACACAAGTATGCCGGGAATGTGATTGTCTACCTTCCACCTGGTATTGGCTCAGCGTCAGGTGCACCGCATGCATTAGCTGGCAAAGGTATTTGGTATGGAAGAGTAGAGCCGCGCCATGTGGAGGGAATTGTGGAAGAAACCATTCTTGGTGGTCGGGTTATAAAGGATCATTTCCGTGGTGGGATTGAAGAGGGAGGTGTTTTGAGACTGTGATTATTGAGCATGATGTACTCTATATATAGATCTAGAATAGCGTCCGCAGTTCCTCCTACGTATATCAATTAAAAAGACCTTGCGATCTAGCAAGACCTCGGGCCGTCTGTGCTTCCCCAGGCGCCGGGCATGGGCACCGTTATCAATCTCGATCAGATAACAGATTTTGACGCTAGACCCAATTAAAAATAGCGTCAAATTTCGGCTCTTTTCGAGATGATGCTCCGAAACTCGGAATAATTTGCAATCGACAATCGTTGATCGGACATTGGAGCAGGGGAGATGGTTGAGAGACAGAGACAATGAGTCTTCAGCTGCTAAGGGGACACTCTGTTCCTCTCCGCAGAGCAACTAACCCAGCTTACCCTCGCTATTTCCCTCTCAGAGCCGCATCCACCAGCATCCCGCGAAAGCTAGACCTCCTCGCAATCGACAAGAAATGGAAACAAAAGTGGCAGCAGAAGGACAGTAATGCGAGCGATTCCCGCAAAAATGGCGCCGAAAAGGCTTACGTCCTTCCTATGTTCCCTTATCCCTCGGGGACACTCCATATGGGCCATGTCCGCGTGTACACGATCTCCGACGTGCTGGCGCGGTTCAAGCGTATGAAGGGTTACGATGTGCTACACCCGATGGGCTGGGATGCCTTTGGATTACCGGCGGAAAACGCGGCTATTGAGCGCGGAATCAATCCTGCCGAATGGACGAAGCAGAATATTGCGAATATGAAGGAGCAATTGAAGGCGTTGGGAACAGAGTTTGATTGGGATAGAGTATGATATATACATGCCTTATTTCGCTATATGGTGGTTATAAGGGAATGGAGTATTTGCTGATGCTAGGCTTGCTTTTTCGGCGTTTTCTTGTAGGAATTAATGACTTGTTCTCCGTCATTTTATAAACATACCCAGCGGCTATTTTTGATGCTTCATGAAAAGGGCCTGGCGTACCAAGCGAAAGCAATGGTCAATTACGATCCCATTGATAAAACCGTCCTCGCCAACGAACAGGTACGAGAATCGATTCTTCCTCCCAGGCGTACTGCTTCTGATGGAGCGGCCTTATATAGGTGGATGCAAACGGATACTCATGGCGATCTGGTGCAAAAGTCGAGCAACGGGAATTGAAGCAATGGTTTTTCCGCATAACAGCTTTCAAAGAAGCGCTGCTGAAAGACCTTGATTCTTTGACTGGTGGCTGGCCTGATCGGATATTATCCATGCAACGACATTGGCTCGGGAAATCCACTGGAGCTCGGATTAAATTTGCCATTCGGGCGCCGGGCGATAAGCGTGGTATTGAGGTTTTTACCACGAGGCCTGATACGCTCCACGGTGTTCAATACGTTGCTCTATCAACGACCCATCCGTTGGTGCAGAAACTGGCCAAGTCGGATCCGGAGCTTCAGGCTTTCATTGATTCGGCTGGTTCGCTTCCACCCGATACGAAAGCAGGATATCGCCTCCCTGATGTAGAGGCTGACAGCCCACTCCGTCATCTTCAAGAAGATTCTAACTTGCCAACGCTTCCAGTGTTCGTTGCGCCATATGTGCTTTCGGATTATGGCGAGGGGGCAGTAATGGGCGTTCCGGGGCACGATGCTCGTGATTTTGCATTTTGGGCGGAGAACACCAGATCGACGTCACCTTTCTCCGTGGTCAAACCAAAATCACTTGATATGGCACCGGAATTTCAAAAGGCGGCCGACGGACCGTTTTTGGGTCACGGAGTGCTGACGGACCAGTGTGGGCCATACAGCGGTATGCCGTCCCGCGAGGCTGGCAAGAAGATCGTCTCAGACCTTCGCAACCATAACGGCTCAGCAGATTTTGCGGAAACTTGGAGGTTGCGCGATTGGTTAATCAGTCGACAGCGGTACTGGGGAGCCCCTATCCCGATTATCCATTGCAAGGACTGTGGCCCAGTGCCGGTTCCAGAAGATCAGCTGCCCGTTGAACTACCGGATATTGAAGGCCCAGGTCTGAAAGGCAAGACAGGCAATCCCCTCGAATCAGCTGAAAATTGGCTAAATACACCTTGCCCGAGTTGTAACAAACCCGCGAAAAGAGACACCGATACGATGGATACCTTTGTCGATTCGTCCTGGTACTTCTTACGGTTTTTGGACTCGGCGAACGAGAAGGCTCCGTTTTCTCCTACGCTAGCACGGCCGGTGGACACTTATATCGGTGGAATTGAACATGCCATTTTGCATCTTCTCTATTCTCGATTCATCTATAAGTTCCTTGCCACTTCAGGACTGATACAAGGCTCACATAATTCCCCATCAGACGTGGCAGAACCCTTCCTCAAGCTCCTCTCGCAAGGGATGGTTCACGGAAGAACCTACTCTGACCCAGCGACAGGCCGTTTTCTCCTGCCCTCAGAGGTCGATCTCTCGAATCCGAACGAACCTGTGTTGACAGGTACTAAAATCAAAGCGAACATCTCGTTTGAAAAGATGTCCAAGAGCAAGTATAATGGTGTCGACCCAAGTACATGCATCAACAAGTACGGGGCAGACGCAACGAGGGCTCACGTTCTCTTCTCGGCGCCCGTTAGCGAAATCCTCGAATGGGACGAAACCAAGATCGTGGGCATTCAACGATGGTTCAATCGACTATGGAAGGTCGTCACCGACTCTCGCAGCTTATTGAAGGGATTTCTACCTCCTACCGTTGAAGATCTTTCGAGCAACAAGCTTTTTCTCCCCCCCATCGGCCAATTCTCCGACGACGATGCCAGCCTCTTGCTTCTTACCAACTCTACCATTTTATCCATCTCTCAATGCCTTGACAAGAACCCATACGGCCTTAATACCGTGGTTTCCGATCTCATCAAGCTGACCAACGCAGTCTCATCGTCGCCACCCCAAATCTCCCAATCCGTTCTATACACGTCACTATCCTCCCTGCTCCGTCTACTTGCCCCAGTTGCTCCCGCTTTCTCCTCCGAATGCTGGGAAAAGCTTCACACCCCACTCCTAGAAAACACAACAAACACGACTGAAATCCAGCATACGCCATCGATTTTCTCCACTCCTTGGCCAGCTCCTCTTTTATCAGATTCAGAAGTCGAAACTCTGCGCGCCCGCGGATCCAGGACGGTTGCTGTGCAAGTGAATGGAAAACTTCGGTTCACCGCTACTGTTTCCCGGTTCCCTGACTCTGTCTCCAATGGTCCGCAGGATAATAACCAACGGGCGCAAGAACAGGGTGGGAAGAAGGGGAAAAAACAAGCCGCGCTCTCGGAGGCGGAGAGAGACTGGATCGTTACCAACATTCTTGACACCGCGGAGGGAAAGCTATGGCTGAAAGAGCGAAATGACTGGGAGAAAAGAAGACGGGTCATCGTGGTTGGCGGAGGTAAAGTTGTGAATGTGGTATTCTGAGGCATGCATCAAACATCGCGAGCCGCTGTTCGTCACCTTATCTGATGATTGGGGAAAGTTGATGTGACGATAACGGGGTGAGATTGTTTGATTTTAGCCCATCTGTACTTTTATTGTCCTGCTTTTGTTGACCTGAGATACCAGAGACAGCGGATAGACAGGTCTCACATGTACTATATATGTGTAGTGATTTGTATATATAAACAATTACTCTCGCCACTTTCATTCCTCGTCTGTTTAGAGCCGAATGGGCTCAGCGTTGAGCTTAATATTCCGCTTTCCCCTGGTACCAAGAACGCCCTTACCATAACACACAATCGAGATTTGAACCGGACACCATCCCGTCTCTTTCGGCACTACATTCATACATGACTCCCCTCATACGCGCCCGAATCATACATCGTCAAGCAGTAGACTTAACATTCTCTCCCTCAACGAGCACGTTCGTTACCCCATGGCGTTTCAGCATTCGATAAAAAGTAGACTTCGAAACCTGAACTCCACACTCATTCGCGAGAGCACGGTACGTAATCTTAGGATTCTGCCGTATAATTCGCAGAATATGTCGCTTATCTCTTATCGAAAGCTTCGCAGGTCTTCCACTCCGTGGCAGTGACTCAGCGTTCTGACGTCGCGTGTTTTGTTGAAGGGTATATCGAACGGTTTCGCGAGGGATACCCATTTCTGATGCGATTTTGGACGCATTTTGGCCTGCTTGGGATCTCCCGACGATGATTGAGCGGGTATAGGGTGATAGTTCCTTTCTGGCAGGCTTTCCCCCTGAAGACGGGGTTTGGGGAGGCATGTTGTCGTTGATTGTACAGAGTAGGAAGGGGGGTTCATAATGAAAGACGCGTAGGAACGCGTCAAAATTAATTCGGGCCGGCCAAGACTTTTGAAATTCTGCTGAGAGGAACCCACCCGATCACGCAGTTCCTCATCACCGCGCCTGGTCAACATGAAAAGGCCATAGCAAAATGAATCATAATTGGCAGCTTGAATTAAAAAGATACAATCCTAGCTAAAAGTGTTTCATATCATTGAAAACAGACTCCTGCCGCTTTGAGAGAAGATTAAATATCATCAATAACTTGAAAATACTAACTTCTTGCAGAATTCGTTTCTTCCCATCACTTTCTCTCGCCATAAGCCTTTGTGGCATATTCTCCACGGTGAACGATCAAGTCCTCGGGCCTATAATCGAATTTGCCAGAGAAGTAAGACTGGAGAATATCCTTAGTGCCCTGGGCGTAGCGGATCTGAGCATCGATGGAAGTGCCAGACATGTGGGGAACCATGGCGTTACCGCCTCCCCATGGGCCTTGGACATAGCGGAGTGGGTGGTCCTTGGGAGCTGGCTGTGGGAACCAGACATCACCGCCGTAGCCACGGAGATGGCCAGATTTGATTGCCTCCGCCACATCTTCCTTGACAACGATGGCGCCGCGAGCGGTGTTAACAAGCCAAGAGCCTATTCAAATGTCAACTTTCCGATTCGTTTTATAAGGCTGGAGAGTGAATACATGCCCTTCTTCATTTTCGAGATCAGCTCCTTGTTGAAGAGGCCCCGGGTCTTCTCATGGAGAGGGCAATTGATAGTAACGATATCACACTGCGCCAACATGTCTTCCAGCTTGTCAACGCGACGGCATCCAATCTCTTTCTCCACCTCGGGTTTCAATGGCTGGTAGTCATAGTAAAGCAGCTCCTTGCACTGGAAGCCCTTGAGACGACGAAGGACACGCTCGCCAATACGACCGACGGCAACGGTTCCAACAACCTTATCCTCGAGGTCATACTCGTTCTTGGCGACAGCGGCGACGTCCCATTCACCTCGAGCGATTTGTTCATGGGCAGGAACAAAGTTTCGGACGAGAACCAAGATGGTCATCACGACATGTTCGGCGACAGAGACAACATTGCACCCTGTCACCTCAGCCACGGTGATTCCGCCGTTTGTCACGTTGGCAGCGTTGAGATCAACATGGTCTGAACCAACACCGGCAGTAACGGCCAGCTTGAGGTTCTTTGCCTTGGCAAGTCGTTCGGCGGTGAGGTATCCGGGATGGAAACTGAATCCGAGGATTAGACTCCATGCAGAGAATATCCACTAGTCAGATGGGAAGTGAACTCACGGAGTTGTGATGATGACTTCAGCATCCACGAGTTCTCGATCGAAGGTGGAATTTTCACCCTCTTTGTCCGCGGTGGTCACCAGGGTATGGCCCTGGTCCTCGAGCCACTTCCTAAGGCCCAATTCGTTTTCCGTGGTTCCAAGGAGACCAGGCTGTTGCTTTGCGTGCTCCCCTCCCTGCCGTATCCAGTCAGCAAGTCAAATATTGCAGCAGACTCCATGGGTGTATAACTCACATCGTACAAAACCATAAGAATTTTCCCCTGTGGTTGAGGAGTTGCTGTTAGCGTCCGGATGGCGTTCAACGGGGGATGAGAAGGCCGAGAGAATTGAAATGGAGAAGCTCGAAGTCCCCCTCCGCCTGTCAAAGCAGAGGAAGCAGGACGAGGAAGACTCCGGGTAAGAGAACGGAGAACTACCATTGTGAAGGATAGCAGAGAACAATTGACGTCTCAGATAGTAGAGCTGTTTATTTCAAGGTGAAATTAAAGCCTTTTGAGTATATTGGAGAACAGTCAGCAAGCCGGTTCACAAGGTTCAACTCAAACAGAGAGCTGGGTTTGAGGAGCCGGAAAAACACAGGTAAGTAGGGAAGAGTTTAATCTTACCTTGGTAGACGAGATGAAGGTCAAATCGGACTTGATAAGTAGGTTATCGATGGAAAGAGGTTGGAGATGAAGAGTTGAAGAGACAAGGCAGAGCTGAGAGAGGTGTCGTGTGAGAGGTGTGAGAAGGAGGAGGAGAACGACACGGCAGCTTCACTACGGCTTTATATAGACAAGATCTTCCACGCTTTTAGCGACGGGGACCACGCAAAGCTAATCCCCAAAGCTCTTCTTACCCTCATTTGCCTCGATCCGCACCTCATGCACAGCTCCCGAGAGTAAACCGATTGAGAGTGCCTCTGCCCCTCCGCCAAAAATCCTGTGAGGAGGGAGGCGCACAGGGAACAGCGCAGTGGCACCAGTTTATTGGAGAATTAGGTTAGGGATGGTGATTCAGAGCCAGAATACCTACAGAACCTACACCAATGACGCTGCTCTTGAGGCGGGAAACCATCTGTTCCGCAACATGGATCCGCTAAGGGTGGTTACAGCTGCGGGGATCAAGCATCGTACCGTATGGCGGAGGGGATAAAAACAAAATTATACGGAAATATCTGGTATTTTGATTGCGTTGTCTGTCCACATATTTTCTAGTCCTGTTTCCTCCCTGGCCTCACGCCCCAAATCGCAGTATTGGTCGAGCTCATGGTCGAAATATTCAGAAATGAGATCGAGGAATCGATATCAAAAGCAAATAGGATTGGGGACGACCCCTCACGGTCACCGATGTCATCGTGAGGGGAATTGCTTACATAATGAGGGGTAAGTTCTGGTCCCTTTTGGTCACCCCTCACCAGCGTCGCACTACTGGGATATCTGTACGGACTTCACTTGGGCATTCCTCGCAGCCTGCGTACATATTCCGACTATACTCGGCCTGATGCATTCGTGTCTCGACAGGAAATGGCCCCACGCAGGAGTCGACAGCGAGATCCCACCGAATTCCACCCGTAACTCGAAGCACGTCTCGCCTGGCCTGGAACAGACTATGCTTCAAGCCCTTCGCGGACAAGTTCTTTCGCTATAGTCTCAAACAGAGAATAGCACCAGCGCTGACTTGTATCTTTGAGAACAGCATTTATACAAAGTGCAGGTCTTGTGGTGGGATAAGAAGTCCGCAAAATGGCACTGTCTCGAGGACCATTGAAGGCCTGCAGCCCGGAAGGCTAATGGACCTGCGACCGGGGCCTGAGAGTATCAGTAACAGCGATGTATGGATACAAGGCACTCTGCGTAGTCCCAGCGTGAGCTCCTTTCCGACGTGATATCTCCGCCCGTGCCAATTCTGGTAGTGGTCGCGACCTAACGGAGTTCTTCATACCACTAATGGTTCCATCTTGATATTGGAAAGCCGATTGAAATCTCCAAGGGCCACTAGCCACGATTCTTTGATACCGCGTGTCATACCTTATCTACAAGACAGCCATCAAGCCCAGGATTTGGCCACATACGGTGTGAAACCTTCAGGGCAATTTCACTTGTGCACTGACCTGCTTCGCCTTCGGCTCTCTGGAACATTGATGGCTCGGCTGCGAAGGAGAACTTCGCCCAGCATCCTGCGACTCGTTTGAAAGGCGGCCATGGTGAATCGAGGATATCTGGTATCATGAATGACTCTGAGGTGCTGACTTGCTCTTCCATCTTTTGGCAATATTGCGGCTGGCACAGAGGAGCTTCAGATGTTCTATAACTCGTCATTGGGAGTACGTATGAATGGAAAGACTTCTAGATTAATAATATAGCTCTTGAAATAATTCCCCCCTGAATCATTATATGCTCCATCAAACCATCACTACAGACCTAAAATAAAAGGTTCTTCCATCATCTATCATAGCTAAGCCATTCGGGTTAGCTGCCACCTTGCGATATCAACCTGAATGTATACGCTGCAGAATCGAGATGCAGCAGCCGGGTCGCCTGGGTGGAAGTAGTTTCTAGTCTCTCCAGAGGAAACCATCCAGAAGCCGTCCACTATGTTGCTCACGCTTGCCAATCGACGACTTAACCAGCTTGGGGTTCAAGGTAACTTCCCACAACCACACATGCACGCCTCGTGCCATCAGAGCACACCCCCGACGTTCCAGTGGACATGGTACGTAGCATGGGCGGAAGTCTCCGGGAAGATTGACGATCATACTCTTGCCCATCTAGGTCCTTGTATTCCCAGATCGCCTGGTATCGACACTTTCATCGTCGCTGTCATCCATAAAACCCTCCTCTAACTCTCTGTTAAGCCGGGCGTCGCTCCCGGTATCTCGTCGTCTATCCAAGGCGGCTCGTCGAGCAGCATTCATTTCGAATCCAACCATTCCTTCTCCTTCCTCTTCGTCAAACACACTACCTGAATCTTCTTGGCCTTCGACTTCCCGTCTTCGCCATGTACTTCGAAGGACGAGCCGCATGATGGTGTCTGAGACGCGATCTCGTAGAGACGAGGTATGTGCAGAGATTGTGTGCATAGGTAGGTATTGGGAATATCGTTGACGATATCGCCGGACAAATGGTATAAGCGCGAAGAAGATGACAAGATAGAGAGCCAACGAGATAATCGCGGGAATAATCAATGTCTGGAATATGTGTTAGCGAATTTGACAAGACTGGTGCGCTCGTTTTTCAAGAGTTACCTTCACAATAACCAGAGAGGATCCCATGGCTAAAGCAAGGGCATATACTCGTATTAACGACCTGGCAAGGCCTTAATACATGCGATTGCCGGGACCTCTGAAAAGGACTTGGCGAGAATAAACTTAAATAGGCGTTCGAGAACCGCTGTGGCCTCAGATAATCCGAAGGCCTTCTAAAGCAAGCATGCCTCTGGCCAATTTCACGCCATAAAGGGAGGCAGTCTCAATTGAAGTCGAGATGTGGTCGTTGGCCAGGCACAAGTGACAAAGAGTAGCCTCGGATCCGCCCGCGTCAGCGTTGACAGTGGGGATCTCACGTGCGGCGGCCACTTAACCCTTTCTGGACAACACCCCCTTAGCTGAGCATTTGCGCCGATAACTTTTGAATATTGAAGCATCCAATGGTCAAACAGATACAAGATAGAGAAGACGAGGCGTATACGTGCCGATTCGTTTGAATTCCGATCCCTTCCCTCGTGCGTTGGGGAAATCTGCTCCAAAATCCACGAACCGTCATCCCGAAACGGCTTCAACAACCCAGTCAACATCCCCTCTTCATGTGTCGTTGGCGTGAAGAGGTGGGATACCGCTTAATTCGGAGGAAGACCTAGAGAGGCACAGCAGGGAGCAGCTGGGAAGGATAGAATTCGATACACGGCAGCAGGTCGTCTCCATCGTCCCCCCGAAGATCCAGCCGCCCATGTCTATACGCAGATCAAATCCATCGACAACCAGTTAAGATACATGTGTCGCAGATAGAATCGAGATGCCTACGCCTTCGGCACAGTCGGATAAGTCGAGACAGTCTTCGTCGAACAAGTCGTTCTTTGGGAGGAAACTGCACAAGGATCGGCCAACAGATTCGCGAGGGGAAGCCACGCCGGACATCTTGTTAAGCGGGACACAGAGTGCGTCGGGCTCACGGTCGTCCAGGCATTCGGTGCGGGATTCTTATCAGTCAGTGGATTTCCCGAGCGATCTTGACAATGGAGGGCTGTCGTTATCCGGTGTGATTACGGCAATCCCATATGACAGCGTTCCGGCGCACCCCAAGTCTCCCATCCCCGTCGACTACCTTCCGAAGCCCGATCCTCCAACACGGAAGGAAGTGCCATCTCAGCAATCCGGCAAAACTACTCCATATGATTTTCACCAATATCCTGCCTTCAGCCCGACCCCGCAGAATGCCTCTTCGCACCCCGTTGGGCCTAGGCCTCCTCCACACTCTATCATGTCAGCTATGGATAAAAGTGCCAGAACAGTCCTTTCCACTGCCACCGCTCATGGCTATCCTTCGTACGCAACGCCGGAGTCCTCTACGAATTCTCGAACCTCCTTAGATCAGGCGAGCATCTACTCTTCGATGTCATCTACAACACGAGGTTCCGTCTACACTTCCGCCGATAATAACTCGAGATCGGCGGCACCTAGTTATCAAAATGACCGCTACCTTTCAGCGTCGTCTGTCACTCCAAACAGACAGCCAGATCCATCCCAAGCTTCGACAACTTATACCTCGCCTTTGCAAATGAATCCCGATGGAACGTTTCACCGCCCGATAGGATGATAGGATTGTTGATCAGCTCTTTTATGAGTTAATGATCAAACGAGGATGGCAAAATCTCCCAGAACAGGCGAAACGACAGATGCTGGCATACCCGACGTCGAAAAAATGGACACTTGTACATCAAGATCGTTTGACCCAATGGCAGGGAGAGCAGAAACGAAGGCAGCATGTCAGACAGACATATGGCGCGACGGATCCCTCGCGAGGTTTGCTCGACCGTGCTGATGAGGAGGGAACCCCGGAGTGGTATGTGAAAAAGGTGATGGAAGACACGATAACCGCGAAGGAACTCGGCAGTTTAAGCGTTAGTTTGAGGACACAGCCTATCAGGTGAGTTTCTGGATGTTTCTTGAGATACCGGAAGTCCGTGACACGCTGACAGATATTGCAGCTGGGTAAAGTCGTTCGTAGAAGCCCAGGGCCAAGTCGCCTTAACGAGCGTACTGCTTAAGATTAATCGCCGCAAAGCGTCCGGCCCTGCTTCGCCATCTTCTTCTGGCGAGAAAGATCTTGACCGGGAGTATGATATTGCTAAATGCCTGAAAGCGTTAATGAACAACAAATATGGGGCCGACGATGCTTTGGCTCACCAGCAGGTCATCGTTGCATTGGGCAGCTCCCTGATATCCCCTCGCTTAACGACCAGGAAGATGGTCAGCGAAATTCTCACGTTTCTTTGCCATTGGGCCGAGGGGCAGGGCCATATGAAGGTTTTGCAGTCTATGGACCATGTCAAAAACATGCAGGGAGAAACTGGACGTTTTGACGCTTGGATTCGAGTTGTCGAAGTCAGTATCGATGGACGAGGCAAGATGGGCAGCTTGGTCGGTGCCAGTGAGGAATTCAGGAGCGGCGGAATAGGAATGGAAAATCTACTCATGGAATACGCCCTTTCCACCATGTTCTTGATCAATATGCTCATTGATGCCCCTGAAAACGACCTACAACTCCGCTGTCATATCAGGGCCCAGTTTACAGCATGTGGGATTAAAAGGCTACTCTCGAAGATGGAAGGGTTCCAGTATGAGGCGATCGATAAGCAGGTTGAGCGGTACCGCGAAAACGAGGCGATCGATTATGAGGATCTCCTCCAACGGGAGAATAGCAGCATGAAAGATAGCATCGAGGGTGAAGTAAGCGACATGACTGACCCCGTTCAAATCACCAACGCCATCGTGTCGAGACTGCACGGGAGCCGGTCGCAGGATTTCTTTATATCTGCAATGCAACATATGCTTTTAATTAGAGAGAATTCCGGGGAGGATAGACATCGAATGTTCCAGTTGGTTGATGCGATGCTCAGTTATGTGGCAATGGATCGCAGGCTCCCCGACCTGGACCTAAAACAGAGTCTCAATTTTACCGTCCAAAGTCTGCTGGATAAGCTGCATACTGACTCCGAAGCTCGACGTGCCTTCGACGAGTCCCTAGAAGCTCGCCAGATCGCCGAAGCTGCCATTGCCGAACGAGATGAAATGAAAGCGCAGGTTGAGCTGGGTGCAGATGGGCTCGTAAAAAAGCTGCAGAAGCAGATTGAGGAGCAAAATGGCATTATCAACCTTCAATCCCGTCAAAATGAGGCGCTGAAGGCGGAATTAGCAGAGGTACAGCGACTGCGCGCACAGGAATTACAGCGCAATGAACTCGAAACACGAGAGTTATATTTGATGCTTCGTGATGCGCAAGACGTTGCAGCTGCGAAGGCCCAACGAGCCGGGCAGGAGGGTTTAGCAGAACTAGACCCAGCACAGATGAACGGTATACTAGATCGTGAGAGACTCTTGGAGCGGCTGGAGCGACAACTAGAGAGGACTAAAACACAATATAAATTAGAAGGCAAGGTATGGCAGCAGGATGGCCCTTCGGATCGCTTGCGCGAACTCCGAGAGCAGATGGAAACCCGCTTCGCGCAGGAGCCCGAGTTCGACGAAGAAACGCGGCGAAATCTCACGAATAGCACCTTCGGAACAGTCTCTCGTAAGAGGGGCCAAGCGACAAAGGACATTGCAACTGATGTCGCTGATTCTCAGCTCACTAATCTTGAAGAGGATGACGAGTTGAAGATGCCTTTGGAGAAACCGCGGCTAGTGGAGATTAAACGCCCTCGCATGAACCCAGAGCAGGCCACAGGTCTGCTAAACGAAATTACCGCCAGGGCCCAAAAACTGGGCCGGGTGGACGAAGAAGCAACGAAACCAGAAGCTGAAGAAGCACGCCCTCAAGAAGCCAAAGCAACTGGGGACGAAGAAGGCTTTACAGGACCGCCTCCCCCACCGCCGCCGCCGCTACCAGGATTCAGCGGAGCCGCACCACCTCCTCCTCCTCCGTTACCTGGGTTCTCTGGTCCACCACCTCCTCCGCCGCCTCCTATGCCTGGCTTTGGTGGTGGAACACCCCCCCCACCTCCTCCCCCACTGCCTGGCTTCTCGGGAGGGCCGCCACCGCCTCCTCCACCGATTCCAGGAGCCCCGCCGCTGCCAGGTGGTTGGAAAGGAAATTTCCTACCAGCTGGCACCGTTTCTCAGGCACCTACAATTGGATTGCCATTCGCTAGGCCCAAGAAGAAACTCAAAGCACTACACTGGGACAAGGTCGATACTCCTCAGGTAACTGTGTGGGCTGCTCACGCTCCAACATACGAAGCCAAAGAGGAGAAGTACTCAGAGCTAGCCAAGAAGGGTGTTCTGGACGAAGTCGAAAGGCTCTTCATGGCCAAGGAGGCGAAGATAGTTGGGGCTGGTTCCTCTAAGAAAAAGGATAAGAAGCAGATTATCTCAAACGAACTGATGCACAAGTTCCAGATTGCGATGGCTAAGTATTCTCAAGTGGGAACTGATGACTTTATCAAAATGATCATCCATTGCGATCCGGAAATTTCAGCCAACAATGTGCTCATGGAATTTTTGCAACGAGAGGAAATGCACACCATACCTGAGAACACTGCAAAGTTGATGGCCCCCTACAGCAAAGATTGGACCGGCCCTGACGCTGCCACCTCTACTCGAGAGCAGGATCCGAGTGAACTCACCCGTGAAGATCAGATCTACCTTCAGACAGCGTTTGAGCTCCATCACTATTGGAAAGCCCGAATGCGGGCCCTCTCGATGACCTTGTCTTACGAATCCGAATATGATGAGATTTCGGGCTCATTGCAGGCAATTTCAAAGGTCTGCGAATCGCTGCGAGACTCCGTTTCGCTCATGAACGTACTAGGCCTGATTTTGGATATCGGAAACTTCATGAACGACTCCAACAAACAGGCTGCCGGCTTTAAATTGAGCTCCCTTGCTCGTCTTGGCATGGTCAAAGATGACAAGAACGAATCTACTTTCGCAGATCTTGTCGAAAGGATTGTTCGCAATCAATACCCTGAATGGGAGGGATTCCAGGAGGACATCTGGAGTGTCGTCGATGTCCAGAAGGCAAACGTCGATCAACTGAGATCCGATGCTCAGAAATATATTGATACCATCAATAACGTCCAGTCTAGTCTGGATGCAGGAAATTTGAGCGACCCGAAGAAATTCCACCCACAAGATCGAGTCAATATCGTGGTCCAACGTTGCATGAAGGATGCAAGGCGGAAAGCTGAACAAATGCAGTTGATCCTCGAGGAAATGAGTAAAACATATGATGATATCATGACGTTTTATGGGGAGGATAATAAAGACGAGAATGCGCGAAGGGACTTCTTCTCAAAGCTCGCGAACTTCTTACTTGAGTGGAAGGTATGCCACCCCGAATTTGGAATATTTAGCCTTTTTTCATTCACTAATTGGGGATTTCTGCTAGAAATCGAAAGAGAAGAACATGTCCTTGGAAGAAAGTCGACGTCGAACGGAAGCTTCCTTGGCGCGGAAGCGTATGAACCCTGCGCTTGTGAATTCAGCGGATGGCTCTGGATCGGTTCCCGCAGCAAACAGCGGTGCCATGGACTCCCTGCTTGAGAAACTGCGAGCTGCTGCACCGCAAGCACGCGATCAGCGAGATCGTCGGCGTCGCGCAAGATTAAAGGAAAGGCACCAGGTTCGCGTAGCTTCAGGTCAACACATGCCTGATCTCCCCGGCAAGGAAGATGCACAAAAGGATGGAGAAGACGATAGCAATCCTGCAGCGGAAACTACCCAATCTGATGCCCAACCGAATGGGGCACCATCTTCAGAGGCGCGAGCGTCAGATGGGGAGGACGTCGCGGATAGAGCTGCGAGTATGCTTCAAGGCCTCAGGGATAACTCAGATACTGCTCGTGTTCGGCGGAGAGACAGTGCCGAAGAAGCCCGACGGAACCGAAGAATGAGGAGACGTACCCCCGCGGCGAGCTCGTCGACGGCACCCGATAAAGCTAACACTACGAGTCTACCTCCAGTGCCTGAGCCCGAATCACCACGAAATGACGAAGCGGCTGACCCCCGAAGTTCGGGTTCAGTTGTTGGATCAGAAGTAGTCAAGTCTCCGGACGCCCAATCTCACGATTCCGAGGGAGGAGATCCTGACAAAAGCAGTGAAACATAACGCCGTGATGCATAAAATAGACCTACCATATTAATGCGTTCTCCTTACTTTCCGTGACCCCAGTCCAGTAATGATGCTTTCAACCCTTTCTCTCTCCTCTGATATAGCGATTGCATTTCTTTTCTCTGGTATAAACTCAGTGCGGTGTCTTTTCATCGTTGCATGCAAATACAGGCTACCCTATTTTTCATTTGTCTGTCCCCCACTGCCACTCCACCTGTGCTGGTATTTACTTGGAGTACTCGTCTTTCCCTAGCACCTACATTTTGATGTGTATATTAACATCATCTTTACCAATCTTGGTTGGATGATGTGAGTCAAGATTTTTATCTGTTTATCAGTGGAGTTTGATTGATTGCTTTGTGGCATTTGCTTGGTATTGGAAGAGACAGGCTAGCTCCGGTCTTTGATGTTTAGGTATTTCGAAATATTAATATTTAGTGTTTATACTGGGACTTGGAGGTGGTCTGCTTCGTTCATCTGCTTCTCTCGAGGCAACCTTGGATGTCAGCCGCCGGTTTTGGCACACAGCTAGCAGGGAAATCTGATTTATGCGCAAGGACCTGAACCGTTGGAACGAAACTCTGCGCCAGGGGCCATCTGTGACATGGAGCATATTCTGCATTTCCTTTGTAGTCGTTGTGGTGACAATCCTGACACGACAACTGAATATATTACACAAATGGGACGATGCATGCTTGTTCTCTATGATTTTAACTAGTAACACCGCCATATTTTGAAGTCTCCCACATCAAACAAAACAGACTTTGGAAAGACTAATCTTCAATTAGAATTGCTAGAAAAAGAGAGACATAGGAGTTAATCGGCTTCTGTTTCATGCATATGATCAACGACAATATGGTTCCAGAGGATAGGTCGAATAACTCCCTTTTCCTCAATTATGAAGCCTTGGAATTATTCCATGAATACAACCCATTCTCCCCAGGTTTGACAAGTTCCTTAAACCACGGCCGCGTATCCGCAATGCGCTGATACTCCACGGCAGGATCAAGAGGCTTCCCCCCGAATTTCTTAAATAGATCCGGAAGAGTGAGAGATATAAATGGACCTAAAAGCGCTAGCTCGAACCTCTCTCGGTTTTTGGCGGATTTCATCAATTCTCTTCGCAGCTCCTTTGATCGCAAAGCGGATGACGGATACGGGCACTCGTGATTGAGAAACACGTCGAGGTACGTCTCCCGCTCGGTGACCTCTCCAGCATAGTTGTCGCTGAAAAGCCACGGATATACACAGAGAGATGGCAACGGTACGATAGTTCCTGGGAAGTCAATAATACCAGTTATGTTGAAGTCGCCGTCGACCTAATAAACGTCAGCCATTGTGTCCTTTACTCCCACAGAGATAGAGATCCCTACTAAGATGTTCTGCACTGTGAGGTCGTTATGATTAAGTACGAAAGGCCCATTTTCATACTCCTTGATAACAATATTAGGCGCGAGTTCTCCTAGAAGCTCATAACTGGCAACTGATTCATCTCTGCGCTCTTCTTCTTCGGGGTCCTCGAGGGCGTATTTGCGGTTCAGCTCCGCCATGGCAGTGTACCAATCCGAGATCGATGAATACGGACCTCTAAGGCGGGGGGACAAGCTGTTATAAGCTAGTGTTTTGTACTCCGGATATGCGGTGGCATTCGGACAGATATACGGTCCAACGGAGACTGCACCTTCACCATCTTCGCGGAGTGTTCCAATCTTGTCAAATTTCAGCGAAGCTGCAGATTGTAGCAAGTTAGCACTGAGCAAAAACTGTGAACATTGTTGATAAGAGAAGTCCGGCATACCCAGCTGCAGGATGATATCTGTTAACTGCCGGTGTACCTTTTGTGCCAGTGCAACTTTTTCCGGTTCCTCATCCCAAGTTTCCCTTTCCAACGTAGGCAAGTCATGGCCGGAAAGCCGTTCCATGAGTATATACGTTGCGTTGACTTTGTTTTCCGGGCTAGACTGGCGGTCGAAGGCGAACACAGTTGGGACAGGGATCGTGGTGTGTTTCTTTAGATATTTTAACGTTGCAGCATATGAGGCAGAAACCTCTTCGGGCTGGAAACAGTTGTATGGAAGCGGGATGCGCGCCATCCAAATAACATCGTCCGCGAAGAGCAGCTCATAGATAACATTAAAACCTAGAAAGCGTCAGATACCCAACTCGTTCTTTCGGGCGTAAGGATCAAGGCACCTCCTACAATGCGCTCTCCGAGGGAGCATGGAACCCCTGCCCGACAGGATGAAGCTGCTGCACAAAGCTCATCCAGTTGTAGAGTCTTCACAAAGTCATCAAATTCAGCCGGGTAGCCACCGCAATCTTCACACCGCGACATATTTGCAGCCCAACACAGAGTGAGTGTTTGTCCATGGTTGAAAGAATGTGTTGAAGTTTCTTTATCAGGTGTTTATGTATTAACATTCATTGAGTCAGCCCGCAAGGCATCCATTGTGGTGTCTTCTTGTGCCACCCGCGGTCGCTGCGTTTGAGCTATATCATTGGATCCCTGCGCATTGGGAATCTTTTTCAGGACTCCGACAAAGCGAGATCCTGGTAGTTTGTGCTGCTCTCAAAAATGGGTTCTCCCGGGGCCAACAGCAAACAATGTCTTGCTAGATGAGCTATCTGGCATTGCTAGGCAAAGACCAGAATCGGAGGTTGTTTGTACCTGAAAGCCCCTGAGCAAACAGAGCGGATGTTGAATTTCACCTGGCACGTGATCAGAGCTCTCTTTTGACGGCTCGACGGGGACCAAGCAAGGGCTTGAATTTCTTCTGTTTCCCTTGGGATCAACAATCAATGCATATGTGGAGGTTTTCCTGGCGTCTGTGTCGCCGGGCGCTTTTTACTCGTCCGCGATGGTGTCCTCCACAGCCGTCCGTCAATCGGCTGTCCAGAACATGGCCTCGAGTGTCTGCGGAGAAGTGTTTCACGACACCGGCGACGGTGTCAGCTTCACTTGCAGAGGAAGGTCAATCTACGATTTATGCGTTATCGACAGCTCCAGGTAGAGCTGCCATTGCCATCGTTCGAGTATCCGGCCCCGCTTGCTCACAGGTACGTTGCGATTCTTACCTTGCTATGATCCCGACTAATGGAGGTGATTACAGATCTATCATGCACTATGCCCTAATACACCGCTACCCAGGCCGCGATATGCGAGTCTTCGAACCATTTACGACCCCGAAAAAGCCCCGTCGACTGATACGGTTCTCGATTCGGGCGCATTGGTGCTGTACTTTCCTGCGCCCCGAACCGTGACCGGTGAAGACGTACTTGAGCTACATATCCACGGGAGTCCAGCTGTGATTAAAGCAGTACTTTCCGCTATACCCAAGTGCGCGGGTCGTGATTCTCGTATTGCGACACAGGCTTCCATTCGATACGCAGAACCTGGCGAGTTTACACGACGTGCCTTTTTGAATGACCGCTTGGATCTGCCCCAAATTGAAGCGCTGGGAAGTACGTTAGCTGCCGGCACCGAGCAGCAACGTAAATTAGCCGTGCGGGGTACTAGTGACTCGTTGTCTGCGAGATATGAGGATTGGAGACGACAGTTGCTATATGCGCGCGGGGAATTGGAAGCTTTGATAGATTTCTCGGAGGACCAGCATTTTGACGAATCTATCGACGAGTTTATGACGTCGATTACTAGCCAGGTACGAAACCTTTTGAGCCAGATTAATCTGCATATCGAGAATGCGTCCAAGGGGGAGCTCCTGCGGAGCGGCGTTAAAGTTGCGCTTCTTGGCGCCCCAAATGCGGGTAAAAGCTCATTGCTGAACCGTATTGTTGGAAGGGAAGCTGCAATTGTTAGCAGTGAGGAGGGAACCACAAGAGATATCGTCGATGTCGGAGTTGATTTAGGTGGCTGGCTCTGCAAATTTGGTGATATGGCTGGATTACGGTCTGCGGTAGCTGGCCCTGCGGAATCTGCCACGAGCTCTACCACGATTGGAGAAGTGGAAAGAGAGGGAATACGAAGAGCCAAGGCTCGTGCTCTGGAATCCGACGTGGTGGTTGCTGTTCTCTCGGTGGAACAGGACGCGACCGGCGCGGTTGAGCTTAAGTTGGAACCGGAGGTTGTTGAGGCAGTTCAAAGCTGTTTGCAACTAAGAAAGCAAGTTATCGTGGCGATAAATAAGATGGACAAGGTCTCTCTGGATGGCGATTCGGAAAGTAAATTTTATGCACACTGTACAAAAAAGCTGTGCTCTTTATTCGAAGGATTAACCGATGATCGTATTTTCCCGCTGTCCTGTAAGGTAGCACAGGCTGCTCCTCGAACGAAGCGAGATCCCGGAAACATACAATCTCTATTGGCAGGACTAATGCACACTTTCGAGGAGATGGCAACACCGTCACGATTGGAAGAAGATGATCAATACGATATGTCCTATTATCAAGACTCTTTGGGAGTCACACACCGGCAAAGCTCTAATCTACAGATATGCGCGCAACATCTAGACGACTTTCTAACCCAAACAGTAAACGAACCGGGAACCTGGACTCCGGAAAATGCTAACGCTAAAAAGGAACCTATGGAAAGCGAGATCGACATCGTGCTGGCAGCGGAACATCTGCGGTTTGCGGCCGATTCGCTGGCAAAGATCACCGGCCGCGGTGAGGGTGGTGATGTGGAGAGTGTCTTGGGTGTCGTTTTCGAAAAGTAAGCTGAACCCTTTCCCGTTCTGCGATCTCCCTTAGCTAACCGCGACCGGGCGCAGGTTTTGCGTAGGGAAATAAGAAAGCGTTGAAACGAAATCCGAACAGCAAGTGAACTCTGCCGAAATTACTCCATGCGTAGATGCCGCCGGTCTTGTTCGCCGTCGCGATTCCAAGGCTGCATGGTGAATTGCCAGCCTCGATCCCATAGCTGCCGCCCGCGGCTGGTTGTGGGATACGCTGTGCATCGGTTAAAGACCCGAAGTCTTAAAGATAAATGCTTTAACCTTTGCCGGCAATCACTCCTCGTCGTCCTTGTCGTTCACGCCGTTATATCCTCCGCGCCCGCGTTTATTCACCGGGTCCGTCGAGGTGGGTTGACTCGGCACGTTGTAACCGCCACGACCCATTTTGATATCAGAGAAATGGGTGAGGGAGCTTCGACGCTTGGTTTGGAATAGAGGAATGTGGAAAGTCCGTGCTCGAAATACGCGGATACGGAAATATCCGATTATCGTAGAGCTAGGTAATGGCTTAACGGATGGTTCTCGATTGGTATGTGCCTTTGGATCGAAAGATTATTGTTTAGTTCGTGGATTGGAGAAGTATATAAGACGGAAGCAGAAGAGAAGCGAAGTATATCTCAGAAGGGGATGGAGAAGGGAACGCCGGATATATGCTGAAGTCAAAGTATTAAATGAGACTTGATATAAGTTGATACAGAATTAGACAAGACAGTTCGAAGACGAAGACGGAGAAGGGGGCGTTTATATATCTATTCAAGACCTCACAGAAACTCGTAGAATGGGAACAAGATTAGAGAACCGATATTAAACAGGGGAAGAAAAATAAAACAAAACTGTTTCCAGGCAGAAAGGCAGGCAGTGTGAACAGTGAACAGGGAGTATATATAGAAGCCTGTCTTTTATTTCCCGCCCTTCTTTCCCTTGTTCCCCATGCTTCATTGTTGAATGGCTGCGCTTGTTTCGGTTTTTTTGGCTTTGACTTTTTTGGCTGTGTATTTTAATGTTGGTATGTGGCTCGTTGGTTTCAGCTTTGCATACAACATACCATCCGGCTGATCGAAACCTACTTTCATGACTGTATTCCAGCACATACATTATGTGCTACAATTCTGATGAAATGGAAATAAGGAAGAGTCATGGAATATTCCAGCTCAGGCTGGCTTGGGAGAAAAGAGGAATGATTCCTGTACAGTACAAACAGCATATCGTCATAGTCCAGATCTCGATCTATTCTTTCCTAGGGCGTGTTTTGTCAGTAGGATTGATTACAGAGCAAGTACCTGCTGCAGGGGGAGGAGCGTCACGGTGTTGAATTGGATCTGCAGCTAGTTGGTACGGATGAATACATGCAGATATGGAGATCATCAGCTAACAGTCGTGCTCCGGAGGATCCTTGACTGAAGATACAAAGATATTTCATGTGAAACATAATTATGTGCTCTGTATTGTGCCTGAACGGCTTCAACCCTTGCAGGGCTGTGGACAATGAAGCGGGTGGACCAGCTGATAACTAGACAGTTAGTCATGGGCATTTTCCCAATCTCGCCGATTCCCGATCCCAAATTCCTAATATTCTGACTCAAAAAGGCACCTGAGGCGCTGGCTGCCGGGGCGGCTCCGGACCAATTGACAGGGGTGCGATTGATTAGGGTTCGAGCCAGTGGCAAGTTTAAAGCCTATGTTTAACTTAAAAATGTCACTTTGCGCTGTGTTTCCCGCGGAAAGGTACATTTGACATGGCGAGGCTAGTGGGGCCGGGGCTTAGGGTTTAGCGTGGTTGTGGGTCCGGGCTGGCTCGGGCTCGATGGGGCCGGCATGGCTTGTACGAATACAGAGGATATCGTGCGCGCACGGAGTGAGTTGAGGGGTGGGGAACAGCGAGAAGGCTGGCGGGCGGATGAAAAAACCGAGTTCGTTGAGTGAACGTTGGACAGATGACAGATCACGTTGGATCGAGATTTGACTCATTTCGGAGCTAATCCCTATTGTGGAAGATGCTAGGGAAGCAGTGAGTGAAATCGTCGCAACACCGCCTGCCTAGCGGCCGTAGCTAATCAGTGGAGAAAGATGAAACCCGGTTCGTTCACTGCCGCAGAGAATTTGTCACAGGGGCCGCGAGGTACCAAAGTATGCAGGGACGGCCCCATCCGCATGATGCGTCTACGTATCCGGAGTACTGAGGGCAAGACAAAAGAGTTGAAAGTCCTTTGATTCACCACGTTGCTGCAGCAAAGGATATGTTCATCTTCACTGACTCCAGGTGTTCGCATCCTGCATTCAGCAGCTGGACGTGCACGGCACGACTATTTTTAGAAAATCCCCCAACCCGATGTCTCGAATGCCGGGTCCGGAGGTCCTTTGAGTGGGTGCTCCTGTGCGCGGATGTACGGCCGCGGACGTGTGGTGCAATGCATGGTTGCCGTGCTCGCTGCCGTGCTCGTTGCATGTTAACGAGTCCTCGATAGATACCCGAGTCAATCGCCTATTATTCTGCATCACCCCCTGAGTTTCTGCATGCAGAACTAGCCTCGTAGGAATATATCTTGCGCTCCCTGTTTTGTACGCAGCGTGGCCCCCTTGTCTCTCGCGTGGCCATGTGTTTCGGGATACACAGTCATGAAAGTTGGTGCCTGGACCCTGCTTGGCTGGGGCCGGTTTGGCCGATGTGGGCGGAACCAGATCTTCAGCCGCATAGCGCCCCTTTGCGTGGTCGCCAGGGTTATCCCCTGAAAGAACCCATTCTTCCAAATAGCCCTAGAAGAATTTTCGAAATCCGCGGTCTTTCTCCTGGGGCTGGTCATGAAAAGTTTTTACTAGCGCGTAAACACTTGGGGCTCCGCCTCAGCCCTATGAAAAGGGGATTAGCTGGTCCGACTGGTCCCCGAGTCGCAGGGAAAGTCGGAGACAGCGAGATCCACAGATAATCTAAGCAGTATGACGGAGCGCTTCAGCCACGAAAGAGGACACGCTTCAGGCACTAAAAGCCACGGCCATGGTCATAAAACCGAAACAACGAGCGAATCTGCCTTACGTTCTGCTCCGAAGATCGTATTGTGCGAAATTTAAGAGGCGGAGTTGTGACAGACCCATGGCTGGGGGGTTTGACGGGTAATGACTGTCTGACGAATTGGATGCGGTTATCGCTCATCTGCGAATATGAACAACTTGGAGGTTGCATTGAGTATTTTCCACCCGCTTCATTCATCATGATCATGTCGTGCTTCTAGACAGAAGCCTCGTGGCGACGGTGACACCAGCGAGCCAGATGACCAAATACGGTAAGAAGACAAGCATTTCCTCACGTTTGACGACATCCGTGCAACGGGGTGCGAGATGCGTCAAAATCCGAAAGGCCTCGAGGCGCTGAGATTGGATCTGTTCCTGCTCGTTGGATCTGAGACACGTGGACTTGTGATACCCAAGAAAGATTCGAGTCTTGACTGAGTTGCATTGCTGGTTGCTACCATTCGTGTAAAGGCGCTGGTCCAACAGAGAATGTCTCTTCTCGCTCATCCCCAGGGTGCGATTTCGGGTCTGGGCGTAGAGAGACTACCTACGTAGGAACTTTCGGGCTTGCTATGGAGTAAATATAAATACTTACTTTCAGAGAAAGAGAAGCGGCGATGCATCTTGTGTATAGTGTAACAGCAGCGAAAATGATCTGTTAACTTACAAGCACCGTGGGAGTATAAATAGAATGTCTTTTGACTTTTCTTTCTGGCCACAGGACAGCCTATCGCTAATGCTGTAGGTGTTCATGGCGTCCAGACCTCTGCTTGGATGTGTACACAGACTGTTCAGAGTTTGGAATGAAGTAGTGCCTTGCTGAAAACGTTCCTGTAGAGATCAGAACCGGAGACCATAGCATAGGACCCATAGTATTACAGCATTATGCTCATATTAGTTCGAGTTTCTTGATATGATATGTACCTCACTCACTTGCAGCACAAGGAATTCGGATGGAAAGGAAAATGGCTCACGGGAAGCGAGAGGGCACAATAAAACATATATAGTTGCGTATACTTGATAATTCACCGCTCACCACAACACGGGTCCGAGTATCTCGGCCCATCAAAAGAAAAAGGATCCATACTCCATGACTTAACCCAGTATAAGAAAAGAAAGTTCCGCTATACACGCCCCTAAACTCGACTGCGAAGATACCGATGCAGACTCCCCAAGCATGCCTTTTTGTTTAAATGGCGCCGACAAGCCTTCGAAACCTCTGCATGCTGAAAAAGTCCCGAGAGCGTCGAGAACTCTCTCTTGCAAGAAGGGCAGAAATAAGGTAACTCGCCGGCACGCACCCTCGTGAAGCGGTGATTTCCCGGGAACTGGGCGGCGAGGATCGAGAGTAGGGCTTTATTCATTTGGCCGGAACAAGAGCCTGCTTCGAGGTGGATGAGCATTGCGGAGAAGGAGGGGAAATGGCGATTGCAGCCGTAGCATTGGTGCTGTCTGGGTTGATGCATGAGGTTGTGCCAGCGATATCGTCAGTCTTCTCGTATGAATGCTCAATTTTTGGCAAATGGAGGGTATATAAAGACAATGACTGGCGTAGAAAAGGCGGAAATCACAAACGCGACAAAGCTCTAACCATTTTGAGATTATTGCGGTTTCGGAAGAAGCGGTTGCATTCATTGCACCAGTAATGCCGTTTGGTCTTATGAGTGCTTAGTTCCCGGGTCGAACAGCCCTCGAAGTCGCATTTGGAGCATCGATAATGATCCCCGGAGTTCGTCGTCAAATCATCGTCACCATGCTCGCAAGCAACGGTTGGGCGATCACATCTCCCACACCACTGGTGCCCGCCACTGACCCAGCAGTGCTCGCGGAGTCCTTCATAGGATGTGAAAGTCCCATGACAGAAATCACAGGGGAATTCGACAGGATAAGCCCCTAGAGACGCCATTTGGCCGGTGTCAAGCACTTCGTACCTTGCTCTGCGGCAGTACCGTGAATAAGTGCTTGGTGAACCCGCCGCGCCTAACGGTCCAGAGAGTCTATCTTAAGCGACGCGATGCTGGGGACAAGTTGATCAATCGCAATTGAGACTTTCCCCCGATGCCAGAGGGGCAGATTACATACGTAATCCTCCAGCCCAGCGTCTCTTCTTCCAGATAGGGAGCTTTCCTCGCTCTTTCTCTCTTCTGACAGAGGCGATACTGCGTAAAAGCCAGCCTGCCTCTGCTCGGCTATTTCCAGAGTTCTCTTACGGAGTACTCCGTATGCTGTTGTGAATTGATGTCGTTGGAACGGGAGAACTGGGAGTTCGAGAGAAAAGGAGGCGGAGATAGCCCCGTTCTAGGAGGCGGAGATAGCCCCGCTGCTTTGTGCAGCACCATTGGGCGCTGGGATGGAACTGATACATCCAATATCACGTAGTGGAAAGCGCAGATCGAAGCCGAAAAGATGTTTATCAAGTCAAAAAAGATCTATATACACGCGTATCTATCCAAGCAACGCCTCCATACTCGCTTTATAATTTTAACCCGGAAATATTACAAACGCAACGCTGAGACACTGAAGCTTGAAGTACAATAAGATCACGCGGAGATGGAATTCTTAACCCACTTCTCCAAGCCACCAAGTGCAATAATCTCCTGAACATTCGGCGGCAACTCTCCAACTTTTTGTGTCCATTTCGGTCCGTTGCGGCCTTCCTGGACCTCGATCTGGCTTCGGCGCACGTCCCAGGTCAACGTCCACCCTGTTCGTCGGGTGAGCTGCTTTTCTCCACCAAAGCTCTCGCGTAGACGAGAGACGAGTCGCGGGACTTCGAGACCCATAAGGGCGTTGTTGATGCTGTTACGGGAGAAGATGTTGCCAAGATATATGTTGGAGAAGATGTTGCCAAAACTGCCGGAGACCACGAGGGGGATCTGCTTGGCCAAGATGGCGGTGGCAGCTTGTTCGCGCGAGCTTCCGCAGCCGAAATTGTAGCCTGTAACCAAGATGTCACCTCCTTTGGCGACGGCGCCGAACTGGGTATCATAGTTTTCCATGCAATATTCGCCCATCTTCTCGAATGAGATGTTATCCTGGTAAGTATATTTTCCAGGATAGATGCCATCAGTGTTGATATTATCAGCATCACAGAAGACAATTTCTCCGGAGACCCTCTCTGGGAAACCAGGGTAGACCTCAGTGAGACCTCCGTCGTTTGAGGCTTCGGAAGCCGGCTTCTCCTCGCCAAATACCTTTTCTGCATCAGCAAGCATGCCGTCGAGCTGGCCTATCACTTTCTCGAGGGCTTGCTCAGCAGTAATCATCTCATTTCCATCACCTTCACCGCGGACCACGCCACTCCATCCCTTGGGATTTCCATACCAGCCAGGCCCACTGATCTTTCCACTTAGAGCGCTGGCTGCAACAATCTCGGGACTGGCAAGATACGCCTTAGCATCTGTGCTGCCCATCCGACCCTTGAAGTTGCGGTTTGATGCGCTGATACCAACTTCGCCGGGTTCCAACAGCCCTGTTCCGAGGCCGATACAAGGTCCACAGCCAGAAGGAAGAGGTTCAGCTCCAGCATCAAGGAGAACCTTCCAGTCGCCAGCTTCCTCTGCTGCCCTTTGTTCTGGTATCGACGCAGCAGCGAGGTAAAACTTGACCCCGTCAGCGATCTTAGGAATCTTTCCGTCATTCTTCTCGGCAGCTTCCTTGAACACCTTGGCAGCTGCAGCGATATCCGATGCTCTCGAATTGGTGCAGGATACAAGATATGCCTTGTTCACTGGAATATCTAGTGATTCAAGCTCGTTCAAAGTAGTGGCAATCTTCACGGAATTTGGGCCAGCAACGTATGGCGAGAGAGTAGAAAGGTCAAGGAACAACTCCTTGGCATATTTCGCACCCTTATCAGCGGCAAGCGGCTGCTCGAACAGTTGGTCTAGTATAGGGTGAGTGATCCGTTTAGCAGCAGAGCTCTCCAGATCGGGCACTGTGGATCCCCACATTGCTGTTGTCGTTGCTTTCGCCCTCAGCCAGCCCTTCAAAACAGAGTCAACGGGGAAAAGTCCACTAAGAGCACCCCATTCAGTTGTCATGTTGGCGATTGTCAAGCGGTCATCAATTTCGATACTCCTCAGAGAAACAGCAACTGTTTGAGAACAACGGGAGAGGACAAACGCCGATCCAAAAAAAGCCCAGAAGCATCCCTCCATCAGTGGGCCCTATCATGTTGGGCGAGTTGTCAAGCGGTAAATTTCGATACTCTCCTTGTCAATTTCGATACTCCTCATTGTTTCTTCTGACCCAGTGAACTCGATAGCATGGTTTAGGACGTCATCCTTGTCAAATAATCCACATAGGGCGACTATTACGTCTTTTCCCGTAACGCCTTTTGGCAGGACACCCTTCAAGTTGACTCTGGCAACTGGTGGAATCTGCCACCAAGTCTTCCCGGTTGCCCATATACTGGCTGCATCCGTCCGTACAACAGGCGTACCCAAACATCCGATGCCACCATACATATTTGAATGGCTATCAGACGCGACAACCAAGGTTCCTGGCCACGCATATCCTTCCTCAACCATAATCTGGTGACCAATCCCGCGACCAGCAGGATAGAAATCAACACCATGGGCCTTTGCAAATGTTTCAATTTGCTGATATTTCTTCAGATTCTTCTCTGACTTATTCTGCACATCGTGATCGAGGGTCATAACAATCTGGTTCGGGTCATTCAGTTTCGATGCTCCAATGGACATGAACTTCAGAGCCACCGGCCAGCTATTGTCGTGAGTCATAACGCGGTGAGGAGAAATCGTAACATAGTCGCCCGATCTGACAAATTTATCCTGTGGAAGGCCAACAGAGTATCGCTGGACGATCTTTTCTGTAAGGGTCTGAGGGACAGCCTTGGATGACTCCATGGACGAGAGGATGGCTGCGGAGGAGGGATCCTCTCGCTGGGCGTGGTAGACATCGCTGAGGGCGCATCGAGACGAAGAGAACGTCCTCGAGGGCGCGAAACCGGATCCTTGACGTGGCGAGCGCGATGTGGAATTCTGCGCCCTTGTCAGGGGAAGGGTTCGAGACTACGGCATTCAGATTAGCAATCAGTTCCGACGGTGACTCTTTGGGAAACACTCACAATAGCCCTGTTCGTGCTCACGGGGAGCTGCCCGGTAAAGCCAGCAAGCCGCCCGCACAGCAGTTGCCTGTAACCACCCATCTTGTCAATCTGGCTGTCTCATGAAGGCACGGAAAAATGGTCAAACGTCCAGCAAATGGGATGGCTGCAATTAAAATCCGCCCATGGGGAAATGCAAATAGAGCAAACAGCGCGGTATCGGCGCTTAAATTTTCCTTCTGCTTATGTAAGCCGCCCTCCAGACAACTCAACCCCGCCATCGGATTTCAGGGTTCATTTAGAGCTCTTGACTACAAAGTACAAGCATAGTAGATTGTAGCTAGAATTGAAGAGATATTTCAATTGTTGATGCGAAATTGTGAGTAGGTATCAGGGCCGCCCGGGGGCCTAGGAATGCTCGTCTCACCGAGGAAACCAAACAGGATAGGGGCGCACCCCGATGCACTGCACTGGCTGCATACCGGGCCATGGGAAAGGACCGAGAAGGACGTAGGTAGTGATCATAATTAGGATTTTGGCTATGCGAGAGATCCAATTCCGTTTCTCGAGGCCATCCAAACCCAATCATATTTGAAATCATATCTAGCTCGCGAACTCAGTGGCTACCCCGCCAGAGTCATTCTGCCCTCGTGTGACTCAAGAGGTAGATATACATATTCGCCAGTTCTCCCGTCCTAAGACCATCTGAATTCAAAAATTAAAAATCATACCGCAAGCTACGGGCCATTAGATCCTCTTTTCCACTGATAGATTCCATTCTATCGTCCTCCGAAGCCCGCGAACCCATCTCGCAAACGCAACGTCCCTCCAGCCCTCTACCCCGGCAGCCACCAACCCTCTCTCGATTAACTCGAATTCGTTTGAAAAAGAAACAGAAAAAAGAAAAACAACACAATGCCCTCCCGCTCAGAAGTCGCCTACTTTGGCGCCGGTCCCGCCCCTCTCCCCACCCCCGTCGTCGAAGCAGCAGCGAAAGCATTCACAAACTTCAACGACACAGGCCTCGGTCTCGCAGAGATCTCCCACCGCTCACCAACAGCAAACAAGATCCTCGCGGACGCCAAAGCAAATCTCACCACCTTACTAGATATCCCGGAAAACTATGAGATACTGTTTATGCAGGGGGGTGGGTCTGGAGAGTTCAGTGCCGTTGTGCAGAATCTGGTGAGTGTGTGGGTTGAGCGGAGACGGAGGAAGATTGCTGCGGATGTTGGGGAGGATGCGGTGGTTGAGGAGTTGAAGAGGCAGGTTGAGGAGGAGTTGAGGCTGGATTATATTGCTACGGGATCGTGGTCGTTGAAGGCGTATCAAGAGGCTGTGAGGTTGATTGGGGAGAAATATGTCAACCTTGCCGTTGACGCGAGGAAAAGTAATGACGGGAAATTTGGAAAAATCCCGGCTGAGGATACCTGGAACCTTACGAAGACGAAAAAAGAGGGCGGAAAAGCGGCGCCTGCTCTTGTATATTTCTGCGACAATGAGACCGTTGATGGAGTGGAATTCCCTGCTTTCCCAAAGGCATTGGAACCGCAAGGTGGAGACGCAGAAGATGAGAGGCTGGTGGTGGCTGATATGAGCTCCAATTTCCTAAGCAGAAAGGTCGATGTGAGCAAATATGCTGTTATATTTGTGAGTATGTCATTTCTATCCTTCCTGATAATTGCTCATAGTTATACACAGGGAGGTGCCCAAAAGAATGTCGGCGTTACAGGTATCACGGTCACTATCATTCGCAACGACCTCTTACCTCCCCATACCGCAACACCTTCGCCTTCATTGCTGCGTAAGCTTAACCTTGGCAGTGTGATCGCTCCGATTGTCCTTGATTATGCGACCATTCACAAGAACAACTCCCTATACAACACTCTACCAATTTTCAACTTGTGGGTTGCTGGTGAGGTGATGGCTAACTTGGTTGGCTACTATGGTGCGAAGAAGGTCTCGGGCCAAGAAGAAGTCGCAGATAAGAAAGCTTCGTTGCTATATGGGGTATTGGACAAATATCCTGACGTCTATCGAGTCGTGCCGGATAAATCTGTGCGCAGCAGAATGAATATCTGCTTCCGTGTTCACAGGGGCGACGCGGAGAAGGAAAAGGAGTTCCTGGCTGGTGCAGAGAAGAGACTCCTGCAAGGATTGAAAGGACATCGGAGCGTCGGAGGAATCAGAGCAAGTAATTATAACGCCGTGCCGCTGGAGAATGCGGAACGACTAGTCCAGTTCCTGGACGACTATGCGAATGGGCGCAACTGAAGCAGGTACTTCGTGCCCGGATATGACACTTCAACAAAATAGAGGCGGAGAAGAAAGACCATGATATCCTGCGAACGGACCGCATCGCAGTATAGTGCGGGGTATATATTGAGCAGAGAAGATCTCTAGGAGTCGTTTCAACCTGACTCCCGTAGCATCAGACGTGATGAGTCGATATCGACACTCAGACAGGGCGGGGATTCGAATTTCCTTCGATGTTAATATTTCTTTCAGAGTTTCCAGACAATCCAACCCTTCAGATCCAGCTGGCCTAGCAGGCCTTGGAGGGGTCCTTGAACTTCAACTCCATCTTTCCACATTTTAGGACCGGCCAAGAAACTTATAAATCCGTCCGGGCCGGATATAAGAATTAACTTCCTCTTTGATGGACCTCCGTGCTGCTCTGTTCCGCTCAGATTCGTAAACTTCAGAATGGCCTCTTTCCCAACGAGTGTATTCTCTTCGTCGACGAAATAATCCACAGTAAATCTTCCCCGGCGCAAAGTTTTGAGATCCTCTAATTGGGCAACTGTGAAATTTTGGCTCCCGCCCAACGATTCCTGTTTACCAGCACCAGCCACTGCCTCAGTTATCCTTGTCCACCAATTTCCCGATGGCACCATCGACAGATCATTCCGGCCCCCAAAGCAATCTTCCCTCCGCCTATTCGCCCAGAGCACATGCATTCTCGTATTCCCACTCGATCTCCTAGTGAAAAAGAGCGTATATGCCGCTTGCAACGCCGGCGCAATCCCAGTTCCACCAGCGATAAACAACACCTCCTCCACGTCTGACGGAAATTCAAATCCCATCTGCGGTCCACGCATTTCTACCGTCGCACCCGGTTTCAGGTCGTGAAGGTATCCGGAGACCTCACCGAACGGATCCTTTCGAATCAAGAACTTCAAGTCCTCCATCTCTTCCACTGGTCCTTCATCTCTTATCGGCGGGAGAGGCGTATAATCCCGTCCGACCTGCAGTTGCGGCTGCTTGAACAGCACACTCCATATTCCCTTCTGCCAAGCCTCCTCGTATACCTCATAATTCTCCCCTTGCTTGGCCGGTCGTAGAGTGAAAATGCAGCTCGTGGAGGAAACGGGTGTCTTCGAAATGAGCTCGTACTTCGTGAATGTAACGGGGTTCAGCGTTGCGCTGGAAGTATCTCGGGTCAATCGAACGTATATTCCAACTCCGGCTGCTGCAGCGGTTATGATGGAGGCGGACAGCCAGCCCTTGCTGGCCTTGCTTGAAGGAGGCGGGCTTGCTCGCGTTGCATTCTGCCGATACTGCCGATATCCGAATTTTGAGTGGCTGCCCCGCGTGTAAGGCCGGAGCGCCACTTCAAGGCCCCTAGATAGTGAGGACTTGGGGACCATTGGTCTTGAAAGACATCGATGGCGAGAAAATTACCTTCAAGCTGCAGTTGAACTTCATCCTCAAAAGAGACCAGAGCGACGGCTGGAATTACCGGCGCTAAGGGGCTTGGCCAAAGTCTAATTTTTCATTCTTGGTCAGTCCTCTGGTTTGTTCCCAGGTGGGGGTGAACAATCCAGCGGGCTCTCCATGATATCAATCGTCAAGTAATCATTTGTTCTCGACCAAGTATGCAACAGCTGTCCTGCTATGGAGGGGCAGTCAGACCGCCAGTCCTTAGGACAATGAAAAATTTCTTTTCTATCAAGTCAGCCTCGCACTGCCACCACCAATGAAGAGGACAAAATGACGTCGCAAGCCATGAATTCTTTGGAGCTGCCTTTGCTACATTTCTCTCTCATGGGCTTTCAAAAGTTTCGTTGTTCGTGAATACCTGATACCCAATATGGCATCGATATGCCACTACGTCCATCGTGATCTCCAGATAACCGATGGCCTCGTTCAACGCGGAAACGGGATGATTTTTCCGTATAACCCGGAATTTTACGAGCACTCGTCGAGTTTATACGGTCCAGGGAGCGTATACGCGTGGTACTTTATTCTCAATTCGGTTACCTTCAGCTGGACCGTCCAAACCTGTCATACAGGACAGCGAATACGAATATCAACAGATCTCCTCGCGGCGGTACTATTCCCGGTATTTGCGGCGACAGACCTCCTAGTCCAGGCCATTCAGTTTTTCGGAACAGAGAGCCGAGCAAGAGCTATATTTTGTGTCCTTCTTTCCTGGCTAGATGACAACCCTAAACATGCGCCGGTCAATATGCTCGATATTCCAGCCGACATTCTGAGTCTCGGCCAACGCGCTATCAAAATAACAGGCCCCCTTCTAACGTGCTCCACGTTCACAGTGGTTGTTACATTTCTTGTGTTTTTTGAATATTTTAAATTCGTCCGGCTCGCCCGCGGAGCAAAGTGTCTGGTCTACCTTGCTTATGGCTATGTCTTACTTCTTCTGACAATTTCTCAGTTGATTATTGGGACTCCCGCTGAAATCTCTTGTCTTTGGATATTTGAAATACTTGCTCTCTTTCTCTTTCTGAATCTTTACCTACTTATCCCTTTGCTTCTTGCCGTGTTTTTGCTGCTGGTATGGTGTGTGAACGCGGTGGTGAGGGGACACAATTCAGGGCTCAAATTGGAATCGATTCGGGTCAGCGTTCTCGCTTTTTTGGAGGGGATGTTCGCCCTCTGCAGCTGGGAAATACTTTCGACGAAGATGAGGTTGATTCCTGACTCGGGGCACGGATTCGCGGAGAGAGACCAGCTTGCGGCAATACTCGCTAGTGTTTTGACGTGCGGCTTTACTTTTGGCAGCATATTGCGGCAGAGGCGAAATTCGAAAGCCGAATCTGAAGAAGGCCGGAGTCTGGCTACCGCTCAAGACAGTACTGAGGAGTGTTAATTCAATAGAATGTCAATGAGCACTTTATCTACTACTGGACAAGCAAAAGCGCGTGGACGGCGGCGATTCCAAGGGATGGGAATGCAAGATTATCCCAGGAACATTAGGAACGCGGAGCAGGCGAGAGAGAAGGGAAAACAGGGGCCACTTAGAGAAGCAGGAGAGGATGGCATCTATAGTGAATCTGAAAAGTGGTACAAATTAGACGTCATTATATTCTATCCAGTCTCTCACATTCTTAGCTTTCGACGCCTTGAGCACCAAGCTCTTCTCGGAATCCTTGTCAGGCAATTCTTCGTCGTCAGATTCCTCTATATCCACCCACTCGTGTTTGTGTATTTCTTTTTCTTTAAGGGGATATCCCTCAGGCCGCAGCCAGCCGAAGATCATTCGTGTAGCATTTTCCGAAGCAATTTCATTTTTGGAATCGAAGCCTTTATAGTCGACGCGGATACCTGGCGTCACTGCCGATAGTGGGGACAGGGGAATCAGAGCAGGCTTGGGGTCGCATGGCTGGTGCATAACTTGACCATTCTGGCAAGCCCACTTCCACCCCGCATATCGAAGACCGTGTCCAATACAATCTGCATGTAGACGAACATCTATTTCGGTATCTTCGAGGGCCGTAGTTCCGAATGGCCTCCACGGGCATAGGGGCCAGCGGGTATGTGGTTGTGATCCGGTGAGATAAAGAAGTCGGCATTCGTCAGAACGCAAAATGTCGTTTGTCAGGGAGCGCTGAGCAATGGGTTCCTGAAGGAATGATAAAGTAGTCCTGGTCCACATTGCAGCATGAGGCTCAACTGGTATCAATCCGAATCGAGCGTCGCGCAAAATATTCTTTTGAACTCCCAGAACTATGCCGCCAAGCCATAAAAAAGCAAGATGGGGAGCCCGACGCATCATTATCTGGGCAAGTACTCGATCGTCATCCACAGAGTCAAGGACGGTAAATATAGACTGCAGCCATGGGCTTACTTCGTTGCAAGCAATACTAGGTTCATAAAGGACGCTTGATAACAAGGATTCCATTCCGTGTACGTTGCAGCTCAATGTAAGAAGTTTGTCCAGGTGGCAAGAAATCTGCTCCAACGAAACATGCCGCTCACATAGCTTTGGTCCAGCTTCTCTGAATAATGACCTCTGTGGAAATACAGGGCGGGGTATTGAAACGGTTTTCCTGCCATTCAGTAACGGAAGATGCAATGCAGAAGATAGCGCCGCATAGCCCTGATCTACAACATCATGTAGATTGCAGTAGTTTGATATAAAGCCAATGGCAATCTCGGATAGAGGCGCCGAGATCGGTTCGAGGAGGCCGGATTTGCGGTGAGAAAAGAGTGTAAATTTCGACGTTGCTTGGAGATCCATGGACCAAGGTGATCGAAACTCGTCCTGGTCGAACGTAAGAGTGGCCTGCCAGCCATTCGCTGCCAGAATAGCAGCCCACCATCTCACCGCATCGTCACCGACATTCCCTATCTCTACTGCGACTGTATCTCCTTCCCGCCGCCCATGATCTTCATATTCTGCATAGTTTTCAGTATACGCAAGTGATGCACCCGGCATCAGTTCAGCCCAGCGAGCTGAAAGCACGTAGCTCCATGCAAGAATTAGCACCGAGAGATGGTTCTCATCTCTGTTGAACCATTTCTGATAACCTGGGTCGGGATCCGTAGACAAGGCAAGTGATGTTGGGCTGGCGATAGAAACCGGAATCTCAAGCTCGCGTTCTAGTGTAGGTATCGTGCAAGGCCCTTGTGACGTTTCCCAGATCGAGGTTCCAATGACTCTAAGACCGCCGTAAATACATTTCAGATCGAGGGAGAGCGGAAAGTGCGGGGGGGAGAGCGGAAAGTGCGGTTGTTGCTGAAGCACAGTCTGTATTTGAAAACAAGTTGGCGGCAGGGCAGGTTCCTCCAGGGCATGTTTAAGGAGATTGGCCCAAGTGCAAAACCCTCGATCGTAAACAGCTTGAAGTTTCTCAGAACTTGGACGAACAGCATCCTCCATCACGAGTAGAATTATTCAAAAAGTATGGGAGATTGTTCACTTGTTGTTGAACATCAATGGAGTTCCGCCCTTTGATATCAAGGGACGGGCCCACTTAACAAGCGGGTAAACAAACTCAAGTTTAGTTATGGCCAATCATCTTTATCTATTTGTTTCAGCCGCAGCACGATGTCGCGAATCTTGCGACTTGCGCGGCGGCAAAACGGAATGATATTGATAGCATCATGATATCCTCAGGGAAAGAACAAGTACATCTTCCAGATAACAAAACTCTATCCATACACTCAAAACAAACTATCCACATTCCACCTCTCCAAACACCCAACAATGCTGTCCTTCAATATCACTTGGACAAGCGCGGCATGTCATCTACATTGTATGGGCAACTATAAGGGTGATCCGGGCACCATCGGCAAAGAACGTAGCCTCTTCCCGGTTCACCGAGCCACTCCTTGTGGCTGTTTGTCTGGCAAATCTTGAAACGCTTGCGGCAACCGTGAACCGTACAGGTATAGGTATTGTGTTCGTTGTTGTGATGAAGACAAACATTGCAAAATCCGGTTGCACCTGAGCTGGCCGACATGCTATTTATAATTAGACCGCAGGTTCATTTGCATACTCTGTCGCTACCTACCTGAGATCGGAGAGGTTCCTTGAGAACAAATCGAAGCTTGGCTGTCACTGAAGAACTGCAGCATTCGGATTCCCGTTAGGTATTCGATAAGCCTCAGGAGCTGGGGACGCTGGTGTTACTTACTGAGAGAAAGCTGGTAGGCAGTTTGGTACTCCGAGCTTGCAACCGTAATATCCGTAGTGTTGATCTATCGTGAAATGCGCGATGGAGAGAGTTGGGGAGCTTGGTTCGTGCACAACGTCCTGGAGGATGCAGGCGCTTTATATAGATATGAGTATCGGTCTGTGGTCAGGATTCGCTTTAGCCAGCGGCTTTCGGTCCCCATACACCAGCTTTTTTTGGCCAATCCTTTGGTTGCGGCGTAATCCAGTGGGACGTTGCCGCCCATACGAAACCTGACACGGGGATCGTGCGATGTTTTCCAATGCGAGGAGTATCCTCCATTAAACTCTGGACATTGCTCCCCTAATTCAGGCAATGTACTTCAGCTAAAGGCCTCTGGGAATGTGCTGATAATTCCGAGCCAATAGCTCATCGAGGAATTGGTTTGTATATTGGCCTTCTCCGTGCCCTTTTGCAACCCTGTGTTGATGATGCAGATATTCCAATCAAAAGACGATGGGACACTAATTCGGTTCCATACTATTGGGACAAAACGGGGCGTCGTATAATATCCGTTCACTCGAGCGCTCCAAAAAACCCTCCAGAAGCGAATGCTCCGAAATAGCATCCAGGATGGGTGATTAGGCGCTGCGCAAGCAGCCAATAGAGCTTGCTTGTGATAATCCCAAGGAGCTGGTGTCAAACATGAATTGTAAGAAAAAAGCGGCGTAGGAGGGCGCCAAACATTTTCCCAATGGTATCCATTCTATTTTTGGGTAAATTGCGGTAATCTCAGTACTGATTGTCTGAGTTTCTGAATTGATTCATGCCCATTCATGGCTGACGGGGGCAACATGCACACCGGCACGATGGACGTTGACTATCATTGGTCGGCGTGGCTGCCAAGCAAGATAACTAAAGCGCCGGGCACGGCCGATGCCAAACTTGCAACTGCGATGCGGTTGCGCCCGAAGAAAAGGTAGGAGTGATGAGATTGCGAAGACAATGCGAAGCACCACTTTGCAGGTGCCTGGCTCAGCAACTGGGAGTGACTCTGGGCAGCCTATCCCCACGGAATGCATGAATAACATCTGGCCATTCACGGGCGGTTGGTACGGCAGCCAATAAATGTTGCATTTGACGGAGCCTCTTCCCTTGAGACGAAACCATGTGCCGCAGCCTCAAGTCAGCCCTGGAAGTGTAATAAGCGCCCTGCGAGGGGCGGTGCGAGTCATGCCATCTATTCTGATGAGCTGAAAAGGTGTCAACGACGGAAGTGGAGCAGTTGGAATTTCGGTTTTGAGTTCACGGAGAGTCAAATCCCGCCAAGCAAGGACACCCGCGGAGCCGCAAGCGGAATAGTTCCCGCCCTCCCGCTCTGAACCCCCACTGCCGCCCCCACCCTGGCGGAGATTCAATTATCCTGTATTATTGTAAACCGTCTTTTACCACTACTCCGATCTCAATTCAATCTTCTCTTTACAGCGCGATGATCCCTTCGATGAAAGCTGGCTATTTTCAGGATTTTGAATATCCATCCGACAGCGAAATCCTCATCCATGACCAAATCTATGGCAAGCACAGCATTTTCGAACCTGTGCTCGTGGAGTTGTTGAAAGGCCCTGCGCTACTCCGGCTTAAGGGCGTTTGCCAGCATGGTATCACTGGCCTTTTAGGCTTGACTCCCAGAGAAACTCAATTGGAACATTCAGTGGGGGGCTTCCTACTTGTCCGCAAAGCTGGCGCTACACTTGAAGAGCAAGTTGCAGCGCTCCTCCATGATGTGAGCCACACCACCTTGAGTCACGTTGTCGACTGGGCTCTTTCCAAACCGGGAGAAGACAGCTTCCATGAAGTCCACAAGGCGCGATATATCAAGATGACCAACCTGCCTGAAATCCTCGCGAAGCATAGAATAGATGCAAAGCCGTTCAATGAAGCTCTTTATCCGCTACTTGAAACGCCTTCGCCGCATCTTTGCGCAGACAGACTCGATTATGGGCTACGTGACGCTGTGGGATTTGGAAAATTATCGCTCAAAGATGACCAACGCGTTTTTGCTTCATTGAAGGCTTACCCGGATGCGGTTTGCCCGCATCGGTTGTTTGTCTTGGAAGATTCAGAAGTAGAACTGGCTCTGCTTCTAGCCAGAGCGTATCTGGCAACTGACAGAGATATCTGGTCCAATGAAGCCCACATTGACATGTACCAGAGAGCCGGCCGGCTGCTGGGTGGCATCATCCGCAGGGGCGCTGTGAAGGAGGAGGCGTTGTGGGCATTCGCTGACCAGGATTTTTGGGAATCACTTCGCGCCGCGGCCGAACCCAACGAACTGAAGGTCATGCAAGGTTTGGAGTCTGAGGGTTTGCCTCAAGAAGATGGCTTGCGGCTGCCGCCGGGTGCCAAAGTTCGGACTTTGGATCCGGACATCTATTCCCCCTCAACTGAGCAGCTTCTTCCTTTGTCTATTGTGCATCCAGAGTGGGCCATTGAGCGGCAGGAGTACATCATCAGCCGCGAAGCTATGCGGCCTTGATCAACTTGTTTTATGTATGGAGTAGATGAACGGAATGAAGTGGTCTTGTGGTGGTCATCTGGGGTAGATATGGGGATTTAAAAGCGGCGTGTGGCTCTAACCGTTTTTAGCGACCAGCCCTCATTCGGCATGTTTGCATGCCATCAAGCATCCAAAGCAACGGGGTTCAACATCGTTGCGAAAGCAGGATAATCGCCCGACTTTTCTATTTCTCTTTTACAAATGGCTTGAGGGCTGTCATTGTCTCTAAATACTGATGGTAACGAGTTTATGATATAATGCTTCGATAGATTAAAGTGCTTCAACCAACCGACATTCCCCTATTCCCTGCAATGGCGCTCTTGACCTTGAAAACGGATTGAACACCGAACATAGCAACTCCGTTTCGAGGCTTAATGGCCCCGGTCGCCTTTTCAGAGCCATCGAGGCCAGGGGCAAGTTTAGCCAGAGACTCACTAGAACTCGCATCCCTCGCGTCGTCCTCTGAAGCCGGATTCAGAAGCTCACGATCATCCTCACCCTCGGGCATCTCTTCCTCTCGCAAAGCATCCCTTGAAAACGAAGACCCTCTTTCGGAAACCCAGCTTGATCCAATGCGCTCCAGACATGGCCGTTCATATTCTGTTTCCTCCGCCTTCGACTTTGGGAGCAATCTTTTCCCCTTATCGCAAACCGTCGGCGGCTATGCACCTTTGGGAGCTCCCTCGGGGACTTCCCTCGAAAATCACCCTGCACTGGTTGATGGCTCGCTAGAGAAAAATAAAACGCTGACATATTTGAACGGCTTATCGTTAATTATTGGGTTGATAATAGGGTCCGGAATCTTCTCGTCACCGGGCCAAGTGAATTCCAATGCTGGTTCGTTAGGGGCGTCGTTGATTATATGGGTGGTAGCTGGGGTCCTCGCATGGACCGGTGCGGCCAGTTACGCAGAACTCGGAGGAGCTATACCATTGAATGGCGGCGCCCAGGTATACTTGGCCAAGATTTTTGGAGAGCTGATGGGGTTCCTATTCACCTGGTGCGCCGTCTTCGTCTTGAAGCCTGGTTCCGCTGCGATAATTGCTATTATTTTCGGGGAGTACGTTGTTCGCGCTTTTGTGGGTTCGGACGTTGAAGCTGTGAGCCCCTGGATCAGCAAGGGCGTCGCTCTCCTCGGGCTAATTACGGTGACGCTGTTGAACTGCATATCGACCAAGCTTGGCACCCGCATCGGTGACCTGTTTATGTTCTTCAAGTTCATTGCATTGCTCGGAGTTACTGTTACTGGAATCATTGTCGCGGCATCGGGGCTCTCGTACGATGGCGAACCGAACAAGGAATGGAAGACCACTGGTTGGTTCGATGGGACAAGCACCGATGTCTCCAGCTGGGCTGTAGCATTATACGCCGGTCTATGGGCTTTTGATGGATGGGACAATGTGAGTAGCCAACTTTCGCTGTTTCCTACAGGTTGTGATGATGGTATACTTACTTGATATTCAGACAAACTATGTTACAGGTGAATTCAAGAACCCCGCTCGAGATTTGCCGCGCGTAATCCACACCGCCATGCCGCTGGTCATCCTCTGCTACATTCTCGCGAATATATCCTACTTCTTCGTTCTCCCATCTGCGACTATTGCAGGCACCAACACGGTGGCTGTGATTTTTGGCAGCAAAGTATTCGGTCCTATCGGTGCGCTGGTCGTCGCCCTAGTGGTATGCGGCAGTTGTATTGGTGCTCTCAACGCAACCACGTTCACTAGTGGCAGATTGATCTATGCCGCCGGGAGGGAGGGATATTTGCCAGGGGTGTTCGGCAAGCTCGGCGTCGGAGGTTCAGCGGACCCTACCGGAGGCCGTCTCCGGACACGATCGTGGTTTCACAAAGCTGTTGTTCGTGTATTCGGAGACGACATTGGCTTTGGGTTCACCCCTATCTATGCCATGGTATTCAACACTACCCTCTGTGCGGGATACATTGCGCTCGGAGAGTTCAAAACTCTAGTCACCTTCTACGGCGTCGCCGGATATACTTTCTACTTCCTCACCGTGCTCGGCCTCATCGTCCTCCGCATCAGAGAACCGCATTTGGAACGGCCGTACAAGACATGGATCACCACGCCGATCATATTCTGCTGCGTCAGTTTATTCTTGCTCAGCCGCGCTGTGTTCGCGGATCCGCTACAGACTCTAATAGTAGTCGGGTTCATTATTATCGGTATTCCCGTCTACTATTGGAGGATCAGCCAGCGCGACGGGAAAAGCAAGCTCAGTCGTGGATGGTGGAAATTTTGGAAGAGGCGGAATCAGGCATGATGCTCACCATTCCACGTCTCCAATGGCACAGAAACTATTGTCTTCTAACGCATTTAATGGCTGGGGGGTTGCGCTTATTCGATACCCTTTTTAATGCTCTCTTCCGGCCCCAATATCCACGAAAGATTCCCTAACTATTTCCGTGTGTATATTACAGCTTTGGTGCCTCCGCATTGTTGCCACCACTCTTCCCTTTGACTCTTTTTTCCGGGATGAGCCAAAGTTTATAGATAGCGTACCATATTTTATTTTTTAATACCAGAGCATGGGAGGAGTCCTCTCCTTTTTCGGCAAGTTCTCCACGTCAACCAAAGACACACATGAAACCATTTAAAACTTTTCTCTTCCACCCTTCCCACGAACCCAAACAAGGAACAAATCACAAGCGAGCATTTCCCATTCAATCCACCCTTTCTGACCTTGTGAGATATTGAACACTTTCATCAATAAATTTTAATCGAGCTGTTGATTCGGCTAGTCAAGAAATTAAAGAGTCGAAAGTTAGGTGTTAATCAGCGCTGGTAGTCAATGGGTTAAGATCCGGCATTCCCATCTTAGCCTTCGAGGCAGTAGAAACATGCCGGGGACCGGGTTCGAGTCCCGGCCGGCGCATTAGATTTTTTTTCTGATTTTGTTTCTCCCCCTCTTTTTTTTTCCTAAGAGAAGAACAAGATTGTTGTTCTCAGAATAAATAGCTGGTTCGATGTGTCCCAAATTATCGTTGTAGTATGGTTTCAATGGAGTTCAAGTCGCCAGGTTTCAGGCCGAAGAAGGGATCATGTTCCTATTAGCAGCAAGTGCCGAAGATCAAAGATGGCGGTTAGCAAAGGATGTAGAGGTGAGCATTTTTTACATTAAAATTTCCGTTGAAGCATGTAGGTATAATAACAGATAGTGAGGCTCCATCTTAGGAAATAATCCATTCTAGTACAAATAGTACCATGGGTGGCCAACAGCAGACGTCAGACCCGTCAGATGCAGATAAATGAAGAATGGACATTTTACTACTTCTCGTAGCACAGACATGAGCAAAATGCTCAGTGGCATCCTTTAACGCACTCTTCTTGAAGCAGAATCCGCCGGACCCCAAACTTCAAACGACGTGTAGACATGTTGAATAAGAAAAAGGAGTCCCCTTGAATATGATATGGTCGCGTGTAGCCGAGGAACTACAAGGTGCTGCACCAGCCAGCAGCTTCTGTCACCGTGTCAAGCGTGGCGCCTCGATGGAAGCGGTGCAACAGCTGCGCTTGTCGAAGTGGCGGTAGATGTTTCCCGTACTGCGAAGCCATCGCGCTCTGTGGGCACCCGATGTCCGCGACAGCAACCTGCGAGCAAGCCGATGCATGGCCTCCGGACTGGCGTCCCTGATGGTGCCAGACGGGAAGATCACAAAGGTATCTGCAGTCATATTCTCTTCCCAACCAGTCATAGATAGCCTTTGCTCGCACCATAATAATGACGGTAGGTATTGTCCACCAGAACACATAAGGCTAGGAGTTTTGAATCTCTGCTGGGATAACCGGGCTTTGAAAGAGCAGAGAAATCCAATCTGAAATTATTGTAGTCTTCTTCATGTAGAAGATTGTGTACTGCTGAGTATGTTGCTTCAACCTGTGATGGGCCATTGTTGCATAGCTTTGTCATAGATGGACTACTGGTAGCATGATTGAAAAATCATCATCAAGTGTTGCAGGCCTTAAATCTGCAAATCATCCACCTCTGCAATGGTCCACACCTTGGGGCAATCAAGCTCATCAGCATAGAATTTGTAACAGAGAATAGTTGGCTTAAAATGCCACAGACTCCAGTATCATAGATGCGTGACCATCAGGCTGGCAGCAAGTCAGTGGTCACTGCTTTCACAGCTTCAAGTCATGCGAGTTTGGCCCTTCATACAAAGCCCAAATAGCTTCAGAGGTATCTATTCACTTCTTTACTATTATTGGGGGCATGTGCTGGTGTATCTCCCCTGTGTTTGCACCCAGGTAGAAGGGATATGTCCCTAAAGGCAAGCCTCTTCTCCTTTGTGAAGGGCTTCCCAAGAAGCTATATAGCCTGGTAATAAGTTAGCTTTCTGTAACTGGGGGTTGTTCAGCGATCAAATGAGTTGTGGGATGAAGCTAGACAGGAAAGCCTGACTGACAACTATTTATAATCAAGCAACTTGTTTATGAAATCCCAATCTGGAGCGCCTCCCCATTCACTCAAATGCAGCTTGAAAGGCACAGTTGCCCAATCAATCCTGTGCCACCAACTTGGCATGTCTGACTCTAGTTCATACAAGTAAACCAATTCTAGCTCCCTCAGACATGACGATCGCTTTGCTTCACACAGAAACTCTATTAACCTGATTGGGGTTTCTGTAGAATTGAACATGATCAAAGTCTGCAGTGACGGCGGTAATCTAGGATCTAGGACACTCCGAGAGGAGAGCCTGATCTACAACTAGCAGTTCCAAATTATATAATTGGTCCACGGAACTTAACTTAGGGACATATTCAAAGCCCCAGTGTCCTGGATTTCGGTAGTTGTATTGGAAATTGTTTGTCCGGCGGATGTCGTCGTAGTACCGATATGGGTACTGGATCCAAAGCTCTTTGAGGGACATTTTCGCAGACAGCAGGATCGTTGATAATCTTGTGGCGTTGAATTGGGACTGTATCGTTGAATCGTCAATATTGGATGCGCACCATGCATAATACCTGAAGCTTTTGAGTAAAGGGCATCTATGTAGAAGCTCGATAATGGTATCGACATCCAGGCGAGTCTCGTCGATCGAAAGATACTCCAAGGAGAGAGATAAATGCTCAGGGAGATCGAGGCTGCCAAAAAACGAGTTGGTTCGAAACGTTGAGAGATGCGGAAGACATATCAGGAGTTCCCGTGCTTGTAAAGGAGAGCAGATACCCAGGGGGTGATGAAAGTATTTGAAGACCCGAAGTCTTGACAAGGTAAGCCTTTTATTGCGGAGCAAGGTTAAAAGTAATTCGATGCTTCTGGTTCCCTTTCGAGAGGCTGCAAAGGAGAGATGTTGGATATTGACGGTTTGGAAGAGCAGGGGAATAAGGATATCGGCGGTGTCGATCTCTTCTGTGTCAAGAGTGAGGGCAGATATCAATCGAACGTGGATTCCCAGCTGAGGTCGTTGCTTGATGGCTCGTCTGAAAGAGATGATTCGGTCCAAGTTCCTTGGCGATTGGACCTCTTTGAACTCCCGGAAAACAAGCGGTTGGATGAACGATCGCAAGCTTTGGGAAACACAGCAGAGCGAGAGTAAGGACGGCTGATCAAGCTGTTGAACGATAATGCCCAGCAGCTCATTTGGTAGGAACTCCATCCTTGCAAAGTCGAGGCATCTGCTGGTTCCAGGCGGCGCAAGACTTAATTTCTAAAGAATGGCATTGATGCTGCCTACCGAAATTTCGAAGATGAGCAGCAATTCAAAAGAATTTCGGGAACTACAGTACCTTCCCGCTGCCTCTTTGTTCAAGTTCTTTCAACCCTGGAAATCAATATTGGCACCGTGGATTTCAACATGGCTGACTTATTCTTCCTTCTCAATAGAGTTCAGAATTATCCCAGCCGGAGTCGACGATTCTGAACGTAATAGCCCCTCCGACATCAACAAGGCACAATTGAGGCCGCACAAATCCGGTCTCTCTCTGCGCTGACAAGAGGTCGAGGCCGGAGGTTGTCGGCCAGGGGCGCCAAGAACCTGACCGACGCCGCCAAACGCAGGGTCTAACCATCCCAGGTTAGCGCCGGCTGGGCTGAATGCAGGGGCCACCGGTTGATTCTAAAATTAGCTTAATCTGACAAGACCTCGGGACGACATCAACACTTTTCATCAGCAGCTTCAGCGAGTGGCCGCACCAGGAAATATGAATTCCTCTGTGGCTGAGGCATTCTTCTTGTCCGTGTTGTCCAAGGACTGACAATATTTTTAAATGCTGCCTTTGCCTATATATTGAAGCATTCAATTCAACAGTGCCCCTGTATGCTTTCCGCCTTGTTCAGACCCCAACACGAGCGAGGGCGGAGAATTTATGCTAAATGTGGCTTTTACGTTTCAGAAACGGGATAATATCCCCACCACGAGGCTCAACGGACTGTTCCTGGAAGTCTGCCAGGGATCGCCAACAACTTCGCTGCCCCCATCAGCAGCGCGAAAGAAGCTGAGAAGGAATTGTGCTTGCAGCCCATGCTGTCCCCTGCCAGGTCGCATTTCAGCTCCATCCACTTTGCCAAAATTGGTGTTGAGTCCGGTCAAACTCTCTGATATCAACCGCTCCACGTGGGACAGGATGGGTGAAATTTGCAGCGCCTCTGAAATGCCCCTTGATGTGACCGTGATGCTCCCCTGCGGTCTTCTCTTCTCTCGCTTGAAGCTGGGAATCTTCCTGGGGTCACTGAGCCAGCAGAACCAGGGATTCCGGACAGCCATGTGAGCGTCACGTATTGAACAGTTCTAAAAAAATAAATTGTCAGAACACGAGAAGTTTCCAAGCGGCGCAAAATTTTAGCGTGCTGATGTCGAATGCCTGTTCCCGCCGGCGGGGCGGACCCTTCAGCGCGCCATCATCGTCTCTCGCAGACAGAATGGCCTATCATCGGCTGCTCAACAAGGGCGTGAGTGGATGGCAACCCAAAATTGAGAGAAGATGGGGGCCTCGCGATGCTGAGGCCATGCCGCGCCATACTCCTCGTGCTGACTGCAGCTTGCCGTGGTCTATGAAAAAAAGTATTTATCATGCCATCTGTCCCTCTTTCGCGTCCCAGCAGTCCCCAGCCAGTGCACCACCCCCTCAGCCAACATGATGAACCGGTTACTCCCGACTCTTGTGTGCCTCCTAGTGGCCTGTTCGACATGGCTAGGTCTCGCCTCTGCGCAAATGACGGCTGAGAAACGCTCTGAGGTGAGAAAGCCAGCCTCATATTGGGCGAACCATTACTAACAATCATTAGGAACCAGAGCGGGCAGGGGAGACGCTGACACGCAGAGTGTCCGTGGCCCACCAATTGTTCGAGAGAGCTCCGAAAGCTCCTCGCGCGATAGCACCATTCCTAACCCGGAAATGGGCAGACTGGAATACTAGGCCGCGAAGAGCTCTTCCTCCGGGGTCCTGTGGCCAGGCGAAGCGAAGGGTCGCATACTACCAGTTGGACACTGTGAACGCACAGTTATGCCACGGTATTCCGTCTCCGTCATCCGTCAAGACCCAAGGATTAGACCACCTAATCCTAGCATTTGCGGACATCGTTCCTGGGACCTTTGCGGTGAAGCCTGCGCAACCGTCGCACCCGGCAATTTATCAGCAGCTGAAGTCTTCCGGAACCAAAATTTGGATTGCACTGGGAGGCTGGTCTTTCAGCGACGCAGGCAAGCCGACACGCCATACGTGGACCGAACTAGCATCGACACAGCAAACCCGTGCCAATTTTATCTCATCTTTGGTGCGGTTTATGGATCAATATGGTTTCAGTGGTGTCGACCTTGACTGGGAATAGTAAGTTGTTTCCTCTGTTCTCGGTAGCGCCCCTGAGTTACTAACATGACTATGTGTTTAGTCCTGGAGCAGCAGACCGAGGTGGCAACGCAAACAGTGACAAGTATAACTATGTTGCTCTTGTCAAGGAGCTACGGACAGCTTTCCTTAAAAAGGGCTATGGAATCAGCATTGCCGTTCCCGTAAGCCCCGAATACCTTCAAGTAGGGTTCGACCTAAAAGCCATGGAACCATTCGTGGACAACTTTAACGTTATGAGCTATGATATCCACGGTATTTTCGACGCAGACAAACGAGTTGCCGGACACGCAAGCATTATCGATATCCAAAAGAACATACAGTCCGTCTTGGATACTGTCGACCGAACCAAGTTGAATCTCGGCCTCGCGTACTACGGCCGAGGCTACACGCTTCAAAACAGCTACTGCAGCGACCTTGGCTGCCCCTGGAAGGGTGGGAGCATACCCGGAAAATGCAGCGGAGAAAAGGGGATTTTATCGCTTCAGGAAATTGAGAATCTGGCCCATCAACCCGGTGCCTTGGTGAAGCTTCTCCCGGGGCAGATGATGAAGCAGCTCGTGGTCGGAGACCAATGGATTGGCTATGATGACAAGGAAACGATTGCAATGAAAAAGGCATGGGCTGCCAAAATGTGCTTTGGTGGCACTATGATCTGGAGTATTGAACAATACGCTGGCCACATTCCGTGATGAACTGGGAGCCAGCTCTTTCCTTTTTTTTTTTACTTTTATTCTTTTCTTCTCTTGACGATCTAACGTACTCGGCTTCATATACCGGGGCACTTCATGAGATATGCGTGGAAGATTTGTTTACGGCTGGGTTTCTGATTATTATGATGGCACGGCGATTTGGTGTCTGGGTATACTTAGAACGGAGTTGCATCTTGAGATAGTATGATCAAATCATATGTCTCGGTTTATCAAACTGTTCTGTTTGGCCCTAAAAAGGCTCTTCAGGGTGAGTACGTGGGATAGGTACGGTCAGCGCCTGACTGAGGTCGGGAGGGGAAGTTAAGTTGTATTCCTGGCCCAGCACTGTGCAGCGCAATATTGAAATTGGCATCTTGTCACACGTCTCGCTGATCCGTGACACGGACCTGTCTGCTCGCCTTGCCAACGACGACATCCCACTGGGAAGCCCGGGGTGGCGAGCAAAACACCGATCGATGCTGGAGTAAGTGTTTACGATACAGACTGCAGCAGCGGAACTCCGCTGCTGAGGGCTTATCATGCCAAATGCGTTCGCCCGGGGATGAGGTAATCGTGTTATTCAGGGCCCTGCTCTCTCGCCAGTTAGTGCCTTCCTCAATCGCAGTTCAGACGTCCACCAGCTCGCCGCCAGCCATCGAAATATCCTGAATTTGCCCCTGGGCATCGATGTTGGCCTTGGTGATAACTTGCCTTAAAAAATAAAACACGGAAACAGTGTCACATGGTATAGGGACACGGTTGTTTGAGGAGCTGCACGAAGTGGCACAATATGTTATTTTTACTCTGCCGAGTTTAACGAGAAGGGTAAGCTGTGGGATTGATAGTGTCGATAAGCTCAGTAGCAAGAAACAAAAACAGGTAACCCAGTTCCGAAAATACTCCCGCGCAAGAGTAGGACCGTGACGGGCGTTGCAAAGGCGATTGGCTTCGAGCTCATTCCGTGCGTGGGGTCTCCTCCTTGTCCTTCGGGTAGCTTATACCCAAAATCTTTGCATTCGTCGCTCTGGGGACAGCGGATTCCAAGGGGGGGATCCGGGTGAAACAGGCTTCCTGTCCTCCCTAAGTTCCTTAAACCTGGCACACAAGTCGCACCACATCAATTTTGGGTTACTAGTATAGCATCTACCGTTCTCTCCACAGGAGTCAGGGAAGCCGTCAAGGCGTGTTTTGCACAGTCCACTGAGTTCAGGAAGGCACGTCTCGTTCTTGCATATGAATTTCGCATTCGGGCCCAATTGCCAATTGGGGTGCTGGGCGGTAGGGAATGGTTGCCAGCATTGTTTGGAGTTCTCACATCTACGCCCTGGCTCGGCCGCACAAATCCCCTTGTCGCAAATGAGTTCATTCTGAGGAGATTGGCAATGCCTCTGAGACTGGCAAGCATCACCAACCTTTCCCTCGCAGTGTCCATTAATGCATTGTACCATGGTGCCATTCGCCCCAATCCAATCAGAGTCTTCGTGGAATTGGTCGCCGGGCTACCCTTGCATGTTCCGCTGATACAAGACAACCGGCCATAATCGAAGTCGCAGTCGGCATCCTTCGAGCAAGACGAGCCAACAGGATTCTTAGCGCATTTCCCCTTCCGGCATCGAATGTCTGGCACAGGCTGAGTTCGACCAGAGTTCAGGCTGAGTTCGACCATCAACTGATTTAGGGGCACAGTCCGCCACTGTGCGGCATGACTCGCCGATTTTGTTCCCAGGTTTCCAGAGCACTGGACACTGTCCGTCAGCTTCTTTCCCTCTCTTCGAGGAACAGTGTGGCTTGTCCCTGAGTCCATCCCGAGTGCTAGTAGATGTCACAGCAAAACGCCAGCAGCAGCCATGAAACTTCCATTTATACTGTCTACACTGAAGTAGACTCTCCATTCGACCTTCAGAGTAGTCGCATGCCCAATCTCCCCTTCCAGATTGAGCTATGCTGCAACGACCACCTTCCTTCTGTTTGCATTTTAGCCTCCAGTCATGATCCCACTTATATTTCAAAAAAGTGTGTGTATACCTGAGCAAGTAACAGTGGGAGGAATTGCAGTGCAATAATGAGACATAACCGCTTGAGCTCTGCGTACATCTTGACCGATCGGGCTTCGAGAGACGGGTTGGGATATCAAACAACGTCAAAAAGTCCGACGACGAGGGCTAAAGCTTTCAACCAAACAAATCGAAACTTACACTGTGTGCTGGACCGGTAAGGAGTGATGTTCTCGTGTCCCGCGGTCCATCTTTATATGATCGACCGGGATGTAGCTGAGCCGTGAAAAACAGACGGGTTTTCTTGCGTTCCACCGATGGCGCGGCGATATTGAGATATGATCGATTGACGAACTTGTCAAGCGGACGTGATGTGATATGAGCAGCATATCCTAAAAATGATAGGCCCTTTTCATTCATGGGCGCTGGCTGACTCGAAGCCGCCCCGAAGAGTTTCCCAGCAACAACTGTTGAAGTATGAAGTCGACACCTTGAGCTGAACTGCCTTGGCAGTGTGTGAGAGGCCGCTTTGCTCCTGACATTTAGGTTCCGTCCAACTATCCCAGCATAGGATAGCTATGAACATTGGACAGTAAAGGTTGACGAACTCCACACCTGAGAGAGGAGAAGTAAAAAAAGGAATCATGCTGCGAAGACTTTTGCTTCAGCCGATACCTGTGTGTACTCCCTTTGATCTGCAAGACCCCGCAGTTCTTGCAGAACCTCTGGAGTAATTAGTGCTTGACTCCGTACTTCGAGTGTGCAATGAGGGAACTCACTACTAGTTAATTTTCGTGGCCTTGAGAGTTGGGGGCATGTTGAATTTGGCATCAAACGCCAGCCGCAAACAGTCCGAACCATCCTCTCCTACAGAATGTCGCTTCTGATCTCCCAGGCGCCATCCTGAGAGAGCATTTTGAAAGAGGCTGGGCATGGGCAGCCAATAGACACAATAAATCCCATGACCAGGGGAGGATCATCTTTACCCAGCACCAGCCAACGGTCCAACCTCGAAACTATCGCACTCTAAGCCGCTCTATAACGCCACATCCATGTTTCAATTCGGATGCGAGAGCGGGCAAAGGATGTTTCCACTTTGGAGCCGTCATCCTCCCAATCGCGGTCAAGGATGATCACGTCTCCAGTTCAGCTCACGCATATCCATGACCTCTCAGACCGGTCCGGTCACCGTGTTGACAAGGCTGTTAAGTTCAGGCTGAGAGGGTTCGGGAGCGATTGGGATTCCCAGCGCAGAGAAAGCAGATCTGAGGTCGTTTATTTGAATATTTGACCCGCAGAGACTCGATTGAGGCCAAAGAACTTCAACGTCAAAAATGCATAATTCGTCGAGTTATCGTTCTCCGTCCTTCCCGGGCTTCCGAGGAGTCGCCCATGGGCGTGCATGGGATTACATCAGCTCAGCGCTGAGATGGGATCCTGTAACCCTCGTTCAGGAAGGATATTCTTTATCTTTGTGCGCAAAACAGAGCAGACCACTTCACGGAGTCTCATCAGTGCCAGCTTGCGAGTAAGAAATGCGAGAGATCAAACTGTTGACATGTTTGAGCACGAAATAAACCAGTATCAGCCAAGACGCTATGATACGAAGGAGCCCACTGTGTTAGGCTTCCAGCCTTCCAGGATCAATTTCCGGTGTGACCAGACAGCAGAAGCAGAAAGTTATATAATGGAGAGCTTGGTCGCTTGAGATTTTGTGGATTTGCGGCTGTCGCAAAGCCTTTTTCGCTACAGGTTGGAGATTGTTGATTTGAATCATTGGGGGTCCTGGCTAGTTATAACGTCGATTTTTTCCAGCTGCTGCTCCATACCCGAAGAGAAACCCAACTTACCATGACAGAGCCTCCGGCGAACCCTTTCCTCGCCGGAAAGTTCAATTTCGGCCCGTTGGCAGTTCCAGCTCCCCGACCACCATTTACACTCAAATTCATACGCTCACAGCTCACGGCCATGATCGCAAGGCTCAAGAGTGTCCCGGAGATTACGATTCAGCATGTAGAAATTGGTTCTCCAGCCACCAGATATGAGATCAGTTCGGCCAAACGTTATGCAAATGGCTCCCTTCCGGACGGCGTGGAGGAATTCTACCGCCAGGTCGGCTCATTTCGTCTCGAATGGACCTACAACATGCCTGAAGGTAACACGACTCCTGTTGCCGGCTATATCAACATTGAAGGCCTGAACATGATATTCGGGGATAACCATCGGGACTCTACCTGGTTCCCTCTCCCGGCCGGCGTTGAGCCTACTCCCGATGATGACTGGCGATTCACATATCGCAAGGTCTTGCCTTTCGATACGTTCGTCCCAGAGGCATGTGGATGTTTTATCCTGGAGCCCGATGGACGCAGCACCCCCGAGAACTTTGTCGCATTTCATTATTTCGGGGAGGACCTTGAAAGGACTCGATACACATTTACAGAGTATATCGAGCGGCTGTTGATATCGTATGGGTACTGGTATTGGATCACTACGCTGTTTACTCCGGAGAGTTCCAGCTCTCAGGAGGCCCGGAATGCTCGATTCTTTCTGGCCGAGGCTCATGGGCCGGGGTATGAAAGCCTTTTTCAGCCTAGGGTGGAGGAGCGGTGATGGAAATGCGATCCCAGCAAGCAGCAGGCGGCTACGAGGAAGAAGATGTATTGTATTGCGAGTTGGTCTGTTCATCCAGGTAGCATAATGGGCCCCAACACACAATGATTCTCGCACCATCCCCACTGATATCCATGCAGTTATGCTCTGTCTCACAGTAGTTAGCAAATTCATGCATACTTGAGGGATAAACCATCCAAAGCAAAGAGTGCTGCACCAAATGATTGGGCTCGGATTGTTTCTGGTCATGATTGTGGACTTGTTGACAAGCGCTAAATTTCAGAGCTCCATTTCCTTGTGGTCAGGTGCCATCCAGGCCAACATCGCCAAATATTGGGGCCCGACTACACTTCAACTTCTCTTGATTTGAAAATTGATGCTGAGAACACTCAACCACCAAGCCAGGGCAGTACTTAGGGCTCTGGAGGGCCTCTAATTGCTGGAGCCATGGAAGCTCTTTGGCGAAGATGTCATGTTCAACAAGAGCAATTCCCGGGAGCAATTCCCAGCACTCCCCTGGAATTCGCCTTCATGGCCAGACATCCATCCTGGTCTCTGGGCATTGTCTCTGAACCCATGCACTGATTTGATTAGTTACCAACTCGGTGCTAGCGACAGTTTATGGTGCTACCTCATAGCGACCGATGATGCACTGTACGGGCGGCACTGTCTCCGAGGAGCCAAACCCGAGGACTAGCCCCCTTCGTGGAGAAGATCCGATAATATATTGCTGTCAAAGTGCTCCCTGGTGGAAATCGGGCTGTTTGACAATTTTCTTCTCGAAACAGAGACGGTCACTATCGTTCTCATTTTCTTGGTACCTCGGTCCGGTCTTTAGCTATCCTGTATGTGGGCTCCATGGATAGAGAATAACGATGGACGATAATAAGGACATTCACTTACGGGATCTCCCCGGCACTTCATCCGCCGATTCGAGCGGTTCTTCCCATCCATCTGGTCCCTCGGCTCGTGAATCCATAGATGCCACGTCCTTAACACTGACGACAACGTCGACACTTTCAGTGCATGAGGACGAAGGGCCGGGCAATGCGCCACCTAATTCAAACGATGCTTATCCGTCAATGTTCATGCGGCGATCGCTGTACGCGATGGCAGTTACCCTTATATATGTCGGGATGGCGGTGCTTTCCTGGGTTATTATGTGCATGCTCACCCTCAAACCGAATCGACGGATGGTGGGTAAGGATCCATGGTCTTATAGCCCGGTGAACAGGATCCACGCCGAGAATGAGCAATGATACAAGGCGGCTAGGATGCTCCAGTCGGTAGTCAGTGTCGTGACTATTCCATGGACTTCGGCGGTCTGCTCGTTTGGGGCTGTGGTGTTTGTTCAGCAGCACGGGAAGAGGTTCGGTGTTACGATGAGACAGACCATGACCTTCGCGGACCAAAAGTGGGCGCATTTGCCAACATATCTACGTATTCTCCTGCGGCCCAGAGGATGGAGTTCGTTTTTATTGCTCGCCATTCTGATGCACATAGTCGGGGGCGTGATTTATCCACTCCAACAACTGCTTATCACTCCTAAGCAACTCAAAGTACGGACAAATACAACCATCATTACCGGATTGCTTGATATCCCGAACCAATTTGCGGAGGATGAATATTTAACCTCGCCAGACCTGTTTGTTGTGGCCAACACTCGCCAAGCACTCCTGACTGCAAGCGTTGACGACAAACAGTCTTACTTATGGCAAAATAAGTCTTGTGAGACCCTCAAATACCCGTCGACGCCATGTACGCAGCTAGGAGCAACTTTCGAAAATATGTCAAACCTGGCGGACCCATTCCTTGCGCAGCTTCCTACTCACTTCAACACTGGATTTTATCGGCAGTTCATTCCTCGGATCAACTCCTCTGTATCGTACGATGTTGTGGACACTGCCGATTTGCCTAAAGATTGCGATCAGATACCGCACGGATTCTTCAGGAAGTACAGCAAGCGACATGCAATACTCCAAAGTGGATGGGCTATGACAGTTTGCATACCATCGGATACCCGTCAATCTCCCTGGAAGAATACCCGTGATCGCCAGGACTTTTCTGAAAAAATGTATATTAGCGTGGGTCTACATCCAAGCTTCCCCCGTGACAATTCTTCGTTCAGCATCACTATCAATACCACTGCGGGGTATTTCGAGCTGCCAAACTATTTGAATGGCAATGCTCCCGGCCCTCTCTTGGAGAAAGATCCATTTGCAAGTTGCGGCGAACATGGACGTGATTGCCAAGTGAAAGGCGACACTCTTGGCGTCATTGAACGTCGCCTGGATAACTACGAATTTCTCGAGCCCGAGGACGTAAAGGCACCAATCAGCAAAGGCCCGTTATTGATACTGGCACTCGCCATTTTTGGCGAGGGTTCCTTCATTGAGACGTTCCCCAAACTTCACGGTCAACGTACTGAGGCGAATCTAACCGAATCTCGACTTTATAGAACGGGACATTGTGTCGGATATGCACCCATGGGAAGACTTATGCATGATTCGACGGGTGGCAGATTTGCTCGTTGCATTTCGGGAGCGAACAGTGATGGTACGCTCATCGCCGGTGACTGGGTTGGCAGCTTTTTAGTACAGAGGGACAGGATGGCTAATGCTTTTGCCGCCGCCGCCTTCCTTGCAAATCAAGAATGGATGAAGCATACCGTTTATCACACTAAGCATAAGCTTCAGGTCGAGTATGACCTCGGCGCTAATTTCGAAGCGCCCGGGATGTCCAGGACTGCCATGATATCAATCTCCTTGCTACTTGGCCTTCATCTAATAAGCCTTCTGGGTATGTCGGCTTATGCGACGTCCTGCAAATGGACCAGAAGTTTCGATGCTTTTACGATGATGAGAATGGGTGCGGCTATGGCGGATAAAGTCCCGTTGCTGGCTGGACGGCGAACGCGCAAGCTGGAGATTCTTGACGAGATACCTGGCTGGCTAGGGGATGTGGACCCTGACGGACTCGTGGGCCGCCTGGGGTTAGGAAACGGAGAGAGGCTCGAAGCTCGTCGAAGATATCGATCCTACCAAGTCGATCATCATGAAGGACCAGACCCGTTTTACCCTGAACGAGAGGGTCTCAACTTCCGACGACGTCCTGTAATGTATAATTAGTTTTATTGGCTGAAATAGTGGGCTTTTCAGGAACAGCGTTAATTCAACCAATAACAGCAGATCTACCATGTAATTTAATATTATCGATACAATTCCATTTCATTTCTGTCTCATCCAAGAAGACCAACACTCGCTGGGCGCTGTGATGAAGCGCAACACCCTCGATTTTCATGCCGCGTCTCCCTCCCTCCCTTCTCCGTCATGCACACTCAATCGATCCTCTTCTCTCCCTTCTCCTCCGAGAATGCCGTGATTTAAACTCCGCGCGAAACGAGCTCCGCTGGCTCCGTGAACATGCGGATTCAATCGGAACGAGGCGGCATGGCAGCGACAGCTCGCCACCACAAGGCTATTCGAAGCGTACGAGTAATATATTGAAGGATATGGTTCGAGATCGTGCGAGGGGGAAACCACTACAGTATATCCTGGGTGACCAGCCATTTGGCGATTTGGAGATTCTGTGCCGGAAAGGCGTGTTGATTCCGAGGTAAGACCATCTAGTTCCTATTCCTTTGTCCGACGAAAGCAAGAATTGAATTACTGACTTGAGAGAAATCATATCCAGACCAGAGACGGAATCCTACACTTTCCGCGCAGCCCGTCTGATCCTATCGCAGATCTACCCTCGCAAGAAACCAGGGACACCATTACGAATTCTCGACCTGTGCACGGGGACAGGCTGCATACCTCTCCTCCTCCACTCTCTTCTCGCGCCCAAGATCCCGCATCTCTCGATCCTTGGCATCGATATAAGTCCTACCGCGCTGGGCCTCGCGAAGCGGAATCTGGAACATAATCTGGGCAAAGACCTCCTTCTACCTCGTGCGAGACACGATGTAAAGTTCCTGCAGGCGGATATCCTTTGTCGCAGCGGAGGCGTGGCCGATTCGAGTGGTGTGCCTAGCATCAATGAGGTCCTTGCGGAATTCGATAGATCAGGGATGTCCAAAGAATGTAGCGACGATAGCCCTGGATCATGGGACGTGCTGATCTCTAACCCGCCGTACATCTCACCAGCCGAGTTTAAGAACGGGACTACGAAGAGGAGTGTCCGACTCTACGAGCCTACGCTTGCTCTTGTCCCTCCTGCCCCTTCTAATCAGTCCAGCACGTCACTACCGTCCGTCAGACGAGAGGACTCGTTCTATCCAGGCTTACTCGATATATCTAGACGGATCGGAGCAAGGCTTACGGTGCTGGAGTGTGGGGATTTAGCGCAGGCACGGAGAGTAATTGGCATGAGTGCTCGGGATGGGGTTAAGGCTGAGATCTGGAGATGTGGGGATCCTGGGGATGAGGGTAGAGATAACTGTGTTGATTCCGGGGATGAGAAAGGTCTAAAGTATTACGGTGCTCGGGCTGCTGTATTGTATAACTTTTGAATACCATGATATACCATGATCGTGTATATAAATAATAGCATTTGTCCCTGCGCCACCACCATTAGGCATTAGGATATGCTAGTTCCAGGATTTTGTCAAACGCAGCCTCTATACCCCCAATCTCAGAAAACAGCTAACTCCAAACGGCTTCAATGCAATAGATCCCAGACAAAAGAAAGACATCAGATGCCTGTCCATCTTGCTCCATCCCCCCTCCTGATGTATTGTTTATATATAGGTTAAACTTTGAAAAGAAAGATTGCTCGTAGAAATGCAGTAAAAGCTAAGAAATATACCAAATCTTGCACTTGATATGTCGCTGGGTGTACGTGGAATCGTCATATCTTTTTCTAGTTCACGTTACATCGCAGCGAAGACCATACCCGCGCCTGCAAGACCGGCAATCACACCGGCAGACAAACCAGGGTGCATGGTCGGCGCAGCAGCAGCAGTGGACGATGTCTGAGCATTCTTTCTGCTCGGTAAGCCAGCCGACTTTTGAATGGTGGCGGTAGCACTCATTGTCGCCGGTGCGGAGGTCACGGGACTGGAAACACCAGTTGCGCTGGGGACGCTGTCGGGTCCCTTTCCGATTTCAACGACTTCGTTGGCGGTAGTGTTGAAGCGTGTTTGTGCGAGGGAGATTTCGTTGTTATCGAGATCGTAGACGACGTAAGCGCTGCGAAGCATGGTGTCGCCCAGGATATTGACGCCTCGGGAAGCTGTGATGCCAAAGAGGCATGCTGGTGTACCATCCGTGAATGTGAGTCTGCGGCCCTGGGAGTCTGGGCCGGGATCAATGACCATTTCGTCCATAGGAACGGATATATTTGAATTGGAGAACTGGAAATCGAAGCTTGCGTCGGCGTTTCTGAGGTCGCAAGGAACATAGGCGGCGCCGGAGTCAGAGTCAAAGACGGCGTCCACGGCTTTGAATATCTCCGCAACCATCGCTACTGGGAGATAGCTGAGACTACTCCCTGTGTCGAGAACTACGGCTATAGGGAAAGCAAATGAGGGGTAAGAATCTGTGAGGTTTGGGGTGGTGATTGCGAAACCGGTCATGGCGACGGCAAGATCGTGACGTTTTCCATCCCTGCTCTTAAGAACGGGGATAGTTTGCAGAGTTCCCTCGAATTTGGCAAGGTTGACACCGCCAAAGAGGATTTCTCCTTTGCTGGCATCGAGATCGTTAAGCCACAAGCTGTATGCATTGGAGTTGATATAACCGTTGTCTACCATGGCTTTCGGCAGATTGGGATACGGTTTCTTGTGATTCCTGGAGACTTGCACCTCATTTTGCGTATAGCCAATTCCCAGCACACCCTCTGCATACGATCATAGTTAGCATTGTTCGAAGTAGAATCCCACAGACTACATACGTCTAGAAGTCGATTGGTTTCCGATGGCAAATTGAAAATCTTTTAATGTCACTCCTCCCACTTTCAGAACGTCAGTGACATAATCCCCCACCGCCCCAGATCCATCGGCATAGGTGATGTTAAAATCGCCCGAGACTCGCTTGTGCGTCGATGATTTGGACGGGTCATATGTGCCGGAGGCTGCACAGAAGGTGGCGCGGCGGCTGCAGAGAATCGACTTGGGGGTGTTGACCCATAGATCACTGCTTCCAGTGTCGATATGCATGCGCAATTTCTGCGCAGGTGTGCCTAACGTAAGATTGCAAAAGTAAAGAGTTTTCTAGATCGAGGTAGTTAATAAGCCTGCATGCCTCAGGTAATAATCACCCTCGTTGGGGTGCCTCCATGCCCAGCAGAACATGATAAGAATTCGACGTACCTCATTGTCCAATATCGCATCCACAGTTTTGTTGTCGCTCTCCTGGCGTTTCTGCCGTATCCTGTCGTGCTCGACTGGATTGGGAATGTGCTGCCGCTCAATCTCGATGTCGACAACGGCGGGATTTGATCGTTTGACGAGGTCAATCGCGTTGACAGTGATGAATGCGTAGGCTGCCACTACCGGCAGAAGGAATATCCTCCACATGCTGGGCGACCGGAGGACGGCCAAAAGCCGTAGACAGTTATGGTAAAGTGGGCTTGGTCTTAACGTATAATAATCAGGATTCAGCAAGAGATAAACACAAACTAATGATTTTCTTTTCGCAGTTTAAGACGGAAACCAGCGTAGAATCATGAAGCTGGGATGATATGTGTAGTTCTGGAGGGTAAACAAGATCTAACCACCAAACAAAGCGGGCGATGGTGTAGGTGTTGACTTGCGGAGGGGTCCTGATGGATGAGAAGACGCGCTGCACGAAGGATACTTTATGTAGAAGCGGGATCAAGTCTCTGACTCTGCTCTGAAGTAACCTTGAGGTCTGAGTTTGCGCATTCCACGTCTATTCGACCAAGGACGCTCCTGGGCAGGTGCAGTTGAGGATATCCGTTGTTGATATGGTGAGAAAAGGCGTACGACGCAGGGAGTCAACTAGTGTTCAGGACCTCCCGTCGTCAATTGCACATCAATTGACTATCAAAGGAGTTTATTGACAGCAAGGTAAGAAAACAACAATAGTCGAGAACGGACAGCTCGGTGACTGGCAGATCCAGGTGGGTTCGAAGCTGAACCTTCACCGGTTCCCGGTAATAATGACGCAGGAAGTCTTCGGGTGCAGCGAGCTTCCCATGGTCGCTCAGACTGTTCCCAAGAAATCTGATGTCCACGTAATCCCAAGCCTGCTGAAAGCCTTTTTAAAGGCTGGGCCTAACTTTCCGTCAATGCCCAGAATTCCGACTTCAAAGGCTGGTTCTGCGTGGCTGGCAACCGGCCAAAGGGAGCCTCACGGGAGCGGGCAGCTTGCTGAGCACATGGACTCTGTTTCCCCGTATTCTGGAGGCTTGTCATCTCGGCTGCGGTCAACATGGCGGCCAGGATTATTTACCAGGCGGCCAATAGAGCCGATGGTCGAGGATGTTTGGGTTGAAGGAACCAGCCAGTTGGAGGAGAGAAGGGCTTGGGGATGTCTTGGCGACATGATGCGCCGGGCCGACCTATTTCCGGATATCAAACTGCTCTCGATTTGACCGACATCCAACAAACGAACTGCAAAGATGTTTCTCAAGACATCTCACTCCTACTGTGCGACGTCGTACGCATTGATGTCTAGCCTTTACCATGGACTGGAGAAGCTACAGCATCCCTCTCACTTTTTCCGCATCTGGCCAAAAAGATACCAAGCTGTTCTGGTTCCAATTGTGTGCTGGCAGCAAGTATGATTATATACACAGAAGGAAGAAGGACAAAAGAAGAGTTCCAGTTATTATCGCTAACGGGGGCTTGAAGTATTCTCATACCGCACCTCAAACTCGGTTCGGTGTAATATCTCTTCTCGTGAGTCCGCATCATTCCATTTTGGGATGTCCAGCTCACCGGCTACGACAACAGTATTCACGTCGTCCTTGGCGGCCTCTGACCGGTTCTGGAATGCAATTCTTGAACTAAGGGGTATATCGGCTCGGGCTGTTCTTCCTTTCGAGGGGGTGAAGTATTCATTGCGGTACACGGACGGCCGATTGCGGATGGTGAAGAGGGATTTGAATGATGCAAAGCAAGATGTCATGATGGCGACAGAACATTCCAAGGAACCCCAAAAAAGGAGCCACGTGTTGGATGGGTGTTTTGAAGGGTTATTAGTCGCGATAATACGAAGAACGGCCATTGCGATCACTGAGAAGCCGAGCAAGAAGAGACCGACGAGACCCAGCTTATGTGGTAATGGCAAGTGGGAACGAAGGACAAACGCAATTGGAAGGCCCATAACTGCACAACTATCTGTCAGAGTGAAGATCTTTTTCGACTTGAAGCACTAAAAGGCGATCTCGAGGAGCTTACTGGCAAGATCGGTTGCAATATCAAGCAAGGTTGTGAGTCGTAAGTTGATAAGGCCTAATCTTATATGGTACGGTGTCGTGCAGCCAACTGAGGCCGCATAATAACTTTAATATGCGTACCGGATGTCTCGTGCAGCCAACTGAGGAGACGTATCAGTTACTGAGGAGACGTATCAGTTTTGCAACTCATATCCGCTATCCCCAACAATTCTATCCAGAGAAAACTCACAAACTTTCAGGTCATTGCAGAAACCAGGGGAGAAAACCATCACCACCAAATAGCTGAGGGTGCAGAGGACGGCAATCCCCCACCACGTCCGACGGAAGGCCGAAAGGTTTTTGACGAGCCTCCAGAGCAATGCCATGATGCTTGCTTTCACGGCATAGAGGCAGCTGAGGAAAACAAAATTATTTGCGAACATTATCTTGACCAAGAACGTTACTCGATCCAGATAGTCGGGCGGAGCAGTAAGGCCGTCGTATACGGCCACCATCAGGTAGAGGACCGGGACAAGGACGATCATCAACATGTTTTGGACGAGGAGGAAAATGAAGCTGACGAGCGCGAAGCCATCATCCCAGAATAACCGTCGATGAAGCCAGAGCCGGATCCCAAGACGACAACCCAACAACAATGTTGTTACGGCGAAAACCACCCAGGTTGTTATCTACTTTCGCCATTAGCAACGCCATGGGTAGTAGGATTCAGGTCCCATTAGCATAATATGAAAACTGGCTTTCCAACGCTCGTTGGGGCGATTGGTCTATCCTCTTTGCTGACCATCGTGGGTTATCCAGCGAGCGTTGTGGAAAACTTTCGCATTGCCGTCGAAAGAGTTTCACCTTTACGTCTCTGCACTCTTTGATTCCACAAAAATTCCATTCAATTTGGGCTGAAGGTCGAAAGATGTCTCGAGATCGATTCTTTGATAGAGAGGTCTCCACAACAAATCAAGCGCGAGAGTCGAGGTTTTCTCTCGGGAAGGGTCCACAAGAGCTACCCACGCTGGATCTTTAACTCTGGAGGAGGCGATCAAGAGAAGGAACTGGACGGAGCAATCTCGACCCAGAGCTTCCCTTCGGCGCCATCGGAAAGTCACGATAGCGACCTCACGGGCTCGTCCCAACTAGATCTTTCTCGTCTCACAATTTTCACGTTGCAACCTGGTTCTTTTCCAGCCGCAAGGGGTAGGGAGTTCGCAGACGTCGTTTCCAAGGAACACGAACTTGGTGGCAAGCGGGAGGTCGTCCCGATGCCAAAACTTCTGCAAAGACCAAAGCGGCAAACTTTTGAGTTCGCCCGGCAAATTCGCGATCGATCTATGAAACTGCTAAAACTCGTTTGGCTGTCAGCCTGCCATCCCGCCTGCACTTGGCACTGCACTTCATTGGATTCTCCTGTGGCTTTCCCCATCTCGTTCCCTGCCAGTGCTGAGACAGACACGAGTTCTCGTCGGATCGAGAGACTTGAGCGCTGTGACCTCCAAACCGTCAAATTGAACCGCGAATCTTGCAGAGACTGATTGCAACATCATCTCTCCCTTCGCTGAAGCAGGGTAGCTTCCGAAAAATCATGAAACCGAACTTTGAAATTATCTCTGATCGCACCGCTCGCTGACAAACATTTCTGGTTTTGAGCTTTAAAAGGCGAATTGTGTCTCGCGGGGCCGGACATGAACGTCCTTTCAACGATAGTCCAAATCTTATTTTAATAGCGGCTCTCGAGCACTTCCTTTTCCAGAAGACGCTTGAACGCGGACTGGTTTTCGTCTCAGGTCTGGGAATAGGCGCAGCAGGAAGAATGCAGATCTCCTTCAAAGGGAACGAGGATGGTCAATGCATGGATCGGTGATCGTTCGCCGACGGGAATCGCACACGCTGGACATTGGGGTCGCCTCCTGCCATGCGCGCGATTTTGTGCAAGTTGTGCTGTTGCTGGGAACCCAAATGGTCGTATCTTCCCAACCAAGCAGAACTGGATCGATTGGCACTGCAACTTTTTCACAGGGCTGAGGGAGGAGAGATGTCTTTGGGACAAACGGGGCAACTATTCAGTGTTCTCAGGCTAAACTGTCTTCCCAAGATTAGGTTGGCTGAGCCTCGAGCTCGTCGAGCTGTGATTGCCCATGCAGGAAAGGCCAGCGGCTGAGAACTTGAGGGTCAGCGACCACATGGGGAAATGTGCAGTGCATGCAGAAACGGGCAGTCAGAGACACACCCTTGGGTCTTGGGAAATGCAAGCCACAGATCCTTGCAGCCAAGATGAAGAAGGCAGGTTATGGCCTCGCTTACCAGACGTCCGGCACATCCATCTGAAAGGGAGACAGACCCCTGCAACTTAATTTTCTTTGGCTGGCGACACTGCAGATGGAGCCGTATGATGAAGAAGGCAGGTTATGGCCTCGCTTACCAGACGTCCGGCACATCCATCTGAAAGGGAGACAGACCCCTGCAACTTAATTTTCTTTGGCTGGCGACACTGCAGATGGAGCCGTTTGCCTTCTGCCCCGAACTTCGAACCCCAATTCATCGTGACATGGTTCGCACTCATCCTGGCTCGGAAACGGAGGGCGGGCAAGTCTTGACTTCGAAGATTGCCTCTGGACCATCGCTTTGAACATCCCTTCAGAGGTGAGCCGTTGAGGTCTTCGTCAATTAAGGTTTGATAGTTCCGCTTGCCCTGACCGGGGACTGGATTGGTTGGATCGTGCAGCCAGGGAAACCCAGAGAGCCCTGAGCACCCGCGCTGCCCCACGGGAAAAGCGGGACATCCGTCGAGATCTTTCGCCACGAACTTCGAAGTCTGGGCAATCGCACGTCTCGAAATCGGGTGCCGTCAACCCTTCAGTTGCTGGACAAGGCTGTGATGGCGTTGCAATTGCAACCCTGCCCTGCGGTCTCTAGCAGATCCTTTGGCTGATCTTTCCGCCATCGAAAATCCAAGTATCGAAGCTTTTGTGCACCACTCATTCCACCTGAGTGAGAAACGACTTTTACTCTTCTCTCACTCCCTCTTGATACCACGATGACATCTTCAGCTTACAACTGAACACTCATTTTTCGGCCACCACCACGGTCGCAACCGTGGGATCCTAAACCGATAAGAACCCAACTTCGCAGTGGTTTACCTGTTCGGACTCCTTTCTCGGATGAATGCAGATGAAGTCCGTCGATTCTCTCGACTTGAACAGATGCCAGGCTTCCTAAAAGATAGACCTCCACATACAGGATGGTGACAGGGAAGTCATCATACCGCCGGAACGTCATCCTAGCCCCGCCCCAAATGGAGATTTTGGCGCATGCGAATTACTTCGGTGCTATGAGCCTACACAGGGAAGTCATCATACCATGTGAGATTTTTGGCGCATCGAATTCTTCGGGCTGAGCTTACACATGGATTCAAACCTGGAATCGCTCTCTTGCACAGGCTCCGGCAACGACGGTGGGAAAGGCAAGCGGAACAAACTCGACCGTGGAGCGGTACCGTTCCCAAGCCCAATGGCAGCACATGGGGAGTTTTGAAACTATTATGGCAAAGAGCAGGAATATAGATGGCCTACGATTGTGTAGCTGATACCGGCGTTTCAAGGGCCAAACGGGATACACAAGCACATAAGGTCAACAGAAATCTCGATGACAGCACTTACACAACAAGGAAATTCTGGACGAAAGAAACTAAAACAAGACATAACCGACGTCAAACAATTTCTTAATAAGGGCAGGAAGTTTTAAGGAAGACGTGCTTGATCTGGAGTCAAAACACAGTATCATCAGCGCAGATGTGTCATGTTAAAAAGGCGGTTCCCTGTGTCAGTATCCCCCTTACCGGTGTATTTATTATCCGAAAGACGAAGAGCAACGATGTCGAGATTTCCAATCCCCGCAAGCTGCGACTGGTTCAAACTCCCTTTAGAAATCGAGTCCGCCTGCACGACGCCGGCGACTACCACAATGCGAATTGTGGTATGGATACCGCGAATGTGTTCCAAGAATTCCAAGATAGATTTGCCGGTGTTTATCACCGAGTCAACTAGCAGCACTGTGGCCTGTCCTCGCAGGTGCTCGACCTTGATATCATTGGCGCAATGTGCATGAAGGAAGGCGGCATCCGGAAAGACCTTATTCACGCCGAAGGCCATGGGTTCGCCGCCACACATCAGAGGTATGATAAGTGTTCGATCTTCATCTCGGAGCCTGTAGCCATCTGTTTTACGACCCTGGACGTGCTGGATAGGACGCTCGGAAAGACCAATGATTTCGGAGACAAATTCCATCGCTAGATACTGGCCAGCATCAGAATGAGCCTCCCTCAGAACTTGGCCGGTACAACTCGCGTCACGCATGGGTGTCATCAGTAGCTTTGTTGCGCTTCTCTCCGTCGCATGATAGACGCCGAAACGACGACGGGCAAGAATGGAACCGATAACTTCTGTCTCCGTGAGATGGAACAATGGAAGTCTCATAGTGTCTAGCCGCGGGAAGACACTCTTAGGAATCAAAGCTTGACTTGCCTGAAGGCCGTTATTGTCGATGGCATCCGCAAGAGCTTCCTCCATCGTCTTGCTTCTAGTTCTTTCGTCGCCAACCACAACAATAGCCTTGTCCGCTGTGCTCAACATTGGCAAGTCCAGGGGGCTGTCTCCGAATGCCCAGACGTACATGTGGTGTGTATCACGCAGCTGTTCGACCAAGGCTTTTTTCACTTCAGCTGTAACAACGAATCCGTCGGCAATGCGGCCTCCTCCAATCACTTTCACCATCTCGGATAGCCCCTCTCTTTCTAATACCTTTTCCCAGACGCGGCGGAGCCCACATGTAATGACCACTGCGCCAACATGGCTGTGTGCTGCGGCCAGGTGCAAGATTCTTGCAAGCTCCTGATAGACTTGGACCGTCAGTGCCACCTCGGTACATAAGTCGTCGAAATCCTTATCGTTGGCTGCCTGCTCGAACAGCAAAGTGGCCTGTCGGAAAGCAGCGTACGAGTGACCCAGTGGGCCGCCGAACAACCCTTTCAATGTATTTTTTCCACCACTCCCCGATTCTGGCGAACCAGGTGTTCTCTCCCAGAACAATGCACCACTATCTGCGGCAGCTAACGTTCGGTCGGCGTCGAAAATCAACATTGTTTCGAGCTGGTTGCTCCAGGACCCAAGGACGTCTTCCATTGCGCCTTGAGCCATGGACAAGTTGTGATCTTCGTTATGGCGCCGAAAATCTTCAAGGAGGGTAGCAAATTTTTCCATCTTCCTAATATGATATGGCAACAGCATAAAGAGGATGTTGTTGGCGCGACACAGATCGCGCAACTGCGTCTTTTCGGCATCCTGCCACCTGAACAAGTGGCTGCTCGATGTTTTCGGCCGCGATTTGATCTTGTCATCCCGTCGGCGTAGGAGGACCATTTCTACTGGCATGTCCAGATATAAGACGTGCGTGAACGTCTCAAGGTCAGCTTTGGTGCAGACGGGCTTAACATCTTCCTCGCCCTCCTCCTCTGGCCCCCTCCCATCTTCCTCGCCCTCCTCCCAAAACATGAAATGTCCCGTGACAATTGCAACTTTTCCGCTCTTCGCGCACTGTTCCTTGATCGTTTTGATTGCATGCTCACGCCAGCGCAGCTTTTCGTCCTCCTCCATTTTCCGGAACGCGTCCAGGCCGCCCGGAACAACATCCGAAATTATTAGAGACCCTTCGTAAAAAGCGAAATTTTCGTTTCCCAGTTCCTGTTCCAGTTTATTTAGCCAGAACGTTTTCCCAGAGCCGGGAATGCCGTAGAGACCGATGACGACGGGCTTTTGGGGGGAAGCACATCGCATCTTGTGTGTTGATGAGCTGAAAGACATCGTGAAGTTTTCCAGGAATAGGCGGTACCAAGATATCGATTCAGGTTGGTTTGAAAAATGGCAAGTCAGCTTTGTGGCATCCAAAGGTGATGATAGGAGATATGGAGGCTCCTATGGGTTGACATCAACCCCCCTTTTATAACCAGCCCTATGCAATCGCATTGCGCTGCTATGTGCTTGCATACGATGTATCAGCAGCGTACTGACGCCTAGCTTCATCATGAAAGACCTATGGAACCCTGGTGGATCTGTTTCGCCTTCTGCCGTGCTATAACCCTACTAGCTGCCTTGCATAATGGCAAACGTCTGGTTCCAGAACCACATGGCCAGAGCGATGTGCATTCAGAGCAAAGACAGCAATTGTTATACAGCCAAGCGTTCCCAGCATTCCATCCATGTGGCTGGAACCCTTTGTACTGCTGGAAGGCTGAGTCGGATGAGTCTTAGAAGCCTTGATACCCAACTCATCTGCAGGATGAGGTGGCAAAGGAATCCATGTTTAATTAGGGCCGGCTTGGTATACTGCCTTGTTCTATGTCAGTCTGAGAAAATCCAGAATCATTGTAGGTTTATTAGCACGCGGCTAACTGCAACCTTTTGGACATGGTATATTGCTGAGGCAAAAGGATTTTTCAAAGGAGGATCTAGGAAAGTCAATGGTCTGATCAGGCCTGTTTCCTTTGTTGAAACCCAGCAGGCCAGCTCATTCAAAGAGGAGCATTGACTGGATTGTGGAGAGTCTTCCTCCAGAGTGTGTCTTAAGGAATAGTTAGCTGTACATGCATAAACAGGTTGCAAATGTAGGGTAGCTCTGACCAAGGCTTACCTGGGAAGAGAGTCGATTCTCCCTGTGATGCAGCTAGTCTTTAGACTAGAGAATGATGTTTTCATTGTACTTTCAGGAACGTTTCAGCCAGATTTATGCACTCATCTGGAATGGGTTGAATGGAAGTCTATCATCCATAGAAATGTGCTAGTGGCAAATTGGCCGATGGAGATGGAGAAACAGCCTGAAGTCAGCTGCTAAGCACTGGTATTGCTCATAGTATCTGCCAGCCGATGTGTGGTTGCTAGCATCTGACCATTGGTGTCTGTTCTCGTGAGCTGGCCTGAGCCGCTCAGTTCCCTGGTGGTTGTCTCAATAGTAAATCCGCTTGCCATGTTGTAATATGCCTTGTCATCTCAGTTACTACGCTATATCTTGTTTTCAAAGCATCAATGCAGCGATTGCAAGGTTCAAGTTGGTATTCAGGAGCCTTGCCGCTGGAAAGAGCGCTTATCAAAACCAAGGCGCTTAATGATCCCCTTAAGCGCGGCTTAATACGGATAATACACGGCTAATCCGGATATAGAATGGTGGTATTCGGCTTCGGCCCGACGGCGGGACCGCGCGTAGCCAATCGGCGAAACAACTCCGTTGACTGTCTCCCCACCTCCTGAATTCCGAACTCTTGTTCCCTTTCTCGACATGTTTGAATCGTCAAATTCGATTAGGGGGTTAATTCGGTCTATAACTAATTTAGAGGGTATGGGCTCCCTTTTACCATGGCAGAAAACCGTCGAGGAGAAAAGGAGATTACGGGATGAGGCGCTTAAGCCATATATGGTTGAGGATCTTCATCTGAGGGAGGAGAGTGTAGACAGCGTCGCGGAGCGAACTCGAATTGAACCGGAGCATGCAACAGAGATTACGGATATTGATAATGTACAAGAACTGTGTCGGCGATTGACGACAGGGGAGCTCAAGGCTGAGGAGGTTCTGTTAGCCTATACTAAACGGTTCGTACTATAGCTACACTTCTCTCACCTCCTGGGATATAGAACACCACACCGCTAAACGATCTACTTCAAACTGTTAATAGAGCAGCAATAGCCCATCAGCTAGTGAGTATTCTCTACATTGATCTCTTAAGCCCCTCGCAACCACTCCCTATTGCCATCGAGATACTAAGACCAGTGCCAGACGAATGCGATAACAGAGGTTCTCTTCGAAGACGCTTTAAAACAGGCGAGAGAACTGGATAATTATTTCGAAGTAACGGGAAAGCTTCGAGGTCCCTTCCATGGAATTCCCGTTTCGTTGAAAGACCAGTTTAATGTCAAGGGATACGATACTACGCTGGGATATGTTGGGCGGTCATTCTCGCCTGCGACGGAGGATTCGGTGCTAGTCAAGATCCTCAAAGGACTGGGCGCCGTCCCCTTTGTTAAGACCAATCTGTCACAGAGTATCATGGTACGGATAAAGCCCCCCTCCGCGCCGATTTTTAGGCTTCCAATGCTCACATGTCGTAAGTGGTGTGAATCTGAGAACCCATTATTCGGAGTTACAGTGCATCCTAGGAGCGCTGCGCTTACTCCGGGAGGATCAAGTGGTGGGGAAGCAGCCCTACTTGCACTACATGGCTCCGTGCTGGGATTCGGGACGGACATTGGAGGCAGCGTTAGGATTCCTCAAAATATGGTTGGCTTGTATGGATTTAAACCTAGCGTATGGGCCTAAATTCCGCTGCCTCCACGATAATACTGACTGTTTGCAGAGTTCCCGTTTGCCCTACTATGGAGTTCCCGTCTCAACAGAGGGCCAGGAACACATTCCATCCTCTATTGGGCCAATGGCACGAGATCTATCGTCCCTTATCTATGCTAGCCGTCTCCTAGCTGATGCAGAGCCCTGGACCATGGATCCCAGATGTGCTCCTTTACCATGGCGGCAATCCATGTTTGACGAGATTCAATCTCGGCCCATGGTGATAGGTCTCATCGTGGATGACGGGGTGGTGAGAGTGCATCCTCCCATCGAACGGCACCTCCGCCAATTGGTAACTAAATTGCAAGTCGCGGGCCATGAAATTGTTACCTGGGACACTGAAGGCCATAATGAGTGTATTGAGATTATGGATAATTACTACACAGCCGATGGATGCGAAGATATAAAGCGCGATATAGCTGTGGCTGGCGAGCCGTACGTTCCGCGCGTTGAAGGGTTGATAAGCCAGGGCGAGGCGATTTCAGTTTACGAGTACTGGCAACTAAACAAAAGGAAGGTTGCCGCTCAGAAACGATACCTTGACAAATGGAAAAATACAAGATTGCCGTCGGACCGACCAGTTGATGTGCTCTTGGCTCCAACGATGCCGCATACAGCAGTTCCACACAGAACTTGCCGCTGGGTTGGATATACAAAAGTGTGGAATTTCCTTGATTATCCAGCACTTACCCTCCCTGTTGGCCATGTCGATAAGAAGCTGGATGCCCTTCCAAAGGAGCCTTATAAACCACGTAATGAGCTGGATGAGTGGAACTGGAAACTCTATGATGTTGAGATGATGGCCGGTCACCCCGTCAGCCTTCAGATTATAGGCAGGAAGCTAGAGGAGGAAAAGGTTTTAGGAGCTGGCGCTGTCATAGACAATTTGTTGCGGGGGTCTGCTGTATAAATCTATTGATAACTCCGTAGGTCCCGAATACCCGTCTGGTCGATCGGTGAGATCCGGTCAGCTAGGCGGTAGGCATGTACTAGGGCTTGGGATTCAAACAGCCTGCAGTTTTCTTATAAATAGTGTTAAAGTACCAATTGTTTTTGCGAGAGTGGTAGCCGTGGTTTCGGGCCGAAAGCCAAACTTGGGACCGGTAGTCTTGAGGTCCCTTCCCCGCTCCGCTCCGCCCGGTGATGCGGGGACGTAATGAGGAGAGTAGCTTCAGTCTCTTCCAGCGAAGCCACCCATCCCTGATCGTGCTTTTAGCAGATAATATAACGTTGCCGCGAAGAAGCCATGGGTAAGAAACGCGTCCTAGTTGGATACGGGGTGGACATCGACGCTGTTGCAGGCTGGCTAGGCTCATACGGTGGTGAGGATAGCACAAATGATATCAGTCGAGGTATGCCACTGTATTCATTATTGACGAGGCATTCTAAACGAGTGAGGCTGGGGACTACTAACATTGACTCGCATATAGGAATCTTTGCCGGAACAATTGGCACTCGCAGGCTCCTCAGGCTATTTGAGAAATATAATATCAAGGCCACCTGGTTTATCCCAGGTCACACCCTGGAGACCTTTCCCGAAGAATGCGCGATGGTCCGCGACGCCGGCCACGAGATCGGACTCCACGGCTACTCCCACGAGAACCCCACGGACATGACTCTAGAGCAACAACGCGATGTCCTGGACAAGACATACCGTCTTCTCTCAGATTTCTGCGGCAAGCCTCCCCGAGGCACTGTGGCTCCATGGTGGGAAACAAGCAAGGAGGCCACGGAACTACTTCTCAGTTATGGAATTGAATACGACCATTCAATGTCGCATCATGACTGTCAGATGTATTGGCTTCCGATGGGGGATAAATGGACCAAGATTGATTATACAAAAAAGGCATCGGAGTGGATGAAGCCACTGGAGAGGGGAGATCAAACTGGTCTGGTTGAGATTCCGGGGAATTGGTATATCGATGATCTGCCTCCGATGATGTTTATTAAGAGCGCGCCAAATAGCCATGGATGGGTGAATCCAAGAGATGTAGAGGATATTTGGAAGGTTGGTCTATCATAAGTTGGCTCACTTCAGACCTTCAAGGGGTGGTTAACCCGGACTAGGATCATTTCGACTATTTCTATCGCGAATACGACGAGTTCATCTTCCCGATGACTATCCACCCGGATGTTTCTGGACGTCCTCATGTTCTCTTGATGCATGAGCGGTACGTATGATAGACTCTCGTCATTACAATGGCCCGCATATGCCGTTTGCTAAGATGCTTCGTGCCTGGCAGGATTATCGAACACATTAACAAGCATGAAGGAGTGGAATGGGTAACCTTTGAACAAATGGCGGACGACTTTAAAAGCAAAAATAGTCCACCAGAAGGCGCGAAGATGCCGGCATCGTTTGGGAAAAGGCAAGCGATGAAGGATTGATATGGATGATGTCATTCGGCTTTTCGGGATAAGAAGAAGCGAAATGCCGAGATACGAGCTAGTAAGAATGGTATCGGCGTTTTATTATTTAGTATACAGCGCGGCTGCTCTCCAGGAGATGAGAGCCCTCAAACATGTTGCTCACTCCTTGCAGAGTTTCGGGACATTCTCTGCCTTTTTTCCTACAAGTCCGTCAATATAACCCAACAACTTATCCACAGGAACCATATCCAAGCGACCCAGATCGGGGTTCGAGCTGCGCATGACCTGCCCACCAAACAGAACTCGCACAAAGTGCTCCTTTTTGCCCCGATTACGCTTCATATACAACTCAAATACCACTTCCGAACCCATACCAGGCCACACCATCTCGTCCAGTTGTAAGACAGAAAGAACTCGGGATATACTTCCGTCGTGAGCAACATTGTGTCGGTAGACCATTTTGCCATCACGACCCGCAATCTGGTTGCGCCAGTTCTGTGCCAATTCGGCAAACCAGACGCCCATGCTAGCTGTACTGGCTGCAAGGGAGGTAGGCGCATCGCGGTACACATATGAGTATTCGAATTGGCCAAGACGGAAAACGGTATCTGCCTGAGTCTGAGAGATGCATTTTGATTGATCCTTCAGGCTGCAGGGAAGGGGCTTAGCATGGCAGAGCCGCGCGGACAAATTATCGAAGTAGGGATCAAAGCTAGAGTGCCAGGACCCGGCGTTGGACGGAACGCCTGATATGGCGTCTAACTCGGCGACCAAGTCTTTGGTACGGCGTAAGTGATCGGCCCAGGTAGTGTTTGGGGCATTCTTGGAATCGGAGAAGAGGGCACTGGAGCGCGGGCATGAGTACTTGGGTTCGAGGGAATCGACGGATTCGGCCTACTTGCACAATTAGCACTATTCTAAAAGATTTCTTGAATAAAGCTGAGTAACTCCATACCTGGATCTCGAGCGGTACGCGGCCGGTACGCCCGTACATTCCGTTAACCAGCATTCCAGCGACCTGGCTAGTGATAACATTGTTTGACACTCGGAAAGACACCTTGTCTGAGTCAAGCTTCCGGGGGAGGAGGCCGAGAAGATCATGGTACACATTGTATAGATCTTTGCCGTGCTGCCAGGAGTCGTCTAAGCCTTCTTTGGTAATCTGCGGAAATTTGCAGCTTCCCTTGAACCCCGTTGGCGTGAAAGGATTTACTGGACTCTGAACTCCCTTCCAGTAAGTCGCTGCACTTTGCTTGCCACGCATGGGCTCGCCATAATAATATAACCCTTGGTCATCACAATTCCATGGGTAGGATTCTTCAGGAAAGGTATTTGACTGGTAAGGGGTACGTTTATGATGTCTTTGTATCTGTAACGGCATCAGCACCTTACCTGCGGAATAGTTGCGGAAATTGGTTCACTCACCACTTCGACATACTCTAACTTATAGCCCTTTGGTGCTTTTTGATACTCCTTCCGCCGAACGTGGGGCATGTTGCACCAATTGTAGGTTCCATAATCCTTATCAGGAGTCTTGGACGAATTGAAGATAAATCCGTACACGCCTGAACCACTTAGGACTTTGTCCAGATCATTGATTTTGGTTGCTTTTGGTGCATGCCATGAGACATCCACGTCTCGCGCGGTCACAGAAGTAGCCAAAGCAAGTGGCACCAGGAAACCGTGTATCAACCTCATTGCGAAGAAGAGTAGATGTAGTACCTCGTCGCTGAACAGGCGTCAGAAGAGGAAGATGTCGAGAAACGGGATCAAGGTAAGAAAAGGGAAGAGGCTGGCTGAGAAAAGATCAAGCTCCTACATCAGTTCTCGGGTCCAGTCTCTGCTTTTATATTCGAGCTCTGCGGCAGTCCTCATCGCTTTGATGACATCAGGTAGATTGGGCAAAGCTGCAGCCGTTCCCCTGAGCGGACTAGCCGGCCCCTCTGCGGAGATAATCCCTGCCCACGTGCGTGCAGCTCACGCTCCTCATTCACTGCTTCCGATTGGCATCCTGAGAATATAATCTCAACTCGGTGGTGAAACCAAGGATCGAATCCCTCTAGAAGCTGTTTTGGATCTCTGTTGTTGACGGAGGATTCGCCGTCGTTCACCGCGCTTCGTGGGGTGACAAACACGTGGGAAGAAATAAAGTTCAGGAGGCTGTCAAATCACGTGATAAACGCGCATTTATCACGTGCCCCCAACGCGTTGACGACCACTTTGAATCGCGTCCTCGAACTCAGCAGGAATTGCGAGTAGCTAGCTTTAGACAGGAGCTGTATTGTCGTCACCATGGTACAAGCAGAATCTTCCAATGCAGCCTCTAAGAATGCCCTGCGTGCCAATACCGCTGGTGCACCCCCGGATTACGAACTACCATGGTGAGCCCTCCTGATCGGACCTAATTTGAACGCACCTTAACAGAGCGAATAGGGTCGAAAAATATAGACCCGTCTTCCTAGATGACATTGTTGGGAACACCGAAACAATAGAGCGACTGAAGATAATTGCCCGTGATGGCAACATGCCTCATGTTATCATCTCTGGTATGCCCGGGATTGGAAAAACGACCTCGATACTCTGTTTGGCAAGACAGATGTTAGGCGATGCATACAAAGAAGCAGTGCTGGAGCTGAATGCCAGTGATGAGAGAGGTGTGCACATACCTTGGATTGACTGCTTTCGGACTTCTGGGCAACAATTGACTGGGTTGACCTCCCATTCTAGGCATTGATGTTGTTAGGAACCGGATAAAGGGATTTGCCCAGAAGAAAGTTACTCTACCTCCTGGCAGGCACAAGCTGGTTATTCTGGACGAAGCAGATAGGTATGGTAGCCTGCTTCACCGGTCTACGCTCAGGTTCTGACTTTGTCTGTTCGTAGTATGACTTCCGGCGCGCAACAGGCCCTTCGAAGAACGATGGAGATATATTCGGCTACAACTCGATTCGCCTTCGCATGCAACCAGTCAAACAAGATCATCGAGCCGCTCCAGTCACGATGTGCCATCCTCCGCTACTCTCGTTTAACAGATGCGCAAGTTGTCAAACGATTAATGCAAATCTGCGAAGCAGAGAAGGTTAAATACTCCGACGACGGGGTTGCAGCGCTAGTATTCAGCGCTGAAGGTGACATGCGCCAGGCCATCAACAACCTACAAAGTACTTGGGCTGGATTCGGCTTCGTGAGCGGAGATAACGTTTTTCGGGTGGTCGATAGTCCCCATCCTGTAAAAGTGCAGGCCATGATCAAGGCATGCTGGGAGGGTAAGATAGATAATGCACTGGATACTTTAAATGAGCTATGGTGAGTGGCCCTATGCCGCATCCTCTCTCGCTGCCATACAGCTACTAAAACTATCTATAGGGACTTGGGATATTCGTCTCACGACATCATCTCGACGATGTTCCGAGTAACCAAAACCATGCCGACCCTCTCAGAACATTCCAAACTCGAATTTATCAAAGAGATCGGATTTACCCATATGCGAATTCTTGAAGGCCTCCAAACATTCGTGCAGCTCAGCGGATGTATTGCGAAGTTATGCAAAATTAACATGAAACCGGAACTATTCAAGCCGCAGAAGTCGTGAGTAATCTTGGGAGGAAGGGTTCTCCCGTTCGAACTACGGGAGCCCGAAAGAATAGGAATACCTGAGTGGAAACCCTCCAGACAACAGTGGGCGTGTTTCTGAAAATATGAAATGTCCAAGCGTCTTGCTGTGATGGTGACACGACTATGACAGAAGAATGTGGCCTGCAGGAAGCGTCATCGTCTGGACGTATATCGCGTCTTAATCAAAGTGCCACCGGCTTCACTCTAGCCTATCACAGAATCCTCTTTCCCGCCACTTCCCCAGTATGAGTGAGGAAATTTGCTGGCTCGATGGGTGACTATATGGGTTCAAAGGAAGGATTTGGTGGCGCATACGCCAGATGAGAATTCAGGGATACTTGACGGCGGGCGCCCGGTTGATCTTGCAGATAGGACACGCTTTCATACATGAAACTCCGCGTTAAGCTATCAAAGTGCAAATTAATATATCAATCTAACCCCATGCACCCGCGTTTCTCTATCTTTTATGCTCTCCTGATACCCACTACTTGCTTCCCTGCCCCCTAATCTCGCCTCGGCTTCACGGCCGCCACCGGGTACATATGCCAGGGAATTTCATGCCGACGTGTTCGCAGGCTATTTCGTGTCTGGCTCCGCCATTTGTAGGAGCGTATCTCGCTTGAATACGATATCGCCTTCACCACTCGCTTTGGCTCGCTTTCTAGTCTTGTCTCAATAGGGGATCATCAGATCACCTCCTTCAACGATAGGAGGCCAGCCATTGCGGCCGGGCGCAATCTTTATGCGTCGAGTCCTCTGTGGAAGGGTGCAGCGACCGACAGATGGCCGACCATGCCGGCCAAATTTCTGAGGTATAGGCGTTGATTCCCACAATGAGATATAAATGTTCTCGGAATCCCGTTAACGTCGATTACGATGCCTTGGTGGACGACGTTGCGCAAAAAGGTAGTCAAGGTCCATTTGAGCTTCTTGTGCGGGATGGCCCGCTCTGACAAGGTCCAGGAGGAAGGGGATATGGACTGTGGGTTGCTGCAAAATGCATGTTCAAGTTGATATTGCGGCTGAAGGGGTTAAAAGGAACTGGGGAGGAGGTTCAGGAGGCTGAAAACCCCGTGATTTCGAGTGAAGTCACGCAGACGGGTTCAGACATTCACTCCCCCTCCTTTTGTGCCTGCTCCCTGATCACCTGTATGTCCTCACCTTTTTTTCTTACGATCAAGTCTCGGGATGAACTACTTTTGTTAACAATGGCTTCAGATCCCGCCTTGGAGGAGTTCGAGCTCGTCGATGCCTTTGCCCTTGCCAGCGAAATCGCTGCGGTGACAAAGCCGGATCTGCTCAAGGTGAGAGCCTGGCTTCGTCCCACTGATTGCGAAGCCTTGTCGAGTGAATATCATCGCCATCTCGCTTCTCAGGCCCCCGGAACAGGTGAATGGATTCGAGAGACTGTCCAATTCACTCAGTGGCATTCTTCAGATGACCATGGTTTGATATGGGTCAAAGCGGTACCTGGAGCTGGGAAAAGCGTCGTGGCAGCCTCCTTGGCCCATTCCCTTGCTCAGCACGAGCCTGTCCCTGTCCTCTACTTTTTTTTCAGGCAAATAATTGAAACGAACCGTACCGCGCGGTCTTTACTTCAGGACTGGCTAAGCCAGCTCCTGCCCTGGAGTGAGATTCTACAGGTTACGCTCTGGGAATTGGTCCATGATGATCAAGCCTTGGAGAGTATTGCAACTTCCCACTTGTGGAAATGTCTTCTAACCGCCTTGCGCGGTTTCAACCGAGCGTACTGCATTGTAGATGCGCTCGACGAGATGACTACTGACCAGGAGTTCCTCGGCCAACTCAATTCGCTAGGGACATTTCGACCAGGAAACATCAAAGTCATGATGACCAGTCGGCCCAAACAGTACCTCCAACGAGCGCTGAAAGACCCCCAGGTCATTCACGTGAGCCTAGAGGAGGAGCTTGTCAAGCAAGATATCGCATTTTATCTCCAGCATCGTATTTCTGGGCTTGCTGTTGATAAAGATACCCAAGAATTTATACAACGTACCGTTTGCGAGCGCTCAGACGGTCTGTTCCTCTATGCTCGCCTCATGCTAGATCATAAAGCGTCTACTCTCCTACGGCGCGGACCCCCGCCGAGCTCGTTCTTTGGACGGAGCGACCCCTCTCCACTGGTGGGTATTAGCTAGACGCTTTCTAACCTTGTGTCTCAATATTTTAAACTCCAGCACACTTTTTGACTATTTCACTTGATCCTTTCCGCTCCTTGAACTGCTCCAATACTCCAAAATCGTTGGGAATCCTATTGTTCCTGCTGACTTCCTTATTTATCTAGTGCCATTCAGAGTGGTAGTAGCCTGCTGCTTGAACTGCTTGTCGATAATGGAGCCGACATCAACGCTCCAGATTTTCAAGGAGCCACCGCTCTCCATTATTGTGGCAGGTCTAGTCTGTGCGGGAGAGATGATACTATTCAAACCCTAATACGGCTGAAGGCGGACGTTAATTTCCAAAGCTTTATATTCAATTATTGACGCTGGCGCTGATTTAAACCTCCCCGATCACGACGGCCTGACTGTCCTTTTGAACGCCGTCAAAACCACGTCTAAAATAACAGAACTGCTTCTTGACCATCCAACAAAAGGAGGCTCACTTTCGGCTAGAACCTTTCTAAAGGGCAAGTCAGTACTCCATTTGGCCATCCAGGGGAAAAGGGACCTACAGCTGCTGAAGAAATTGGTCAACCACGGGGCAGACCCAAAATGGACCGACAACGACGGAAATACGCTGCTGCATGAACTTGCCGCTAACTTCAACGGTGGCACTACGGACATCGAATTTGTGCACGAATTGATTAAGATGGGCGTTCCAATTGCTGTAAGAATTCCCGACGGCAAACTGCGATGCATATCCTTCCCAAAATGCCTTGCGTAGACAGCATATCGGTACCCATAATCTCACTGCTACTCCGTTTGGACCCTACTCTTGATGTGGATGTTCAAGACGTAGACGGCTACACGCCGCTACACTATACAGCTGCAGCCTCCGAATTTGTTACCCTTCGCCTGATCCACGCTGGCGCCCGGCTGAATGCGAAAGCCCGAAATCTCCGAACGCCACTGCACTGTGCGGCTCGCGCACGTCAAAGCAACATTGTTGCAATGCTTCTTTATTTTAGGGCAGCCTCCGGCGGGATCGATATAAATGCTGCAGATGCAGACGAGCGGACACCGCTTCACGACGCATGTCGCTCAGGTCGTCCCGAATCCGTTCGACTATTGATAGACGCTGGTGCAGATATCAATGCTCGGGCCGGCTGCAACATAACACCATTGGTAGCTTGCGCAGAGTTCCCCGAAGAAAGTGGATTGTGGCAATATAAGCTAAAATCCGTCATTGCCTCTACGAACCAGTCTATTGAAGATGATTCAGACCTGTCCCTTGTCGAGATGGATGGAGAGGGAATTCTAGGCCTGACATCCGAGAACATGATACGGCGCGAATAGGTGTGATTGCGACGATGCTCATCCGGGCCGGCGCAAATCTCGATGGAGCGCTGCATGCTGCTTTAAAGGTCAGATGGCCTGAGCTGATTGCTGCACTCCCTCCCCCATCTCAGCAATACTCGGCAACTACCACGTTGGCAATGTTTGCGGATCAGAGTGCGCTTTCGATTCTATGCCCAGGTAACAGCAATTACAACAATGCTATATTTGTGTCGGGGGTTGATGAAACGGTGATAAAAGCTTTACACTTACATGGAGTTGACCTCTGTAAGGCCGAGAGTACTACTTGTGACAAGAAAATGCTTACCCACATAGTGAGGCATGGCATGACAGAGTATATGAGTGGCATTGTTTCTGAAGCAAAGAAATTTGATGCTCAGCATGCTTCTGAGCAAGCTGCCTTGGAATCTCTCACAGGTGCTAATGTGTGCCCTCCACTTCTCCATCTTGCTTGCGAGCGGCCTCTGTGGAACTTGGATATGGTCAAACTATTGGTCATGGAAGGGCAAGTTGATGTTAATGCTTATGACTTTGACATTGACTATGACAGGCTGTATCAAAAACTCCCAGACACTGTCATTCCAGGAAGAACTGCATTGCATAAACTTGCCAAAGGTTCTCAGTGGTGGCATGTGGAAGCAATTAAATTCTTGGTGGAAAATGGTATGTTCTCTGTCCATGTTAATGCTTCTGTAACTCCCTTGTGTCCAGGACTGAAGAACCAGTTTAAGAATTAGTCCTTGACAGCTGATTTGACTCTTGAGCAACAGGTGCGGACATTCAAGCTACTGACAGCCGCGGAAAAACTCCTCTCGAAATTTCTTGCACGAACGAATATGAAGTGTATTCGGGTTTCAATTCGGGCCCCAGCTTTCGGCTCCAATGCTGCAGACAGTTATTGGAGTCAGGGGCGCGAACCCGAATCACGTTAATCCAGCTGGTCTAGCTCCTCTAAACGTGGCCGGGTGGAATGCGGAGCTAGTAAATATCTTGCTCGAGCACGGGGCAGATATTAATGCCTGTGAAAGGAATGTTCTGATTTCGGCAGTCGAAGCCGGGGATATAGACGTACTTCAGACTTGCCTACGAAACGGTGCAGACTGCAATGCCCCCGATCGTTCCACCCAGTCGCCATTTCCTGGCATCACGCGGCGATATCCGCTCGATGTGGCTGCAAATTTATCTGACCCATTGAGGTCGGCGCTGACGGTAAGCTTATTGCTAAACCACGGCGCAAGAATAGACCTCCCGCTCGGCGATGGGGACATTCTTATTCACCATGTGTTTAAGACGGCAACGATGACGCCGCTTCGTCAATTTCTAGAAACCCCCGGCCTTGATCTTAATATCAAAGATCAGAAAGGTCGAACTGTCTTCATGGCCGCTTGCCAATCAGGAACGACTTGTGAGGGCAACGACCGGGTGGTGGAGCAGGATACCTCGAAATATATTCCATCTTACATGCTGCTCGCGGATTCTGAATTGTACGGGTCCTCGCTAAACTATCTCGCAACCGATAACGAAGGCAAGAATTTCATCATGCATCTCCTACCCAGATGGAGCAAGGAGATAGGCGACCGTTTCCTACCCATCCCGGGTGTCAAAGAGCTAATACGAAACAAGGATAACGATGGATTTTCAGCACTCCATTACGCTCTGCAGGAGGGTAAGTTGGAAGCTATTTTATCATTCGTGGAAGAATGCAATGCCGATCTTCTCGAACCCGATCCAGAGGGCAACACTGCTCTTCACCATATCTGTGCCCACTCACACGACCTGGACAAATGGCTACCGCTGTTAAATCGCTTCATGGAACTCGGAGGTTCCGTCAACACCCGTAACAATCAGGGGAGCACACCACTCCATATCCTCTGTACTCCCAGGGGTGGAAGTTACAAGGACCAAGCCAGCGCCATCAAATATTTACCCTTCTTCTCTCAACACAACGCTGATTTCCGCGCGGTAGATAACAAGGGCCAGACAGCTCTCCACCTGACAGCACAGCGCATGTCCGCAAATCCCTCAAAGTTCTGGCAGATGCTCGAGGGGAAATGGGGTGACGGCGGAAGTGAGGATGAGGTCGAGCTATTTGAAAAGTTGGCTGAGGCGGGCTGTGATCCATTGCAGGAGGATCATGGTGGGCGGACAGCTTTGGATATTGCTGCGGTGATGGGTAAAGAGGATATATTGGCGCTGTACCAGCGCAAGAAGCAGAAGGTTTGACTGGAGGGGTGGGAGCTGGTTATTGAGACTGGCTTTATGTACACACACACCCGGCTTCATAGACGCCCTCTCCTGCTTATTCTGCACCCCCTTTCCTAATTAGGCAGTTCTGTAATTTTCGGGCCTGAATGAAAATCTCCCACCCTTTCATCTTCCTTTGAACCCCTGAATTCACTCCTCAATGAACAACCGTGGAGGCATGAAGTAAATATTGAAGACCTTCCGGCCCGCTAAGATTTGTTTTGAGAGCCAATTATGATCACTTATTAGAGAGAATCTGTAACAGGAGAGAAAGGGGTCATACAGGCCATTGGCGTGGAAATGCAAAATCTGAAGCATTAGAAGGACTCCCTAGAGGTGAGCAGCACAACAGGTGTTATTATACTCTAAAAATCACTTTAGGATCCTCAAATTAAGGCATATTCCATTCTTTACTAGGGAATTTACTAGTACATGATCTGATATAAATCATATGTTTTATGTTGAGAGCTCCTTCAGCCTGGAAAAACGACAGACTGCCTAATTGGGAAAGGGGGTGTACAATATGCAGGAGAGGGTGTCTATGAAGCTGGGGGGAGGGGGTGTACACAGAGCCAGTTCTCTTTTCATTTGCCGAAATAACAATTACGGAGCAGTCTCGTTGAGGTGGGCTTGCCTGGGAACAATTCTCCTTTCTGCCCCTTTCCCGGGCAGCCAAAAAAAATAAACTATGGAATGGGACTGTAGGTCTATATATGTCCAACTCGATTCTACATAAGCACGGAATCTTCATCATCCTCACATTCAACATAACTCGAATGGTCATAAAATTTCTGCCGAACACTCGCTAGAAACGGCGACTCGTCGGGCTCTTCCGCCTCAAGCTCCACATCATTTGAAATTGTCGGAATCGGAATCGCACGCTCGTCATCAATATTCACAATCCAATCATTTCGAAAAAAGTCCAGTACAAGCTGATACCCGCGCCCATACTCACGCCAGATTAGAGGGGGGATTAGAAGCTGCGGTGCACCAATGAGTTTATCAACGTCGATGAACTCACTCGGAGCTCCAGCGTTCCAGCATGCGGCGAAGTTGATTGAGGGGAGCTGAGTATTCACGCTCTCGCTGACGTAGATCTTGTCGCCGAAGATGGTGATGTTGGATTCGTTGATTGTGATTCCCTGGTTGAAAATAAGGAGAGGGACGCCGAAGAGCTTTCGCTTCGTGGCACGACGGCATTCGGCATATCGATCGAGTGTGTCTTCGTTGTCCCAGGCGTCGAATCTTGCTGCGAAGTGGAATGGACAGCAGGGCTTCCGGTCCCCTCTTTCTGCTTCGTCGTCGACGTCCGGGTGGTAATATTCGGCGCGCATGACGAAGGGTTCGTCGGGGCTCTTTTTGAATAGGGATTTCACGGTTTTGTTGTCGAGTCTGCTGAACACCTGCTTGGCTGTGCTGGTCTTATCTTCTTTCTTATGGCTGGATAGGTAATCCCAGACATCTTCTGTCTTGTTAAAAAGCTGTCGAATAGTGGCGGTTGGACACAGGGATCGAAATGGCTGCCCGTCAATTTTGCAGTTGAAATAATCCAGCACTGCTATCATTGCGTGCTCCCGCAAATCGACGCCTTCCTCTTTGGTAAACCAGTAGTTGAAGCCGTTTGTCAGGAAATGCGTCTCGTGGTACTCCTTGCGGAGATATAGAGGAGGCTGATCCTTGTGCATTTCTTGCTCAATAGCCCAATGTAGCGCGTTCACTCGCTCAAAGCATTCATGTGCATGAGAAGCAAGGCTCTCATCCAATGTACTCTGGCCTGTCATATAACATGCCTCACTGAACAGTCTTGAAATCCGGGGATCATGATGCAGGCCTTGTTCAGTGAACACTAACTCACTGCGGAGAAATATCTTCTCATTTTCCAGGTATGGTTGGCCCTCGTGTTCATATCTTTGGTCAAAGATCATGCAGGTCATTTCCTCAATCTTGTTCAAGGCCACATCATGAACATGCAGAGCAGACTTGTCGTTGCTGCCTCCTGTTAAGTAGATGAGGAACGTGTATTTCGATATCTGAGACCGCATGCCGTCGTAGTACGGGGTGTCACGATGGCCATCGAACTTGGAGTCACCGGCGATGAACTTGTTGCATCTGAAGACGTAATTCACAAATTCAAAAGAGGACTCGCCTGAATCGTCGCTCTGAGACGACATCAAGTCAAGCAAATCACTCGACTGCACAGCTTGAGTAAGCGCCTTGCTCAGCATCGTAGAATGAAATATGAACCGCTCTCCGCCTCGCGTTGCTTTATTCAGCGGAGCCACATACAAATCGAGCTTTGACAGCTGCTTCAACAGATCGCAAGCGGCGCCTTCCAATTTGCAGGTCCACACCTCACGATTTTCCCGGACCTGACAAGTATTGGATAGTTCAAGCTCCAATGTTGCTTCACCATCTCGTTTGCTCGCCATCTTCCACTCCATCCACCGATCCAGGGGTATAATGTTTTCCATATTATGGAATGAAAGCTCAATTGGATCAACAAAGACTGCAAACAGCTTTGGAACGCTCATCACCTGCGCAAATAAGGGCGCCCATTCCGGGCCCACGCTCTCATCCAGGTTCTCAACGAACTTCATGACATTGAAGGTCGCAGACGGGTAGAAAGACAGGTTCATCCCCATGGCCTCAGCGCACTCTACGTTCTCATCCAGGGTATCAATCATACCACGCAAAAGCCTCCGCGCCCTCTCATCAAGCAACCCATAGGATTCAGCGAGGTACAAATCCCGCACGCCAACGGCGACAATCCGTTTTTGCTCCGCGTTCAACCGCTCGTACCTCTTCCTCCCAATACCATCATCCTTCAAGATCTCCTCGACGAACTCAAGCGACCTCAACCACACCATCTCATCATCTCCCCTCTCCTCAGACGCACCCTCAAACAGTAGTGGGTGAATCTGCGCACTGAGGATCCGACCATGGATCACATTGCGAACCAGCAGCTTATCCGCCTGCTCATCTTCGGAAAGGAGACATTTGATCCTCGCCTGGTCAAGCTCATAGGTGCCATCGGGCAGCACACGAGTCCATTTGGCGCAAGGGGCGTCGACTTCTTCTTGTGTGATACCAGTGGCTATATTTGAGTTCAAAAGCGTCTCTGTGGCTCCTGGTAACGGTTGATCGGGACCTGTATATCCGTCTGGTTCATCCGCCCGGAGCTTCTTGGCAGCGGAAACACTTTCCCTTTCTGTTGTTCTCTTCCGTTGAATCATTGGACATGTTCCTTCTATCCTTTTTCTTTCACCCGACTTCTTGTGCTTGAAAATCCTGTCAAGGCGGAATTCCAAATGCCGATGTTGTGAACGGGCTCGTGAGAACGGGCGATCGTTTCTCCGCACGGCGCCGTCCCCGTGCCCTCACCGCGCCGAACGGGCCAATTCGCCAACCACCAACAACGGACCGAAAACAAAACTGAATATGGAGACAGCTGGTCAAGACAAGCACAGCAGTGGGGATGCTTGCTAAGCCGGGATCAACACGGAATATCCGGATCTTATTTCTAAGAATGGACTCGGAGTACAGGCGACCCCTTGCAGGCAATCGTCTTGGAAAGCTTTTTCTCCATATCCAGATCAATGGCTTGAACTTTTCTTGCAATCAGACCCGAGGCCCGAAACGCGTGGCAAGCATTTGTGATGTTCAACCTCATCGGGGGCCAGTGCAGAGGCCGAGGGCCACGCCTTGCAGCATCACTCAAGGAGTCAAGCATCGATGATCCTCGCAAGGCTATTATTCCCCGCTCGCGTTTCCAATATCCGGGTGGCAGCAAAGGCTCCTGGCTGCAGAAGAGTATCGAGCAAGAAGGCGATCATTTCAACCATGTTCCCCATCATTGCTCGATCGATCGATCAAAGATCATGTCTCTTGCAAAGGAAGGCCAATGTCAGGAAAGACATTGAGGACCATTCCTCTCCCCATCGTCTGCCCTCCGTATACTCCAGGACCCAAACTCGTTCATTAACCTCTTCTCGGCCCCCGTTAACTCTAATACCAAAAACAGAACGGAAGGAGTAATATATCGTATATGTGCTCGTGTCTCCACTAGGCCTCCCCGCAGATCCTGGCCATCAGGATGTGTTACGCAGGCGCGAGGCTCACAAGCGGAGAGCCAGAGGGCAATCTCGACGAACAGTACTAGCACGAGGAACACTTAGCCTTCCAACAGTTCGTCGTTACGAGGCAGCATGCGTCCTGCCATCACGGCCATTCAGTCTTCTGTTCAACTCCCATTCCACTGGCGGTATGGGGCTCGTCCACTTTTTTATTCATCCTTTCTTCATCAACCTGTATCTGTTAATTGAGGATTATGGGATAGAAACTGGAGCATCGAACGAAGAATAGTGCAGAGACAACTGTTCTCGAACGGCTGGCGGCCCTGAGTTGCATCGCCCAGTGACATCTGGATACAGGAGCTTGCAGCATTAAAGCTACGAGGAAGCCCCATCAGATACGAGTGGTGCTGCAGGCATTGCATGGATATATTGGGAGTACTGATGACCAATATTGAGCTCACACTTGTTCGAAGTCAGGGAACGAGGAGGCAGTCAGGTCTATAAAAGCCCCGTTCTCCCTCCCAATGAAGGCGATCTGATATCAACCATCAACCATCAACCATCAATCCGGACTCGATCTTCAGCATCACCCTCGGACTCGATCGAAACCAATCGAGATCTCGAAATTTTCCTTCGTCAAGCAAAATCCACCGAACCTTTCGTGACACAATGAAGCTCAGCGTGATCGGAATTGCCGTTCTGGCTTCCATGTCCTCCGTGGTCGAAGCGAAAAATTGCAAGAAGGGCCTCAACTATTGTGGCTCCACTCTCTTGAGCCGCGGTAAGTGAAGAGAGAACTTATATTCAAGGTCGTCATTCTAATTAAGAGGCAGGAAACTACTATAACCAGATTGTCAACGAGCTCAAGAGGGTCGGGCAAAAGATCGACCCTCCCTACGTTCGGGACTCGCTCTTCAATTGCCTGGGTGGAAACGCCGGTAAAATTAAATATAAACAATACTGTCGCGGTGGCTGCACCAATGCGGGAACTGGCAAGGACGACACTTGTTAAAGAATCGATAGGTCCAGCCAGTTTGATGGAACTTCTTTGTACATAGCAATCAGTGGTTCTGGGATTCTAGTTACCCGTCAATAAGTATAACTAGAATGTCAGGACCCGGCAAATACAACAGATATCCGTGGCCTTCCGCTTCATATTCAGAGCATTCCTCCATCACAAGTATTTCGAGGCTGCACTCCAACGAGTATAAACAGGTCCTCCACTTAAGGTTTTCTCTCGGGAGAACTGCCGAGGCAAATAAGGCTTTCATTATGTAATCCGGGGAACAGGTGGTCCGAGCTCCATCTCGACGTTGATCAAACGACGATTGTTGACATTTTGAAGCCACTGGCTTGCAATCCTCTATCCATTCCCTAAACCGCAACCTTATATCCTAATTTATTTCTTCGACAAGTATCTTATACAATGCATATTCTAAGCTACTCTTGATAGCCTAATAAAACCCCGAGAGCACCCGGGCTCTCGCACCTCCGCTGAACGATTCTCAAACCCGCAAGTAAACTTGAATAGTCACTTGCGCGCAGCATGGCACCCCGCGGCCACTTTTCCCGCATTCCATCTGCAAGCAGCTCAGCAACAACTATCCCCGATCCCACCGTACCACCCACCACCGCAGCTCCCCAGCCCCCCCCCGCCGCCCCCTCGACGGTCCGCCGCAACCTTTTCCACCATCACATCCGCAGACACGGACAACCGACCTCTTCAACCTCCGCTTCTGCTTCCGCTTCCGTTTCTTCCTCCGCGACCACGAGCATAGCCAACAACAGCAGCAGCAAAACTAGCACAAGCACTAGCAGCGGACCAAATGCCCACTCCGCACCCCCACCACCACCCACGAATCTAAACGGGGGAAACTTATGGAAACCTCGCACACAGACGACAGCATCCTTATCAATGGCGATGCCGGTACCGATTCCCACGCTCGATGGTGGTGATATTGTTGCGCGCGATCAGAATGGGAGTTATAAAGTTGATATGCCGACGTTACCGCGTGGAGGCATATTTGCTGAAGATGCGGATGATACGGATGGAGGTGGGGGAGGAGTTGGGATGGAAGGCATCGAGGCTACGGGGGATGTGGGGCATGCCGGGGAAATGAGCGGGAGTGATAAAGAGAGTATGTCTGTTCAATGAGACAGGATAAAGCTTTGGGGGAATTTGTTTGACTGACGATTGATGAAGAAATCGAGGCTAGCATTGCGGAACTCATGCGACGGAATCGGAGTAGACAGATAAATAGTGAGCCCTCTGGTGAGTGTTATCCCCCTAAATCAACTGCTGGCTGTTAGATTTCTGGCGCTACTTCTAATAGTACAAATTTCTGCTGCAATGGATCGCTAATTGGAATTATAGAGGTATATCTTCTTATTCAGCAAGATCTGCGAAACAAAGTCGCCGCATTGGAGGAGGATAGGTGGATGTACGAAGTAGAGGACGACCTTGGCCCCTAGATTCTCCCTATTGGATGCCATCCATTGTTGAAGCGCCCTATCTTGAGCGCCTTCCCGCAGATCCATCCCGTGGCTAGTCTAAATCCATCGAAGCTGGCGGCGCATCAACCTTCTTTTGCGCCCTCTGAGGGGTTCTCGACCTGCTTCCTCCTGGGGATCCTCCACCAAAGAACGCTCCCATCATATCCATCAATGGGTTTGTTTGTTTCGGTATTCTGATGCCGAAATATATCTCCCCCACATGAGCGAGTGCTTGGTCCCAATCTCCAGCTTCTTGGATGTACGATGCATAATGTCTCAGCAACTGTTTGAACAGATCTGGGTTGCCCCGTTGGATAGCCAGCAGCAGGAGGCTGATGAAGTTGAGCAGCGGTAACGATGGATAAACACGGATGTCGGTGCTCTGGCTGCTCACTTCCTGCACACCGAGGGCCTGTTTGGATGGCGAGGAAGATAGACGACCCGTGAATATAAGGAATGCCTTATTGGCGTTTCGGAGACTCCCGGTGAGTAAATAAGGGAAAACTGCACGAGCGGCATATATTCCTGCAGTGTGTACTTCGTCGTGGGTGTACCAGTCATATTCGAGTCGGGCCAGAATCTCTGCTGCTTCACCGGTTCCGAGGGCGAGATGCCGTTCGGCGTCATATACTTCGTTGTCTGTGTGTAATCCTACAGTGAGCAGCTTCACAGACAGCCAGTCCGTCAGCACACATACCTTCAGCGTAGGCAGCTCCGGCAGCAGTATGCAGATCTGGGTCCCCTGTCTCAATATCGCCAAATTTTGAGCTCCACGAGATCATCTCGGTTATGTATCGTTTCCTCGTGGGTTCGTCCGGCGGAAATTCTCGCAAGATCTCAATCAACCGTTCTAGTTGCCACCATCAGCTCCAGTAGACTTGCTACCCTAGTCGCTGCCTAATAACCACTCATACCTTTCCTTTTCTTTCCAGCTTCGTCGTCTGATACTTGCCATTCAGCTTTGTTGTAAACATCTAACACCAGCATGATGGCAAGGTCTCCACCACTGGCTGAAGCTCCTTGTTGCGCCCCAGCTTTAAGCAGCGCCTTTGCTCCACCTGACAATATATCTGCGGCAGCATCGTAGTTCGATTGTTTAAGGTAACGTGCAGCGATAACGCGGAGTTGTTGGTGGGATTCATAGTAGGATCCGGCAGCGATCCTGTTCAAAAGGCAGTAATCAGCTGGCGGGGTTCTCCAAACGTCAAATAGAGTATGGCGCAAAGTTCATAACTAGCAATAGGAGAGGGTTTATCGTACTTGTCTTGCTGCCGGGCAATTGTCTTTTCAATTCGGGAGGTCATATTGCCCCTCTTCTTGCTTGGATCTTTGGGAGTCCAGGTCAAATAACCCGGGGACACAGATGCGAGGGCAAGATATATAGCAGCCGGTCCTTGTCTTGCTTGTCGACAATAAACAGAGTAATATGGAGAAGCGAGGAAAAGAAGGCTTGCAATGGTCGTGGAGTGTCGCTGTCTTAATCTCAGGCAGATGAGGTAACTCGGGGCAGCTCTGGGGATTGTCCAATCACAGCAGAGGACAACGCTTCTCCAACTCTTGTACCAGATGCTTCTCCTTGAACTGCTAATAGCTTCTAAGACCTTAATAAATATTTTCTTCGCATTTACTTATAGCTATGAACGCCCATTTCTTCGATACCCAGCCCGTTGAGCGTTTCGCCGGCTCCAGCGCTGCAATCCGACGTCCAAAGGTAGGACATCCAACCCTCCATTCGCGCACCCATTCTCCAAGCTTCGCACCAAGTAGAACATCAGCTAACCTATTTTACACGATAGGAAATCGCATGCTTTTCATACGATGACGAGCACAATTTCCATCTTGACGACTCCTCGTTACGCTACTACTACCACCCCCAACTTCCCGCCGATTTAAATCGCGGCTTCGAGACGTTCGAACAGCTAGATGATGCGAAGGATGAGCATTTAGATGCGCTGCTGGATACTATCACTGCGCTAGAGAAAAGGACGGGGACGAAATGCGCTGCAGATGTCGTTACATGGCGTGGAATGATGACGAAGGTATGACTCTAGATGGTGAGCACGTTTGGAAGCCCGGGAGATTGACGTAGACAGGAAAGCTCATGACGACCCCGTTTGATAACTGGAATGGGTAATTTGTCTTTATTCCCCTAGAGAGAATGCAGAATTCTGACCAGTTTGTGATCACAGATTCGAAATGAATGCAACATATTACCAAGTGGGCAAATGCTTCCGATCTCTCTAACCATTTACTGAGCTGACAGAGCCGTTGTCTTGAAGGGCACAATGTAAGTACCCCTTATCTACCATAAGGCTGCATGGGCATTCCCTGACATCTCTAGCTTTATCGAAGAGAATAATGAATACAAGAACGCATCGAAGCAGAAACAGCGAGAGCAGAGAATGCCTCCTGGGGCCGCGTCTCAGGATTTGATGGCATTTTGGGGTATGGACTTCAGAGTATCATTTCTCATCACTGCTTTCTAATCCGTGATTAAGGGTATAAATTCGAAACATTGTCTCTCTTGGACGCGCCTTGGGATGCCGTATCCCGTCAGGCGATTGAATCACGTCAGGATACCGTCGTCAATAACAAGGCACAATATTGCTCCGTCGTCCGCACCGGGATAGGCAACTCGAAATTGGTCATTGGCGGAGAAGTCGATGCGGGTAAGCTCCAAACGGTTGATCCCCGATAATATATATCAGCGCGATACTTACAGTTTGAATGGCAGTTTGGGACTGCAAACCGGACAAGGCGGAAGACCCTATTAACTGGGTTGAACTGAAGACAACCGCAGAGATTTACAGTCCAAAAGATATGATGAAGTATGAGCGGAAGCTGCTAAAATTCTGGGCTCAATCTTTTCTTCTCGGAGTGCCGAAGATCGTGGTTGGATTTCGAACTGCGGACGGCATTTTACAACGAATCGAGGAATTATCGACGCACGAGATCCCTGGAATAGTTAAAAGGCAAGGGAAAGGCAGTTGGGATGGGAATACATGCATCAATTTTACCGCAAATCTTCTCGATTGTCAGATCTTCTCTACCCCTTGGCTACACGCCCAGCGCTAACCTTTAACAGGGCTTAAGAATATTATCAACACAGAGGGAATGTGGAGGATAAGAAAACAGGAGAAAGCTCCTGTTATCGAAGTTTTCAAGCTGGAAGAGTCGGGCCACGGAGGGATACTGTCTGATGCCTTTGTCCAATGGCGCTCCCAGAGCTGAATGGAGAGTGACTCCAAGCCCCACGACGCAGAACTTCAACGCGTTATACCATGCTGCGCGGATCGATTCCGATTTTGCATTGAATAATGCTCGCGGGGCAGAGAGCTGAAATCCGCAGCCCATCCCACGAGGTCTCGGCCGATTTTACTATCCTTCAAAGTGATATGGGCTACGCACAAAGCATCCCCGGCTAAGCTGTTACTCTCAGGCAATTTTTGACCGTGCAGCGAAGCCCCTTTCTTCTTCGCTCCGAGTTAGGTACGCACCGTCCAGTCAATTCATTATTCGACGGATCGTTCGGCAGAAGAAGATATTGGTCTAGCCTAGAAATTCGGTAAAGGAGCAGAAGTTGTCTTATTCTACCTTCGAGGCTTCTTTACGATCGCCGTGTGGTCGAATCCATGAAGACGAGGTAACGGTCCACATAGTAACAAGCTGCAGAACCCGGTGATTCTGTCAAAACCCTGGTCTCTTATTGGGAGAAACGATGGCTTTCATTCTGAGCTCCGGTCATCACCTGGCGACTCTTCCCGGACACGTTCAAAGTAGGCGTCACGGTTCGCCCTCCTGTTATTGGACTTGATAGCCCTCTTGTGTCGTCGTCCCTTGAGATGCTTTTGCCACGCTTCTTCCGTTGTCACTGTCGAGTTACAGATTGAGCAGGTCCGGCACTTGAGAGATTCCATGCCATTCGACTGCTCCACCTTTTCCTTTGCTTCGAATAACTCCTTTGCAAATTCAGATAGTTCAGTTGGATGTGGACGGGGGCGACCGGAAAGGAACGCCTCAGCGATATCCACAGCAGGACGAAGTGCTTTATCCTCCCAGGCACCTACGTCGGTAGAGTCAACGATATACATGCAATCAGCCGTACCCGCGGCTTGCAGACCGTTCCATAATCTTCCCTTGATCCACTTCAGTTGTGACCGCGCGTACTGCCTCGTAGCGGACTTGACAGACTCAACGCAATCTTCTTTTAGTTTCTGCAGTTCCTCGGGAGTCGTTTGGCCTGTTGATAACGCAGTAAGGTAAGGTTCTAGTTCTTTGAACCCGATAGAAACCCAAACACCCCGCGTTCTATCCACAGCAACTCCCTCGGATTGCTTCTGTTTGATATAATCGGACATCTGTTTCGCCTCTGCCAGTAAACCCTGGTCTATCATGCCCTCCACACGGTCATCCAGTCGTTTTCGGAGGACTTCTCTGTCACTGTGAACCCAGAAGACCAGAGTCGGGAACCTTAACTGGCCACCCGTCATCATCATCTGCCCCTCTGTATCTTCGTCTGCGTCCGATTCAGTTGCCGGCGGTAAGGGCTTTCTCATCTGCTCCTTTTGCTCCTGATAGATCTCCGAAGCCGGTCTCCCAGTCTGCAAAAAGATCTCCAATGATCGACGGATCCTCCGTTTGTCATGGGGATGCCACCTCCCAGCCATCACAGGATCAACCTCGCGCAACTTCTCCAGCATCTCCTCCGGCGACGCATTTAAAATCGGCCACCGTTTCCCATTATCATCATCCCGATCAACACCCCACTCACCATCACTAATGTCCCCGTCTGATTCCGACCCCGTATCCTCCACAAGCTGATCCCTCAGGAGAACGGACTGGGTATAATAATGCGTGCCCCCGACCAAAACAGGCAACTTCCCTCTCGATCTAATCTCCTCGATAATCTTCAGGCTCTGCCTTTTAAAATGCCCCACTCTCCACGATGGCTGGTCAAGATCTATACATCCGATCAAATGATGCGGGATACCCTCTCGTTCCTCTACGGGTATTTGATTCGTTGTTATGGGTAGACCCTTGTACATCTGCATGGCGTCGCCATTGATGATTTCCCCGTTGAAACGAGTGGCTAGGTCCACGGCGAGCTATTCATTATTCTCAGTTGGGTTCAAGTTGTTCTTGGAACTACGTCTCGCCGATATCAGGAAGGGATCCATTCCGGATGAAGAAACTTACCTTCGACTTGCCGGTGCCAGTGGCTCCAACCACGGCAATGATGGGCTGCATGGAAACCCGAGATAAAGATCCAAAACACCGAACACCCCTAAGCATTGAAAAATATCCGATGGTTATTTATTTTGCCCGTCTTGAATGTTCATGCATTGCGATGTTTGCCCGATGTCACAGCCATCAGCGCCAAGAAGCCCCGGAATGGAAAATCTATCATCCGGAATCCTCTCACCTCCGTGCGCACAAGCATTTTGAGGAATTCCACTTTGGCCCATCAAATCTCCATAAGGCCCCATTCGAGTCCAGGCTGATGAGACAGGACCATCGAACAGTTGAACAGCCGCTATTAGCCGAGATATTGTCCGTATGAAGAGGTGGGGCCGGTTGCTTGCCGCCGGAAAAGCTCAGGTGGGCTGCTGTTCTCGGGAAGCCGAGCTCAGAATTTTTTCTTGAACAAGACCCTGGTTAGGAGAATGCTGGGCTCGAATGGTACAGGGTGGTATATTGGAGACACAGGACAACATACGCGAGTTCGCGAGTCAAGTCCGGCAAGGTTTACACGGAGTTACTAAGGCCAATAGATGGTGTTCAATGTATAGATTGCGTCGCAAAAAGATCAATGTGAATAAGCTAAAGGAGATATAAGGAAATAAAAAGAATAATCGAAGAAAAATAGCACTGAAGCAACGAGGAAATCGGGTATGTTATGCATTAAAATCTCACATAGGAGAGGAACATTATTAAGTATCAGATATAGAATGAAAACAAAGGGGGGTATTTGTCCAAAACAGAAAAAGCCAAATCCTTCTTATCCAACTCCAAAATCCAAGTCCTATATCCCAATTCTTTTTGTGTCATCCGTCGTAATTAATATCCTTTGATAAAAAGAAAGAAGCATCGCAAAGCAGATTTTTTTTTTGTCGTCGTCGTCGTCATTCCCGGTTGTTCTCCGCTTACTTGAGGGAGAAGTAAGATGCGCGAGAAGCATTCAAGTTCGTGCGCTCGGCCTCCTTTTGCGCCTTGCGTGCAATCGAGGCGACGGATGCAGAGCGGGAGGTAGGGTTGCTGCCGCTCTTGTGGGTGGAGTTGCGGCGGGATTGAGCTGGAGTGTTGGCCCGAGAGGATTCAGCGGTGTAAGGAGCGACGAAGATGGCGAGGTCAGTCATGTTGGAGGCCATTGCTGCTAGAGGATTGTGTTGTGCGTTTGTGGTGGTGTTTTTTATAGCGATGTGCTGGGCCGTAGGAGGAAGGCAGAGAGAATGCTCAGTTGCTTTGGAGAAGTCGAGGTAGATCGTAGAGGTTATCGAGAGTATATCTTTGGAGGATAGAAGGCTTGTTCAGATGCTCGAAGGCGAAGGCAATATATAGATAGAAGGCGAGGCTTGATAGTTCGTTGTTCGGTTGTTTTCAATGCGTTTGTCTGATTGTTGTTGTTTGTTGTTGATGATGATAGAAGGAAAAGTCCAGATGAAGGCAGGACCAGAGGCCCTTTATATAGACAAGTTCCATTCTCAACCAGCCGCCATCGTGCTTCGATGACAGGCAAAAACTCGATTCTGGCTCATGACATGATGGATCCCTGAACGTCAATGCGTAATAAGGTTGCGGCAGGGCTGGATTTGAAAGCAGCCGAGCGGGCCCCGTATCCACATGGCAGGGAAAAATTGATAATCCAGATCCCAAAACAGAACCACCCCTGCAGCGGCGCCGCGGAAATGCGAAAGCTGATTCGCTTACACGGAGTCCACAAATTGCCTCTTTGGGTGCCAGGGTGGGGTGACGTCAGGCGGCCTTCAAATCAATCGCCACAGCCGACGCTAATTGGCCACACGTAAGCAACCAGATCTTAGTCATGGAAAGAAGATGAATCAGCGCATGACATCATCGGAATCCAGTCGCTTCGATTGCCAGGGGCAATGACAAAGTTTTCTCAGACATGGCACCACCCATCTCAGACTCCATCTCACGTCAATATCAGACTTATCTCAGCGGCTATTGTCGCCTGTGGTAAGGCATCGTGATACTGATGCTTGCTTGCGAATCGGACTCCGAGATATCGCCATTTCAATGCCAACGGCGGATGATGCTCATCAAGCGGTCAGAGGATCCCGAATGGCTTGGAATGCGGGAGGCGGAGTCCATACTCGTACGTTCTGGAATGATGTGTTTACACTGAGCACGCAAGGTCACTTCCTATGTATTTCTAGCTTGGCTCAACGTGCTGGAAAACAGATTCTAAATTCAAGAGCAATTCAATTGTCACCGATTGAATTTTTTCTAGATCTAGACCGGCGACTTACAGGCTGCAGCTCATGATTGACCCTGCATGATTGACAGCTTCATAACCTTGTCTGAGCTTAAAATATCAAAACAAAAACTCAAAAACAAGGGTCCTGGACCACATGGCCCACAGCACTGGATCAAGCTCAACGATCCTCTTTTATCCGCCTTGCCACTTCTCGGATAGCAGAGGTAACAACAAACAAAAATATCACAACCCTTGGGTCGGAGACCGTCTAGGTCAGTGGCCCAACGGTGGGCCAGAGACGCCTGATGTGATCCGTTTCAGGGGATCTGCTGATGGCCCGCGGAGGCTATGCGATTGGCGGAAAACTAGAAGCAGGTGGACGTTTCTAGCTTTCCGAGTGGTGGTGGCGCTCGTGGGCCGTCATGAGAAGGGAGTACCCGGATGGCTGTGGATGAGCTGGGTTCATAGTTCACAAACAACCAGCGCACAGGACTCTAGACCAAGATCTGATTGATCCTTGATCTGTCGACCTGCGAATGTCAACAGGGTCGAATGGCTCTGAAAAGAAGAATTGTCTCGACCACCTCGTACCCGCCGTGGCCTGGCACGAGGAGCTGCGACTGGGTAAACAAATGTTGGAAAGGGATGCAGGTTCAAGTTATCCCATGCCTGAACTGTATGGAAGGCTAGGCTTCGTGCAAGGGCACCGGAGCATTAAGGGGTCAAAAAGCCGCCGACCGCTTTACGACTACGCATCAACAAACATTCGAAAATGTCGACAAACGCTTTGAAAATTAGGAGGATGGTTTTTCTGCGACAGGCGCATTCACCAACTGGCTAAAACAGTGGGCCGGAGAGTGGGACTTATTCACTCTGGACAGCCATATTCACTCCAGGGCCAGGTCATTGGGCGCATATTGCAAATTTAAAACGTGATTTTCCCGCAACCCAAAGCTATCCTTTGACAACTTCGAGAGCAAGATGCTCCATCATCTTTTTGAAATAATGAGCAGATTATTCAACCTCCACATCGAAGTCTCGCAATCTCACGCGATTTTTGGAAACACGCCAACGCGATTTTTGGAAACATGTTGACATGGCACAGGGCAAATACTCGAGATATCAGCCCAATCAAGCTGGGCTAGAGGGTTGCTATATTCCTATGAGAGCCCATATGCCAAAACCCAAAGCCGCCCTGCGCAACTTCTGGAGTTATCGCCAGCAAATGCCATATGTCCCTTGAAACTATCACTAAAATGTGGGCAACATTCAGCCCTAGGCGCTCACGAATCGACATTGGACCACAGAACAGATGGCCGGCACAAATATGATTGCGCAGACACCATTCGGAACGACCTCACAGATGGCCACTACAGCTAGAACCATACCAACGTCCTTTACGCCAATTAACAAAGCAACCGAAGATGGAAGAGAGGCCTCGACGGAAGGTGAAAAAGCATACGACCACCAGAACCAGGACAGCAACCAGACCAAACCCAACGATCACCCCATGGATAAAGACGCAGCACGACACAGTCCCAGCATCCCAAGATTGTTGAGAAGCAAGTTTTTCTTGGACCCTGTGGTACCTATCATATCCTCTAAAGACCACAAAAACATCACCATCATGGTTGGTCTAATCACTAATGATAGCCCTAAGGTGCTATATGCTGCTGCCGCCAATGCAGGCAACTACAAGTCACTCTCTGATGTTGTGCGTCAACATATGAGTAGTAGCGGATATCAACAGGAATAAATGGAAACGCCTTACAATTTACTTATGCAAGGAAAACCCCGGGAGCTCGTTATCAGTACCAAGTTCGTCCCTGGATACTGCAATGACCTCCGGATAAGCATGCTCGGGGGACCTTGTTTTCCAAGGTCGGGCATGTATCTGAATCGCTGCCTACTCTCGTCGTGATGGTCCGCGCAAAAGCAGTCTATGACTGGTCCAATTATCAACTGCGAAATTGACATCAGCAAGAGATATCCCCGCAATCTGCAGTGACTGCCTCCCAGCTCGCCAAGAATGATGTTTTTAGGCAGATTGGGCAGTGATGCATTACCCCAGATGGATGTAAGTATTGGTGTGCCAGGAGAATTGGGAAGTGGGACTTTCGGCAGCTTTCTCTCTCAGAGGGAGAAATCTAACTACACCACAGGTTCTTAACCAACCACCATGGGTGGAAACAGACTGCCATACGAAGCCAGGCCCCCATGCATATTCAAAACCACACAGCACAATACAGTTCATCTTACTTCGATCCAACTGATCAAATAAAAATGCAAAGACATTATCCTACAGTCAAACATGCTCAAGCAACCTTAAAGGGCCTAAATAGCATGATCTTCAAATTGACAAGACATTAACGACTTAGAAAGAAGAAACCCAGGGATATAATCATTAGCATTGAGTTCATTCCTGGAACTTGTGGGGACATGTCAGCCTGCCAGGAGTACCTTTTTTCACGAGATTAGGGAAGGACATACATCCCAGCATGGGAGTAAGTGCTGGTCTCCAGGGAGAGACCAGTTGTTATAACCTGGGCGGGTTGATATTCCCCAAAACATTCAGTATCAGGACTGGCTGCCGTTGCGAACTGGGGCGGCACAAAACCTTGAAGCGGCACCTGAATAACCTAGTGAAACATGCTTTTAGAGTTCGTGAAGGCATTCCATTGTGCTACTTGTGGATTTCCCTGTGGTGGTTGTAGACTCCGCCGGCCACCAATTTCAAACTGATGCGGATTAGCGAAAGCACCGGAAACATACCTCCAGGCCCGATGCCTCCGAAAGGCGACAGGCAGAAGATATACCCCCGATATCAATCCCCCGGACCCGTATGGTGTCATCCTTATTCTTGGAGATTTCTTCAATCATTCTATGTTTCAGATGCTCTGGGGCCCTCACACGGCCAGGTCAAGCACAACATAGATGGGGGGAAAGCTACGCATGGCTGCCATATCAGGGTCTTCCATGGGGCTGGTTGATGCGATACTTTAGATAAAGAGAAGGCAACACTTCTTCTTTCTGGCCGGGTTCCCCCTCGCCACCGCTTTGTCACAACAAGCAAAACAACGCATGAAGGAAAATGTACAACCTTCTAGCCGTTCGATGAGCCATATCCAGTGGCTCTTCAGACAACACCTGGGTCCCAGACGATGGAAGCCCAGACATTGCCATTTTTGATGGAGTCCTGCCCCGGGACGATCGCCCGAATAGATGCCCAGGGGAAGTAAAGCCTTCGTATTCGTCTCGATTTCTCCTCTCTTCGCCATGGTGAGTGTGCTTCCTGGCTTCGAGACGCCGTCGCTGACCCTGAGTAGCCCGCCAAATGTCCTCTCGCCGGTGCGGCATTGAAATCTCGTCAGGCAAAACAGGCCCGTATGGCTTCGGCTTCTGGTGCTGCCTCCGCTTCTGCGTCGGCCATCGGTTCTTGTGAGTGCTGAGGCCCGTTGACACGCTGGTGTTCCGTCAGTGAGGGAATGGAGGATTCGTAATTAGGAAAATAGTTTTGGGCACTCCTGAACCTGCTCCCAATTTCCCTATCACGGTGGTCAGCAACGTACATGACAGATGACCAGCAGCCAGCAGCAAAGATCAAGGAAGAAAGTACAGACACCAATCTTGACCTGGATTGAGAGCTGACTATGACTGTGTCACTCATTTTCACAGAAGAGGTGAAAGACCATGCTGAGAGCATGGAGACTGATAATGACCAAGGTCAAGACATAGCAGTAGGCTCCCTTCCTGAAGCTGATGAGGAAGCTGAGATGAAATACAAAGAGGAAATCAAAGAGGAATTAAATTATGTCAAGTTAGTCAGACTAAGAAGTCATTGAAACTTCACACATCACTTCAAAAGAATGATTCTTGACAAAGGTCACTTCATCAAGAACAAAAACACTGAAGCCCACAAGTTAATCACTTGCATCTTCATCAGTCACATGTGGCTAGTGACAGCAACTCTCATGATTAATCAAGTGACTGACATCTTAGGCTGCTGAAACTCTTCCACTGAGAGAAGTTTGAAGTGACAGCACTCAAATATCAAGATGAAGACAATGATTTTCTGAGCATTCTTGGCAAAATGACACGCGTGACATTCACATCAAGAGCATTGTCAGATATGACTTTATGAAATAGTGCTGGGTTTAAAAGGTGCAAGTTACTGAAACAGTTCAGAGGGGATCTTTCATAAATGTTCCTGGTGTCGAGGCTCCCGGCTCTGGCCCTGTTGAGACTCCTGCGCCTCGCCCGCAAGACGCTGCGCCAAGTAAGTGGCATTGACTGTTAGAGCAGTGGCTTCAGCATGAGAGAGTGTTGTGCTAAGTGTTGCATAGCTACTCCCCCTCGTGCTCCTCCATTCGAAATGTCGACCCCCCAGCCAGACATTCGCCCGCCTGCGCTCACCCAGCGAGACGCTGATGCTGCGTTGGCTGAATCGATGCAGTGGTACGAGGATTGCATGGCTCGTGTTGCCGCGCGCTATGAGGGTGCCACCAGTGATCGCATCGATACTGGCAGTGACTTCGGCGACAATCCTGCCTCTCCGCCGGGGAAGTAAAGCCCTCCTGGAAGCGGAACACCGCCCAGAAAGACGGTCACAGGTTGAGTCAGCGCCGTGAGTACTGACTTAGCACGGTAGAGTCGAGAATAAGCTCCTCCAAATCTTCCGAGATGTGCTTCCACGAGAAGGCGAGCTGCATTTATATGAGGACATATTAGATCGCAAAGAAAGTCTGCTCACTCTCAAACATCATATCATTAATGCTCTGATTATTCTGAGTAAGTCACCCCCTCAATTTGATCTTAATCTCTGGGCAATCATATTAGTGAGGCTTGAACAACTTCTGTTACACCTTCCCCCTGTGAAGGAGCCATCAAGAACATAGAACAAATTGCTTCCGAGATACAAGCATTCAGGCACATTCCTCAGCTTAAGAATTGAATGTCTCCAATGTGATGGATATAGGTGCGTGGTATCGGGTTCATTTGATCATGTTAGCGCTTCGATGATCAGCGGCGAGGTGACCTTACAACCGATCAAGGCCTATCTCAGGTAAATTAATATTTGAAGATGCATGGGACAAGGTATGGATTCATCCTTACCAATGAGCAGCTTATCACAGTGCGACGGCTCGATTCCCAGCGTCTGCTGAACGGGCATTATCAACAATTTCCGCGAACCTGATATTCGAAAACGTTAACGACGATTCAAAGATAGAAAAGGCAGAAAATGCAGTCACAGTCCTCAATACTTGTGTCCAACAAACTATCATCACAGATGATATACTATCTTCACTTCCATGTCAACGAATACCAGTACTTCCACCACCGCCATGTCCGGCCTGGCTGCTCTGCCCGCTGCCCTGGCCCATGCCCCAACTGCTTTGTCTGCTGGCATAAAAGTCTTTCATCAACTTCCTATCTGTCCCATCCAGTCGGACTTTGCTCCTTCCTTCCGTTAGGAGAAGGAGTTGGCCTGCTTACAACTAGCAGTAGAGAAGGAGATGGAGGGGGGCCTGCGAAAGAAAAATCCGCGTCTTGGTAATGATTCAGTCCATGATTCTTACTGGCTGGTTCGACTTCTGCGTGCCATACATTCCCTGAAGGGCCCCAGAATTCTTGGAGAGAGAAACCATGGGAACATGTTGGTACAATCAGATCAACCAAAAGCTAGAGTAGAGAGAGTCGAGAGAATGCAATAGAAAATCCTTCTATCAGCTTATAATAACTTTGGTAAAACATATAGCCCGCTTTGCATCTCCAATAAAGGGACCCTTTGCTAGATCGTCTGGCATATGTTTGGTATCAAGTGCATGGACCGCAGAACCGGTTGTTGCATAGCATACTCCTTGCCTGGGCTGGCTCCAACGGAGTAACTACATAGTAGTAACTCAGCTGTGGTTTACGACATTGAGCCGACGAGAGAAACCGGGACTCCTTGTTGCATTGGCGACATCCGTGAAAAAATCCCCCTCGACCAGACGTTGGGAGGATGGGAGGGGGTTACCAAATAACAGAAACTGCACCCACAGCTGGATTTTTAACCCCATATTCCATACTGATCAAGTGTTTTGCTTCGTCGAATATATGTAGGTAGATTCGAATGCAACAGGAGAAAACCGATAGTTTCTGATGTGGCTTCAATCCATGCTATGACCCCTGAAAGCACCGCATTATTATTAATCCACCCTGCCACAGGGCGCTCCATGCCCAGCATCTGGTTAAAGAGCATCCGCAATACGAATTGACCTCGAGAACCAGCTTCCTCCTCTCCCCTCATTACAACTGACTTTGAAATTCTAAAATGGCGGCTGCCCCGGATTCATCCATCCAGGTTCACGGTCTCAATTACTCATTCCGCGATGGCTCGATCGGACTGCGGGATATCAACATAGATCTACCCCTCGGAAGTCGAACCTTGTTAATTGGCGGTAAATAACACCTCTCATTCTTGCTCAGCTTCTATTCATTGATTCTACCAAAGTCATATATCTAACAGTTTGTCTAAATTTAACCCCGCAACAGCAAACGGCGCCGGCAAAAGTACTCTCCTCCGTCTCCTCTCCGGCAAGCGTCTAGCCCCGAGCAACACAGTTTCAATCGGAGGCGTCGATCCCTTCAAAGACGGTCTCGAAGGCGTTACATATCTAGGCGTAGAATGGGTCCTCAATCCCATTGTCCGGACAGACATCGACGTACCGTCCCTCCTCGCCTCAGTTGGCGGAGACCACTATCCCGAACGCCGTGACGAGCTCGTCCAGATTCTCGACGTGGATCTAAACTGGCGAATGCACGCTGTATCAGATGGCGAACGACGACGAGTCCAGCTCGCCATGGGCCTATTGCGACCCTGGAATCTACTACTGCTGGATGAAATCACGGTTGATCTAGACCTGTTGAGCCGGAGTAACTTTTTGGCGTTTCTGAAGCGGGAGACGGAGTCCAGGCCGTGTACGATTGTGTATGCGACGCATATCCTGGATAATCTTGCGCAGTGGCCGACCCATCTTGTCCATATGCATATGGGCCAGGTGAGGGATTTTGGGGAGATGGACAAGTTTTATGTTGGTCGGGCTAGGGTGTCGGAGAATAGTCAGCTTGGCGAGCTGGTGCTTGAATGGCTGAGGCGAGACTTGCATGAGAGAGGGCCACGGCCGGGTAGACCGAGTGAGAGCGTGCCGGAGCCGACGTACGAGTAAGACAACGGGCGATGTAGAAGACATCCCGAGGATGGGCGGAATTACTTTTTCAACCAAGCCACCTCAACCCTTAACGGTGAGACGAATTTCCTTTTTCCACATGGATATATACATATTAAGAGGTTTGACGGCTTCAACACCCTGGAAGACTTAGAAATGGCTTCGTACCTTTTTGATTTTGAAGAATGGGGATGACAACCCTACTAACTAGGAAGACTATCAATGTTATATAAACGGATTGAAGAATCTTCACTTGCAACAGCAAGCTGATATGTAGCAGCTTCGCTAGCTTCTCCAGTGCTTGTCGAACGGGATGGCCGCCATGATAACTGCGTGATCGCCTTCGACGGGCTCTCCAACCTCGGCACCACAACATTCTTGCCCGGTGCAAGGCCTTCCAAAGCGATTTCATGAATACTAATTTCTCCAGAATCATTCCCCACGGCCAAATACAGCCTATTATCCTCGACCCACGGCAGAAAGTCGATGCTCGAGACCGGATGATTTGTAGGTATTGCCGTTTTACTAACGAAAGTATCACCCTCCTTCGCCCAGATTTTAACAGATTTATCTCGGCCTGCTGTGGCAAAAACACTCGTCGTCGGGTGTGGTGCCCAGCTGGCGCTCAGAATCATTCTTGAATGTGCCTTTAGGTTTGAGGCAAAGGGCCGATAGACTGTTCGATCAGTCTCGTCCCGTTCAAAGACGGCCCATTGCCGGTCTCTTCCAACACTTAGTATGTATCTGTCGTCGTGTGAGAAGCGGAGGCTCGTTATTGTCAACGAGTGGGCGGTGAGAGGAGGTCGGATCTCATTCCAGGTCGTAGAATCGTACAGGCGGATGACTGCGTGGTCTATCGAACTTGCCTTGCAGGCGGTTGCAATGATAGAACGGTCATAACTCGCAGCCACTGCCGAGATTTCATAGCCATGGCCATAGAGTTTCTCATGCTCCGGCCAAAGGGTATACCTCGCCAGATGGTCTTCCAGCGGAGGATGGGAGAGATCAAAGTTAGCTACCTGTGCCGAGACTTCAGCAGCAGTTTCATTCATCTCTTCCGCATTTCCTTCTCCATTGAGACCACCGGATTCATCCACAGCTTTATTGGACAGGCCAAGCACAGGAATATCTGCAGCTTCCGGCATCTGTTCATCGGAAAGCTGCTTAAAACCAGACAGCCGTTCCAGCAGCTGAGCAACTGACTTGGTTTCGTTGAACACTCTGAGCAGCTTTTCGTCGGCACCGGATACAAACTTCGAGGGTCCCAGCGACGCAATACAGTTCAAATCGTAGCCATGAATCTGTGGTCGAGAGAATTCGTGCCACGAATGGTCTTTATCCCGATTCCACCTTGCATGTAGCCTGGTAGTTTGGTCCGCGCTTGTAGATAAGAGGTAACCTCCTGACGGCTCCCAGGCGATATCTGCGACGGATTTCACGTGTCCTGTTACACCAATTATTTGCGTCCACATGTCGAGATCACTATCATATCTCCAAGATCTCCAACTGCCAGTCCTACCAAGACAAATCACAACGTTCCCATCTGGAGACCAGAGCCCAATCCAGAATCCACCAGCACTGCCCGTTGCAGTTGTAGAGCCCTTCAACGCACTGACCTCACCCATCCTCGACGCGGAATACCAAACTCCTGAAACGGGATCAGACTCCCATACCATCAAAGAATTATCCGCGGACGCAGAGAGTAACTGGAAGCGTTCCGGATCGTGATTCCATGCGATTGAATAAACCCAATCTTCATGGCCAAACAGCAGAGCCTCGAAAGTGATAGAATGCTTCATCCCGCTTGCCTCGAACTCGTGAGCTTTGTTAGTTAACGTCGGCTCTACAGCTCCTAAGATTGAATCTTCGGGAGATGGCAGCACGGAGGCAGAGGTGTCTCCCGGATGAACTCTCCATAGTCGAATATATTTGTCCTGGCTGGCGGAAGCAAGTAGAAAGTCCTGAGATCCAGGAATAGTGAGAAAGTCCTGAGATCCAGGAATAGTGAAATCTGAGAAGGCGAGAGATCTAATCCAGCCTTCATGACCAGTCAAGGTAGCTTTCAATTGGAACTGCGCATCCTTAGACGTGTTCTGCGCGACGTAAATCTGGACCGGAGTCCTCGTCCCACCAACTGCCAGTATCAAGCCTTGTTCATCTCCGTTCGCAGTGAGCCTCCGCAAAGCCAACGCAAGCGGAAAAAATCGAGGCTTCATCCATATTGTCTCTACCAGGCCGACCGAAATCCCCGCATCACCATCTTGGTGTATCTTCCAAACCTTTATCGTCCCATCAGCCGCCCCAGACACGAAGATATCCGAACCCTCCACCACAGCCAGGCAGTTGATCGACCCCTCATGACTGGACAAAGTCGCAGCGAGCGAAAACAGCGGCGGACTCGCAGAGTCGGTTTCCCATATCTTTATAGTTCGATTGACGGATCCCGTAATAAGAAGCGGCGCTCCGTTCGTCGGATTTGTGTAAAACTTGACGGCGTTGACCTTATCTGTATGCCCCACTAATAGTCTGTATACTCCCCGTCGAAAATCGTCCTATAACCCCGATTAGTTTCTTCCGTTTGAACAGCTGAAAGAGAAAACATAAAGGGAGGGGGGCATACCCCGGGAGCCCACAGTGCGACATTGTTGTCAGCTCCAAATGCGACGAGGCCTGTTTGGCTGTGCCAATCTGCAGCTGCGGGATGCCTATTCCCGCCGACGCTGATGTAGTCCGTCGTGAAGGAGACCATGAACGGCAACCTAGCCTGTGCGAGTAATCCCCAATCCTATAAGCTCCGGTAAATTACTCCTTGGTCTTATCGAAGTATTCGCATTTCAAGCTGAGAACCAGGAGGTTGAAAGGAAATCTCTTATCGATAGATGCGGAACGAATTGATGGCTCCCGCATTTCTTGGCGTTATTCCCAGGAGAGGAACAAATACTACAAAGCTACGGAGAAATAATTGAAGCTGGGGCCCTCATAATTCGAAGTATTATTACTCCCTTGGTAAAGGCAAATGGGATGTTCAAATGAATATTTTCTGCTGGCATTCTGGTAACTAAAGGAACAAACTTGAACTTGAAATGACTCGGAAAGGAACATAGGCTAGGTTTCGGGAGAGGGTTTTCTGATTGTGAGCTGGAATCCTCTGCAAGTAGATGGGCCCTTTTTGTATGAATATGCTGAGTGCTGCTTCTCTTCATGTTTCCGCAAATAAGGCATTATTGAATCACTCTCTGCTTTCCTGGAAATGTTCACAGGCCTCTGATGGTGGAGAATGTGAGAGATGGGAGGCCCTAACAGGTGCAGACAATTCTGATGGCAGCACAAGAGGATTTTGATGCTGAGCATCAGTGATGATGTGCATAGGCTGTATATCAGCAGCAACACATGCAGCCTGATAACAGGCATTATGTGTCTCAAAGTCAGGCAAGACATCAAGGTGAGCAAGCTTCTCATTATAATGAAATTGCTGCAACCAATTCTTCAAAAAACCAACATGAGCAGAAAATGACAATTCATGACCAACATCAATAGCTGCAGTGATGTATGTGTGAATCATGGGAGAGGCACCACACTTGTCAAAATACTGCTCAAGCTTGTGAGCTGAAGAGGGTGTAGGGGGCAATGGATCATAGTAGTGAGAGGTAAGTCTTTCATAGCTTGACTGTGATCCTGTAAAGCTTTAGCCATCAGATCTCTGATTTTGCCAACTTCTTAAGGGGTAGAGCGACCAGGGCACTCATCTTCTTCATTGAGACTGAGGCCTCCATGAGAGTAGTGAATTGAATTGATGATCAAATCTTTAATGCTTCCTGTCATACTGCTCTGGAGATAGAGCATTCTCCCCTAAATGCAGTCCGGTGTAGAGTCAAAATGGGGGTCTCCACAGAAGGTCCTCTTTGGATACTCAATTTATTTCTTGCTGACAAGGTCTCACCAAACCAGAGAGAGTATGCGGGCTCTGGGGTCCGGACGCAGCTCCAGCTAAGCAGTTAAGCAAATGTGTGCTCTAAAGAGGCCCAAATAGGATGAGTTGATTTTCGCTCCAGTCAACCCAAGGGAACATCCAATATTAGAGTTCCAGAGTCCCTCCGGGGCCGCTAGGACGACCGTTCTCGTCTCTCAGGGTAGTTTTCTCCTCGATAGATGCGAGCACGATATCCATGGACATCACAAGGGCCGCCCCGAAGTAAGTTGTCTTGTCATTTGGGGGACCACAAGCACCCCCAACTTCTCCATACAACAAGCCACACAGCTGCCCTCCTCATCCATGATCCAGGCACCGGAATCTCCTGGCATGCAGAACTGGGCTTGACGCTGCTCCCCGCCGATCATGCGCTTGCTCAGAATGACCAGTTCCTTGGAATATCCAAGCTGGATCGTTATCGGGTTTCCGTTCACATCATAATGGCACCGCGATGCATCTGGCCATCGACAATAGGCTTCTGTGCCGTTGCAGATACCGGAAGTCCTGTCGGTGGCGCGTCCCCACTTCATATACCATCTCCCTTTTTCGATGCGGCCGAATTCTCCAATGGAGCTGCCAGCCGCCGCAAATGTACCGGCACCTTGTATGTAATCTCCCGGCTCGCTTCCAGGCATCAAATTGGGGAGAATGTTCGGGTGGTAGAACTGCGCTGCCTCTGTACCGGTCATCTCCACGAACGCCCAGTCCAAGACCTGGGATGATGCGGAGACGGTCTTACCGGAGGACACGAGTGTTTCCCCGAGATGCCGGGGCATGTTGGTCAGATTTGGAAGTCTCTGGTGTCCTCTGTTTATCAATCCACGCAGTTCTTGGACGTTCCTTCCGTAGCTGGCCGGCGTCCCTTCCGTTTCTGCAAGTCGCTCCTTCCATCGGGATAACCGGTTATTTGCGTCCTTGACAGTCGCTTCCGCATCTTTGGTGGCTGGGTAATGGACCCGCGTTTTAGTCGCATCAGTCAGATTGAAGTAAGATGAACCATTTTGATCCGCATGTTGCTTCGCGAGGTCGCTGCTCGATGGTGCCACAATGTGGTAGTTCGTTAAGAACCCTCGATGGAGCTTCCCTCCCCTTCTGAGAGATATGAAGCCGCCCAAGGTGCCAGCTCCTATTTCTCCCTGTACACCAATACTTACACCCATTTGGGGGGATGCACCGTTGCCCAATCTGGTTAACAGGGAAACTCCTGCCACCCCTCGAGCCGAGTCACTGCAATACCCGGGGAGAAATTCGACACTAATATCCAGGGCCAGAGATTCTCCTTGGCTAAGGTGGTTGCGAAATGCATGCTCTAGTTTGGACCAGTCATAGATAGCCTTTGCTCGCACCATAACAACGACGGTAGGCAGGGCGTTTTCTTCTGTTCTTCCGAACATAAAAAGTGACATCATCCGCCAATTCTCTTTGAGATCCCTTGTTAGGATTGCAGCGAGATTGTTCCGTGCACTTTCATAATATTGGATAACTGGGTATTCCGGTGATATCGCAAACATTGAGGGTTTGAAGCATCTTCCGGGGCCGACAAGTTCAACATCGACTCCTTTCACCTTGTGCCAGTCGAGAAGCTGGTAGAAGCGATCCCTCGCTTTTCCGAAAGAGTCACAACCGCCGCTGTCAACGAGCACGCGTAATGTCGGGGTTTTCGAACCCCCGCCTGGGTAACCAAGCTTTGAAATTGCAGTGAAATCTAACCTGAAATTATTGTAGCCTTCTTCATGTAGGAGGTCGCGTACTGCTGGGTATGTCGCTTCAACCTGTGCAGCAAGTGTTGGCGATGGTTCCGTAAAAGTCAAGGGATATGGCAAGGGTGTGGATGCGGTCGTCGTCCGATAAGGGTCGCAGGACAGTACATACTGCTCGATTGACATCGGCCCTTGGGTATCTTCGGAGTCGCGTAGTTCTCTTCTACGCTTTCTTGGTGATGATGGAGGCGACAGTAGGCTGCGAGGAGTCACGCGTGGAGTGTCCTCCATACTGAAAGGGTCATTCTGGTTCGAGTTATCCGGAGTAAAAACTGGGTGGGAGCGTTGGGATATACTAAAGCGCTGAAATCCCAACAACGGACTCCCACAACTGGAAAGCACGACCAAAACGGTTTCATAGGTACCTACCTACGGTAGGTACGCTATTGAATGAGAAGGGAAATTGGGGATGAGAAATAGAAAATACTAGCTATTTATGCTCAGAGATGTCGATGCCAGGAAAGTGACTCTGCCACGAGATAAACTAGTGAATAAAGCAAGTGAAGAAAGAAACGCGGAATGGAAGGTGCTGACCCCAAATGCAGTGAAGAAATGAAGTTAATGAAATCATTCACTATGCTTCTGAAAAGTCAAAGGGAGATTGTCGCCTGTTCTCTAGACAGTTCCATGCTTTGGCAGCTTTCCATGGATAGCCCATTTGAGCTGTAAGACATCAACAATGAAACAATCTTCCCTGAAGTAACTGGTGGATCTTCCGGCATTCCAATTTTCATCATTCAAAAATGACTTGATGATAAGCCCCGTATTGGGCTATCTTGCCCTTCAAGCCGTTAAACCCCCTACGGGGAGCGGTCAACGGGGTTCGACTCCCTGCTTCTAGCGCCCGGGGTAGCACCCTCCTCCCCTGGGTGATCTGTGTCAGCGAGGAGCAGAGTCTTGAAACTGTTCTGTGTGATAATAGACGTAGAGTTGTTAGAATTGAATCAAAAACAGTCCGGAGTCCTCGCGCAGAAAAGAAACCCGAAGACAGCGGGAGCCGGGGAAACAGTAATTCCGCAACGGCCTTGGCATGTCAGTTTGGTCTCTCCGCCCCTCCTTACCCCCGTATATCGAGGAGCTCCGCTACGGACATCCCCCTCAGTCCTCCTCCAGAAAATAACCAAGAAGCATTTCAATACCCGAAGAAAAGGGAAGAGAAATGGGCTCACACGCCGAAGATGTCACTCTCGACATCACAGTAGAATTCACGTTCGTAACATTCCTCCCCTTCGCCCCGCGTCTTCGCAATTCCTTTAAATCCGCAAAACCAGGTAGAAAAGATCGCCTTTTGCTAACTTGTAGGTCTGATCTCCAGTGGAGGTCTAGAAATCCTCTTCGCAAACGAGCGCAAACACAAGATTTCCCTCCCCGCGACAGATGCCAGCGGCGAGCCGGCAAATATCTCCTATCTGATTCAGTACCTGTGTCAAAATCTCATGAAAGACGAGCGGAAAGAGCTTTTCGTGCTAGATGATGCAGTGTAAGTTGGAGGCTAAGGACATATCATTTAATTCTGGGTTGTGTGAAGGATGGCTAAGTTCTAAATAATAATGCACAGGCGTCCCGGCATCCTCGTTCTGATCAACGATGCGGATTGGGAGTTAGAAGGGGAAGAGAAATATCTGATACAGCCCGGAGATAACATCCTATTCGTGTCCACCCTTCACGGCGGATAAAGCGAGGAGAATATCTATACGGGCGTTTGAACAAGGATCAAAAAACGATGGGATGCGGTGTAAACGTTATTCTCATAGATTCATAAGCACATACGTCGAGCGTTTTAGTTGTTCCGTCAGACCACGTCTTCGACATGGAGCTGTGAGATCCTCTCTGGATCGCGAGGTGTCCGGAATCCGCTCTGCGGAGTCGCGCCACGAATAAGAGGGCTCTCGCCGCCAGGCATCGGGGAAACAGCGCCACTAGGCGGGACCGGAATTTTGATGTCTTCTGGCGATCCTGGGATAATATCGGGAGGGAGATCGGGAATATGTATCCGCCTTGCTTCGTTGTTATAGCTTGCGGGAACGATCTGTTGGGAATTGATAGTCAGAGGCAAACAGTTATTTCGAGGTGAATTGACTAAGGTCGTACCTCAATGATTTCATCCCGTGGGAAAGACAAGAATGGAATATCAGCCGCATTGCAAGCCATCAAATAACCATACAAAACGCGCAAAACGCTTTCATGTGCTATAATAAGTAGGTCGTTTTTCTCACGTTCAAGCTCGAGAATAATTGGCTCAAGTCTCACGGCCAGATCGTGATAGGACTATGAATTAAATGTCAGTATCGCAGAGCAACGATTTTCAACTTCATGGTTTATATTTACCTCAGCTCGAGGATAGCGATGATGATAAGGGTCCCGCTCATGCTGTGCCACCTCCTCTGGATATTCCTTCCGAATCCTCCGTTCTGACATTTTCTCACACACGCCCGGGTTTAGCTGACTCATTTGAGACCTATGTCGAGTTTTGAATCCCTTTTGATGCAAGAATTGGGCGGTCTCAATAGTTCTGCGCCTTGTGGAGGTCCAAACGCTGAGCGGACGCAAATGGGCCTCTGAGTCTCCTTGCTCTAATGCGGCTTTCTTCTCGGCAGCCCTATGCTCCAGGAGCGCGGTCGTCATTTTTCGCGCATAATCCTCGCCTTTAGGAGATAAACTGGCGTCTGCTTTGTACGAATCTGCTTCAAGGGAAGTTCCCGCCTGATAAAAGTAAGCCAAGGCATAATAAAAGAATGGGTTGAACATACCCTCACAAAGTAGGTGCGCTTGGTTTGGATATGCAGGTTTAGGAGATAGAAAACAATCCGGTGGTGTAGGTAACCGAAGCTGCAGTTGTTAATCGTCATCTTCTCTCCGGCATTGATCATCTGTCGAATGTCAGCGGAGTCGCAGAATTGTTGCAATCTGAGCCAAACCTTGATGAAATTCAGGTCAGACTCGTCCATGGTTTGATATTGGGGTATGCGTGCAGAAATCCTCGCCAAGTAGTCCTTGACAGCATCCGACGGGTCCCATCCTATGTACTAAGAGCAGAGAGATCAGAATACAGTCTCGGAAACGCGCGGATCTGGTAAGGGTCTCACATCAGGGGATGAGATCTTGACTCGCCGAACGTTCTCTTCTATAATTCGTGCGTCGTCACACATGGACTCGATAAAAAGAGTCTTTGAACATATTAGCCCAGATTACTAGGAATAACTGGTTTCGTAATACCTCGATGTTATGCTTTGCAAACTCTTTTGCGAGCGATCTACGACCAGCCGCAATAGGGTTGACAGCATCATATATCGCAATTTGGCCACCCTCATCCCGAAGAAATCGATAGATATCCTCTCTGCACTTCTTGACTATTTTCTGTCTCATAAGAACAGACGAGGCAGATGCTGGAAAAGGGTTAGCCAAGTAACAAATGAAAAATCGGTATATTAATATTAAATTCGACTCGACGGAAAGGAGCTAAAGGTCGGATTCAGGAGGGGCAGGTCTATGAAATAGGATAATTACCTTTGACAAAGAAATAGTCTTCTGGTAACTCTTGCCCCGGGCCAGCTGTTGCGCGTCTATAGTCTCCAAGATGGAATATGCGGGTTTTAACTCCAAGCCTGTTGGGCTAAGTTAGTGAACTAGACTTTTCAAAACAGAGAGTGTTAATTTGAATACAAACCATCTTAGATATCGCGCAACAGCTACTGAGATATGACTGTAGAAATAATTAGCTTCTTGATGCCCTTCAGCTTGCACATGGCCACAAACGTTTTACCCCGCGCAGGGAGGCCAACGGTGATGATTACGATCCTGCCAGAATGAAACAGCCGCCCGGACTCAGTGCTGTAGAGCTGCGCTGGAGCAACGACGGGCTTCTCTGGCAGATCGTGAATTGCGTCCACGAATGTGCTTGACTTCCTTCGGAAGTGTGGAGAGCTCGCAACGACTTCCGGGTTCCTATGCAGGTTAGCATCATAGGTGCAAAAATCGACGACCATTCAAGATAAGGTCTTAAGTAAAAGAAGTAGCGAAACACCCACAGTGAACTGCTATCCATTATGAAATACGTTCTCCGAGAGTAATCAACAGCGGGCTAGGACTGTCCGGTAGTATAGCTTGATTGCTGCAGTAGATGATATTGTGGCAGAAAGATGGCTCTTGACGCACGCCACAAACGCCAGATAATGGTAGAAGCAGAGGCAAGAGAGAAATTGACAAGATGCCGAACGCTGGTACTTTTACCTCGACTCTGGCAGAAGTTGAGGATGTTGAGAGGTGATGACGACACTGATAGAGATGCTGCTCTTAAGGTGAGAACAGAGAAAGGCCCTGGGTATGATGTAAGGCCCGCACCGCAACTAAAGAACAATTATGTGAATGGCTCAATGAAAGATCCTATCAATAAAGGACCCGAGCTCTTGTGAAATGTCAGGAGGCAAGCTGATATCCCATCGTGAAGATGTCTGGTTGGGAAACTGAGGCGGCACGAGGATATTGCCCAAAACAGCTTAGTGTGCCAATCCAGTGACCGCGTCTTGGCATTCATCGTCGGAAATTTACCTACTTTTTCTCCAGCACCAAAGCTTCACGTCGAACATCAGCCGAGACGACGTTGCGATATACGGCCCACCATTCTATCAACAGCAGAGCCTGCAATTACGCTCCCCGATTGAATCTCGACTGAACAAGGCGGAGAGCTTTTTGGACCTGCTTGGAACTCGATCACGACCCTTCACCCATCCCGAACAACTCTCGATTTGATTCCTTCGCTCTCAACCGGCGCCATGGCAGACGCTCTCAGCTTCCTTACCGACAATGCTGTGGCAGCAACCTTGAAAGATGCATATCGGTCTTTCTCAGACCGAAGAGAGGCCCTCGGGCTCTCGAACCCCGGCACAGTCGAAAATGTCGCCCGCGAAGTGCAAAAGGACGTATTATTGACCAACTTCATGTTCTCCGGCCTTCGAGCAGACTTGACAAAGGCCTTTGGAATCTCACCTCTCTTCCGAATTTCACATGCGTTCACAATGGGATCGCAGGGTAACCTGCCCCCATATGCCTTTTCCTCAATGTTCGGCACTTCCGATGTAAGTCTTCGCCTTCTCAGTTTCTGCCACGCGACAAGCAAGGGCAATACAGCTTACAATTTCAAGGTCCTCATGCAAGGAAACATCGGAAGCGATGGAGCGCTCGCTGCAGTAGGAAACTACCGCTGGAACTCCGCCTTGATTTCCAAGGCAAACGTACAGATCATGCCAGGAGCCGCCCAAGGTCTGATCCAAATCGACAACGATTATACCGGCTCCGATTTCTCCGCATCTATCAAGGCATACAACCCGTCGTATCTGGAGGGCGGTCTCACCGGTATCTTCATTGGAAACTACCTTCAATCCGTAACCCCCGGCCTTGCTCTTGGCTTGGAGGCCATGTGGCAACGAGTCGGATTGAACTCCCGTCCTGAAACCGCGATCTCATACTGTGCAAGGTACAAGGGTAGCGACTGGATCGCGAGTGCTCAGCTCCAGGCTCAGGGAGCCATCAACGCGTCGTACTGGAAGAAGTTGTCTGACAAGGTTGAAGCCGGTGTGGACATGAACCTTCAGTTTGCCCCCAACCCAAATCCCATGATGGGCGGCGGTATCCAAAGGGAAGGCACCACTTCCGTTGGCGCAAAGTATGAGTTCAGGGCCTCGACATTCAGGGCTCAGATTGACAGCGCCGGAAAATTGGCTTGTCTTCTGGAGAAGAGAGTCGCTATGCCAATTTCCTTGACATTTGCTGGAGAAATCGATCAAGTTAAAGTAAGCATGCCCCCAAACTTGTCCTAGGTTGGAAAGTCCGGTTCTAAACAGTTTCATTACACAGCAAACTGCCAAGGTCGGTCTCGCCGTGTCATTCGAAATGGCATCCGAAGAATTGATGGAACAACAAGAGACTGGCGACTTGTCTAACGCCGCGACCCCTCCATTCTAATTCTACGCATGCAACTTGATTCTCGACTGTACACACCGCCCTCGTATATGAATGTCGATATGCGCAAGCGCCTTCCAAAATCCCATTCCTACGGCCCTATTTTGCATCATACACGTTCAATTTTAATCACTCATTCCCGGCGCATGCATCTTCGGGGAAAACGCACAGAGAAAAAGGCACCGCATACCCACCCCTTTCCTCCCTGTATTGTTGATGCCAGTCTGCCAATGGCAGAGGCATTATCGTCAGTTCTGGATCTATGATTCGGATTTACCCTGTATAGACTATCAATATTCACCTTTTTTCATCCGCCCCCTGCTTATTATGTTTCGTCTGGGTCCTTTTGCACGCGTCAAGCCTTCGTGTCCGTCTTCTCGTTTGGTGCGGTTGTGGGGTCGGGTTTCCCGCAATTTTTGTGCTTGTGTTTGGCTCCTGCTGGGTTGATTTGAGTGGTTCTTTTAGAGGGTAGGTAATGTACTTGTAAAATAGCACTCCTTTTTTTTATGATTGCGAAATAGGAACAGCTTTGGCTCTGTTTTGCTTCTCTCGAATGATACTTTATCTTCTGCCAGATTTGGACTTCACGCGTCCCAGCTTGCTAAATGTCCAGCGGCTCCAAGTTCAGTGTCTCGGCGAAAGAGAAGAATAGAAAAGAAAAGCAAAATCCAAGTGGGAGTAGCATCTACGCTGCGGCAAGCTGGCACAGACCCGGCTCTGCATCCATGGATGTCCCCTATGGCGCATCTCTCACCATCCAGCACACATTCCAGCCTATCTCCAACTTACTCGCTTGAGATCGAGATTGATAGGACCGCTCGAACTCATGGAAAGCATAGCTCTGCTAGCTTGGCACCCAGGCAGATGAGAAGATGCAATCTTACGCGGTGTTCCCAACAGTACGTTCTCGTCAAACATGAATTTGTTGCCGGGCTAGAATGCAATGGGGACGACATTCTTGCTCATGCTATGCCATGTCATGTCATAAAGGTTCTTCTCCGAATACGCTCGATATTTATGTAACGGCATTGGACAAGCCACAATGAAACCCCCTAACGCGAGAGCGGAGCATCCAAAAACATCTAGCTCCTCACGACCCAACACGCGGCGGATGCGCCGGGTTGCAACTTCGGAGGCCGCTCTGTTCCAGAAGCTCGGTCCCGTTTTCTATCACTGCTCGCCACGGCGTCTGCATCCTTTAGTCTCTGCCCCTTCTATTGGCTTCCTTACACAGTCCACTGCGAAGCAGAGCGAATGATCTCGACAAGTTCATGCAGACAGATAACGAACTTGTTTCGGTTCGCCTCGCGTTATGTTGGGCGTCCATGCCTTTGCAGGGGCGGATCCGGTTCGTTAAGGTTGGGAATACGTGCGGCGCGTTGGAATTTAAATGCTTTGTGCGGTTCACTCACTGGCTATTGCTGAGAGAACTTGACGATGGATGGATGGAGGTACATCGAGGAACCATGCATGCTTGCTTTTTTCAGGATGATTTAGGCTTTCTTCGAGAAATTTCGGAACCAAGAACAAGCTTCCAGGATGGCATTATTGTACGGAGTATTCGTACGGTGCAGCTAGCTATGGAACGAGTTTCTTGCGTACTATCGTCCGTGTGTGGTTGACTGATGACTTCTCGATCCAATGCGAGAGATCATCCTGCATGCCAAGCCAACCCGCAAGCAGTCCGCCGTTGAACCCAGGGGCACGCAAACCTGAGGTTGATAAGTGAACCGGACGATCGATCAATAATCATCTGCTTCACGCAAATCTTCTTTCCCTATCACATCTATTGGGCCTCAAAGGTCAGCTGGAGATTATGGTAACTTTATTGCAAGGTTCGTCGACCCAAGCCCTAGCATCTGAGAAGGCCAATGCTGGCGTTCAGGCTTAGATTTGAAAACCACCATTCTTCACACTCGATTCAGAATAGCCCGGTCAATGATTGGATCCTTGGGCTCAACTCTTGTTAGAGTCGGGTGGAACCGCGTTATCAAAGGACCATGCGATCCCCCGGAACTTGAAGCACTCCTCTACATTGCAGAGCACACTACTATTCCAGTTCCTCGAGTCCGATGTACCTACAATGGACCAGGCGGCATCTATGTTATGATGGATTACATTAAAGGCACAAAACTTGAAACTCTGTGGATGCGTGGCCTCCTGAAGCCCAAGGAACAGGATGCCATTGTCAATGATATGGCTGCTATCTTAACTCAGCTTCGAGCACTTCATCCTCCCAGAGAAGAGATAGTTGCATCCGCTCAGGGTGGGGCTATTCTTGATTATCGCATAGGCAGTCATCTTGTCGGACCGTTTCAGTCGCATGCCAGCTTTCATTCCTTCTTACGAGGTGGTGTTCCACTGGAAAACACAGCTAAGATTTTTGGAGATGAAGTTGCAACCTGTCACCACAAGTATTACCGGACATTTTTTACACATGCAGATCTAGCTCCGCGGAATATCATTATACGCAATGGCAGGATTGTGGGAGTTGTGGACTGGGCACTGGCGGGCTGGTACCCGGAGTATTGGGATATAACCAAGGCATTCTACACTTCCTTCAAGGTGCCGGAGTGGTATGAGAGAATCAAAGTTACGCTTCCTTCATACGCAGACGAGCTCATGGCAGAACGAATTCTTTGGCGACTATATGATGAGCCAGGGAATGTTTCGCGCAACTAGCTTCGAGAACAAAGGGCAGTAAAGGAATCTTCCCCAGCAGGCGACGCAGAGGTAAGCTGAGGTTGCTTCGCGGCCTGCTCCTCCTAATCCGGCGCCCCTTGCTTGAGGTTGGACTGTTCTCCGAGGGAGTCTTCATCCATACCTCTGGAGCAAGGCACATCGGTCTTAGTGCTGCATTGAAGGGATACACTTGGTGATGATCCACGATGTGAAAACTGTCTTCCATTATTGCAGCTGCTAATCCTCTCCTCGGAACCCCGATGTTCGCAGAACACAGGCAGGGAAGGTTCAAGATATGGAGAGGCTGTTTTTGGGATTGCATAGCTGCCATCTTGCCGGACAGGTTGATGTAGGAGGTTACTGGCCGTCGTCAGCCAGGATCGCTGGATCAATAGGAACGTTGATCTGGAGAACTGTGAGCTTGAGGAATTCTTCTAAGATGTCATTAGAGCTAGGCTATGCTCTTCCTCAAGAGAGCGAGCTTAGTCGCGATATCAGTGATATTCTGCGCTGCCAGTGCAGCGTTGGGGCGGCGTGAGATTACCCAAAAGCGGCGAGGCAGCGCACCATACCCGAAGCAGCAACGGCGAAACTGCCCACCTTGCAAATTTCATGCATTTTCAAGGTTTGTTTGAACCGGAATCCCGTGAACCATAGCACGGGCCTCTTGCTAATTCTCAGAGACTGGGTCCCTTGTTCTCGGGAGAAAAGGGCGGATTACGGAGTACGGATGTATGGAGGTAGGATGTCAGAGAAAATGCTGGGAGAAGAAAAAGTAAATGCTGTTATTTTCCCTTTTCCCCGACTTGTAATTATATAGATGGTAAAATGATGCATTGCGAATTGAGTTTTGATATTGAAGGCGTGAACCCCTGCGAATGGAGATTTATCATGTCTGGCAGCGGGGGGAACTCTCAACGGCGGGCATCCTCCAGATATCTTGCACTCCATTCTGATTAGTTCTGATTATGCCCGTTTTTCTGCGAGAGACTCCGCCACCAGCGTGGAGTGAACCGGTAATAAAAAAAAGTATACTAGTAGAGCTCTCAGGATCCGGGACGCGGTGGACCTTTTCGGCGATAAGCCTCCACATCAGGAACCACAAAGAACTCCTCCACAAACCCCACGAACTGCCTCTGAGAAAATCAGCAACAGCAGCGCCCAGTTGTCTCCTACCGCATGAAAGGATCCCTTAACCTCGTGAAAAACATCCAAAGCTTTCCGAAGAATCCTCGCTCGAGACCTGGATCCACGCTTGCAGGCGTTCATGCAGGTCGTTTCGTGGCCCGGATCAACAGCCCACATAATCCATGCCGGCCGCCCCCATCACGATCACCTGAGCGCAAAATTTTAGTTTCGTCATTAAGTGCATCATGACTGGCTGAATCGGTTGAGGAGAGCTCCAGTCGAGCTTTGGGCAAGAATATGCTGGAGCCGAAAGTTTCCGCGAAGTATTGAATCGAGTCTCAATAATGCTGTTTCTTTTGCGTTGTGGTCAGGATCGTGTCTCGAAGTTATTAATCGCTCCAGCTCTGCATTTCGTGCGCGGTAACTCCTTGAAATAATAAGAGCGTCGCGATAGTAATGTATTGTTCGGCTAAGATGGCATGACGGGCAGCAGAGCGCCAAGCGCACCCCCGCTGGAGCTTTGGCCAGCATCGGGCCCTCTTGCTTGCCGATCAGCAACGGACGAATCGTTAAAGCCACACCATAGCGAACATTACTGCCAAATCCAACGTCCATGAATAATGGGAAACAACAGCTGGTGCTTCATCGCCAATCCAGCGGGGAAGAAGCACTTTATCGAGAGAAATAGGTGCATGCATTGCCAGAACCGTGTGTCGGGTGCAGGGTTGCGAGCAGCTCTTGAACTTGAGTCAGGCGAAGTGCAAGCCGATCAACATGGGAAATGTGCCTGGGCCATGCAGGCAAGGGAGCTCTTCCGTTTCTGATTCGGAGCTTTGGCATGGATCGGGAGGCACAGCCATGAGGAGGCTACCGTCATCCAGGTTTCAGGTTTGAGACGGGCGACACACAGACCTGCACACCGCCACTGATATGGATGAAATCGGCCAGCCTGTGGCCCCGCGTCAGAAGGGTGAGGCCTGGCGTTACGAGTATGGTCAAGCGACCGCAGATCCGAGTGATCTCGAAGTGTGCCGGACTCAGGCTTGGATTGGAGGAGAGGCTGACAGCTCCCTTGATTCGCCCAAAGCCCGGCACCAGTTCATGAGCCCAGCGGAGGCTAGACCAGGAGCTCCCTTGAACAAGAAGCTATCGGACTGTGAAGGAGGGTCCTGTCAAAAATAAGCTTGAGTTTGGGAGCTCGTTGAACCTTGAAACAAAGCAACAAGAATGCAGCGTGCGACCTGGACGCAGGTCGAATATCTGCTTCTCCTCGTCGAGTCCACGAACCACGACCGCGGTCTCCCACCGAAGCTTGAGGTATTACGATTTGCTGCAACAGCCGCTGCAGGGGAACCCCGAATGCAAACCATCTCTGAGGTCCCAAACTTCGCAGCGCTTAGTTCCAACATTGTCTCACCGGGAAGATCCTCTCAGGGGAAACAAAACCGTCCGGCTGGGATCCTGCAGTCCCCAGTTTTCTCCTCAGGTCGAGCCCCCTTGACAAACCCCGAGCAATCCCATCACCAACTCCAAGAGAGGTTCGTATCGATCACTCTAGACACAGATGTGCATCACGACCCTTTGGAACCATGAGTAGAAAGCAGCACGCATCATGAACGATGGACCGCAGTGACTTCATCATGGCTTGGCACTCTCGGGAGTGGACCAAAGCACAGGTTCCAGGATGTCCTGCGCGCGTCCGTCCCCCCGTTACATATGAAGCTGGGTCATGGAGGCCCTTGCTGAGCCCGCAACCCCTCCCTCCTTCATCACTTCGGCCCCCGGCCTGATGTAGTCAGCCGAAACGTAAATCGCTACTGACCGATTATTAAAGCTCAGGGGTGAAGCAATTGAAACCATGATTCTTTGATTGCTGTTTTGCGTTCCTGGACTTTTGCCTTTTTCCTTCCTTGACCTGTGTTACCAGCGAAAAGGAGTTCCTGGTGCACACAAGGGCGAAAAAAGGGCAGCCCGGTAATGTAAACCGGCGTGATACAAGCGCAGTACGGGATTGAGGCGACTAGACTCTTGGAGAGCTTCGTAAGATACGCAGCCAATCCGGACTTTCCGTGAGAGCGGGCATATCCTGGTTCTGAAAATTGCAATTGGTCACCCGACCGCAAGTGGAAAGCAAACTCGGGCCCAGCAAAGCTGTCGTTCTCTTTCTTTTTTCTGCCCTCTCTGAACCTGTCTTTCATCAATGGCTGGCACTGGCTGCTGGTTTGCGCTTCTGCTGGAGCTGCTCGTCCATGCTCCTGGAATTGGGGCCAGGTTGGCGGGAGGTCACTGGACGTGGTGATGACTCGGCTGGATCACGAGGGAGCTACTACTGATGATAAGTATCATCAAGTCTTATTTTCCAACGAGTCAACGGTGGTCTGCCCCTCTCACCAAGGCACAATGATCTACCGATAGTTATGAAACAGCCGTCAAGCTTTGGCGAAGCTCCAAGTCGTGTGTACCATAGAGAGACCTCTTCCACCCCCAACTTCACTACGAGGATTTCTGCCCTACGATGTCCATCGTCGTTCGTCGTCGTCGTCCGCTGGTGTCGTGAGTCGTCGCCGCTTGTCCTGGCCGACGTCAATGTCCACGTGCTTCAGCCTGACGAGCACCGTCGCCACATTCAAAATTACCGCTACTGTTTGTCAATGCCATGGGGAGAGGTCACTCCCTCGTCGGTGTTACCTGACAATACATTCTGGCACCAGCTACGCTTGGTCACTGAAGGGACTCATGTCACGAACTTCTTCCGCCTACTGAGGCCTCTCATGATTCAGTTGTCGATATTTCTCCTCTCAGGGGACCATCCCGAGACTTTCTACTCACAACAATGACTCCAATGACCTTGACTCATCTGTTTGGCATGGGAGCCCTTTGATCACTCATGAGTAACTGGTGGTACAATCAATACAAAGTATACATCTTCAATACCAAAGTGTAAAAAACGCCCGCCCAACTGATACCATACCGAGGACATACCATCCTGGGCGGCAGAAAGAAGCAATTCACTGCCATCTGCAAAGCACCGCCGTCGGTTCTCTCAAGCCACCATCTTCTTCTTCTTCATCAGCTTGTCTGCTCTGCTCAGCTACGATTCTCTGCTTCTTCTTCCTCCTCTTCTTCTTTTTAAATCTTTTTTTTCTCTTCTTCTTCTTCTTCTTCTCCTCCTTCAACTTGATCAATTCCATTCTGTCTTTTGGTTTTGTTTTGGGGGGTTTCCAGTCCAGTTGCTGTGCATCTAACCCCCCCCTTGCCTGTGTGCTGCTTCAGTTGCTGTGTGCTCCCTCTCCCACCTTCCCACACCCAGTTCTGTTTTGTTCCTCGACCACAACGTCACCTGCCATCTTCCACTCTGCACCTCACATCACTTTCTCAACCTCAACCCTCTCAACCACCAGTGACTCTCACACAATCCTCGCTTCTCTCATATTCCACTGCTCTGTTTAGTGTGTTGAATGTGAGAGATTCCTCTTTTTCATTCACTTCAACATCATCATCCTCCTCCTGCATTCACTGCCAGCCCCCCTCCCGTTTCGTCTCTTCTTCACTGCTCAATCTTAAAAAGGGCATCCCCCTCTCTCCTTTTCCCTTCCTCTCCTTCTCTCACTCTTCCTCATCCCTCTTCATCACTCGACTTCTTCGATCAACCATCGAGCTCTCGTGCAGTTGATCCAAGATCTCTCCGGACCGTTCTCACTCGAAGGATCCAAGCCTTACTCTCTCGATTGCGGCACGCCGTGATCCTCAATTACCAAACCAGGTTCCTTAGCGAAAGGAATCCTCGACACCAACACATCTTCGCCTCTTTACATAGCCCAGTTTGGTGCTTTGCTCCTCTGCAATGTCGCAGAATAGGCCAGGGCTGTTTTCGAGCCTGCGCATGGGGGGTAAGTTGATCTCGACCCTTAAGCTGCTTGACTGGGCTTCAGCTGACGTTGGTTTGTCTCGACACAGAGGTTATTCGCGAGAAGGTCCAAGATGGCGTTACCGGCGAGACCAGAGATATTCAGTATACTCAGTGCAAGATTGTGGGCAATGGGTCCTTTGGTGTAGTCTTTCAGACCAAGCTCTCTCCTAGCGGAGAAGATGCTGCAATCAAGCGTGTTCTCCAGGACAAGCGTTTCAAGGTATGTGGGATTTTTCGTTAGAACTTCGAGCTACGCTGTTTTTCTGGTTGCACAAGCGCTGACTCTCATTAGAATCGTGAACTGCAAATCATGCGTATTGTCCGTCACCCGAACATCGTCGAGCTCAAGGCATTTTACTACTCCAATGGAGACAGGGTAAGTGATCGTCTCAGCCGATTCCAAGCTACCATCTATGGCGCACACTGACATATACCTCTTTGAACTGCAGAAAGACGAAGTCTACCTTAACCTGGTTCTCGAATTTGTGCCAGAAACCGTCTATCGCACCTCGCGTTACTTCAGCAAGATGAAGACTTCGATGCCGATGCTCGAGGTCAAACTTTACATTTATCAACTTTTCCGGGCTCTCGCCTATATTCACTCTCAGGGCATCTGCCATCGCGACATCAAACCTCAGAATCTCCTCTTAGACCCAAGCACCGGCATCCTCAAGCTTTGCGACTTCGGTAGTGCCAAGATTCTCGTTGAGAACGAACCCAACGTCTCCTATATCTGCTCTCGCTATTACCGCGCGCCTGAGTTGATTTTTGGAGCCACCAACTACACTACCAAGATTGGTATGTTATGTGTTCGGCGCCCTGTTTACTCATACTAACCAATTTACAGATGTCTGGTCTACTGGATGTGTCATGGCGGAGTTGATGCTTGGACAGCCCCTCTTCCCTGGTGAATCCGGCATCGATCAGCTCGTTGAGATCATCAAAGTACTTGGTACTCCTACTCGTGAACAGATCAGGACCATGAACCCCAATTACATGGAGCACAAATTCCCTCAGATCAAACCACATCCATTCAACAAGGTATGCTCTTCGATCTTAAACCTAAATATTAAGTGCTAACACGCCTATTCAAGGTCTTCCGCAAGGCTTCGCCTGAGGCGATCGATTTAATCACCGCCCTCCTCGAATATACACCTACTCACCGCCTTGCGGCTGTCGAGGCTCTGTGCCACCCTTTCTTCGATGAATTGAGGGACCCCAACACCCGTCTTCCCGACTCCCGTCACCCAAATGCTCCCATTCGCGACCTCCCCAAGCTTTTCAACTTTTCGCGTCATGGTAAGTTGTTCCGTTACTGTGTGTCAAGGATAGAGGCTTATGAACTTCCAGAAATGTCCATCTCGCCTACCTTGAACCATAGACTGGTCCCTGCTCATGCAAGAGCCGAACTCCAGAGCCGCGGTATTGACATTGATCATTTCACTCCACTTAAGAAAGAGGAGATGATAGCGCGTCTCGACTGATCCCTTCAGCTCACGATTATGAAATGCATCGTTGTTTACTCTGCACGCAGCTCCGGTCGTTCACTTCAGTTCAGTTGCGAAGTCCGAAGCTAATCAAGCGAGCGGTTCTTCTTCCGAACTTCGTGATTATTGCTTAGACCCGGCCCGGATGAGAACCCCGAAAATCCAATCTTCTAGTAATGCCATTCATGATGTTACAAAGCCACGCGGCGACGAATCAATGACTTTCCAATCATGAGATGGTGAAGGCCTAATACCATGGGGTTACGAACAGTTTGGTGGGACACTTGAAAACCGCATTTCCGGATGTTTGCCGTGGAAGGAATAGCTCTCGCTATTCGTATCAGGTATCTGATTGATGATAGGTGGCGCTATTTCGAGGTAGTTGGGATAGCTCCATGGAGCGATGGAGTTAATGTCGAAAGGTTCTTGTCCATCGAAAGGCTGATGTGCACATACCTTTTGTCAACTTGCGTTCAACGACAGCCCTCGTCGCCTCCTCGATTATCGTTCAACCTAGATACCTGCACCATTGTGTTTACGAAGCGCCATCAACATCCTCGACCTTTCCAGACCAGTGGTATCGTCTCTCTGCCTCTTGTCCCGATACGTTCAAGGCCGTTGCTGCGATTTTTGTGGACATTGGCCAGAAATACGTCCCTTTGCTTTTGCTTCCCATGTTGATGTCTTACTACACGGACTTGAGTTTGCAGCATGGCGTACGATCACCGGCTGGTTCATGTGGAGTTAATTTTCATGGCTTACGGTTATGCAACTCGTTCGTTACACCAATAGGTTTTATTTCGATATGCCCCAGTTTCCAAATACCTTTTTTCTGCTCTCCGGAGACTAGATTCATGTCTCTATATTTCTCATAGCTTAAAAAATCCAGACTTTATGTACTCATTGCCCCACCAAGCCTGCACCAGCTCATCAGACATGGCCTTGCTGCTGGTCGTTGTTGATATCGAAGCTTGAACTTTATCACGTGACGGGTTTGTGTCGGAGAAACAGATGAACCGATCCTGGACTGTGATTGGCTTGGGGGAATTTCGAGGGAGCTTTGTTGCGCTTCAACCTCTGGAGCTCGACAACCACGCCTGAATACCTTCTGTTTCGTCAGCTTCCCGCGTCTACATCCGGTCTGCGGACACTGTTGGAATCATCCCTGTATTGTCGCCGGAGAATTGAGATTTGCTATCGTTTCTGCTCACCAGTGGTTCAAGGTACGTCCTTTCTGGGGAATAAGATCTGTTCATGGTTTGTTTAACAGAGAGAGTGCTAATTGTTTACTCGATTAGGGTGGAAACGCCTTGGGATTGGATTGATTCCGCTTGCGCGAACGAAAAACGAGATCAAGAAAGATAAGCTCACTCCGGTTACGGATCCGAAGAGGAGGCGCGATATAAATCGCTTTTTTGTGTTCGTTTGAATTCGAGAGATTGGAAGGGAGTTATGGTTGATTATGAGCAGCCGAGGGGGAGGTATGGGGGTGGTGGTGGACATAATAGGAAGAGACGATATCGGGGTACGTTTCCCTTCCACGTTATCTCGGGCAAGTAAGCTAATCGTTGGGATCAATTTGGTAGATGATGACGGACAGGATCATCGTCGACCGCGACGGAGGTATGAGGAGCCTCTTGCGTCTTCGATTCGGAGGCAATTGTTGACGGTTGCGGAGGCGGTGGGTTTTTCCTTCCCCTTTTTCTCGCGCGAGAGGGGGGCTTTTGATTGCTGACATTTGTCGATGAATTTACTAGGCTCCGAGGAGAGTCGAGGAAGATGTTGCGAAGATTGCAAAGTTGATTGCGGAGAATTCTGAGGATGAGGAGATCAAGGCGGATTTTCAGGAGTTGGTGCTGCAGCTGTAAGTCAACTGATATACAAGATCGAGAGGAGGAGCTAATGTTGCGGGCCGATGGATAGTGTGATTGAGCAGCCGTTTAAAATCCCCTTCGTGGCGGCCGTGGTTCTCCTTGTCAATGCCCAGAAACCGGAACTTACAACTCTTATATTGAACAAGGCGGCGGAGATGACACAGTCTTATCTTGCAACCGGGCGATGGCGCGAGGTGAAGCTTATGATACGGTTTTTGGGGTGCTTGCAGGGGATGTTTGAAGGGGATGGTGTTTTTCCTATCCTTGAGGAGCTTTTTGCGCGGGCTGTTGATTTGCAGACCGCATCTTCGGAAGACGTATGTTGTTCCTTGCTCTATTGGATGGGATGTCCGTACTGATAATTCATAATAGTCTCTTGGTCTCGAGCTTGTGAAGGTTATCCTTTACACTCTCCCCTATGTCATGTCTTCTTCGGCAACGGGCTTTGAATCCAATGCCGCAGACCTTCTAGAGAAGACTGATATTATCGCCTCTACACCGCACACTCTCGAAGCGCTCGTTGATCCGTTCCCGTCAGAGGGAAAGCAGGAAGGTGAACGGCTAAGTGCGCTCGGACTGATGCAAAAGCAACTCCAAGACGAAGCCAAGCGCTCCTGGGAGCTTGCCTGCATCCCGCGCCCATGGAAGGCGCCTGTAAAGGATGAAAGCGAAAATGATCCGCTAAAGGATCAAACCAAACACTCATTCCCCGCAATCACGATCCCGAACCCGGTGATCAATGGCCCTCGAGCTATTTTCCCGGAGATTTATCTTTCAGTCTACGCGGATCAAAATATTGAAACCGTCCCGCCAACTTCTGATATCACATCTTCGTTATTGCGGGATGTGCTCAGTGACACGATCAATATTCTGGATTACAACCGCATTGCCGCCGCTAGGTTCTTGATCGATGTAGATTGCTACTTTACGGAGGGAACTTTCGTCAAGCGAGCTACGCCCTTTGATAAACTGCACGATTTGCCAGGAGACAAGACGTGGAAGCCTGAAGATGTGGCGATCGATGCGGTCTTCTCTCAGCTTTTCCAGCTTCCGTTACCAGAGCACAAGCTGGTTTTCTACCACTCCGTTCTGACAGAGGCATGCAAAGTTGCGCCAGCAGCTGTCGCTCCTAGCTTGGGAAGAGCTATTCGTTTCCTTTATCGTAATGTGGACGTGATGGATTTGTCGTTGTCGTTCCGCTTTCTCGATTGGTTTTCGCACCATTTGAGTAACTTTGGGTTCACTTGGAAGTGGACGGAGTGGTATGTGGTGTCTCCGCCCTTCTTGAGAACTATGTAAGCTAATACCTGTTAGGATCGACGATGTGGAGCTGCCCGCGGTACATCCGAAGAAGGCGTTCATAACTGGTGCACTGGATAAGGAGATACGGCTGAGCTTTGCCCAGCGTATTAAGGGGACCTTGCCAGAGCCGTATCAGGCATTGATTTCGGAGGCAAAGGAAAAGGATACGCCTGACTTTAAATATGCGGACGAGAGTAGGTTCTAATTCGCTCCATAGTTCAATATAATACTAACATGCTGCAGCTACGCCGTATGCCAAAGAAGGGCAGCAAGTTATGCAACTGATTCGTAAAAAGGCGCCAGAAGAAGAAATCACACCTGTTCTTGCATCTATCGAGGAGCAAGCAAAAGCCCATGGAGTTGAGGATCCCCTGGTCCCATCCACCGACGCCTACATGACTTCCATCTGCCACGTTGGATCTAAGTCCCTCTCCCACTTCCTCTCCTGCATCGAACGCTGCAAGGAGCGACTCCTCGCCATCGGCCCTCAATCCAATGCAGCCCGCCGCCAAATCATAACTTCCGTCATGGAATACTGGGTCGACCACCCAGGCAACGCCGTCAACATCATCGACAAACTCCTAAACTACACAATCCTCACCCCCATCTCGCTCGTCGAATGGGCCCTCGTCGACCACCTAGCAGGCGGCAGAATCCTGGCAAAACCACACATTTTCGAAATGATCTCCGCCACCATAAACAAAGTAACAAACCGCATCCGCCAGATCGTCGCCGCACGCACCCAGCACGCGCTCTTTGAACCCCAGCTCTCCGTCATCCACGACACGCTCATGAAGGAGAAATCAGACATGCACGCCATGTTCCGACTGATCGAAGATGCGCTGATCCCCGTCGCGAACACGACTAATGACGTGATGATGGAGCGCGCAGCAGACGATAGTGCGCTGCGCCCTGAGAATGAGTTGATTAGTCAGTGGGCGAATCGGTGGTTGAGAGTGTTTAGACGCAAAGCAGCGGTTGAAGAGGCGTTTATTGTTGAGGCGATGAATGGGGCGACGCCTGTGGGCACGGTGGCGCCACCGCTGCCGCCGGCTGCTGAGGTACCGAAGGCGGATGAGGCGATGGGTGATGGTGCGGGAGGACGGGATGGCGCGGCTGGTGGCGGCGAGGCTATGGATAACGATATCGCTGATATTGACTGATTTGCTTTCAGAGTAAACAGGGCCTTGTTTTGATATCTCGTAATGTATCTCGTGTATTTCTATTTCGAGTTCTCTTTTCTTCTGGCAGCTTTGTAGGATGCGTGCGGATTTCTAATTTTCACTCAATGATTGGAAGTCCACGTATCCTCTCAATCCAATATCTGCTTGTTGACTAGGGATTTAGTCAAAAGGATTCTATGACAGAAAGGGTGCTATTATCAGCAGAAACAGAAAACAGATGAGATCTTTATATTATTTACAAACGCAAGGAAATACCCAGAAAAATAAAAAACAACAAAATGGAAAGCCAGAAACTTTGAAACTCTGTAATCAAGTTAGAAGTTTTTCAAATGATATTAATATGCCATAATCAAAAAAAGGGATGAAAAGAGAATAGTGTGACAAGTGAGGAATCGGACATATTAGGACTTAACAAGGTCTGCATGTAGTGCAGGGGGAAACGAGAAGAGGCAAATGGGGAAAAAATATTAGAAATTCTTAGGATTCCGACAGCCCACCATTGAAGAGTCGAGGGTGTACCATTTCCCGTACCTGGTGACTGGACCTGCACGATAGACAAAACACCACAGCTCTGCCCGTCGGCAATAAGGCGGGCCTCGACCGGTCGACAAAGCTCTTCCACGCGTCCATTCAATGATCGTTTTCGTATCCCTCGTCAACTGTGCACTATACACATATCTGACCGGCAGATGTTCGTTGTTCTTTTACAGATTCTTCTTCTCTTCTTCCTCGTTCCCGTATGCGCGGTCATCTTCACCTTCGACTTCCTTCACGAGCTTTTCCATCTCTTTGACTTGACGAGTCCATTCGTCCTTGCCCATCTTTGTCTCGCGGCGGAAAAGCTCTTCGTTTGGCTTGCGGTAGCTGCTCCCGAGTCTGTCCCAGAGGGTGGTGAATTGGCCGTAGTTGTAGTTGAAGTAGAGATGGTGCATTGTGTGGCAAGCAGCGCCGTTGATGACGGGGCTGTTCGCGACATATTCACCGTCATGGATCATGATTGTCCAGACATTAATCGCGATGAAGAGAAGCACGTAGGCGAACTTCTGAAGCGGGAAGATGAAAGGGAAGATGTGGTACGGTAAGCTCTGTGCCCAACCATCTACCGGATGGAAAGCATGGGACGCGTAGGGCGTTGGCATAATCCACTTGTGATGAGGTTTGTGGAGGCGCTTGTAAATCAACGGGTGGTGCAAGCCACGGTGGATCCAGTAGATGAAGAAATCCGTAAACATGAAGAACAGCGGAAACTGCAACACGTTGTAGAGCATGAAGGGCGCCTCCTCAAAGGTATCGTACATTTTCCCATAGCCTTGGACTTCGAGGAGGAAAAACGGCACGGTCAACGTAGCCATCATCGGGAGGGCGCTCATGGTTTGCTTGATCTCCATCCGCATCTGGTTCTTAAGGTATTTCGGGTGATTGACGGTCGTCTTGTCGAATACGAAGACATACGACAAGGTTGCGAATGCGAAATATAAAACCATCCCGAAGACCCTGTCGAGCGAAATACGTTAGTCATGTCAGGGAATGAAGGATTGTGGTTCGTACCAGGTGATGATGAAAAGGCTCAAGCTCTGCCTGTAAGGATTATCCCTGACCAGCGAGCTTGTATAGGCATACTTCGATGGCTCGAGTCTGATATAGCTGGTGGAGGGCTGATAAACGAAGCCATTGGTGGGCGGCGAGAGTGTTGAATTCAGTCCATCGGCGGCATGCGTCGATATCTGAGGCTGCGATAAAGGAAGTGCAGCGCTGTAGAGGTAATCGAAGAGAAAAGTATCAAACACTTCGAGAACGACGTCCATGGCGGCGATTACCGGTGCTGATGCTGCCTTGACTTCACGAGAGGCTCATCGAATCGTGGAGAGTGCACAATCCCTTGGGGATGGGTCGATACCGGAAACTCAAGCTCGTTCAATGGCGGGATAATACATAGGAGACGAGACGATAGTATAACAGATATATTAGGATGTCTAGGCGGAGTGAAGTAGAATGAAGCTGTGCGGAGGTGGTCGCGATCTTTTTTATGAGGGTGCAGAAAGGGGAACGAGATGATCAGATAAGGATTTCAGCACCTATCCTTTTAGGGTTTAGCTCTGTAATTTTCCCCTCAGGTGAGGCCGGAAACCCAGCTTCCGTTTACTCCGACCAAGAAATATTACCAGCTTTGGCCAATGAGCGTACCTTCTGCCTGTAATCTATATCGGATTTCGGCTCGTTACCAGGTACCATACGTCTTTCTTACATCATCGGGAAGTCCTGATTACATAAGCAGATCTTGGACACGGAAAGGAAAAACCAAACGCCATTCGAAGCAAATATCAATGAACGATTTTCACTATACTCTTTGACAAGGACCAGCACAGACATCGCAGGATGAGATATATATCATGCTTTAAAACTGTGACTCCAGACACGGGAGAGGATCTTCGGAGAGCCTTGCAAGTCGCGAACTTCGGCTTCATCATTCTTGTTTCGAGGACCTGTTTCTATCGGCTCTTCAACGAGATCTCTTTTGGTCACTGATACCCAAGTGCGCTGCCTACATGAAACCACATGTCCGGAAGCTGCTCCAAGCAAATGATCAATACAATAAGGGCTACATGTCTCACACATGAAGGAGACCTGATCTGAATGCGCTTCCCAACGCCAGCCGGATATAACATTGCAGAGGTCCTTCTTTATGAGAAGTAATTCAGTATTTTTGAAAATCCAACCTCTAATACCCGAGATAATAAATAATCTTTCATTGAATTCCCTGTGGTATTCGCAACTTGGAGTTGTCTTCGGTGGTGCGATCGATGCGGTGAAAACGGTTGTACTGACTCCCTTGCATTCGGGAGTAGTAACCCTTTTGGGCCCGTACCTGTCCTCGCCGAAGCCAGTGTCTTCACAGACAACAATATTTCCTTCCACTTCCGTCTTCGTGAACCGCGTTGGACTTGCTGTCTTCGTTGTTGAAGACGTCGCTCGGGGAAAGGTAATGTTGAAGTAGCCACATTTATCCTCCGGATTCGATGTCAGGAACGGCAAGGTGGTCATATAGGTCCACGATTCACAACGACAACCGTTTTCTTTTGGGTTATGAGGGTTTTGGTGTATTTTGCAGAATCGCTCAGGCTCAGATGTTGTTGACTCCGGCAGACCTTCTTCGTCCTGCAACATCTTAAGCCTCTCACTTGGGGATAGGGTTGTCGTTTCTGGAGCTTGTGACTCAGGCTTGGTTGTGTCAGTGGCTTCTGTTGTGGGCGACGCCGTGGTGGATTTGGCGGTTCTCGGACGGCGTCGTTGAAGCGTCAGGCGATTCGGAGGCCAGTTTGCGGTTCCTGAAGAGGCGGTTTCCGCACCCTGATCTGTAATTACCTCAATAGCTTCATTGGATCGAACAGGATCTGGTGCAGGATGAGATTTGCTTGATGATGCTGACAAACTCGCTACAGGCTTGATTGCAGCAGATCCTTCACATTCGACACTTTGCCCGACTTCAGCCTGCAAGCCGCTTCCTAATGGAATAATCCTATCACCTGCGGCCACGGCCGCTGATGCGCCATTAGGATTAAGGCGTGATGACGGGGTTGAAGCCTCAGCAGCGTATTCCGTCGAAGGATCAGCACCCTTGCCAACAACGGTGATAATAGTCATGATACTCGAAGAAGAATCACTGGCGGTATTCTGCAAGCTCCCTGATGGTCTGTGAGTGCTGGAGACCGTATCGTTAGACTCAACGTGGTCCTTGGTCACGTCTGTATGCACGGTATCAAGTGTACTGCTCCCTGCGCCCACGGGACCGAAGCTGATCGACAAGGGCCTACCGGTGCGTATGTCAAGATGTTCAGCACCATGACCAGTGTTCTGGGACTCAGGGAGCAGCTTGTCCGTGAAAATTGCCGTGTTGGCCACCTCGATGCAGACTTCGTGGGAAGCCATAGAAAAGGTTGTGCGGGTGTGAATGGCAGTTTGGTTACCAGGCGTCTGAGATAGACCATTTTTAGCTGGACGACCCGTTGCATGTCCAGTTCCCGTGGCCACAACGACAGAAAGCGGGCGGTGAGAAATGCTGCTGCTATGAGTCTCATGTCCTATTCCTGCGCTATTGAAGGTCGACGGAGAAGAAGAAACGGAAACGGGTTTGGGCAAATCCGCTTCAGGGGCGCCAACATCCTTCAATTCCTTTCGGCACTGCTCTTGATCGCCAGATTCCGTTCGTGATGTAAAATGCGCAAAGCCATCTTGCGGAGCCATAGCTCCAGCGTTGCCTTTCTCGGGCGCCTTCCAGGCAATGTTTGTCTGTTCATTCTCGACGGCTGGCGTGGATGGATGGATAAAAGCACAGTTAAATGATAAAGTGGTTAAAATTAAAATCGGCAGAGATAAAAACTGCATAGTTCACTCATGATAACCTAGACAAGTCGAGTCAATAGCAGAGGAGGCTCACCCTCGCCTGGGCCAAATGCCAACGGACATGAGCTCCAGTCTTTTATACCTGGGCCATGATATATGCCATCTGCAGATCCTTAGCAGACAAGTTGCCTTGTAGAAACCGGTAGGGTCCCCGAAATGGCAATTTGCCCCGAAGAAGCGGCGTGGCAGCGTTTCCGCTTTGCCCGGAGCTCGAAAGAGCTAGTTTGATTATCCTGAAGCTGGTGAGAATCTAGGCCAGATCTCTGGAAACATCAATGCTGGGCTGTAAAGAATATCCTTGCTATTCTGTAAATTCAGCAGCTTGTGGTCGCGGATTCCTGGTACAGCTGAGCCATCGAATATCCCTCCGCAGAAAATATGAGGCTTGCGACACCCAGTTTCGGTCTCTCATATGCGCGGAGCTCGCCATGTTGTTGTGGATGAAAACAAAGAAAGAAAAGGAATCATGACAACGGCCATTTCCCCCTTCTCAGTAATGCCCGGCTCAAAGCTCTGGGAGAAGGACCATATCCTGTGGAACCAACGCCATCGGAAGGGGTATCAAGCGCTGGGCAACGGTGAAATGACAATCCTTTTGTCTCCGCTATTGGAGCGGGTGGTAGCCGGTGCGGTTGCACCGGTCTCTGTGTGTGGTTCTCTTTGCTGGATTAGGACGGCTAAATGTGTATGCCCACGGTTATCACCAGTAGCTTCAAATGTTGGTTGCCACGCGAAGGAGGATGGTATTCAGCGGTTACTAGGATGGAGGCTCCGGTAAAAAACATTATACGACCCTGATTTCATTGAACTATTCCGTTATCCAGACCAAGTCAGGTCAGCGTGGGAAGACATTTTATAGCCTCAACAACATCAAGGAGCCCTTTTAATCGAAAGGCTCCTTTCTACCGGAGCCGCATCCTCCTTCCCCTCAATAACAGCCCCAGCAGCAATAATATCTTCCTTCGTGACATCAACGACCTCATCTCCAAACTGCGACGCAATTTCCTCCAACGTCTTTCGTCGAGTCTCACTATACAGCCCATGGTAAGCAACATATCTTAGGCGAGTGACAGCTGAAAAAGGAAGGGCGTTGGAACTCACGGGAAATAAAAGTATCCGACGACGAAGAAGAATGAAGAGCACGCTACGAAGACATAGTAGTAATTTTCGCCAATGTTGGCAAATGCACTGGGACCAGCTTGGGTGACTGTGGAGGTTACGTTAGATTCCGCTGAACGTGGCACTCAGGTGGTTTAACATACCTCCGACGTTAACAACGAAATGAGAGAAAGAAGCCAGGCCCATGACTTTGCTCCGCAGAGCCATCGGTAGGACTTCAGCACCGTAAAGCCAGGTTGTGCTATTAAGCAAGCCATCTGGATACGCAAGTTAATAAATAAATTCCTTGTGGTGCAATGTTAGTGGGCTGAACTCACAGTATACGACGACGAAAACGTAAATGCCGAGAATCGCAAAGCCCTTCCCAACTTTATTGTCCGTGTTCTGGAATACCTTCTGCATCACAGCGGCGTAGATTTCAATGAGGACAACGCCTCCCAGGCCAGAGAGAAGCATTCTAGATCGTCTGTCATTCTCCTTGCCCAAAGATAGGAAGTGATGCCTTTTGCTTACTTTCTGCGACCCCATTGATCAGTCAGCCACTTTGTGGTGATGCAGTTGGACAAGAAGGCCACTGTTCCGTAGACTGCGGTAAGGGCAAGAATCATCTTGGGTCCCATTCCTAGAGACTTGTAAAGTATTGCTACGAGGATCAGTTAGCGAAAACCCCCGAATGACGGTAGAAGGACTGACTTTGGAAATACTAAAAATAGTTAGCCTCTACTCATGCTATAATGAGGTTCCTACTGTAGACATACCTGGATAACGTTGACACCCGTCAAACTGGTCATAGTTTGGACCGCAATCGACCTATATAATGTGAGCCTGGTGGCCACTAAACCCACACGAGGGGACATACACAAGGGCGCGATGCCGAAAAAGCTTGAAGATTTCCTTGTACGAAGTGATCTCTCGTTGCATCTCGTACTCAATCTGTGCACGCATAAGGGCGAATTCTTTGTGGACCTCATCCGATTGCAAATCTCGACGAATCCTGCTGTATTCTGCGCGTGCCTCGTCGATTCGACCGCTGCGAACTAGCTGCCGGGGGGAGTTGGGCATGAAGGTGGCAAGGCCGGCAAACATAATCACTCCCCAAGGAACCTGGAGCCCTAAGGGTAATCGCCATTGCGTGTTGCCGTAGGGGGCGTAGCTCGAGGCAAACCCGACCCAGTTGGACATCATAGTTCCGAAGGCGATTCCACAGCCGGAAATCCCACCGATGAGTCCTCGATGTTGGGGAGCAGCGATTTCACTAAGATAGATTGGCACCGTCGAGACCATGCCTCTTTGACCCGAGATGTTAGTAGTTTTGGGCCAAGTTAGAATTAATCTCAGACTCACCCCACAGCACATCCTGCGAGACACCGGCCTGCGAGAAACATTCCCATGTTCACTGAAGCCGTTTGGATGACGGTGCCGATCGTGACGATAATGCACATCAGCTGCATGAACCGGATACGTCCCAACCTGTCACCAATAAATGTTTGAATTAGAGCTCCAACGGCTTCACCAGCGATATAAACGGCGACCACCTTTAAAAGTTAGTTAACAGGCATTTATCTCACTCAAGTCACAACTTACAGCGCCTGTCAATGCCTTTGTCGGATGATCCATGTATTCAATCCAACTTTGATGTGCCATAGCTAGTAACTGTTCAGCATCAATCCATCATGCAGACGTAACTTGTTACTCACTCGTAGTAGCAATGCCGGTATCGAACCCCTAATATCCGTTAGACCAGAAATCGCTCATCCCAGATATTAACGTACAAAGAGGAAGGTACCGATCCCGGCAAACAGAGCGATGGCTAGAGTATATCCGATCGCCATGTTGAATATTTCTCCTGACTCAAAACCAATCAGGTATGAAGAGGAACGGATTGTAAGATAGGAAAAGAGGTGGCATTGACCTGCATTGCAGGGCGGTTCCTGACAGCATATTATACTACCCGGCGCCGGGAGTTCGTCCGTGTGTCAGAATCCTCTATTCCTGGGGTAAGATCAGATCGAAGACCGAATGGAGCAGTAGACAATGTCGATCCGGGGTAGTCGACACCGAACCAACCCAGCTTCGCATCATCATTGGAGTCAATGTCCGGCATGGGATACCCGAAACGGATAGCCGTTTGGCCATCAGCTCCTCAGCCGTGTTTAGAGCCCAAGCTTCATGGTATTCTGCGCTTGCTGCCCGGACCAAGGTGACCTTGACGGGACGCTCGTTGCTTAGGCCACTTTTCATGCCGTGGGGTTCAAGAGCGCGTCTTCTCCCACTTTCAGTTGCGGGGTTTGGCCTCGGGTATTCATTCATCTGGCGTGAAACCATGCTGTCCTCGTAATTCGCGATACCCCATTCCAACCGTCACTCCGGAGTCAACGCCGGCATCTGTCATCCCACAGATTTGAAGAACAGGCCCGCCGGCGATGCTGGGACAGGATTGGCCAGAGGCGAACGCTAAGCTATTTGCGGTTAAGGCTAGAGTAAGCTTCAACCCACATGGCATCCAGAAGGGCGTCGTGGTCTGAGCTTATTTCCTCCTCACGTTGAAGCCATGCTTGACCCTGGGCGATCGGACATGTTCTCGGAGTTGTTTACGAGTAAAGACCCGTCTGGTTGGGCCTGGTCAGCAAAGGATGCAGCAGTCAGATCTCGCGATGGGATGCAGTTATCATTCTGTATGTGTTTCAGCATGCCAAATAGTTGCTGAGCCTTTATGCTGTGGGCTTATTGTTAGAGCCCGGACATCTGCAAGTTGAGGCTTCCGTAGACTTTCCCTTTGTTGGTGATTGGAAGAGAGACATCATTGAGCAGTTGAAACATAAGGTTGAATGAGGCTGTCTGTGTTCAAGTTTGATGAGATCATTGGCATGCTTTAGGCCATGGTGGTAGGAGTGCTGCCCTTTCACTGTTAACGTCCAGCTGCAACTATACCATGATCAATGAGTTCATGCTTCTCTGTAGAGCAAGACATGCAGCCATCTAGATGTGAAGGGTGGTTGAATGGATCATGATGATGTTTCTTGTTAACGTAATTCCACACCGAGCGGACCACCACACCGAGCGGACCAGCAAAATTCCCATACAAATCACAACTTTTTATTGCTTCATATCTTGACAACAACATTAGATAAAAGATTGAGGCTTGGAATGGATATATTATGGTTGATTAATAAATAGCTCTGTAGCTTCTTTTATGATTAAATATGTGTCACTTGTGAAGATAGTCATCAGTACTAGTAGAATTCTATATTCTAGAACATATCTTCAAAATTATTAATTTCTCACAGTAGTTCTTTTAGAATGGTATAGGACTAAGTATCTTGATACTATAGTCTTTTCAATGAATCTTCATCTAATGTTGTTGTTGAGATATGAAGCAATAAAAAGTTGTGATTTGTATGGAAATTTTGCTGGTCCGCTTGGTGTGGTGGTCTGCTCAGTGTGGAATTATGTTATAGGAAATATCAATAACATAATCCACAAGTGAGTGAATCACCCAAGTGAGTGGATCACCAAAATTTCCATACAAATCATGACTTTTTATTGCTTCATATCTCAACAACAACATTAGATGAAGATTCAGAAGAATATAGTATCTAGATACTTAGTGCTATACCATTCTAAAAGAACTACTGTGAAAAATTAATAATTTTGAAGATATGTTCTGAAAAATAGAATTCTACTAGTACTGATGACTATCTTGACAAGTGACACATATTTAATCATAAAAGGAGCTACAGGGCTATTTATTAATCAACCATAATATATTCATTTCAAGTCTCAATCTTTTACCTAATGTTGTTGTTGAGATATGAAGCAATAAAAAGTCATGATTTGTATGGGAATTTTGGTGATCCGCTCGCTTGGGTGATCCGCTTGCTTGTGGATTACGTTATCCCACGGAGGGCTGACATAAGCGCCTCACCAGCCACAGCCGCATATCCGGTCTAAGCCCCTTGCAGCCTAGCGCCGTCTCCTGCACAGCATCATCCACACCCGCCCGCCGACGCCACCGTTCCCAAGGCGACCGCCCTTCACTAGTCAGCTTTTTAGTCTCTTTTTTCCCCGTACCATTCCCGGACCCAAGCAGCCAGATCCCAATGCGTGCAAAGCTCAGTCTTTTTCCCTTCCCGCCTCACCACCACCACTCTCCTCCACCACCACCACCAACTCTCGCACATCTCGACTCTACAACCACCTTTTCTTCCAAATTTGTCTACCTATTGGCGTTCGAGCCCAGTGTCTCTCACCCTGTCTGCTGCCGCAGGTTGATGAGACGTCCCTCCTCGCTTCGCGCGCCAGTTTAAGCCTCAGACGTGGTCAGTGCAGCGCCCCCCCAGAATCCAACGACATCGCTCCCAATTCAGCCCAAACCGGCCATCTTGAGCGGCGTGCGACCTGCCTGGAGTGGCTTTCGTGCACCCAACGATACTTGTCGTCCAATTGGGCAAATTGATGTTGACTGAAAGCCTCTAGTTCTGCGTCATCGACCTCCTCCGCCTCTCATCGGTTCCGCCCGTCAACGTGTCCACATACACAAGCAATCATGTATAATGCTGCGCATCGCGGGATGGTCCCTGGCAGTAGCCAGCGGTTGACTGAGCTCTTCGACCAACTGCGACAGGAATATGAGAACCAGACCCGAAGCACTGGAGAATTTGAACATCAACGTACGCTGCCCTAGTACCTTCCATGCAACTCGTCCTTGGCCTCTACCATGCCACTGTTCAACTTTAAGTTCACATTCCTACTCCGTTTATGGCGTTTCCACATGTTTACTTTTCATCCTTTTGCGCTCGTTCACTTTGACGCTTTGGTACTAACAAGTTCGAAGTGACTGGACAGCTCCAGGAGATGGAGATGATTCGGCAGAAAGTATATCAATTAGAGCAGGCACAGCTCAAAATGAAACAAGAGTGCGTGTTATGACCCTGCGCTCAATGATTGGCGCACCTTGTTGTGTTTTCGTGCACATACTTACTTGTTCGTTCATAGATATGAGGCTGAAATTCGCGGACTTCGAATGGAACTGGAATCTCGTGGCGTACCTCTTCCCCCTTCGCATATCGGAGGGCCTGCGACGCATGGTGGCCCTTCTCAAGCACCACCTCCCGCCTTAGGTCACGGCCCTAGCAACCTTTTCGGTGGAATTATGGCAAACCAGACAAGTGGTGCCCCGTCTCTGGCTCCTCCGCCTCCTCAAGATCAGCAACAGCCACCTCAGCATTCCCTTCAGCAACCCGCACCAGCACAGGGTCCTCCCCAGCCTCAACCAGCTCCATTTGGAGGGTATCAACCCAATTCAGTGAATGGTACGGCCCTTCATTGAATAACAGTATAATTTTGGTATTACGGCTATGTTCTAACAAGTTTTGATAAACTGCAGGCTACGCGCCACCACCCCCTGCCCCAACGTCCTCTCCAGGACCCGGTAAAGGACGAGCTGCCCGAGGTGCGCCAGGACCTGCAACTCCCCAACAGAACCACCAAGTTGCATACGCAGATCCCAGAGCTTCACCCCAGGTCCCACTTCCAACTCCGCCAACTCAGCAACTTGGATATCGCGTTGGAAACGCCCTTGCCGATATTGACCCCGAGAAGCTTCCTCCTTCGCAGAAGAAGGAGGGCCAAGATTGGTATGCCGTTTTCAATCCCGAGGTGCCTCGCGTTTTGGATGTCGATTTAGTCCACAGCTTGGACCATGACAGTGTTGTCTGCTGTGTGAGATTCAGCGCAGACGGCAAATACCTGGCCACGGGCTGTAACCGTGTTGCGCAAATTTTCGATGTTGCAACTGGACAGCGGGTCACAACTCTGAGGGATGATAACGTTCGTAAAGATGGGGATCTTTATATTCGCAGCGTTTGCTTCAGTCCAGATGGCCGATACCTTGCGACCGGCGCTGAAGATAGGCAGATTAGGGTATGGAGAGTGCGGTTCCTTGTTACCATGACATTTACGCTAACTGAACTGTAGGTATGGGATATCGCTAGCCGGACCGTTAAGCACATCTTTTCCGGACACGAACAAGACATTTACTCGCTCGACTATGCTCGTAATGGACGATACATCGCATCTGGCAGTGGCGACAAGACCGTCAGATTGTGGGATATCTTCGATGCCAAGCAAGAACTCATCCTCAGCATCGAGGATGGGGTTACAACCGTTGCCATCTCTCCCGACGGCCGATATGTTGCCGCCGGTTCGCTTGACAGGAGCGTTAGAGTTTGGGATACCACAACCGGATACCTGGTAGAACGTTTGGAGAATCCCGATGGCCACCAGGACAGCGTCTATTCAGTGGCATTTGCGCCCAACGGCCGAGATCTTGTGAGCGGCAGTCTCGACAAGACCATCAAAATGTGGGAATTGACGCCTCCACGCGGTTTGCCCGGAAGCGGTCCAAAGGGTGGAAAATGCGTGCGCACATTTGAAGGACACAAGGTATGAACGAGAGACTGTTTGATTATGACTTATACTTATCTTTGATTTCAGGACTTTGTTCTTAGTGTCTGCTTGACTCCCGATGGCCAGTGGGTGATGAGCGGTTCCAAGGATAGAGGAGTGCAGTTCTGGGACCCGGCCACCGGCAATGCCCAAATGATGCTTCAAGGTCATAAGAACTCCGGTATGTATGCCCTGACCGTCGATAATGAAGAATTTTCTAACAGGCCTTAGTTATTTCCGTTGCACCGAGTCCAACCGGGCAGATCTTCGCCACGGGAAGTGGTGACCAGCGGGCGAGAATCTGGAGGTATGTTTTCATCAACTAGATTTCTTGACTGCAATTGCGAATACTAAATTATTCTTTCTCAGTTATGCCACTGTCAGCCGGCGATAAGCGCCTGAATGAACACGGCTTGTTTCCCGCTCCGTTCCATGCATCTCGTCTTCACACACGACACCTCTTGGTGTATGAGAGCTAGCTTCAATTGAACCTTTCTCGACGCAATTCCGCTGCTGCTCCCCTCATGCATTAGCTGCTTCGCTATTCGCCCCTGTTTGCCGGCGGTTGAGCAATTGATATCGAATACGGGTTAACCGAGAAACAGAAGCGGCATATGAAATGTATGATGGTATGCATTCTAGCTGTGTACGCCTCTGATGCTTTTTGTTATCTTGGGCATTCAGTACTGGCTTAGGCCAGGCGAATCCACTGGAGCCTATGCGTCGAATTTCCTACTGCTGGCTGATGACCCTATCCCTTGATCCTGCCCCCCGTTCGCAATAACGTAGTTGAAAGCACCATGACCTGTCACCTTGGCCACGATTTGGGCCGCGAGATGTTCTCACTTTTTTTTTATCTATTATTTACCTGTCCCTCTCCCTTCTATCCGTTTCCCCAAGGAGGTTTGGCTTTTGACTTGATTCTCTGTTCCTGCTGGGGAGGATCCGGTTTCGTCTCATTTTATCCCTTGTTTTTTCTGTTTCGTTTCTTACATTATGGTAAAATGGGTGAATAGCTGCTGTTATTAGGTCAATGGAAGCTGGTTTGCTACTTCTGACCCTTTTGGTCGAATTCGAGTGGTGTCGATTGCATGCTGTGTGAAGATGAGATACGGTCGTCATCAAGGATCCTATGCTCGGGGTGAGAAGTGGCGACAGCGACCCGGCCGACTTCTCCAAGTCCTTCAAACCACCGCGTCAAAAGTAGTCCAGACGCAAACTAATGAATGCAAGCTGTCGAGAAACAAAAAACAAAATCCAACTTCCCATTTAGGCTTGCGCCGGCCCCCCTCGATCTTTCGTTCGGGCTCTGAAAAAATTCCCTCCCTCAAACAATGGAAAGAAAATCGGGAATTGGACCTGTTCCAGCCATGCATACTTATCTGCAATATAGAGATTCTGATTTCTCACAATGCAGTCTTCTCTCTCTGCAGATTTTGTCCTCTTGCATGTTTCCCAGGCCGTCGGGACAGACTCCTCTTCTTTCTTCTTAATCGTAGCGCGGGGTCGGAAATCGGGTCGGAGCGCCCATCTCCTTTCGTGACTTGCATGTATGTATGTGCTCCTGCTGTGTGCCGCAGGTATGCGGTGGAGGGAGGGCACGGCACGTACATGATTCCACATCCCCGGCGCCCCGGGCGAGTGACGGAGGGGACGCGCGCGGGGGTCGGCGCTTAATCGCATGACCGGCCGCCCGCCATGCAGGTTGATGATGCAGCAGGGGGGTTGGGCGGCCCGTGTCTTGGTTGAGGAGAGGAGATGAGATGAGATGCGGAGGTGCGCGCGTTTGTCCGCGGAATAATTATGGATGGTACGTGTGAGGGTTTGGTTTGATGTTGTGGAGTGATTGCTGAGGTTGAGGAAACATGGGTTGATTAACTACTGTTAGGCGGCGAAGAGTGAGGGTTGTTGAGCAAGCGTTTGGTGGATGGGATTGATCTATGGATGTAACGGGCTTGGTTGAAGATGGTATGATGAGGGTACTTTGCCTCTCCTAGATTACGGAGCAGGAGGTATTGGCGTGAGGTCGTTGCTGCATCCCTGAAGAAGTGTATGGTGCTGGCTTGGAGACGACTTTCCTGCGAGTACCCGTCACAGCATGGCCTTCCGGGGGATAACGCACTGGTGTACGAAGTAACTGCGTACAGACATACAATCAGGCCGCGCGCGCTGCGCTGTGCGACATCTTGGACAGTTGAGAACCAGACGGATGAGAAACAACAACAACAACAAAAACAACAACCATGTTTCCCTCACTGCTTCTCCCCATGCTCAGCATGCCGATTCGTACTTCGTACCACTGACTTGAATAAGAATAAGTACTGTCGTCGCGGACTTTGAGAGTCCCCTTGGGTAGTACACGGCCATGCTCCGGAGAATATCACAGACAGGCCGTGGGGCTGGCGGTGTTCGCGGAATATGCAGGTACGGCAAAATAAAAAATAGAAAAAGAAAATGCGGAAATGATTATATCGAAAGTCGATATTCTTCAAGTTCCGTTCGGGGATTTGTGTCAACGTCCTCGTGTCCTTCAATCTCCGGGGACCGTCACCCCTCCTTGCGCCGGTTTGACGAGGGTATTCATGATGAGCATTCCCGCATCACCAGTGGATGATTGTCAACAAGAACAACCGACTGACATCACTCCCGCGAGCCAGAATTGCGCAATCGCGACTAGACCTAGATCGAACTAGGTCGCAGAAAATCGAGACAGCTGTTTGCAGTCAAATTCACAAACAGGCTCACTCCCGCTCTGCCGCTAAAGTTAGTTCACCCGGCGCCCCGTCCATCTCTTGCAATCATCGTTCACCTTTCTGTGCGCTGCTGCACTCTTTTCTGCCTTGCTCGATGCTTGTCGTTGTTGCCGGGATCGCGCTTGACTTGCTTGATTTGGTTGAAGAACGCGAACCTTGCTAACCGAGCGAGCGACGGGGGTTGTCTTGTTTTGTTGATGGAAATAGATCAAACTATTCTTTACCCCTGGCTCTCCCGTATAATCCTGTGCATTAACACATCTCCCTTAAGGCCCACAAAGGGGAAGCGGGACGGGAGTCCTTTGTCGCGGGAGTGAGAAATATCCGATGAAGGAGCAACGGGGGGCAAGCGCGGGGGTTGGAAGCAGGAAAAAAAAGGAAAAATACAGAAAAAGAAAAAATAGGCGGAAGGCCAAAGCTTTGGCTCCCAGGGACCCGGGAACTGGGGAAAAACAAAGGGGCCCGTCAAACAAAGTTTTGATCCCCGGTGTGCATTCCAGAGAGCGTCGTCGATTTGGACTTGAAGCCGAAGAGGAAAAAAAAAATCAATTCTCGTTTGGCGCTGCAGCCACCCGTTCTCATTCGTTGGAGCCAGAGGCAGCGATTCACAATGGACAGGAGAGCGATCTCGAAATCGTCAATTGTTGATTGGGCTATTTTAGATCTTGGGTTGCTTGAGATCTTTTTTTCTTGATTCCTGGTTTAACGAACGGGCGGTGGCTGCAAGTCCTATCTTGTCTTGTCCTGTCTTGTCCTGTCTGGGGAGGAATGCACGATAAGACTTCGGATGGATGTTTGCCTGTGGAATTGTCGTTTCGTCTTCTCCTGGTTTGCGATGAGAGATCCCTTGAGGATCGTTTGGTCACGCGGGACACAGAGAAAAGTGGCGTTGAGGGGCATCTGCATGCTCTCCTGCGCGTACCAACCATTTTGTCACGGCTCCCTGCCGGTCTCCTCTTTCCGACAGAGTGTATGGGTCCCATGGAGTTATCAATCTGTTGATAGGCAGTGTGATCGTTAGTTGCAGTTGTCAGTTTCTGGGAGGCCCTTTCGATGATCAATTTGGCCATCACCAGGAGGCATTTCCGCTGTTCTGAACCGCCGTTCATGGGCCGAAGAAATGCGAGACAATCACAGGCCAGGGACGACCCGGCCCTTGCTCTATTCCAAACAGCCATCCAAGCACTCCCGTACAATTTCTGATCCGAGGCACCCTGCTCAGTGACCGTCCACTTTGCTTGAGCAAAGCTGTTTCAACCGTGAAACATCTGTCTGCCTTATTCAAGAAAAAGTTTCTTCAAAGATGAAGCTCTCGTGAGAAGACAAGGCACACTCCCGTACTTCTGACTTTCTCCCCACGTGCCCCCCTTGGACTTCGTGTGCTGCGATGGCTGTTTGAGAGTGAGCAAGGGGAGGTGTAACAGAGTTTGAACTTCAGAGACCCAAGAGGTCAGCAACCGAAAGGCTTGATTGCTTCACCAATTCCGAGCCGAGAAAACTGTCCCCCACGAAATCCTTGACGCGTGCAAGCGGGACTAGGTCCTCAAAGAGAAAGGTGGGAACCGTCAATCCATGTCCGCTTCCCAAGATTGGACGAGGAAGGGGAACAGCAGCGGCAGGGTGTTCGTGTTTATCGCCGGCAAAAACGGGTTACGCAGACTGTTTCTGCTGTCTTGCTGCCAGATGATGGCGCGTGAGAGGCTCTCCGTCATCTCTCCGAGTCACTAACTCGGGTCGGCTGCTTCGGAGGTCAAGGCGCCGTCGGCGATGGGTTCCCACGAGTTTGGATGTTTGGCTGGGACTTTTAGACTACCCGCGGACATTGCTTTTTCAATCTTTCTTCCGCCTGCGCTTGCTTTTTCGTCATCTTCGTCCTCTCTGGCTCTCTCAAAGGAAGCCGGCACAGTGACGCGTGGGTTCAACGTGTGAGGTGGACTTTGGATCAAAAGAAAAAAGGGAGCACGATGATAATTCGAGGGAGGATCCTTTGCCTAGCATATCTTGTCCAACCATATCTAAGCTCAATGAACAATGAAGGTGTACTCGTAGTTACTGGGTGAAGTGTGAAGAGGTTGAGGTCAACACTCAGTGCAAGTCACGGGCTGCGGCTCCCAGGGAGCGAGCTAAATCCAACGTCAATTGATTCCACAACATCGTCTTCTCCCTTTCACCTCTCCCAACCTCATCCGCCTCTCTGCTTCTCGCACCCAAGAAACGATCGCTCAATAATTCTGACTGATCGTTGGTGATGGGAGCTTCAATCCCTGTTAGGCTGGCTCCGCTTTCGCCTAAAAAAAGGATCCGCAGCCCTGGCCCCATTTCCCGACATCTCGTCAGTCCGCTTGATATCCCCGCAGCGCCTCACATTGCTTTTCATGTCGCACACACTTGCACAGCGCTAATCTCTAGCTTACCAGATTATTGATCCTATCCCGCCTTTTCTTCCCCACGACCGGATGTCCTCAGCTTTGCCGCGATTGGCTGTATACTGGTCCCCGAGGGCCGCCAGGTTGCGGCAATCAGACAGTCGAGGCACCCAGCGATTGGATCAGCAGATCGAAAACTATCCAATGAAACAACCGGGCAATCGACCAAGGAATCCTCTCCAGCCTGTCTGCTTCTCCAAATGTCAACACAGACTTTTGCGCTAGCACCAATAGTCTCAAACACTAAACCTCAACAGGACTAACCGTGCCGAATGCAGGTGGGAAACCAGCCCAGCATCGATCATGAGTTCTCACGCAAACTGGGTTTCTTCAAGCGTGCAAGGTTTTTTGAAGTGATCACTCCAGCGGCCCCGTGCTCATCCCTGAGCTTTTTAGCCTTTCCGGCCGTTTGAACCCCATCGCCCCAAGACAGCCCACAGGTTAGTTGAAGAATGAAGAATGACATTTCAAGTGGCCCTCCAGTGATGATGGCTGACCTTCCCGGGAAGACATTCCTGAGGAGGGTTGGCGGCAGCATCGGAACTTGGGCTGAAGGCGAAGAAGGGCGGGTGAAGTTCTGGGCCTTCTCCCATGCCCGACGACATGGATGCCGGCTCACGGGCCATGTACATCCCCATCCCCGAGTCTTTCATCCAGGCGTGTGTTGTACACCGCACAGAGCACACCCACAGGGCCACAGCCATGCCTTGTGCTCCTCAGGAGGCGAATGCTATTGCTGGATACACGCCCCTATCCCTGCTTGGTTTTCTTCAAAATCGGCTCTCAGTATTTCAAATAGCTTGACTTTTCGAAGCTGCCGTGGGTCACGATTGGCCGCGTCAGGATCTTCCCATCTTGTCGACTTTTCTGATGAGCCTTGTACCAAATTGGGTTGCTTGGGCCGGACACAAGTCGAACCTTAGCCCACCCAGCAGGGGTCAGCCGCTAGCTCCTTATCGGACAACGGAGCCTGCTTTCCACTTCCACTTTCAATAATCCTCTGGTTGTTGTCCCACACTCCATTTTTGGTGATTGAACTCGATGAATTTTCCCCTATTGGCTGCCAGTGCAAGCCCATTCCCAGAAATGCATTTTGGCCCAATGGTCCGCTTGTCTTGTTTTCGCCATCGCAGGGATAGCTCTGTTTGTCGTGGCTGTCTCCAGATTCGGTCTCATCACAGATCGATTTGTCCTCCGGCTGAGAAGATAAATCATCTTTTCGTCTTCAAAATGATCTACAAGAAGTCCCCGCTCTCTACAAAGTTCCGACCCCCTGGCCAGAAAGCCCTATTGTTCCAGACATCTGGCTGTGGCCGTCTTCCTCAACGTCACTTTTCTTGGCCTCAGACTCAGGGCTTCTCAGGATCACTCCCTTATTAACTCAAAGCCTCCATTCCTTGGAACCATTTCCGAAGGTCACTTCCTCAACCAGGTCCCAGCATATTTTTGTTTTGATCACACCCTCAATCCGTTTCCAAGCTCCAAACCCCTTCTCGCACGTACACCATCCACTCAGCCGGATGCGGAGCATGTTTTGATATCTCTCTTCCTGTACCTTGATACTCCCGCACCACCCATTGTGTTGGCATCCTCTGTCCATCAATTGTTTGGGACCCAATCGTATCTGCCGGATCGTTTGAACCTGTGGCTCTCATTTGACAGCCTGCGCCTTGATATCTTGCCGATCCCACCAACCACCTGGCTGTACTTTAAGATCGAGCATCCCCCACAAAAGGAGACACTGAGAAAAAGAAAGGAGGGTGAATCGTGGGGAAAAAAGGAAAAATCAAACAGAACTTCACAGCACCATACGGAGTCCATCGAGAGCTGTTACTGGTGTGGTTGGTGCTGAACTCTCCTCGAGCTGTTTGAACAGGTCCCAGCCTCGGGAGCCCAGCGTGGCCAGCTTTCCTTTAATACCGGTGACATGGAGACAGCAGTCCCAGTTACATATAATTTCTCTAGTCATGACTTGACAGGAGTCAGCCATCATCGCCGCATGGTGGCTCCTCATGACCAGGGAATGCCATACTACTCCAGCCTGCCCGTCCCGTACAGTGCACCCTTGCATTCCTCGTCCTTCGGTTTCGGAACTCTCCTGAACAATCACCCTTCTTATCACGGCTACTTTGGACCTGGTCCGCCCGTGAATCAGCACAACACTCGGATCTCTGAGCCCACGCCCGTTCAGCAGTTGCCTGCCGTTCCGCCTGCTCGAAATGCTATCCCTAGGTTAATCGACCCGATCTCCTCGAAGATCGAGGGGGAACAGTCCAGTCAACCAACTCAGAGTCCCAACAAACCCGTTGGTGGAGAAACGAACGGTCTCGCGAAACCCGAGGCGGAATTTTCGACAGAGGTAGATACTCTTATGAAAGCCATCCAGTCCAAACCGCGAGCAATATCCTCTCAGCAACCGCAGCTTCCGCCACTTCACAAGTTCGCGAATACCGCAGCAGCCTGGGGACAACAACCGAACTACCCGGGACATATGCAGGGAAACCAGGGATACTTCGCCAGCCCACAAGAGCGGGCTCCTGTGTCCAAGCCGAAGGCGAGGAGAAAATATGAGTGTACCCTTCCAGACTGTCGAAAGAGCTTCTACCAGAAGACCCACCTCGATATTCACATGAGAGCCCATACGGGGGACAAACCTTTTGTAAGTTCTTGCAATCTATGATCGCAAAGGTTGCTGAACGCTGACTCGAGGCAGGTTTGCAGAGAGCCAGGGTGTGGACAACGATTTTCCCAGCTTGGGAATCTCAAGGTAAATAGATACGTACTCGCGAAAGCTTGTGCTTTGCTAATCGCTCTCCAGACCCACGAACGGAGACACACTGGCGAAAAGCCATACTCCTGCGAAATCTGCAATAAGAAGTTTGCCCAGCGGGGTAATGTTCGGGCTCACAAAATCACGCACGAGCAAGCAAAGCCATTCACCTGCCGGTTGGATGACTGCGGTAAGCAGTTTACGCAGCTTGGGAACCTCAAGGTTGGTCAGCCATTTCCTTCTCACCGGAGATTTTTCGTACTAAAAGGACCACGCAACTAGTCACATCAAAACAAATTCCATGCCCAAACTCTCCGCGATTTAACGGCAAGATTTGCTACCCTTGGGGATATCGATCGTCTGCCGCCCCAGGACCAGGAATTATGGGAATACTTCGCCATCCTTTACAAAAATAGCAACAAGGGGATCAAAGGCCGCGGGAAAGACCGACGTGTCTCATCGAGCGCCAAACTGCGAACGAACGGTTCGGGCGTTTCCGACGACGCCAACAGCATGTCAGCGTCACCGATCAAGGAAGACCCAAGGGCTCGGATGCGAATGTATCAAAGGGCTTCGTATCTCGGCACACCGAGCAGTGACGATATGGAGTACCATGAACAAATGTACCAGAGGGGTCCGGCTCAGTAGGCCGAAAACCCACACGCACTTTCTCGACACCGTGTCGAGGATCTGAAGGATATACTCGGTGGCATTTTATTGAACACAATCGCTTCTTGGAGCATTAACGGCGCTATTTCTGGAGATACCCTACAACCAAGAAGGAATTATGGCGCATCACATGGAGGAGGAGCCAGGGAATTTAATTTATCGATACGAAAAAGTTTCGGAAAACAAAGCCAAAAAAAAACAGCAGTTGTCTAGAGAAGCATCTAGGGGAGTTCGGTTCCCCTTTATCAGCCTTTCAAGTTTTGCATTATTATCGTCGCGCTGCTTCTTTTGCTATTGCCATTTCGATACCATTGTTCTTGTTACACGCGAGAAAAGCCAGCAGGTTGAGCGTAAGGGGTAATCTCTTTGGATTTGCACTACACCCTGTTTCTCGTTTTTGTCTATCCGTCTGTCTGATTTTGGGCCAATACTATTATACCTATCTATCTACCCCTTTTTCCCCCTTGCTGCCCACATTGACAATGGGTAACTCCCTCAGCATGTGTGTGCTTGTCTTTGAATGTTTGTGTTGAGCTCCTATAACTCTATGCCCTATATTATAAGTAGTGGTGATGTAGCAATTGATATAACATTATAAATCTTACCGGCTATCTTTTTCTCAGTACCAGGACTTCGTTTGTGTTTTGGTACTGGCTTCGCTGGGGGGCGAGGGTGAGATGAATCGATACGTTAAAGGATAGGAGATATAGCATGAATAATTCTATTGAGCTCATACAGAACGCAACGCCCTAGACTCCAGCGGTTCATCAATGTCATGACTATCATCACCATTATGAAAGTACAATAGCCCCTGTCCAAGGCACAGGCAGGCAAAAGGAAATCTAGCAATAAAAAGAAAAGGAGCATCAAACCGCCCAAAAAACCCTCACTTTCAGCTGGTTTACCGTATTACTCCAGCCAGGAAACCTGGATCTCGCCCACACCATCACTGCATCTCCAACTTGCATCTCCCGCACGACACTACCATCGAGCGTTGCCCCGCCGCGTCCCTCGGCCATCTCAATCCGTGAAGCCTCGGGGGAATCGGACGGTATGTTATCAAGATAGTGCCATGTTACCCTATGCACGTGCTCTACGTGCAACTTGTTGGCTTGAAGCTTCGTAGGGAGTGGGAGGAGGAATGGATTGCCGCGGTGGTAGGCGAAGTCGTAACGCGGGTGTACTGAAGCGGGCGGGTTATCACCATCATCGTCGTCGTCGTGGTGTTCGTTACTTGTAGCCGGTGAATCCCAGTCTAGCATCTCTGGCAAAGTATCCCATTCAGGTAACGGGAATGGAGCTCGATTGGAGGATAAGAGAGGGATGATGTACGCGTCGAACCAGGTGAATGAGCCTTTATAGCTGCCAGTCTCCCCATTCCCCCAGCCCTGGTCATGCGAATCGATTGTGAAGACAATTTTCCGACATGGATGAGCGGTGCGATGCGGGAAGATGTGTCGAGCGCGGTTTCTAGACTTTGGCTTGATTTCGCTGTCAGGGACTGGCATTGAGATGCGGAAGGGGGGAGCTCACTGCATGGCATAGACCCGGCGTCATCAATATTTCGGAATCCCCATCTTGCTTGATGTGTCTTTCCTCCGTCATCTGTGTCTCGATCGACGGCCAGTACTCTGCTTGGTCAACAATCATATCTATAAGCTCCACGGGCAGTATCCGGGCGTGTGCTTCCCCATCATCCTTCTCCTCCGTCTTCTGATGCGCCATTGCAGCATGACGAAGCAGGATGCGAACGCGTAGCACGTCTTCAATGCTAGGGAAATATTCTTCTTCTGGTTCCGCCATTTCCCGGGGCGTTGTTGCTGTTGGTTTTGGAGAGTCCGATTGATCTGGATTATCGGGGCTGCGGGGCTCGTTATAGGCAACGCTGACTTTGCCTCCCATGTTGGTATTCTTGTCTCTATCTGCTTAATAGATATGGTGTTGGCCTGGAGGTGTGAAAGATACAGAGTACAGGTAAGGAGTAGTGAATGTTGCTGCGCCAGTCGTTGCGGTTATTGGCGTCGCAGCCAGCTGACGTCATTAGCCTATCTCAACACCAGTCTCCGGCACGGAGATATTCGTTCCTGTCTTACAGAAACCGCGGACTAATTAACTCTCCTTATTGTCAGGGCATTATTCCAGAAGCAACCTGCTTTCGGATAGCTACTGAAAACACCTGGAGCATATTCCCAAGGCCTTATGCCATGGCATAAAAGGTGTCAAGGACTTTATTCCAAGTCTCTGGCCGTGGACAAACATTAATGTGCTCTTTCATTAACTCAAGTGGAGGGTTTCAGCTCTATGGCTATGACGAACTGTGGATGATGTTCAATTGAAAGAGTTCATCGTCTCTATCGTCGCAAATTACCTACATGTAATATCCGGAGACGTATATCCGCGGTAGCATCAAGAAGCCATCAATTCCATATTTCTGTTGGTATACCAGGTCGAATAGCAAAGAGAAAAATATTTCACTCGCAGTATGGAAGTTCAAGGCGGGGACGAAGCGCGTCCAGCCTGCGGTGACATGCTCGCATGGCTCTTTGTTCTTGACCAATATAGAATATTTGTATTCAAAATGTCCTCCTCACAATTGCGGGAGGTATATCTTCATATTCTCATACACCAAAAACGTCACCCATGTACTTGGAAGCACACGTAGAAGGTTAGGTCCTAGACCTTTATAAAACCCTCTCATCCCTTCCTTGCGCCAGATCTGACGCACAACATCGCTAACTCCACGATACGTTCCCGCGGCATCATACGTCTGCAAACGCGCTCTAAGGACCTGGTATGGATACGTCGCGCACCCAGCGAATACTTTCGAAAGGCCGGAAAAGGCCAGATAGTCCGTGTTGCTAAGTTGCCTATTGCCGGTAGGATCACGCCCGTGAAGCAACTGGGGACCGAACCGTTTAAGTTTTTCGTAGGCCATGAATTGCAGCGCGCCGTGACTAACCCCAAATAGCGCGGGGATCATGCCGCGATAGAAACCTTTGATTCCTTCGGAATGGTAGATGTGATATATCCCGGAGGACAAGGAGCGGTAGGCGCCTGGTGCATGTGCGCCCGTCGATAGCATGCGGGTTTTTATCACCCAGATCGGGTTCGTTAGGACAGCGGTTAATGCGCCTAAGACCTGAATCAGCATCAGATATTCAGCATAAACGAGTGGTGAGATTCCGTACCGGCAGTCCCCGATGCGGCGAGATAATCCAACGAACTAAGGCCACCCTTCCCATCTCCTCGTATTGTATGCAGCGCATTCTTGATATTGCCATACCACAAGAAATACAGCCCCCAACTCACACTGTTCCCGACAATATTGGGCGTGAGGCCGCGGTAGAACGCTGATATCCCGCCCTCATGACGGGCGATGTCACGGATAATGCGGAGGGAGCTGCCGATATGGGAGGTGGAAAAGCGGTCGACTTGAGGGAGAGAATGTCAGCTGATAGTTCTTTTTCTTTCTTTTCTGGTTGGCATTGTGCGTTTTGGTAGGGTTGCGCTGCGTACCTTGTAGTCTGGTCTTGACGATGTCGAGTGGATGGACGGTGAGCGTGGAGACGACTCCCGCTGTAAAGCCGGCTAGGGTCTCAACCAACGATGGTGAGAGGGCATTTTTGTCATTCATAAACCTGTCTGGCCTTGGCCTCTGGGTGGGCAACTCATGCAGTTTTCAGCGTTGAAGCAGCGGGTTCTCGCGGTCTTGTACTGGGAAAGGTTTTTTTATCCGCGCCGCGCGGCTTGTGGTGGTTCCACATCGTCAGATTGTCGTTCACACGAGAGTCTGAATCCCCAAGCAACACACCACTACATTGAAATTGGCAAAGTGCAAACATGGCCAAAAATACCCTGCGATTGTCATTGTCATCAAATGATACAGTCACCAGGATTTAAGCTGACTTTCCTAGAAACTAATGCTTCGCAAAATCACAACTAACAAACATGGTATCTACTCTGGCTCTAATGAAACGGCGTCAGAAACCACATTACTGTCCTCCTCCTCCCAAAAATTCTGATCTGTGTGAAACCTGAATAGCAGCACCTCTCCCGAGGAACATCCTACCACGACTCTGTGTCCCTGCACTAAGCAGACTCTGTTGTTAACTGGTTGGAAGGGCTCAGGAAAAACGATCAGCTCGCGGTTGTTCCAAATGATTGACTTGAGGCCATCGCCAATGCTGAACGGAGACCACTCCGGGGGCTTCCAACCTCGCCGCGGAACTGATGTAGTGGTCGACTCGGCCGCTGCGGCTTCTGATATTGTTGCTTCATCAACTTGAAGTTTAAACGGCCATGCACCGAATTCGGTCAGTAGTATCTCCGGATATTTTTTCTCGAAGTGCATCGACGTAAATGGACTGGGACCAAAGCCCTGCTCCCAAGCGACAGTGAGACGGCATTGTTGCCCTTCAGGTAGGTTGGGATCCCAGATCGCTACTGTGCCATCGCCGCAGACCGACAGTACGCTGCGGCTATCAGGCGTGAACACCACGCCTCGGATGTACACGGAGACACGGGGATCGGTCATGTCCTTGTCCGGTGCCTCCTTTTTTACCTGCCTCTGCCCGTCGCCCGCAATGTCCCAGACCATGACATGGACGTCATCACCGGCCGACGCCAAACGCGTCCCGTCAGGCGAGAATGCGACGGCGTAAACATAGTCTTTGTGACTGCTGAACACAACAGCCTAAGGTAGAGAGAACATGGTTAGTATCCGAGTCTCATATTTGACTTAGAACAACCTACATCAGGTACAGGCACATGGTCCTGGCTTTTGCAGTCGTTTGATGCCTGCTCCTTGGCATCTTGGTCGGAATTATCAATATCCCAGACCCTTACTGTCTTGTCGTCAGATGCTGTCGCCACTAGCCGCCCATTCGGAGAAACAGCAGCGCCACGAAGCCAATCTCCATGTCCCTGGAGATAGTATCTTGCGGTTGTGCTCTCTTCGGCATAATCAAGGTCCATGTCCCAGATGAAGCCTGTCTTGTCACTCGAGGTTGAGACGAGGTACTTCGCATCAGGCGAGAAAACCAGCGCCTGGATACCTGATTTGTGTGGTTTCTTTATGGTGTGTTGCCGGACACCCGTCATGCCGTCCCAGATGCATATGTGACCATCAGAACAGGCAGACGCTATCCTGCTGCCATCCGAGGAAAGACTCAGACGAATCACTGGTGAGCTATGCCCCTGGCCCGCATCTAACTGGACTACTTGCTCTTTGTTCAGTATTTCCTTCTCGTCTGTCTCTGCGTCCATGCGGATGGCTGTGTCCCAGAGCCGCAGGTCTCCATCGCTGGACGAGGACGCCAAAAGGTTGCCGTGTGGTGCGAATGCAACTGACCATACCCAGTTTGAATGCCCGCGCAGCTGCAGGTTCGGCTTTTCGAAGGTTTCGCCGCCGCCCCAGCTTCCTGGTGATTTCTGCTGCCAGATTCCAATGATCCCATCACTCGACCCCGTAACCAGACGACCACCATCTGGTGAGAAACAGACGGTATTGACATGTGATGTGTGGAAGGCTAATATGGCTATTGTCTGTCCCCTTTCGAGGTCCCAGATGCGCGCCGTTCCGTCGTCCGACCCCGACGCTAGAAATTTCGAGTCGGGTGAGAAAGCGAGTCCGTCGATTTCAGCAGAATGACCATCAACGTTGGCATTATTAGATGTTTCGCGAGACTGCGGCTCGTTTATTGGAAGCCTGCAAATGGGCTGTCTAGTCTTTGTATCCCAGATCGTGATACCGAAACCAGCACTTGTGGCTAGGCGGCTACCATCAGGTGAGAATCGGACACATCGCACTGTTTCTTCGTTAGCCTCGTCAGTTAGAATGATGTGCTCAATATTTTCAGAGTCGTGAAAGTCCCAGAGAATCAAGGAGGAACCCTCAGAAGCAACGAGCAGGTCTCCGGCCTGTGTGATCGCGATATCCCTCATCATAACAACTTCGAACTCCAGCTCGGATTTGGAATCCCCGTTTGTTACCGGCCTTCCAGTTGCAGTTAGGCAATCGAGCAATCTGCCGGTGGGTACCTCCCAAATTTTGATGCTGTCTCCTTGGAGGGCGGCCATGACGGCCAGCCCCTTCGGCCCAGTGTGCGACATGACAACACGCGTTACCTCACCTCCGTCTCCATCGCTAAACTCCTTCTGCAATGTGCCCTTCTCTGTGTCCCAGAGCCGCACATAGCCATCATCACATGAGGAGGCCACCAGTCGGCCATCGTGTGAAAAGCAACAACCGCGAACCCAGTCTGGGTGGCTCATTCTACGAAGGCAGTGGTGGGAGGACTGCGTCGTCCTGAGGATTGGTAACGTTGCAAGCCACTTGAAGTGCTTTCGCAGTCCTCCGTTCCCCAGGGTGTTGTCACTAGGATAAAATAATAAGCTGTTCCTAGGATTCAAATTTCCGTGATTTGTGGCAAGTCCTCGTCCGTTGCATGCTGAGGACTTGGAGCTCTGCCAACTTTGGTGAAGAAGCATGAACCTTGTGGCATTTCGGATGCTCCCAATGATATTGTTAGCGCTTCTGGTGACAGGCTGCCGGGTCTGAATGAGTGAGGTTAAAATTGGTTAGACATGGTTGGTTCTGCAAGGCTATCTGTGGCCTTTCGCCCCGGCCACCTACCTACGGCCATATGGATTTGGGAAACGAGGGAGGACACATACTTTGGCTGTCAGTGAATCATTGAGCTTAATCATCATATGGAGAGCCTGAGATAGCAGATCTTGAGCATCAAGAATTTCCAGCCATTCTACCAAACGGTCCTTGAGGAGGTGGTTAGCCAAGTCCATTGGCTCGCTGTCATTATCGCGAAGGTTGGACAAGTGTTTAATCCAGAACAACGTTTCGTAGCGGCCCGAAGCCCCTGCCGTACTGTTCTCGTGCTTGCGACTATTTGTAGTCGCGGGCTTGCTGTGGTCGAGGCGCCCGAGGAGGACCCGTAGACAGCTTGCCGTCATTTTTGAATGCTCCGCCAGTAGCAAACTCCGCTCTCTTATGTCTCGTTGGATGAACCGTCTGCCTGACGAATGCTTAAAATACAGGACGTCATCGGATATTTCCAAAAACACGGGTAGCATCGTCTCAACAATGATACGAGGGTTAACTTCTTTCGGCAAGTTGATGATGTCCACGAGTTCCGAGACGAGGAGTGGCCGGTATGCAATGGCGGCCGCGGAGAGAATCTCTGTGCAGTATCCGTTATCACGTAGACTCAGTTCGTTACAACTAAGTTGAATCTTCCTTTTTGTCGAGATGTACAAGGATTCGACATCGGGTGTATTCGCTTGAAGTTGGTGGAGGACGTCAGGAGCGTTCCATGGCCTGGGTAACGTTTTGACGATGCCCAACACCAGGTCTAGCCACATGAAATTGCCGCGTGATATCGACTGAAGCTTCCTCACCACTATCTCTTGAAGATTTCCGCCGTACTTCGCCGTCTCAGCAATTTCGGCAATCCGGGAGGCTGCTAGTTGGTTGGCAACATCACGAATGCCCTGCGAATCCGAATCAATAGTGAGCTCGAGTTGCATACCCTCTGCAACAGAGCCCAGCTTTGCGTCGCATCTCTTTCGGTTGATAGACAGCAGCCACTTAACCCTCGCTGAGAGCTGAGTAGTTGTTGCAATCAAATCCAACAGGTCACCAAGCCCTCGGTCATGTAGCCAGTCTTCAGGCCCTTCGTCTTCCTCAAACTCGGGAGATAGAGTGGGCGGCTCAACCTCCTGGTCGGTAATAAAACACTCGATCTCGTCGAGGACAAAGTATGTCTGGGGAAAGTCTGGATCTTGGATCAGCTCGTACAGAACCGTCGAAATGGCGTAGAAGTCGTTCGGGTCATCAAACCTATTCAGGCCCGTGCTGTTAATCATTGAACTCAGGTGATGGCCGAGCGAAGGCCGGTTTTTGAGGACATGGAGAATAAGGCCCATGATGGCCGATACGGTGTTCCCTTGACGAAACCTAGAATTTCCACAGAAGAAGTATGCCACCTTTTGAGCGCCGTTGTAGCCAGCCTCGCCCATTTCCTTGTCCTGCCAGTGCTCCGACAATCCATGCACTATGGCCTGCAGAAGCTTTGTCTTGCCGGTACCAGGCGCACCATTTACCCAAAGGACGCGCGGGCTCGTTTCAGTATTCCAGTCAAGGAATCTTTTGTACTCCTCAGTGGCGCCTGCCCATTTATACAGAAGGCGGAGGAAGCCGTCTCTCTCGGTGCACAAATCAGGTATCGATGGCTGATCCACCTGAAGTCTGGCTAACAGTTTTGTAAGCTTAACGGTTTCGTCCTCCGTTGAATCGTCTTCGTCGGAAGTGACCTCATCCTGCCCAATCTTGCTACTGTCAAAAAGACGAGTAAGTTTATCTTCAAGGCCCTCCCCGTCGAAGTTGTTTGCGAGTTTTAGCTCATTGGTCTGGATCTCATCCAAAAAGCTAAGATTGAGCCGACCTTGTTGAGATAGTTCCACGGCATTTTCTCGATGCCGATCCACGGTGTAAATCTGGCACAAGAGAATGGTTTTGTACAGGGAAATGAGGGCCTCTTCTTTGGCGTTCCACTGAGGCTCGGATTCATTTTGGCTGCGGGGAGGCAAAAGCTTAGATAACCCAATGTACCATTCCATCCTCGCTACGATGGAGATAATATCCGAGGAAGGTGTTTTTGTTCGCAGGGTGGGATCGAGCAATGCCTATTGCAGTGTTGTAACGCCCTGTGAGTGCCACTCCTTGGTCTTGTCCAGACTGAACTGGGGTAAAGAAAGAGACATACCTCTAAAGCTAGACAGGAGGCCGTCCAACAGAGAGAAACGTGTTGAGAGGCCATGACTGTTCCCCTGAGTAAATTCCTGAGAGAGGCATCCTTATTCATTTCAGTACTAGTAGCGTCGCTCTCCGTGTTGGTGGAACCGCTACCGTTGTCGCTCACATCACTCTCCTCTCCAGGGCCGCCATTATCATCATAGTCGGTTTCGTTGAACCAAATATCAATGACACTAGTCATCTGTGCTCGCCTCACTTTACGATCGGTTTGATTAACTTCAAGTTCGTCGCGGGATGTTGCATCTCGCTCTTCTGCCAGGTAGTCAGCAGCGATGATGGATTCGTATCTGCGTATAAGCCCTGGTTCCTCATCCTTCAAGCGGTCGTATGCTGCGTCCCACAATTCTGCGGACCACTCTTCCGTGGCCTGGAGCGGGATCGAGGTGTCTTGGATGCCCTCAGCTTCGGTGGTTGATATTTCTAGTAGCAGAGATGGTGAGCTCCGGGCTGTAATCGTGCTACTGCGAGAGGAGCCGACGGCTTGGGACCTGCGGGTCTCCGCAGGCAGGCCCGGCTCTGCTGTTGTTGTAGAGGCGTCTGCGGCTGCCGTAAAGGCCTCCACTGTTGCGGTCGAGGCATCTTCTGTTGCTGCAGAGGCATCCTTTGTTGTCGTAGGGGCCTCCACCGGTGTTGTCGAGGCATCTATAGGACCAGGACTTGTTGATTCTGGCGTGGAATTTGAATGGATATTGGTAGCCTGATGCGAGTTTTCGGCCGGCGATGGTGGTGATGGTGACTGTTTCGTTTTCTGGCGCTTCCGCCACCATCTCACTTGCCTCATGCTGCGAGTAAAATCTTTCTGCATTTGACCTTCTTGAATGCTGGGAGAGATGGTTGAAGAAGGTTTTTTGATTTGGTGAAGATGAAGCAATAACTCCGTCAGCCCAGAAAGGAGACCGGCTCCTTGCCTAAGTGCCCTTAAAGTATCAGATACATCGGAGTTAGCCGCCGGGGCACCATCCTGTCGACTTACGTTGCGAGTTCCGGCCCATGCCCGGACTACTTGTACGAGTAAATTTTCCGGAATCGAACATCTGCACACAGTAAAACCTCGCTATAACGATTTTTTTTCGCTTCCTGAATTATATTCCCATACAAAACTATTGTTGACCTCTATACAACGATAACTCCTCATTATGTTTATCAGGGGCTATTGAACGCATTTAATTGGCTGATTTTACCCAAAATGCCCCATCTAAATAATGGTCACGTGATATTTTCTGATCATATAATAGTTTCGTGCCCAGGATGTTGATTACGTCGTATATTATGCTCCCATATAACGATTTCAATTGGCTCTCAAAATTGATCACGTGACTTTTTTTAAGGTTACTCCCGCGCCCGTCCCGCGCCCGTCCTTATTTTTTGCACATCGGAGACATCGCCCCAGAGGGCTTAGAGCCTGAGGGCTGAGCACTGAGCAGGTGGGTTGCTTGCAGTTGGAATGACAACGTTGGCGCATATTACGAGTATGGCTGGTTTGGTGCTCGAGTTAGCGGGAAGCACGAAGCAGTTAGCTCGCGCCACGAGCTGCAGCCGTCGTCAGGCTGAGCTAGTAGGGAGGAGTTGGGCGCATGTTCACGACGTGGCTCTCGGAGAAGTGAGTCCGCAATGAAGAGCTGGGCGACCCTCAGACAGCCAAAGGGGGCGCCTGGAGCCTTTTTTTTAAAGTTGATTTTTCGTGAGACAGTGCACATCACGGCGCGCACCCCTGAGATTGCTCAATACCACGAACGTTGTTTGGTTGCGATACACCCCTGGCTGCTGATGATATAACCATACGCAGGGTCCCTTTCAACCCCGTTTCCATGTTGACTTTCTGTGCTTTACGGACCGGGACAAAGGATAAGTTAGCACCGCAACTTGAACACAGAGCGCCATCGCAAAATGTCCGTGGACAATGTTGACGATCCGGATTTTGACGATTTCGAGGTACCAGAATGGTACGACGAAGATGTTATTTACCGTGCCAGACCAGTAGACCTCGATTCGTCCGTCCCGCGCTCAGAGCTGTCTTTGGACGATGTGTCGCCTGATTATCGAGACGGTGCTGTCAAATCCGAATACAAAGGTGGTTCGGACGGCCGATTAGTCTACAGCAAGGACAAGAGCGACTATAACCTTACTGTCGAGCGTCTCGTGTGGGTTGATGGTTGGAAGGAAACAGCTGGAAACGGAGCTCAGAAGGACCATGGCCAAGAGATGACGCTTATAGTTCTCAATCTCGTCTTCGATACAAAGACTTCTGATAGCAAAGTGCGTTATGCCTTGACCGAACTGAGGTTCAAATCCGAGGACAAGAACGGCGAGGACCCAGAGGTTGTTGCCTGGGGTCCATTTCACCGCCGGCAGACCTGGAATCATTCAGTCGCCCAGCGGAGGGACCTTCGTAGGGTGGATGCGAGGTTTACGCCTGGAGCGTCGGGCGTGAACTTTTCGGCAGGGCTCGAGCACGAGCACGAAACTTCCTGGGAGCGGATTCATTTTGACTCCGGCAGCTCGAAGCAGCTGTTCAACTTGGATAAGGACCGGCCGACACCAAATGGTGTTATGTGGAAGGTCGAATCGAATCTGCTTCACAAACATGGAATGACGCCCGAGTTCCGGGTTGGTGTTCTTCTCTCCAGGCAGTCCTCGGCCCCCTATCTGGTCGACTTCCGCCTGACTGCTCATACCGGAACTATCAGCGAAAAGTTTTCCAACGTCTCTAGACGCCGTTTTGGCATATCTGGCGGCAACAGCGTCTTCTGGCGCGCCACGCCGAAGCCGGGAAACCCAGCCAATTGCTACGGTGACGGCCACGCGATCCTCCGCTCCATCGACACGGACAACCTAGGAAAGTTGATAGTGGACCCCAACGACCGCGCGAACCTACAAGCCAGCTGGCTGAATACATGGGACAGATCCTCGATAACAACAACTCCCCCCAAGGCAGAATCAGAGGCCAAATCGTCGAAGCAGGAAGCGGGTGCAAGCAGTCTTGGGGCAGCGCCAGCAGCATTACCTGTAGCAGGACCAGCTGACGGCCCCGCCGCCATGGCCGAGCCAACGGTGGGAGGAGTTTTACCAGCAACAGTTGCCCCGCGAGAATTCGCTGGCGGATACGATAGGCTGGTTTCGCTCGAATCCCGGGCCGCACAGGCTGAAACTCGGATTGCAGCCCAGGATCAACTCATCATCGAGCTGCAACGGAAATTGGCCAGGCTCGAGCAGGCACTTCAAGTTTGATTGATGTTGGTGTTTTTTTGCTTTTCTTCTCTCGTGTTACATCTGCAACGGCTTGCTGCAAAGGCTGCTCTCCGAGAGTTGATTAACCTTCCCTACCAAGAACCTGGTCATATGTTAAATTACCGCTTGAATGAATATTGATATATCGATAGTAGCAGAACAAACCCGGGAGGAGGGCCGCATCCCCCGAAAGCTCTCGAGCTGTAGGGGCACGGTTTCTGAATATGATAGTCAGCAAAACTCACTGACATTGAAAACCTCAAGAACAAGTCATTCAGCATCCTTGCTCAGGTTTGGGGCCAAAGTTTAACCCGAGGACCAGTTCTCCTTTCTTCTTGACCAGGAGGACCCCGGCTACAGGCACAGATGCACACGCCAGAGACTCGCTCTGCCTGATGATTTGTTCGGTTGCAGAACACCCCGGTTCGCGTAAAAATGGACAGGGGCTGGCAAGAAAGCTGAGCCAGGGCGTCTGCTGAGGAGTTCTTGATAATACGACAATGTTGCACCGCCGCTTCTGGGCCGAATCGCAATGTTCAAAGTGAACGAGAGCCACTCGAATGACTCTCGCCTCTTGTCTTGGTACGGGGTGGCATGTTGAGTCGAAAGCGGGGAGGAACCCTGTCATTGCAGTAGTCAGAATGCGGCTGATGGGGCTTCTCGAGAGCAATGCTCGGTTCTCATCAAGTGCCCCCATGTTTCGTCCTCTCCATCCTGGCTCCTATCTTCCTCTCAAGCCGAGGAAGAAGCTATCGTGACGAAAGCCTTGGGTGGAAAAATCACCCTATACTCCGTCCTGCAGGACGACAATCCGGTCACTTCCCAGCGGTTGCCCCCTGCAGCCACATTAGACGAGGTTTGTCATCACTCTTGGCCGCATGAAATGGGCAAATCCCAATAATAACTCGGAGGTTGGACTCATTATCTTCGAGAAAATCTGCGGAGGGCCTGTCAGGCAAGCCCCAGCGAAACGCACAGTCAGGGTGAGAGTGAGGTTGGTGAATTCTTGATTCCATCGCAACAGAATTCTCCTCCGTCATCTAATTAGTACGTCCTCGTTGCAGTACCAGGTGGCTCCCCATCCCATTCGCCGCATGTCCGCCACCATGGAGTCGCTGGACGGTTCGGAAAATACTCCTTGGCTCGCTGAGCCCAAAAGGTACAGCAGAACACCCAAAGAGAACGCTGTTAAACCGACGAAGGAAAAGGAAAACAAAGTGCGGGAAACGCTCAGTGCAAAATGGAGAAACATGGAAGCCCATGATCTCGAGACGCTGACGGCCAGAATTTTGGGCGTGGCCATTACACAGTTGGCTACGGCCAAGTCAAGGCCTTTGGCCCATGACGGTGTCAGGCAATTTTTAGAGGGCAGTGAAAAAGACAAAATAGACGACTGCGTCCGGTGGCATATTCTCTTTAAAGCTGTCAAGATCAGCCATGTTGGGATGGCAAAAGACAGTAAGACCGAATCCCTGAACCAAAAAGAATTAGAAGAGGAGAACGCCCAAATTACAATCAGCAAGATCATTATTGAGATGAAACCGTACCTGGCTTTTGAAAACCCCCACGATGATGAGGAAGTCAGCTGCTTTGGCAAGTGCGTGCTCCCTGATTTGCATCGAGGAACCAAGGAGAAAACAACTCCTTTTCACGTCGCCGCCAGACGCGGTAACTATGCGGCTGTTGAAGCCATGATATTGAACGGCGAAAGGTTTTATAAAGAGAACTTGAAGGAGGAATCGTCCAGTACGTTTCTGGATCTCGTTGAGGACCCCGACCCGGACTCGATATCTAAGCAGACGGCGCTGGGGCTCGCCGCAAACGCAGAGCATGGATCGCTAGAAACTCTGGAGGCGCTTTTCGGTGTCGACGGTATTGAAGATTCTACTAGTCTCAAAACGCCGTTCGAAGATGCCGTGGACGATGACCGGCTCAAGGTCGTGAACAAGTTTCTCGAACATGAGCGGTTCCATGGGGTCCTCGTTACCTCTGAATTCATCCTCCGCTCGATAGAGAATCTCGGCCCGGCGGCCGCGTCGAGGAATAAGAGAAAGTCGCGCGGGAGGCCGCGCCAGGGCGATAAAGACAATACCCGGATGGAAATTGTGAAGAGTCTTTTGCGGCATAGCAAACAGCCAGGTATCTTCAATAACAAAGTCGTGCAAACAATAATTTCCCGGGATTTGAGAGAGATCTGGGTCGCCCGGCCACGAAACGCCCTGGACGAAAGACTTGGGCCTTCGCTCCTACACCTGGCTGTGTTTTACCAGAAGCCGGATTTCGTGGAACTGTTTGCTGAGGATTATCCGAGCTCGCTAACGCAGCTGCATGACCTGGGCGAGTATGGACAAGGCATTGCGCATCAACAAGGGAAACGGTACCCACTCTGGTACAACAACTATTGTTGCGATGGAAAGGCCTTTACCAGATGGAAAAGGGATAATACGGATCCGGGCTATGAGAACCGAATGAAGATTCGCAACAAACTGGTCACGAAGATGATCTGCCAGGTGAGAATGGAGAGATTATTAGATGTTTTCCAGCAGTCCGATGGTAAGGCGCTCGCACTACTACGCACTTGTCCTGACTGAATTTTCTGGCTGATGGTACCATGCAGAACCATGTAAGTAATCCGATGATCTGGCATGCGCAGTCAGTGGAGTTAAAAATCATAACACGACTCGGAAGCACTAATGCCTCCTCCATACAGTCGGTGAACTCTGCTTTGACATATCGCGATTCAACTCCGCCTCTTACCCGATATCGAAATTTGTGGCTTCTCTAACCTCATCCGGCGGGAACTCGAGACTGCACTCGTTCGAGCAAACGCTCCGATATGTCGAACTCCCATCCTTGGACGCGATGGTGGGCAACAGGGAGACGTACAAGGAAAATTCGCACCTCGAGACCGAACACACCGAAGTTTTCAAAATCCTGGAATGGCTGTGGGCGAATGGGGTGAGAAAGATCCTGAAGCTGAAGGTGCCGGACCGGCTTGTCAACCCCCATGACGATCGGCGGATGGCCGAAGAGGTGGAGAGGTTCTCAATCGAGACTCTTGATTGGAAGGTTCCCGACCTGTCCATCTCCATCTTCAGCGACAATTCCAAGGCTAGAATCAAGGAGTTGCATCTATATTCGAGCGGTAAGCCCGCAGTAATCAGCCACTGGCTTAGTGACAGCAAGAATGAAGGCGTCAAATCACTCACAAAGGCATGTTAATACTCTTCCCTGCAGAATAAACGGTTGACAGCTCATAAACAATGACCTACTCAGCTCGAAACACTGGGAATCAAGGTTATACAGGTGGGTTTCGCCCTCATTCCAGCTCTGAAAACCAATCACGTATCCAATTATGAGGCCGCGTTAGCTAAAGAGCCCTGAGCCGGTCAGGAAACCACAACTTCTGAGCGCTGCGATCGACTAATCGCGGAGATCAACAAACGGGTTTACACTTTGAAAACCGAATCAAAAGGGAGCTGGAATCCGAGGGTAAACGAGGCCGTGTCGGTACCTTGGTATCCCACTCCGACGATGGCAGACTTGAGTGAGATGTAAGTCGCAGGGAAAAAATGCGTTCGTCGTGTTGAAAGTGTTAACCATGCGTGCCTATCAGCGCCTACCAAATCGCGCCGAAGCTCGCTCGGTGGCTGCGGAATCTGGAGGTTTATGTCAGGAGGGAGAGGAAAGGCACTTTCACACCCACAAAAGTAGCTATCCTCGACAATGGGATCCTCAGCGTCTCAAACGCATCAACGGGTCCCACCAAAAATAATATCGGCAAGCAAGACGAGAACAAGAGCCTCTGGTCGCGCATCGAGGACGGCTGCTCCTTTGTCGATGAGGATTCCCGACTCAGCCCCTGGATGTTCGCGTCCAACCCGCATGGAACCCAAATGGCAAACTTGATTTGCGCGATCGACCCGTTCTGTAAAATCTACGTCGTCCGAGTGGCCGAAGACTCCTTTGGAATAACGGCTAAGCGGGTCAAAAAGGTATATTGGGACCTCAGATAATCACTTTCCACTATATTCGGGAGTCAAGCCAGGCTAATATAAAATGCTGCCGCATGTGCAATACGTTAGGGCATCGAATGGGCCAGACAAAAAGGCGTCGACGTGATTTCCATGAGCTTCGTCATTGGCGAGAAGGACGATGAGTTGCACAAAGAGATACTGGCAGCCACAAGAGAAGGCATCGTCATGACGTGCAGCGCGCACGACGAAGGTTCTCGGATCGCCAAGGCTTATCCAGCAACATACATGTCATCAGAAAACACGCTCATGGTCCTAGCAGCCTGCGACAAGTACGGGCAGCTCCTGCGTGGGGCGAAAGGCGACAGGGACGGGGACAAGTTCATGTATATGATACAGGGCCAGGACGTATCAGCAGGCGCCATCCCCTTTCTGGCCGAGAGTGATGAGCCCATCTCGGGCAGTTCCGTGTCGACGGCGCTGGCCGCCGGCCTGTGCGCTCTGATACTGACATGCGACCGTCTGGCCAACCCGGGCAGGAAATATGAGGTTGGAGAGGACAAGATCAGCCGATGGGGGCTGGTCACGCGCCACTTCTACAGCATGCAGTCAACCACTGAGAGCAAGTTTGTCTTGCTGGACAAGTTCGCCCAGCTCGACACACCGCGCGTCGGTTACCAGGACACCGAGACCGGGAGCGGAAATCACAGCGCTGCAAGCGTCTTAAAACAGTATTTTGAAGGAAGTGATCCTCGGCGAAGTTGGTTACCATCTCCTCCCCAGCCGCAATAACACAAACTGTGACCCGGAGAAGGCTGAGTTGAGGCATTGAGGGGCGAAATGAACCCAAGACAGATTTTTGCTCGGCGCGAAGTTGCTACCACCCGAAATGTCTTGTAACTTAAGCCACAGACTGATGCTGTTATAGCTGCCGGGGCAGGGAAGCCATATGTGGAAAACATATAATCAGTGGTGCATTGAAGAGTGAAAGAAAGCAATCTCGGGAAGGACTGAATGAATACTGTATTGTTGTTTCCAAGCATTGCTGTTTTGATGACCTTAATTACGGCAGACTAGTTATGCCCAGTGTGCTTGATTTTTGGTGGTTTTCGCAAGAATTATGAAGTTGAACTATCTTGGGGGGGCGAATAACGTCAACAGGAATAATGTCAGAAGAACTTGGGATATTGTCTTAATTTTGAGTCTAATATCTTCCTAAATATGCAACAACTCACATCGATGTGGAGGTCTGAGAATGTGGCATTACGACATGGTTCATTCCAAGTTCATGGGATGAAGATCCTTCAAACCCAGTGTCAAAAATTGACGAAAGAATCCCGATATCACATTCTCGGCGACATTGCCGAATCTAATATACACATTTTCCAACTCCGTAACAGTAAAAACAATAGTTGCAGATATGCTGGCACCCGGTAATCCATAGCAGATTTTCGACCCGGATCTCTTCCCCAGAGTCGAGCAAAAAGGCCTCCGAAACGTAATCTTAGGCACACGCTATGCACCGATTGATGCCTTTGAGATCATCGTAGTATCCCATTATTAAAGTTTCGTTGTGGCCGTACACGATTTATGCGAGGGGAGAGAAGAGCCTGCGAGGGATCGGTTAGTGTCTGCGGATTGTAGTTGTGGCCCGGAAAAGCGTACTTGAGGAGATGCGGCCTGGGCTCGCTATAGGTATATCCTGAGAAGACTGTTAGCGAATGTAACTGAAGAGAACGGAGTCGTATGCAATGTTGGTGATCTGACGAACCAAGGTAGATGATCAAGGGCAGGTAACCACTGGAGATGGCGCGTTAGTCGATGCGAAGAAACGGGAGCTGCATCGCGCATTTCTTACTAGTGAATAGCAACCCGAGAGACGTCGATGACCTTGGTGATGCGTTCCTGAAGCACGTCGTCAGTCGAGGGTAATTCTATGCAGCAGTCGGCTGTGGCTAACCTTGGTCTCCTCTGAGAATTGAACCATTTTGTGCGGCGGAATTAGAGAGAAATGTACGGATAAGCAGCGGAAGCGTAAGCTGGCTCTGAGTATCGAGTCTTAGAAAGGTGTTGCTTGGAATAAATGCTTCATCTCTCCTCCAGGCGTTGAAGGAAGTTTTTAGGTCATCGGAGGCAGTTTGTCATGTTTGCTCAGAGCTCCAACGTCAAAATCTCCCCAGACCAAACGGTTCAGCACTCATCTCCATCGACAGTATCGCACATTCATACATCTCCACTCGCTTTTACCGTTTTTCTGTGACTCGAAAACGACTTGCGACTCTACATAATTAACTCGTCTCGAGATGTCGGCCGCCAGGCATTGGTACGTTCACTTCCTATGTGACGCACTTGATCAAAGCTAACAGCATCTCCACACGTAGGGAGCAAGACAAGGAAGCCACAGTCTACATAGGAAACCTAGATGAGCGAGTAACAGACAGTCTGGTATGGGAGCTGATGCTCCAAGCTGGCCGCATCGTCAACGTACACCTCCCCAAAGACCGCGTTACCCAAACTCACCAGGGCTATGGATTCGTCGAGTTCATCAGCGAAGAAGACGCCGAATATGCTTCCCGAATAATGAACCAGGTTCGCCTGTACGGCAAGCCGATTCGCGTTAACAAGGCTTCTGCAGATAAACAGAAGCAGGTTGAAGTTGGAGCTGAGCTGTTCGTGGGTAATTTGGATCCGATGGTCACGGAGCAAGTGCTTTATGATACTTTCAGCAGATTTGGGCCTTTGGTATCGTTTCCAAAGGTGTGTACTTGTACTGTCTATTCAGCCCCACTGTCACTAACTGGATCGTACTACAGATTGCTCGAGACGACGCGAATTTATCCAAAGGCTACGGTTTCGTCTCTTTCGCCAACTTCGAAGCGTCCGACGACGCTATCGCAAATATGAATGGCCAATATCTGATGAACAAAGAAGTCTCCGTGCAATACGCTTATAAGAAAGATGGCAAGGGCGAGAGACACGGTGACCAAGCAGAGCGCATGCTTGCAGCCCAAGCACGCAAACACAACGTCCAGCCTCAAGCCCAGATACCACCACCTCACATGATGGCTGGAGCTCCTCCACCAATGGCTACCCCGGCCATAGCCCCGGAAGTTGCCCGCCCGATAAGTGCTGGACCGCCAGATTTTGGCACCGGGAGAGGTATGCCACCGATGATGGCCAACGGGGGGTACCAGAATGTGCCACCGCCGCAAGTTCATCGACCCGCTCCTCCCCCACAACCTCTCAACCCATCCCTCACCACACCGCCTGCCGGCCTCCCGGCAAGACCGCCGCCGTCACAGGCAGGTTATGGTGGCCCTCCTCCAGGGTTCGGTCCGCAGAGATTCGGACAGCCCGCGCCTCCACCGCCTGGATTCGGACCTCCGCCCGTAGGAGCACATGGGCCCCCGCCCGGGCAGTTACCACCCGGCTTCCAGCAGACGGGCTATGGCAGGGGCCGATGAGATGTTTAAGCAAGAACGGTCAATACGATACGCCTTCTAATTATTCTGAGATTGTGTGCTATGGAAGCTACGACTTCGAGTGCATCGAAACTGAGCGGGGAAACGGGCGAACGAAACACGGCTCTCAACAATTGGAAGGCCCGGATTACTTTAGTTAGGTCATCGCATGGCATGAGCATCTGCATCGAACCAAGACAAGCGAGTTCTGGCGGGATGACAACAAGAGGACAGACTGAATTCATGTTGAGTATAATCAAAATATCGCTCCATATGTTCAGAAAAAGGAGAGGGGAATGCAACGAGACACAACAAGGAAGGGACAGCACTTGCTTGCGAAGAAATTCAAAACCCAAGGCCAATCGATGCAGTGTCAAAGGAAACTTAAGGATAGTGCCAGGGACGCTCATGTGTACGTCCAACAGTTATCTATAACGCCGGGAATCCTCAATCCCAGCCGCAAAAAAATAGGAATATAATTATCCAATCCACCCACCTTCCCAATGCCGTAGTCCTCCCATTATTAAAGAGCCCGTAGTCGTAAACCACGGTCACGAAAAGGACACAAACTTCGGATCCCTCGGCAATCCATCAGGTCCAATATTATTCTTCGCAAACCGCTGCTCAGTATATAGCCGTCTCGCCTCGTTGAAATTGACTTTCCGACTCTTCATGATCTTAAGCACCTCTCTCTTGCCACGGGCGTCCAGACCGCCTCGCGAGTCCTCTGCTTCGATGTTGGATGAGAGGCTGAAGTCTGCGGAGGAGAGACCTAGTTCGGCATCGCCGCGGAATGTGGTGGGGAGTTGCTGGTACAGGGAGTCTGGCACGGGGAGGAGAGGGAGCCAGCGGTGCCGGGTTAGGTAGGCGGCTGTACGTGAGGGATTAGCATGGATGTTCAGTTTCCTTGGGTGGGGGTTGCGTTTTATATACCTGTGCTAAGCGCGAGGACGAAGAAGGAGAGGGAGTAGAGGAGGTAACCCATGATGTGAAGGTCGAAGCTACAGACGCATGAGGCGGATTTTAGAAAGGCTGAGGATGTAGTCCGATGCCTCGTCTAGGCTATGTAGATCGAGAGTAGGGAATGCGCTGGGTTCTGAGGGCGGTTGGCTGAAAAAGGACTTGTCCAGCAGCGGGACAATAGATACTAGGAAAGAAGGTCGTAATAAGGAAAGAGGATATAAAAGAGAGAAGATGGTATAGGATATGGCTAACAGGTATTCACCAGGACCTCGTGTAAAGTGCTCATCGTCTTTTGTCCGATTTACACCTGTCAACAGACGCAGGCAGAACCCAAGTGCTCGCTGCCGCCGGTGATGATGTCGATGCTGGCGGAGCATTGCTGACTAAGCCGATTGATCGTAGGCCTTGGCATTTCCTCAATCAACGCCGAGTTTACCCCGTACCTAGGTACTCCGTAAAGATAGAGGATATATTGATATCAATGTAGCATCTATTACAAGGGAGGTTAAAGCCTACGGATAGTCTGCGTTGATGTCGAAGTATTTCAACTAAGCATAAAGCACTCCCTCCCTTACCTTAATTACTTCCTTTCCTGAAAAGCTACAGTGCGCATAGCCCGTCTCGTCAGCACCCATTTCGACCTCCCCCCACATCACCGGCTTGTATGCAGCATCCAAATCATCTGCTGGCGGATGACAAGCGGCACTAATAGCGAGACTCGACGATCCCGCAAGAGGCATATTACTCCGGAATTTTCTAAAAATCCCCAGTCCCAGAATAACCAGGACCATAATCAGCGCGAGACCGGTGGCAAGCGACATGGGGATCCACGAGTACAGAGCCGTGCGGATATGATCTTGATCGACAGACCTTTCTCCGCGCATGTCGTAGAGCTCGACTGAAGCGTAGAAGAGGGCGGAGGATGTAAACCAGTGAAGCAGGGCGGAGGCGGCGAGGAGCGGGAGGCTGTATTTATACGGGAGGCTAAGATAGTAGGTTGATCGTTGCGGCTCAATGGGCGAGGATACACGAAGTGTTTTCCGTTCGAGGGCGTAGTCGTTGTATTCGGACGAGAGGACCATGCGGGTTAGGATGCTGTTGTAAGTGAAGTAGGTTATTGTGATGAAGATCTGAGGAGCGGAGCAGAGGAGGACCAGGAGGAGGAGATCTGAACCAATGGAAGGGAGCATGAAAGTGGTTGAGACGGAACTAAACTCCATTACGCCGGGTTCTTCGATGGTGGCAGTCACGAATCCTGTTGGGCCGACGACGAAGACAGCTGCGTAAAGAAGGAAGATAAGGCTGACTTTTTAGCTACGAGTATTCAGCTCGACCGGGGAAACTCACAAAAGGACTGCTACCAGTCTGAGGCACGGGTTTACCGATCTGATCCACCTCTTGAGTTTTGGCTTTAACATCTTAGCCGTCGTGGCATCCCTGATGCCGAAATAGCTCGTTGATTCTAAACGATTATGCTTCTTCCGGGCCTTTCCCTTTCTCACACTCCGCTGCGTCAAGAGGCATTGATTTTTAGTATACGGATCCGGACGCGATAGAAACGAAGCGATCGCGTCGCCTGTTCCTAAAAGGGCGTCCGTCCCCTTTTCGCGGGCGATACGCCAAATGCAACATGCCTTGACGGCATTGCAAAACACCACAATCAAACAGAACCCTATATTGTAGAAAATGCTGCAATGCTCATCGATCTTCTGGCTAATACAGCGATTGACTGTGAATTTTTGTCCTTGAGCTGCCGGTGTGGATTCAACCCCAGCGGCTCCCCGACAAGTAGGAGTACCCCGATACATCTCCCAGTCGACTCTGTAAGCGACCGCCTTGTAATTCTCGGGCATTCCATAATGACAGCCTTGTTCAGATATACATTTCCAGGAAGAGGCACCGCGCAAGGTCCCCGAGCTAGGAAAAGGAGGATATCCAAAACCAGAAAAGACGATAGAGTCATTGGTAGATTTCAACTGCTCGCTGACAAGGAAGAGAGTACCCCTTCCCGAGATATAGTGGGGGACGTACGCCTTCTTGCAAGCCTTGATGTCCAGTTCCTCAAATTCACCAGCGTCAATCCGGGATCGCAGCGTGGAGTTAGAAGCCAGGCCAGCTAGACAATTCTGCCTGCTGGTGAAGTAGTCCTTTTGAAGCGGCTTCTCCTCGAATCCAGGCGGGACAAGAAAAGTAGCAAAATAATTCCCATTGAGCGACGAGAAGATGACCGAGTTGTACCTAGATCATCAGCATGAGTCCATCGTAAGGCAGAATAAACGTACAGAAGATGCAGCGGCAACGATGTCACGAGCAGTGCAAACCACATAATCCGATGTCTCCATCCCATAGTCCTCAGATTCCTTAAACTATAGACACCCACGCTCAGCGACTCCCCTCTGGCATGGGCCGCATCTACATCCTCTCTCGTCGGCGCAGTCAAATACTGCATCGCATAGTTCCCCATAGACAGTAACAGCGAGCTGAGCACGTTGATGAGAAATCGGACGGCGGTGACGGTCCGGCTCGAGTGTCCACAGTTCCCGCTGTAAAGGAGAACGGAGAAAAGGACATTGAGTCGCGGGCGAGGGTGCACACTTCCGATCACTCCGAGAGTGATGGCGAACACAACATTGATGGCCAGGATGCCTGTAGAGCCGATAGCACAGAGCTGAATACCAGACACACGTTGGTACCAGTGTAACTTTGCGGGCACTAAGTCGGAATCCGGGGTATGTGTTCCTTGGTGATTGCCATCATCGATGTCAGATTCGTCATTTGTTTTAGGAGACTTGAGATGCTCCATTTGTATAGAATCCGCCATGTTAAAGGGCCACCTGATTGACAGCGAGTTTCACAGTCACGAAACTGAGAAAGGCGAATTTCCCCCATCGCGACGTCTCGAAAATTTTAAATGAAAATAAAAGCCAGCCAACCGGTGGTTTCGATGCGGCGGCTGCGGAAAAGATCCCTGGAGATTAGCCGGCGCGAGACTCTAAGCCTAGCATCGCCTCAGAAAATTGGCTGCATCGCCACAAATACACCAACACAAGGTGATCAGAAGTTATTTCTGGAGAATCTTGTTGTTCTGGTTCTGGATGAGTGCAGGGGGCTTGCTGCTCCATCTTAACCAACCCCTTTTCAAATGTCCTTGTCCTCTGCCTTTCAAATTGAACCTCAAACCTGCCTTCATATGGCGTTATCAAGTTCAGTCAAGTTTATGTGATGTCTCAGTTGCCAGTGTGGCCGTGCACTTGTAGCCTGGAAGAAATATGCCTTTCTCGCTTTTTTCTCTGATGGCAACTGGAATATTGTTGGACAAGGAAGCATTTGAATCCGCTGAGTCTCTCTGGAATGAATAGCAAAACTCCAAAGAGCTGATTCAAGAGTAGTTCAAACTTAGAAATTTATGAAAAGAAATAGAATTCTGAAGAGCCAAAGACATCAAAGATGGCTACAAAACGATAAAATTCATGAGATGATATGGACGTTGAAATGTGGATCGGAAACAACCAGGAACAACCACGCCAAAAAGCTAAATAAACTGGAGACAGAAGACCAAGGACAATTATAGAAACAGGTGCTGGTTTGATTTATAAGAACAGGGACTCAGCTCAGCTCGCCCTCGGCCGTCGCTTCTCTCTCACAGCCCGAGGAATTCATGATAAAAAGCTGGCGATGAACTGCTGATTGAAATGCTAATATGAACAACAGGACTGCTACACGGAACCGATCCGCTCAACTACTTTCAATTGTCTTGCGAATTCCGGCACCAAACACCCATCTTGATCGGAACTCAGGAACAAAAACGATAGACGAACGCCCCCGCTTGCATACATATTAGTATATACCATGGCGCACGCAGACGCCCAATCAAAAGCCCGCGAATGGATTCTCGCCCTCCACGCCGCCTCTGACGCCCTCGATCCAGACACCACTATCCCCAAATTCTACTCCCCGGACGCCGAACTGCGGTTCGGAAGCCAGCCTGCCCTGACAGGCCACGAAGCCATTATCAACTTCTTCAAAGCTCAATTCGGCGTGCTGCAAAGCATGAAACATACCCTCGACCATGTCGATGTCGTGGGTGACCGTATATACATGCAGGCCACGATTGAGCATGTCGTCAAGGGAGATCCGAAGGAAGTCAAGGTGGAGCTGAAGGGGATTGCTGTTATAGGAAAGTCGATGGATGAGCAGCGGATGAAGTTTTGTACTGTTTATCTTGATCCAACTCCCTTGGTGGAAAGGATCAAGCATGTTCACGCACTGTGATATTCAGTGTATTATGAATAGTGGGATGTATTTCACGAAACAAGCCAGTGGGACATAACTTTAACTATTCAACCATTCATCCACCAGGAGCTCTCGGGCAGCGTGCCTTTGCTCCGGATCCCATGTCAGCATTTTCCGCGTGAATTGCATGAAGAGTTCCTTATTTTGCCCTTGAAGGTACTCCTCTGACTCCTCGAGAGAGTTTTCCTCAATACTGGCTAGGCCTCTCCATGTTCCTATTTCAGGGATTGGGCTGAGTACATCAACTCTTTAAACATTCAATGACTGGTAGACAGTAACAAGGGAACATACCTGATTCGTCCCAGTACTTCCAGCTCTCTTTACTCCTTTTTAAGAACTCAAGCGGTGGAGGGCCAAGCAATGCGACCATCTCAGCAAGCAAGTGAGCATTCAATTGCTCTCTGTCGGGGCTCTCGCCACCGAACATATGACGGCATTCAAGAAGGTCCCATATCTAGTAGGTGAAAGAAGGTGAGCTGGAAGTCGATAGCAGCTCTTCACCGCCGAAACTGACCAAAACTCCGAGATTCCGAATGTCTACTTTTTCTGTCCATTTCATACCCAGCACGACTTCCGGCGCACGGTATATGAATGGCTGTATGAGACCTTCCTGCTCCTGCCCGCTAGCGATGCAAGCCGTCCCGAAGTCGGCAAGAATTGGCAGACCCCAAGCATTCCAAACTGGCTTTCTCTGAAAAAGTCGAGATTCATAAATCGTGTGTCCGTCTATCGTTTTCCGGGAAGTGGGCTTTTCAGTCTCTAGTCTTTCCCATTTATCGAACACTGAGGGGTCTGTTGAGCCAATCATGATATTTTTCGATTGAATATCTAGGTTGAACCAATGAGTACTGAGCGCGTTTGTCAGAAGGATTAACATGCTCACCAGTGTGTATAACACGAGGCTCAGAATGCAAATAATCAAGCGCGATTAGAAGCCCAGTAGTAACGGTTTGAGTACGCCTTCCGGCAGCCTATGGCCAACGAAAATAGACTGCAGCTCTATAAGATTGGTTATTAAAGGCTCATGTACTAAGCACGGATGCTCGCCAGTCGGCCCCTTGATTTCAAACGTATCAAGCATTGTCCTGAACTTGCTGCTCCCAGGATGGGAAGACTTGAACGTGGCAAGATGGTTTAGAACTTCTATCTCTCTGGAGATAGAGTTGCGGATACAGATTTTGAGCGCTACATACGAATGGGAGCTAAGTTTGCAACCTGTCAGCGTCTCCGTACATAGTAAATGGTCGTCAAATTGCAGTTACCTTAGATCGCGACAGAACCAAACTGTAGAATGCGCGCCGAAGCCCAACTTTCCCAATACTTGGTATCTGGAATGGAATACATCGCCAATTTCCACCGGGTAAAAGAGGCCCTTTTTTAATGCCGGCATCCTTTCTTCTCCTATTCTGACAGCCGGGTCGAGGGTGGTGAATCCATGATGTCTGACTACTCGCGGTGGAGACGGTGCCCTCGATAGCATGCGGCGTCCCAGCCGAAGGAGCCTGTCCATGCGCCTCGAGGTTTATCGGAAGAGCGTCAATCGCTACGTGGGAGTCGAACGAGCTGTTCCAGGCACTTAGGGGCAATGCAGCCTAGCGAAAATATGGCCAATGATATGCTGTACAAGTAATGCAGAGACTCATAAAGTCCTACAACAATTTCAAGAAAATAGGCTTGCTTTTTTCTTCAAAGCTTGCTGTAACTGAATAAGATATCAGTCCTTAGCAGGTGCACGAAGCCAGAATAGCGGCATCCAGCCTTGAAACGGAAGTATAATGAAAGGCCATGGTGAGCTCGCATGGCACTAGGGATTCGGGAGTGGAAATGAAAAGCAAATACTTCATATTATTACTTTCAAGGTCAGATTGGAGGCTACCCGTCAATCTTCTCTCTTACAGTCGATCCTGTATGTCTTCATAACTGAATGGATGGGTCCATGATGAGAATAGTATCTGAGCACTGGGAAAGGAAGTAAATATGAAAGGAGAATCTGATAACCTTATAATCGGGCTGGAGTCAGGAGATGCTGACTAACCACGCGGAGTGCTCCTAAACTGAAAGAGGACATGTTAGCGACCTGCCCAGTCACCGTGCCAAGACCGTGAAATTCCACAACGAAATTCAATTCTCGAGATTCTCCGCCGGATCGGTTTCCTTCGAAGGCCTCGCAGTTTTAATCTCACACGAAGCTTGCCCGACGTTCGACCCGCCTCCGCCGAAAATATATCTTCACAATGGCCGCTGCCGCTAGACCTAACGTGTCGGAAGACCTCGTCTGGGAGATTGTCCGTACGTTTTGAATTTCCTCTCACCCGCCCACTTATGACGACGGGAATCGGCTTGGAAGCGCGATGATGATACTGGATTCTGACAACCTTTGTTACGCCATATAGGCTCCCAGAACGCTTTCTTGGTCAAGCGCCCTGGCGCTGGAGGTGTCCAATTCTCCCGTGACCCTCTGAACTTGGTCAACAAGCACTCTCGCAAGGTCTGATACCAGCCCTTGAATACGTGGATCGCAAAATATCGTGGGAGAGTCGCGGTAAATTGTTATATAAAGCTGACTGGATTTTTCGGTTTTCTAGTACTCTGGAATCTCTAGCGACAAAGTACGTACAACTCGTTCGCGCACAATGGAGGGAGGACTTGGCAGGGTGAAGACGAATACTTATTGAGACGATTACAGGCCGTTGGAATTCAAGCCTTGGAGAATGGCGCTCTTACCGTGACCACCAAGAAGCCCGGCCAGCCTTTCCAGCCCGGCAAGAACCACGTTACCTCCACCGTCTCTGGAACCACCCACAACCGCAAGTAAGGCTCCCCTTTCGATCCAGGCCGTAATTCGAGCTTCAATGGCGCGAAAAGCAAGAGAGAAACATGGGAATACATAGGGAGAACGTCAAAGACTGACGCGGATAAATCTTATAGGGTCTACAAGGGCGTTGCCAACCGCACCGTGAAGAACGGATACCGTCCCGACCTCCGTGAGGCCGCCGTTGCTCGCGTGAGCGCCATCCGAGCTTCCCAGCGCCCCAAGAAAGATACCCCGGAAAAGAAGCCGCGAGGCGCCAAGGCCAAGAAGGCTGCGGAAGCGGAGGCATAAATGTTGGGTGATAATGGAGCGATTTGGAAGGGAGAAGGGGATTGACTAGACTTGTTACGCCACGCCAAACAAAACATACAACAAAACGGTCTTGCGATCATTCAGCGTCACTTTATTGGGGTGGGAGTTTTAAGCTGGGTGGCGGGCCATTGGGCTGGGGTAGCATCTTGGGATTTAAATTTGGGTGCAAGGAAAACACCGCCCGGATAGGCGTGGAGATGGTACCCTAGACCCTTCTTCGAGGGAGATATGATTTCTTTGGGCATTCCCATAGCTTTTTCCCGCTTCAATGTGACACATTATGATATCAATTACTCTTTTTTCCCTTGACCATGTAACATATTCGCGCCACTCAACTGTATGCGCACCAAAAAGGGCGCGCCCATGGAAGCGGGCGATGCTCGGGACGGGGCCGAATGGAATACTCATTCCACGGTTAAGCATTCTGCAGCGAGCCAACTGACGTATCCAGGGCGGTAATTATCGTGATCTCCATTTCCGACGGATCATATATGGAATCACAAGTCGGTGTTTGTCCCATTTGCCTGGCCTCCGGTGAGCCGATCAGCCCTGCTCCGAAGGGGGACTGGAACGGAACCCCTCCTCGGACATGTGACTGGCAACAGCCAAAAACGGACCCTCTCCCAACTTCAACAACTTCAACTTCAACTTCAACCTCATCCTAAATTCTTTTCTTTCGCTTGAACGTTCTTCATCTTGTTGTTGAGATCTATCTTTCTGGTGAGTATGCCAATTGGCTTGAGCTACCTCTTGTCTAGTCACTAAGCTAGCTACTGACAGCTTGTAGTGCTCTTCTAGATACCCCACATCCCATAGCAACCAACACAGCGACAATGGTTAAAGCTGGTGAGAATCCTCAAGATCCTATGGGATGGATCGATGGATTGGAGGACAGAACTGACGCCTTCTAGCTGTTCTCGGTGCCTCTGGTGGCATTGGCCAGGTATGGATTCAGTGACAAGCTGCTCTGATCTCTCAGCGAGGGCTAACAGTGCAATGCCAATTTAGCCACTCTCCCTCCTCTTGAAGGCTTGCCCTTTGGTTGATGAGCTTGCTCTCTATGATGTTGTCAATACTCCCGGTGTTGCAGCTGATTTGTCCCATATCTCCTCCGTTGCCGTGAGTAACACCTCCCAATTTGAGGCATTTTCCAGATTGAAGCATCACTGACACTCAGGCAGAAAATCTCAGGCTATTTGCCCAAAGATGATGGCCTCAAGCATGCTTTGACTGGCACTGACATCGTTGTCATCCCTGCCGGCATTCCTCGTACGCATTGCCTTCCCGTCCCCAACCGTAACCCCACTCACACCCGCCAGGTAAACCCGGAATGACCCGCGACGACCTTTTCAAGATCAACGCCGGTATCGTCAAGGGCCTCGTTGAAGGAATCGCCCAACACTGCCCCAAGGCCTTCGTCCTCATCATCTCCAACCCCGTTAACTCCACAGTCCCAATTGCCGCCGAAGTGCTCAAGGCCGCTGGCGTCTTCGACCCCAAGCGCCTCTTCGGTGTTACGACTTTGGACGTCGTCCGTGCCGAGACCTTCACTCAGGAATTCAATGGCCAAAAGGACCCCTCCAAGGCAACCATTCCAGTCATTGGCGGCCATTCTGGCGAAACCATTGTCCCACTTTTCAGCCAGGCCAAGCCTGCAGTCAACATTCCGGCCGATAGATATGACGCACTCGTCAACCGTGAGTCGAGTTCCCTATCGTTTTAGACAAGTATCTGACCTTGCATAGGCATTCAATTTGGTGGCGATGAGGTCGTAAAGGCCAAGGATGGTGCCGGATCTGCCACTTTGTCCATGGCTTATGCTGGTTTCCGGTATGCTAATATCATTTGTGAATGTACCATGAGAGCAACAGCTGACAGGAGTATAGTTTCGCGGAGAGCGTTATCAAAGCCTCCAAGGGAGAGCAGGGTGTTGTCGAGCCCACCTTTGTCTATCTCCCCGGTATCGCAGGTGGTGATGCCATCGTCAAGCAGACAGGATTGGATTTCTTCTCGGTGCCAGTCGAGCTCGGAGTACGTAGTATCCAAATTTGGCATTTCATTCTTTAAGACAGGGAAAGCTAACAATACGTTCAGGCGTCCGGTGCTGAGAAAGCCATCGACATCCTTGGCGGCGTGACCGACAAGGAGAAGCAGCTCTTGGAAGCCTGCTACAAGGGCCTTAAGGGCAACATCGAAAAAGGAATCGACTTCGTCAAGAACCCTCCTCAAAAGTAAAGTCGCCTTGCCCGGTCTGTATTGTCTGTTCCTTGCTCAGTTGTCTCCGTTTATGCAACCCGTTCGACCTCCTCCGTCCGGCATCTTCGGGACTGTGGGCAATTGATCTTTATGCACGCCATACTGAAGAAACCTCTTTGCTAATTGATGGCTGGTCGTGCGATAGGTTGTAAATTGCAAGGAATATTGGCTTTCTCGGTCGGAGGACTTATTTCACGCCCCAGTTATGTGTCACGCAGGTAGATAGCGCCGCTCGAAATGAAGAACAAGATCATGAGCTACACTTTCCGACGTCCTTTGTTACTCGCCGTATCCAAGTAGCTTAAATGATCTGTCTTCTCCGGGTGTAAACCGGACGTTTAGAGGCGGCTGTTTAAGGCGAAAGTTTCAAAAGCCGTCACCGTTCACGACTTGGGTGGCACTGTTTTGATTTGAAAGGTAGCGCCGGGCAGTTCTGAGGTTTCAGCTTGGACTGTAGCGTTGATGCCCATGCTTGCAAGTGTGCCTCGAATTATACCGCAGGGGAACCATAAGTACTATCATAGCTCAGTATAACTTCCTGGGTTTATTTATAGGGGAAACATGATATGCAACGGCGGAAAATGTATGAACTTACAGCCTGGGCCCTTGCAACCGCCTCACTCCGCACAGCCGTACTCATTCGTATGAATGGTCGAAATGCATTATCCGTCAAAACATATACCCCCTATTTACCACGGTAAGATCTCAGAAGCGGAAGAGGAAGGAATCTATATGTGTGATTACTCACCCTGTGATTTGTCTTGAGATTGTCCACCTGTTTCCGGAACAAAATGGTCCACATATCCTTACAGAGGAATTTTATGACGTCGAGATTATCTGTAAAGCGCGGCCTATCGCGAGAGAATCTATATTGGGAGGGCGAGTATAAGTATGGGAGGCCAAAAGTGGAAAGGAAGTGGTATATGAGAAGAAGCCAAGGGGTTGCACTCCATATTCTGGATGGTAAAATGTCCAAGGGATAGATTGCCAGTAGAAACATATTGCACTCCGTCTCCCTCACAAGCTCACGCTGCCAACACCTTGCAAAAACCACGGTACAAAAGAAAAATCAGGAGAAAAGTCTCCAGAACTCACCTCTCAGCTAGCCCCAATCCTACCCGATATCCCAAGCTCTCCAATCGATAAAACGTAGCCTCACGGACCTCCTCGTCATCCAGAACCTTCGCACCGCCAACACTACTCCCCGCCACTGCCGCCGCCGGCGTCGCTGTAGCTGCTCCCGCTTCACCACCCTGCTCTCCATCGCCCGCAAATTCTAGTTCCTGCACCAATCGCTCCGCCATGGGGACGAGTTCGATCAGGAGGAGATCTAGACATGATGCGTTTAGGAAACGGGCATGCGGGTCGGGGATGCCGATGGGAGCGTTGGAGTCAAAGGACATTATTTCTCTTTCTTGCCTTGCACTGTAGGTATATATGTGTAGGGTATGGCGCTCGTTCTTGGGTTCGTGCTGGCGTGGGAAGTGAAGCTGCGGGCGCAGTTGGCGGTGACGAGTGCGGAAAAGGGTGCAGAGCTAAGACTTTTGTCGCGCGCTGATCCGATTGAGCTGGGGAAGAATATTGCAGATTAAACGAATGTCAGGTAAATGTCATTGACAGGGTGCATCCAAGGAGCGTTCTTCAGTTCTTCATGAATAGTGTCGTTTGGTTGCGACACACCCTGCCTTCCGCTCAGAAGCCAAGCCTAGCGGATGAGTGATTATGTAAACATCAAGCTTCCCCTTAAACCTCCCCCTTGATGTTAAGCACCTATTGGTGCTCTCGTGTCAGATCTGTTCCCGTAAATCCTTTTCATTTCCTCCTGGTTCCTATTGATTTTTACAATAGCTGGAGGTATTACACATGGCACCGGTTCCTATCCATTCCGCAAGATCCAACACCATCGCTAAAGTTGTGTGAAAAATACATATCCTGAGAAAGTAAGGCATCGAGCAAAACAGGGCTCGAAAAAAATGGTAAAAGAAATTGGCAGCACATGCGAAAGCGATGCCCCATCTAAAATAGATCAAGAAAGTCCAATGTCCTTGGGTCATCCAACTCCATCCTATTCCCCTCCCGCGAGCCAGTCCCATATAACTCCTTGAAACAACTGACCATTCGGAAAGATTTAAAAGCTCTTAGAAATAATCGCCAACAGGCATTAAGAATCGAGTAATCTTGTGGCGAGTCTGCCATAGTCACCGTCTTTTGGCAACCGAAGTAGGTTGGGCCAAATTCTGGCTATTGAGTCGTCAATGGTTACCTCATACTATGCGTCGTAGTAACCTCCAGAAAGCGGAGAACCGTTATAAGTAGTAGGTGAGCGGTAATCTTGGAAGCTTCGCCTGCGCAACCCATTCGGGCCATCATACGCAACCCGCTTGGCTGGTCGTGGGGGTTCTTCATCGTCGCTTCCCGTCAAGTCAATTACCTGACTCGCTGGCCTTTTGTTTGTAGATGGGCGTGCAGACGACACTGAAGATAGTTCGCGGGATGACCTTGTTGGAGTCGCAGTTTGAGGCATCTGGAACGGCGTTGATTCCTGTTTGAGCGTTGTAATCCGAGAATCCGAGATCTCGATCAGCTCATCATCGTCGTCATTCGGGGTGGGCGGCTGGTTTCCAACGGAGGCATCATCCGGCTTCGACCACTCGCCATTAGGCTCAACCGTGACTTGTTCTACCGTAGACGACGTCGTTTCGAGGATGTTGCCCACATATCTAACTCGAGTTAGTCCGTAGTCACTGGAGCTACAGTAATATGTGTGACTTACTGATCTACCTGTAAGCCTTCGAAAGAAGTAGATTTGTTACAAACCGGACAAGTCCATGTGGGAGCCTGTTCCTGAAGCTGGAGGAATGACGCAGCGTCAAAACACTGGTTATGGGTGCAAAGGGCTGTGCGGCATGGAACTGTCATGCGAAGCGTCGATAAAGGACACTTCAAGGACATCACTGCTGATGTTGCGACGATATCCGTATCCTCGGCCCTGTTTTTCACTGCTTACTGTCAGACAAAAGATGGCCCATGCGCTCCTGAAATCTCGACCTACTCTCGCGTATAACTTGTTCCGCAGAAATTACTTTTCGTCTGCGTAGCTGTTCTACCAGCCCCTCTACTGAATGCTTTCGAACAAGGTTCACAACCACGAAGAATTTCTGGAGACAGATTAATCAATCTGCATGTGCGACAGAGGGTTTCAGTGCTTACCTTTATAGTAAGAGCATATGTCATGACGACGTGATTGTGGTAGTTTGGCTTTTTGCGTATAAAGTCCGTAATATCCGCCGGTCTCGTAGTACCGGGTCTATTCTTCAATCCGCGGAGATTCGCCTTGACATCGTCAAGGTTTACTTTCAGCTCGACCTGATAAGGAAACGCGACATCGCTTCGAGAGTATGGTGTTAGTCCCGTGTCCGCAGCACAATATACCATGATCCTCAAGCCAGGGTCTCGTTGTAGCTGGTCCACTATGCTTTGGCTGAGCACAACTTTGAGGTCGACCGTGTCCCTCGTGTGTTCACGCACTGCTAGCCATCAGTTAACACGGCCATTGTAACTTCATTGAGTTGACGAACCTTTACATTCGACGACAGCAGTCAGTGGTTCTAGTATAGTATAAAACGGGCTTTCTTTGAAGCTCAGTCGGCCTGGGAGGCGCGTCAACATCCACTGTGAATCAATCTGAAGCCAGGAAAAATACCAATAGAGGTAGACTGTGGTGGCGTCATTGAAGCGGTGAACGGTGCTCGTTGAGAGGTTAATGGTTGAGGGGCAGTCTGCGGTTGTGGGAAGCCGGAAGCAGGCGAGGGGGCTGGCGGAGGGGTTGGTGGGAGTCCCGCCACACCAAAGATGCTCTTCTTAACGCGGTGGAAGTGATCAGGAAACGGAGCTAGCTGGTGTAAATCTGAAATAAGATATGTCAGTATAAGCCTAGTATGAAAGAAGGAAACTAATATAAGATAGTTCAAGCTTACAGCTGATTACTCGGTTCTGCAGAGTAGCTTTAACCCCAGAAACTGCGAGCTGCTCACTTCGCAGGATTGCCTTGAGCTGGGTGTTAATTAGTGTTTTCACCAGAGTCGTAAGACTCTGCAGCTCAACGTCTGAGACCCCCGACGCCATTTTCTAGGATTGGTCGCGGAAATTATGTTTGGTCTCGAAAGAAGCGATGATGCAGCGGGATTGACGGGGAGGTAGGAGCAATCTCTGTGGTTCAAGTGTCTTTCGCAGGAGAATGGTACATAAATCTAAAGATAAGACTCATCATGTAGGTCGATAGGAGCTGTAGACGGCCCTTTTCATCTGGTCTGACTCGAGAGCGATGCACTTTATCTCCCTCCTTCACTTCGCCGACGTCGTGGGTGGTTCGGACATTTGATGATGACATAAGACAAAGGGCCGGAGGATTTGCATGTTGTTTGTCCTGTTTGTTTGCGGGTGCTAACGTCAAAAAATATTTCGATTCTTGAGGATGACAGGCGGAGGACCTGACTGCTTCCGGATAACTTTCTGATACAGCGCAATTATGGCTAAAGGACTACGAGCGACTATAAAAAAGCGCAACAAGGCCTTGTTGCGGGAAACCGTCTTTGGCCCCGCCGTCGACGAGAGAACTGCAAGGCTTTCAGCCAAGCTTCAAGAGCTGGCGTCGAAGCCGTTGGAGAAAGATGCTGAGATGTCGGATCCCGTTTTCAATGTTATAGGTACGTCTACCACATCTGTTGATTATTCTTCAATAGCAAATGGCTAACGCGCATTTTCTCCAGAAAAATCTGAGAAACCCACAACAACAGAAGACGACGTCAAGGGTGAGCAAAGGAGATTCATGATGGAATGCGCACGCTGGATAGCTAACAGCCCGGCCGGATTATGCAGACATGGATATCGATGAAAAGGCCGACTCTACAAAACGCAAGTCAAGTCGAATCCAGAAACGGTCGCGACAAAAGCCCCGCAACGCCCTCACCTTCAAGGCACATCCCCGCAAAGGAATGCAAGTTCAGAAGAAGAGATAGAGCAATTCACGTCGAATACCCCGCCCGTTTTCAGTATCATTACGCATGGGAACTGATATACTTCTGCTATTTTTTCGGTCGAGTTTTTTCTGGTCGTTTGGAGTTTGGTTGATGGGATATCCGGAAAAGCACTGCAGCTATTTGTGCATGGTCCCTTAAAGATAATTTAAAGCTGAATGGATTATAACTTTACGACGTCTCGTACAATATTCTATCCGTTTTTTCTTCCCTTTGTGCTCCGTCTGGTCCTTGGGCGACTGAATCAGTGCCAAGCTGGAGCCCCTGAAGTCCGCCATCAGGTCGCGATATAAAATATCTCAATAACGAGAAGATCTTGTCATTCCTGATACACGTTCTTCCTTGAGCACAATCTGAAAAATCTTGTACTCCCGGTTACGCGGGGGTCTAGTAGTCTTTCCTGTGGCGGAAATTCTCCCGTTTCGTTCAGCCAAAATGAGCAGAAATCTCCTGCCAACCTCCGTCATCTCTTCTTCTCCAGGCTGTGACCCTACAAAGCCCGGCCTCACCATCAATATTGAGGTCGATGTCATATAATTTGTCTTCCTCCGCAATGAACTCTGGTACTTCCCCCCTCGCCGACGATACCGCCGACTCCTCCACCGCGACGACCCATCTCGCAGCTCTTGCCATCAGCCGTGTGTCCCGAAGCCCTTCCAACCCCAGTCGCTCCATTGCCTCGATCGCTGTTCTTCTCAGTTTCCCGTTTCGAGATTTACATGCAACGAAGAACAGCGGCTGAACAATAGCTATGTCAACGTTAGGATCTAGCCTTTCTTTTGTTGTAGTGATACGAGGCGAACGTTCTGTCTCTAGAAACTGGGTGATGAGGTCGATAATGCTGGCAAACCGCGGGGTCTGCGCATCGTATGCAGACTCGCCTGGATGTAAACGCGTCGCGAGGTGAACCTGAGTGAGCTCGTGGTGGACAAGCAGTACTTTTGAGCAGGACCAAAGTTTGACATTCCCTGTGTTGCCCGCCATGAATACAGCAAGAAGAGACTTCCAAGAGTCCAGGAAGCCTGATAACGCCGAAAGATCCCGTCCAAAGGAGGGGAGATGCGGCGAATTGGGGAGTGCAGCAGATGCCATAGTTTGGACAGCTCTCAGCTTTAAGAGAGAATTCATGGCGCTGGTGACCATGTTCAACGAGTCTCTTGCCTCGCTGATATTTGAGAAGTATGGTGGAAGGACCGGGAACCGTGACAAAATGAGGGTATAATAGTCAGCTAATGGCAAAGGATTCGCGTCGAGACGGGCGAAGCCGCTTAGGGCTTTAGCCATATCAGCTCTAACCTGCAGCCCACCGCTGCTCAGTCCCTCGACGCTCTTCAAGATTGCCAATGAATTGCGGATATGGATCCGGGCCTGGTCGTATTGTCCTTGTAGAACCTCAATGGCGATAAAGATAAGACTAGCCAACACCGCAAGCTCCCCGCGATGAGGAGAGACATTGAGGCGCCGGTTGAGCTCTCGAATAGCCGAGTTATACTTGTTCAGCGAGTAGCCAGCTGAATACCCCGGAAGAAATGTAAGTTTGCCAGACATCCTACACGGGACCATGTTTCTACTCAAGGCTCCAACCGCCACGACTGCATCAAAGATGCAACGCTCCCTGGAGGCGGCTCGGAAAACAGGAGTCTCCCATGAGCTGGTGCCCAAACAGTGCGAGAGTTCCTTGGCACATGCTACCCGGAAGTACTCAAAGTACCAAATGTCCGACACATCCGGAAATGGAGCCCTCCATGGCTGACCATCCAGGCAGCTGGGTTTGAGACTAGATGGATGTGATGAGGAGAGGAAATCACATTTTCGACCAGTGTCGGCGCACAGAGAACAGCAAGGCCGCTTCTCGTCGCATTTCTTGTGCCTGATCCTAACAACGACGTGAGGATATCGCTTATCATGAGTCTGAGGAAATATCTCACTTGCACGTCAAGCATCCTGTCTTGACTTTTTGGGCGCCTTGTGCACCTGGACGTGGCTTTCTCGGCCGCCGGAAACTCTGCTCCATCCTCTTTCAGTGACACGTCGACATTATGACGCTGGGAGTCTTGCATGTCGACTTGGCTGTGTTGTAGTATTAAAGATTCGGGTTTTTGGAGGTTCGTCCGTGACTTTACTAACGATTGGAGAGTGGGCCAAACAAGCATTCATGCTAAAGAAGTTAGCTTTACCCAGGTGCAACTCGATTGGCTGTTGCGTAAAACTGCTGCAGGTCTTGCAGGGTTGACCATTCCGCTGAGCTCGATCTCGTTAACCCCCATGAATTGACCCGAGGCGCAAGAATACTCGATATTGGGATTGCACCGATTACCAATGAGTGTGTTGTCAGCATGGGAGTATAAATAGTCGTGTCGTCTTCTTCAGACAAAAACCAACCTGAATGCTTGACCTAAAATTCCTTAATTGCATCTTTATTTCTTCAAGCCGATAGTCATGGCAAGACTGCTCACAGTCTTCGGTGCCACTGGGCAACAAGGGGGCGCGCTCATCAATCACATCCTCAACAGCCCATCTCTTTCTGCCGCCTTTACTTTGCGAGGGATAACAAGAGATGCATCCAAGCCGGCTTCTATTGCACTCCAAAAAAGGGGTGTCGAGATTGTCGAGGTAAATCTCCACTGCTGCTTGCCGCATCCGAGTTATATATTAATATTTTTTGGTAGGCCGAACTGGATGATAGATCTACCTTAGACAAGGCAGTTGCAGGTTCGCATACCATCTTTGGAGTCACCAACTGTAAGTGGATATGTGCCTTGGTCTGACTTTTAAGATGCTGATACCGATTTCTGCCTCCAGTCTGGGAGAAAGCATCGTACGATGTCGAAGTGGCTCAGGGGAAGGCCATAGCTGATGCGGCTGTGGCGGCCGGCGCCACCCAGATCATCTGGTCTTCTCTTCCCAGTGTCACGAACATGACTGGAGGTGAATACACCACAGCCAAGCACTTTGACAGCAAAGCTGCGGTTGAGACGTATATCCGTACTCTGAACATCAAGAGCACGTTCTTCACACCTGGTTGGTTCATGCAGAACCATCTCAGTATGATGAGACCTCGGAAGGTACCTAACACGCCACGCCAGAAGTTGTAACGGAGAATAAATTTAACCCGTATGAACAGGTGGACGACGATACTTCTGTTTTCTCACAACCGTGGACGCCAGCTACTCCGCTCCCCCTGATCGACATTAGGGATACGGGCAAGTTCATCGCACCCGCACTCTTGAACCCAGATCTCTATGACAAGAAATCCTTCACCTGCGCCACTGCATTTTACAGTCCAGCCATGATGGTCGATGGCTGGACAAAGGTGACAGGTAAAACGGTCAAGCTGGCGCAAGTCCAGGATGGAGCCGAATACCAAGTGCTTTCAGAAGAGCAGAAAAGGGAGATAGGTAGTTTCACTGGACTCCTCGCGGAGTACGGCTACTTCGGCCCTAGTGGAGTAGAGGATCTCATCTGGACTCTCGAGCAAGTTAAAGAAAGTCTTGGGACTTGGGAAGAGTTTCTGCGGGATCACGAGCCTTGGTTTTAATTAGGGTAGTAAAGGATAGATTTACTAATTGAAGATTGAAAATTTGTCGGAGAGGTTCACGTTTAGACGCAATTCATATAGTAGCCATCGTGGTTGTTGATATTAAAGCGTGCCAAAAATTCCAGCTTGGTAAGGGGTTGATAAGATCGGCGAATTATTATTCCGCAACTTAGTTTTCGTGGGGCGGTGTGGGACGGCAGATCTCCAGGGGGACCACGCCGACATCCCCCGTACACCCTTCTCTATTCTTCGCGATTGAAACCATTACATTGGCGGAGTGTACATATTCTGCAGGATGTTCATGTTCCAATCTAGAATTATCTAATATTTCTTTGCTAACGGGAAGAACAATGGGGTTCAATTCCCAGAGCAAAGCAACTCTCGTCTCCCTGCTGATCTTCCCAATTGCCTTGATTGTTTTTGCCAGTGGATTCTTCCCATATAAACCATTTCTTCCGGGGCTAGCTACATTTGATGGAGGGAATGATGCTCTGCGGCCACCGGCCGTATTTGACCGCGTCATTTTCATGGTGGTAGACGCCCTCCGCAGGTACAGTGCAAATCCTCTAGCCAACAGATACGCAGTAGCTTATTACCTCTTCCATAGCGACTTTGTATATTCAAACCGGTCTGGATTTCTGTTCACACAAGAGTCAGTAGAACCTTAAATATTTCTCTCTTTTCCAGAAAAATAGAGTTATTCTGACTGTAAACAGGTTGATTAAGAGCGGCTCTGCGTTGCCATTTACCGCACATGCCAGCTCTCCGACGGTTACTATGCCAAGGGTGAAGGCTATGACGACAGGCTCGGTGCCGTCATTCCTAGACATGATCTTGAATTTTGCGGAATCTGATACATCATCTACTTTGGCGCTCCAAGATACATGGCTTGCTCAGATTAGAGCTCGCCCAAATGGCCGATTGGTCATGTATGGAGACGATACGTGGTTGAAGCTATTTCCAGGATTTTTCGACAGACACGATGGAACGACGAGCTTTTTTGTTTCGGTATGTACTTATACCCAAGGGCTTCCAGACGAAGACTAATTTTGTCTAGGATTTTGTCGAAGTCGATAACAATGTTACTCGCCATGTTCCGGAGGAATTGCGCAATGATGACTGGTCTGCGATGATCATGCATTATCTCGGGCTCGATCATATTGGGCATAAGGCTGGACCATATAGGTTAGTTCCTGACCGGTTTCGAAGTTATAAACTAACCCTTGCTAGCCCCCACATGATCCCGAAACAGGAAGAGATGGATTCGATTGTAAAGCAGGTTTATACCGCAATGGAAGAACAAGAGCACCTAGATTCCACTCTCCTTGTTCTGTGTGGTGACCACGGTATGAATGACGTCGGAAACCACGGCGGAGCATCCCCCGGAGAGACGTCGCCCGCCTTGACATTCATTTCCCCAAAATTACGACGTCTACAAAATGGCAAAACGTCTCCCATGGCAGCTTCGGAAGACTTCAATTACTATCGGATGGTCGAGCAATCTGATATTGCCCCGACCCTAGCTGGTCTTCTCGGGTTCCCAGTTCCTTTGAACAATTTAGGAGTGTTTATACCCGAGTTTTTGTCATTATGGAGCCCAGGTAAGCTATGTCAGCTGGTCGCTTGGAATCGTTTTACTTATATTCTACAGGGCTGGAACGATTACAGCTTGCACTGGACAATGCAAAACAAATCCTCGGTGTTGTTAAAGCGACCTTTCCCAAGTTCAACGAAAATACTTCCCGGGATCTATGTGCCACGTCTCAGGATACAGAGCTTTCAAGGCTTGAATGCAGATGGCAACAGTTACAAAAAATTGCTGCAGATGCTAGAACTCATCCCGAATTCTCAACAAAGGCCGAAGACTTGCTGCTCACTTTTTGCCGTGAAGCTCAAAACATGATGAGCAGCGCTGCCAGTAATTATAACGTGGCACGACTATATCAAGGCATTGCTCTCGCATCCATTGCTGTAATATTGTCGTTATTATCGTGCATTCGAAGTTCTACAAGATTGTCAGGAGCAGTCATTTACTTTGTCCTGATTACCGCCGGTTATGCGATATTGATGTTTGCCAGCAGCTATGTCGAAGAGGAACAGCAGTTCTGGTACTGGGTTATGACTGGATGGTCTTGTTATCTCTACATTCGAACGCAAGTCTGCCGAGTCTCCTGTTCGTTCTTCTCTAACATGTTCTTAGGTTCAGGTCCATTGGTGACATCAATTTAAGCAGCGCCCTTATACTATCAGTTTCATCGCGAATAATCAGGCGGTGGAATCAAACCGGACAAAAGTTTGCCGGCGAGCCGGATATCGCAACAACATTCTTCTCTGAGCATCCCAACATCCTCTGGATAATCGACCTTTTTACATACACCGACATCTACCAGCGATTGAGGCGCCCGGATACTTCACCTAGGACCAACCCTTCAACCCTCGTTTATCTTCCTCTGGCAAGTTTTGCATATATCTACAAAGCAGCGTTTACGTACGCGGATGCCCCGGAACTATTTTACCGTGCGCCGATATTTGTGACATTGGTGAAAAGTGTCCAAGGACTTTCGCTGGTTATTCAGGCGAGGGTGGTATTTGCTGGCATTGGCCTGGTCGTCGTCTATCTCATGGTTATGAAATGGCAGACGAATAACGGTATCCGGACAAACTCAAAAAATGGTGAGCGATTCCCCATGCTAACATAACGAGCTCGCTAACTTGTGGCAGATTACGCTCCAATGTTCCATGCACTTCTCACCCTTTTCCTCGCGACCCAATCCCGAGCAACAAACATCCCACTCTTCGCCTTATCCCAACTCCAGCTCCAGGCTCTATCAGCCATGTCTCTATCCAGAACCGAAATCGCGATCACGACTCTATTACTTCAATACACGTCCTTCTTCGCCTTCGGTGGATCCAACGCCATCTCATCCATTGACCTGTCAAACGCCTACAATGGAATCGGCAGTTATAACATCTTTCTCGTCGGGATCTTGACATTCGTGACCAATTGGGCTGGCCCAATCTGGTGGGTGTCCGCTGCACGGTTGCTGCTGCGCGGAAAACGCCATTCCACAGGTGTCCATATACAACTATGGACTGTTTTCGTGGCATTCGGCTTGCTGGCTGTGATGGTAGCGTGCACCGTGCTGCGAGCGCATTTATTTATATGGACGGTATTCTCGCCCAAGTTTCTCTACAGCGCGGCGTGGAGTTTGGGGCAGCATCTCATCATCAATATATTCTTTGGTGAGTATGTACTAGGGTGGCTCTATAAATGATTTCTGTTTGTCCCGTGTCCTTCTACTCCTGGCATAACATTCCTTCAGTTCGCGTATCATAGATTAAAATTATGTACAATTATCCATAATGTATATATACAAGAGCAGCCATTCGTCGTCATCATCCTTCTCATCACAAGTCACCAAAAATATCATCAATCGCGTTCCCCTTCCTTTTCTTCTTCTTTTTCTTCTCTTTTATCCTAACTCCCTCATCCAAGCCTATATTCGTACGATCCTCCTGCTCACCGGTCAAACCGAACGTCCCCAGCCCAATCTCTTCACGGTCCAGTGTCCTCGCAGTCTTCACCTCTTCATCACCACCAACAGCAACAACCACAGTCCCTGACCCTGACCCTGGGCCTCCACCTGAAACCTCCCCTCGCCCAACGACTTCTCCCAAATCCTCCGTTAAACCACTTATCCCACCTCCAGCCGTTGTCGTTGTACCAGCCATATCACGACGTATATCCCGCTCCTCATTCTTCCTCGACACGCGCACAAGCTCCGGGGCCCCAATCGCACTGCCAAGTTCCGAGAGCGTAGCCATAAGCACGACACCAAGCGATGAGAACTGCTTATCCGCAACAACAGTCGAAAACGCACTGCCCAACACGCAAATCCATCAGCAAAATCCCTCCACACAAAGGGCGTCAAAGCCATACTCAAAACACCGCGGCACAACCCTCATCCCCAAAAACACAATCATATCCCTTACACTCCCTCCCCTCTCCCTAACCTCCTCCAGACAGTCTTCAGCTTCATCCTCATGTATCTCGCCCCGCTCAACCCGTTCAAGCTCTCCGGCAAGTCTCCCCGTCCACCGCCGTAGAATGCCTAGCCATTTAAACCATTTACAGGCGCGATGCTGGTTTTTGTTATGGTGGAAGAGGAGGTGCAGGGTTTTATGGATGGTGTGGATTTGAGTCGAGGTCGGGAGTGAGGTGGACGCGGAGGCGGTGGAGGAGGGACGGAGGGGTGTCGGCATGCGGAGGTTGAGAGGTTTCTGGTTCAGTATAGGAGGGCTGTGGTTTGTTCACGTTGGCGATGGGTTATTATTTCGATGTTTGGTGAGGCCAGCTCGTCGGGGTTTGTTGGGTTGGGTTTTGGTCTCCGATCGCTGGGGTCTGACCTTTTTGGCCTGCACGGTTCGGATCGCGCGCATAAAGCTTGGTATAACTTTAATCAGACCACAGCTCCAGAGGAGACACGACTTATACTGCTCAGCACGAGAGAACCAAGTTATACATCTTACATCGCTATTTATTTCCGCCGAACCAACTATCTAGCTAATAGCCTTTTGGAACCATTTGTCAAGCGCAAAAATAAATATGTCCCCGTTTCTTCCCCAGCAACTAAGGTTTTTTTTCTTGGAGCTTGAAATAGAGATCGAGAAAACAAAGTAAATCGAAGAAGCAGAAAAAGACAACAGTAGCTAAAAGAGCGTGTTAGATATATCACATCTGTGAAAGATCCGTTCAATTTGCAATGTGCTCCCCCGTGCCGTACTCGCAAGAGTCGTAGATTGGTCATCGGGGGAGAAAAAAATCAAAAGAAGAGAAACAAGCAGATTAAACGTGGCAGAAGGCAGGATAAAGTGATACAACAGCGCAATGGGCCAAGGTAAAGATGGGGGTGGAACAGACGGCTTCCAACCTGGATTCTTTTCTGCAAAACCAACTTTGCAAAAAATATTCGAGACTGAAAAATCCGAAGCACCGTACCCAACGCCGCCAAAGGTGGGGGATAGACGAGGAGGTGGGCTAAGATTGTTGTGTGCAAGCTTTCCTGTGTGCAGTTCGCTATTCCCTATTGGAGTTGAAGATAGCTTTGACAGCGTTCGCAAATTGCTGATTGGAAATTACCCTGGTCCTTCAACGTGCTCACAAAACCAGAAAAGGAAATAATATTGAAATCAAATCAAGCTTAACCTGGAGTCGCTGTTGGCAGCCTGTAGCATTCGATCCTGGAAAGATGCGTAGGCATTGACACCTGGTAGTATCTAATGGCGAGAGGCTTCGTTTGGGAAAGAACCGTCGTACCAGGGCGACATAGGAATCATATTAGTGTTGGACGCGGGCCCATTTCCATGTGGCGCCATGCGTCTTCCAAATTGAGGGCGAACCCAATTCTGTTCACGCTCAGCAGCAGTGGTTCCACGATCGTATTGGGAACGGCGACGACGCTGCTCATCACGATATTGCTGGCCAACTCGTGGTGCGAAAAGCCCTGGATAGTAGTTAGCAATCGAGAACTGACCACGGAGGAAGAGGATGTAACCTACCGACATGCTCTGCATTTTCAACACTGCGACGCATCTTGGATGGGTTGTCAGGGCCAGGGAAACGCTCTTCGGTACCCGCCGATGGACCAGTGCCAGTATAAAAAATCTACGACCGTTAGAAGTTGAAATGATACGGGTTGGCGATTTCATACCTTGGGGCGGAAAGATGGATGCTCCAACATGACGGAGCTGTTGCGAAACTTTTGAACGAGGCAATCTTTTCCTTGGATTGCTATCACAGTCGTAAGCGGTTACTCGCTAGAACTAGGGCAAATGGCCACTTACTCGCATAAGAGATCTCAGCGATTTTATCGCTATTGAAGCAATTCCTATTCCATGTTAGAAATTAATTGCCGAGGGACCAGAGGGAATCCGCTTACCAAGTACGACCAGCTCGCGCGTTGGCAAACTAGTGGCATGTCAATTACATTTTTCTCAGCGAAAGGAAGATTGACTTACGTCAATAATGTCGATTGGCTAAGTAGAGTTAGTTAGCAAAGCCCGATGTGTGCTGGTAGGGAAGGTACTCACATCTTCAAAATTGATGAACGCATATCCAACACTACTACATGGTAAGTATCCGAAGCATCAAGATTCTCAAGAATATACTAACTTGCAGTTATTGGCAAAGTCTGCTAATATGTTAGTAGAGTAAGATACCTGACTATGGGTTGGGTGCTTACCAATGCGAAGATACATAAAATCGTATTTACCAAAGCTGGTCTCGTCGACTATGTCCTTGAGCATAGCCTGGAAAGGTCAGTATGGCAAGGTACAGCAGACGAAATGCATACCTGGTCAATCTTGTTCGGAATATTGCGAAGCATAATCTAGCATAATCGTTAATGGAATGGTTCAGTTCATGCTAAACGAAGGGGGACGAGACTTACAGTGGTGCGAACATCAAGACCAAGGCGAATCCTCTCAATGTCAACGTAGTTCTGGTTATTGCTGCGAGTGTCCTGGCGGCGTGTAAACTCCTGACGGGCGCGATAGCCATATCCGTCGTCGGATCTGCGAAGCCAGGCGATATCCCCGGCAGGGTCGCCAACAGGGATCGTGGAACGGCCAGTTGGGCTAAGTTCGACATATGGGCTGCCGGAAACGACAGTGCTTGGGCGGCGAGCGACTTGCTGCCTTGCCGCAGGCTCTGTCGCATAATGCATCTCCTTGTGTTCTGTAGTAGCGGGAACATGCCCATCCATCACATCAGGCTTGTGAAGCTTGATCTCAAGAACGCAATCCTGCAATAAGGTAAGTAAGAGCCAGGCAAGGGAGTCGATGTGTTACATACGTCAACGACAGTACCGTTCAAGATAGACACAACGTTATCTGCAGCGCGAGTGTCGAAAAACTCAACCAAAAAGTCGACAACGTGGTCTTGATTGGTTGGAAGGGTGCTAAAAGCCTTGATATCACCGAACCTCTCGAGGACACCCTTGAAGGAATGAGAGACAATACGTCCGTCGGCGCCAGGACGGTGGCCATTGTAGTAGACAGACGCAACGATATGTCCTTCAAAATTGGACGTGGCAGCCACCTGGGTGGGTTCGAGCTTCTGGATAAACTCCTTCGCCGTGAGTGGGAGCAAAAACCAATCTGGATACAGCTGCTTGATTTTTTCAAATGCGGCTTTGGCATCGCGGGAGTCGGTGAATCCAACGTAGATCCTGCCATGGCTGACCAATTCAGTAAGAACTGGACCCCTGAGAGTACTGAACTCATAACGCTGAAGAGAGAAGTATGTTAGCCTTGAAGCAGTAGTAGGACCCTGAGTATAACACTTACGTCGAACAGGTTGATAATGCTAACATAAGGCATATCAGTGGGCGCACCCTCGATTGCAAAAGCACGGTGGCGATTGTCGCGCTCGAAATAGCCAAATTGGCAATACATCAATGGAGCAGGAGGAGGAATGACTTTAGGTCTGGCGATTGGACCGAAACGAGGTGGAGAGTTGCGAGTGTAGGCACCCTCAAGGCCGGGAGTCTCAGGAACAGAAGTCGCAGTCAGAAAACTCATTTGGCTGCGTGACGCCTCAGTCTCCCTATCCACGGAGAAAGGGGGAGGACGCTCGATGGCGCCAAACGCGTCTCTAGCGAATCTTGCAGGAGTGAACGCAGACGCAGTTGGGGAGAGATGCATGCGCCTTGCGGACCCTGGAGTGGCCATGAATGGATCCTGGCCATGGCCCGATCCTTGACTGTAGAGAGTTAGTTACCAAAGGATATTACGACATAGCAAAAATCACGTACCCCGAGGAGTAACCCATAAAATCGTCCTTGCGCGCACCAATGCCCATGCCGTGATCAAAGCGCGACCTCATGCGCACATCCTCCGGAGAAAAGGCCGTGACCTTCGTCTCAGGAGAACCGTTGCGAGTAGCGGCATCTCCGGAAGAGCGAGAGCTGCTTCCAGAGCCAGAGGAACCGGTTCCACGATTCATGGTCGAGAGTGATGATGACAGAAAGCTGGTAGGGGAGGGAAAGGAGATTCTAAGGAATCCCGCCGTAAACAGCTACGACGATCAGATTTCCCGTCAGGAGCAAAAGCAGAGAGGTAGCAGTCGGAAGAATAAAGGATGAAGGGCGAAGAGAAGAAGATGAAGAGAAGGAGATGGAGATGAAGAGTGGAAGAGGAGAAGAGAGAGGGCTGGGAGGGAAAAGAGGGGTGAGAGATATCCCCCACACGCAGGATAACAAAAATACGGTCTCCCAGCAGGACAGCCCGTCAACCAAAACACAAGAGCGGAGATGCAGAGATTTTCTAGTGGGAAAAGAGGGAGAGATGAAGCTGCAAGAAGCCAGCCGTGTGAAAATTCCGACAGAGGAATGGAGGGAGAGAGGGAGGAGAGGGAGGAGAAGAGGGGGAGGACTGTGAAGGATGTGAAAAACCGGCGGGGAGGGGGCAGCGCGGGAACTGATACTGTATGGTCAGTACTGTCACTTATCCTTACCCAGCGGGACAGCAGGTAACAGGGGGCGGAAACAGCGTTATTTCAAATGAATAATACCACCTCTCCGCGAGCTGACTGGCCGTGAAGGTGTCCTGTCTCCGTCCTGGTCAAATACGCATGTCTTCTCGGCGTAACAAAAGGAACACAGAGCGGAACCCTGATGGAATTCTCCTGGCTGTCAGATTTTTCACACAGGCCGGGCCAGCTGTGATATCACTGGGAGCCTGTAGCCTGTCTAGCAAGAACAGGTGCAGGGCAGTGTGCTCATTCTACAGTCAGAGTGCAGATGTTTTCTTTGACATGCTCTTCAGGTTGTTGGCACGTGCATAACAACAGCATCAAGCTTTGAGCTCAAGGGGAGACCAGGTATAAAAAGATAGAGAGATCTTTTTTGATGCTTCACAAAGGGATGTTTGATAGCAGTAAGATCAATGGCTGCTAGCATGGTCAACCCCTTCCAATCTAGGGTATACATCAGGCCTGAATGGATCAAGAAAGAAGAAGATAACAGAGTACATCTGGGTACTCTACTCTGGCCCAATTCTCGATCCCACGCTGATACCCAGCATATTCGCAGGGAATTTGGAAGTCTGGTAAGAACAAACTCTTTTCCCCTTTCTAAAAGACAACCCCGCTTTCCGGCTGTACGTATCAATTTCGAGAAAATCCAGTGGCCGTCAGGAATGTTGGCTGGGTGTGTCATGAGCGGGAACAATTCTCGTTGAAGCCGGAAGTTGATGCCAAGATAATGACGTACATCCAAATGGACTCTCCATCACAACACCACGGTCATGGCAGATTTTGGCCATCTCCACCATCTATCTGACGGATTCGAAAGGCTTCCAGGAGCTCTCTCGCAAGGAGCCTTCCGGTGAGTGATATTTTCCCGGGAGGTACGACGGCTAATCCACAGGTTCATGAGGCTCCATCAGTCATAACGGTAGGAATTGCAAGTATGACCGATGGAGGATGATCACCGAGAGAAAGGGTATTATGTGCATAACAGCATATGGTGCGAGGGTAGCCTCATACATGATGCCCGTATTGGTGTTTCCGGCAGAGGACTGCAAATTTCAGGAACATCCGTCTTGGAACTCGGACAGTTGGCCCCTTAATCGGTTGAAGTGAGATTACGGATACCGCGGATGGAATTAATCAGATCTATCCAAATGGTTAGTCGTAGAGTTAAGTAGTAACGTCAGGCAAAGAAAGACCAACCTCCACCTGCCAGTGCTCTAACTGACCTCACTGAGATGCTGGCATTGAGCACAGGAGGCGTCAAATTACGCCCTGTCACTGACGAGGCTTCATCAACTAAAGTACTATGGCGCGAGCTTTCTGTTCATATCAGACAAAGATCCTTCCCATGCTTGTGAGCAGTCTCGCAATTCCGTCGAGCTTGTGTTGAGGTCGGCGTACAAGGCCTCTGATTGGCCGCAACGTGAATGCCTCAATTCGATCACGCGAACAAACATCCTCATCCAAGCCACGCCAAAGCGTGCTGGACGACACCCGGGGAATGTCCATGAGTTTGCACAAGTCCTTCCATTTTGCGGGTTTCGGGCGCTGTCACCGGAGATATAATTAACGTCCGGCCACGATCTCGAATTGAATGTCGCTGAGGTGCAGAGTGCGTCGAAAACTGCCGAAGTCGGTGTCGGGGTCATTGAGTTTGGCAGAGCCATAGAGAGCATGGTGATACGGCAGCGCTGTTCCAACACATGGCTGTCCGAACCAGAGGGAGACGGCAATGGGTGAATGTGCGTAAAGGTGTTTGCCCGCGTTTAGATTCTCTGGGTTTGAAAATTCCCGAGAAAGATGATGAGAAGGGGCAGCTGAGCAAGTTTCGGGTGTTCCCAACTCCTCTTCCCATTCAAAGCTCATGAGTGGGAAAAGGGAAAAACAATGATGATTGAGTCCGGAAGAGCCGTGACCACACCAAACATCAACCTGTCTCAACGTGGTACCAAGTCGAGTTCCTGGCGAGACATGTGAGGAACAGGTCGCACATTCCCTTGTCCAAATAAGGAAGGGCAAGATCCTTTCACGTTGGGGTTGACACAACGTGAAGGCTGGTCGTTCTCTCTTGTCCGTTTCGCCTGCCTCGGCCTCCAGCTCTCGATCAACTTGTGGGACCTGAATTTTCTACTCGGAGCTCCGCTGTGTTCTCGTCTCCTGCATGCCGAGCATGTTTTGTCCTTTGATGATTTGCGTGGAAGCAGGTGATCATTAAATGGCGAGGCCACCGCTGCTAAAATCGAGGAGTGTTCCTTACATATTTAAAAAATAATAGCAATACTAGCAAAGTGTCATACAAAGTAAGAATAGATACGTCTGAAAGTATATAGCGTTATCAGCATACTCAAGCCTTTTGGGCTTTCTATTGATTAGTTCACTTCTTGTTCGCCAGCCTTTGGAATGGTGCAATCGAGTTGATGCGCAGGTATACGCGGCATTCCGACTTATCAGTGTAGCGAAGGGATGTTTTGCTAGAAAAGGTGTCGGTGTACTTGTAGACGTTGTGTTCCGCCTTTTGTTTTATCTGAGCAACGATGTCATTCTCATTGGTAGTTTTATATAGCAAAGCACCTCCGCCAGTAATGGTGCAGTTGATGAGCCGGAGAACGTAGTATTTTGGCGTACGATCGGTATCGACAGGTAATATTTCCCTAACAAAGCCCCAACATCCAGCGTTATTGTCAAGTTGGAGAATAGGTCATGGGAGAATATGACGTTGTTGCTACGGTCATCGATCGCAGCGTTGTAGCAGTCGGTCATTGTGCCATACCACTTTTTTGTCGACGTTTCCAGTTCGACGGACGGCAGTGACAGCGCCTTTGATATCAGTTTCTTCCATCTTGTCCATGTCCTTGGCGGACCTTTTAATCTTAACCCCTTCAATAACAATGATCTGGTATGCCACGAGCGACATGTCGGACGGCAGCGTGATTGGAAGAATTTTCCTGTAACTGGGTGCTTCGGAGTTACCCGGCATGTAGTTTTTTAACCTGAGTGTTCTGTTTCCTGCATTCTCGATCCTACCGTAATAGCTCCTTGTTGGAAACGCGCGTAAAAAGCAGAAGGACATCATTGCCAGCGAGAAATGGCACATAGTTCGCGGTGCGCTGGATCGAGTCACCCGGGAACAGCGTTCCGAAGATTTCCTCGCCGCCAGGGCTGACCGCGTGGATCGCACCCCCAACGCCAACCGCCCAGCCCAGGACAGTGGCCCACGCACCAATTATAGAGCTCCGGCCTGTCCCCAATGCTGTTGCGATGGCCGCGACAAACGCAGCCCGACCGAGGACCCAGCCTGATACGCCAAGGAAATCTTCCACGGCACTACTGTCCTTCTGTGAAAGCGTACATGCGATAATGTCGTTGGTGTCGTTGAAAACCTCTGTTGTGTCCCCAATAGATCTTTTCTTCCGGACATTGGCTGCCAACTTCAATTCCTCTAGTTCCAGCGTCAATTCGCTAGTTGAATCGCCTGCTGGGTTTTCCATCGTGTAGGTGAGCGATTCCGTGCTTTGATTGACGGTGATATCAAATCGGTAGTAGTCACTATCACCGCCGCTGTGCAAGTAAAACGTCTGACCAACATCATCTTTCCGGCGGATGTCCTTGATAAATGCAATGTAGTTGGCGTTCACCTTCTCGGCGCCAGAGTCAACTTTCGTCCATTGCCAGAAGGCATTTCCTCGGTCGCCTTCAGCCAGTCCGTCAGGAAACACCATGACAATCATCTCATCATCGGCATGTGTTCCTCAGTTCGTGAGTTTTCCGACAAACATCCGTGGAGCCGATGCAAATTGGGGCGGAGGAGAAGTTGGCTCGTCCACCAGTTCCACTGTACCGCCCCCGTCCTCACCGCCACCTCCTCTAATAGTGAAGATGAACTTGTTGATGCCATCTAAAAAGGCACCGTCGATGGTATAGTAGCCGTCGTAGAACCTTACGCGCTCGACCCTCGAAGACATGGTCATATCATCAATGATGGTGATGTAAAAGCCTGGTTGCTTCTTTTTACCATCGGCCGTCTTGGTCCACTGCCAGCAAGTGTACACAATATCGTCGAAGCGGAAACCGGAAGGAAACATAATAGTGATGCCCTCATTCACGACAAAGTCTTGTAGATTGATCTTGCCACGGTTAAACAAACATCGTGAATGCCGGGGATATAAGAGCAGGACTATTGAATCAAGTGAATATGGGGTATGGGAGCCACTTTCCTTATATTCTTGCTGTAGTTAACATCAGCCAGTTGAGCATCATTATCGGTCAGGGATATACTAACAAAAGGGCACTGATTACCTTCAGTTCGAAGAGAGTAGTTAATCAGTCAGTCAGACTGCTCAGAATTGACTCATTATTCTGTATATTCTTCTCAGTCTCAGATTCAGCTAGAATGTCTTGCTCAGTGGCTAGATAGAACAGCTCTAGTAGACCAGAAAGATTGCCATTAATCAGTTGCTTCATGATCTCAGACTTCTTCTTGTGAAGATAGGTCAGCAGACTATGCTGTCACTTCTTCTTTAATTTCATAACATTCAGCTCATCTGAAAGTCTAACTTCATTCTCAGGTTGTACATGCTCAGTCATAGCATTCATAGTGAGTAGATCAGTCAAATTCTCATTGAAAATCACATCTTGTGCCATTGTAAGCTTGCCAGATTCAGGGTTCCAGAGCCAGTTGTAACGCCGCTCTGGATCGTCGCCAAGACCTAGGGTGTCACGTGCCATCAGTCAGAGGTCCACGTCGGTAGGGAAGATCGCCTACATACAACTGGTGCCAGCAAAGGAAGGCCCAGCGGCCACACTGGCGAGGCGCTGGCTCCTAGCATGTATTTAGCTGGCTGGTCTCCCAGGCCTTTTCCTGGAGACCAGTGATTTGTCTTTGCCTTTTTGATCCTATATTCAATATAGAGCCTAGTCTTCTAACTTCTGTCTCATCATATTGAGTATACACCCCTAGGACCTTACTATTATATTTGGTCTACACTATTTCTACTAGTTGACAGCTGTGTAGTGGCTAGAGTTCTTGTTCTTCTTACAATTCAAATCACTTGTATCTACAATGACATCTCAAAAGAAGATCTCTGCCACCTACAATCTTCAAGCAGACAGCAAGTCTGTGGAGTGACAGAATGTTGCTGAGGGTTCAGAAGCACTGAGCAATCAGCTCTTCAGAGAGCAAGATGTGACAGCAATGAAGAAGTCTGACTGCAAAGATGATAACTTGCAAACTTCTGCTGAGTGTGTACTGTCTGAAAAGTTCACAGCTGACAGAACACTGACAACTTCTCAGATTGAGATCAGTGTTGCTTCAAAAGCAGACTTCAACAACATTATGCTGCAAGTCATTCAGATGATGACTAATGTTATGAAAGGCTTTCAACAGATTCAACAAAATCTTGCTCTTAATCTCTCTGAATCAGACTTCTACAACAGTAAGAGTCTTGAAGAGTATAAGAAGTGAATTCATCTCATGAAACAGTACTTGAATGCAAAGAAGATGATCTATCTCATCAATGAACTGAAGATTATCTTTGCATCTACTCAGCTTAAGAGCAGCATGAAGCAGATATGAAATCATCTTTCTGCACATACAAGCAAGAACAGAAAGAACTGAGAGATGTTTAAGAATTTTCTTCACAATCAGTTTGAGTTCAAAAAGAATCAATCAGTCATTTATGCTCAAAGACTGAAGAATCTTCAACAGCTTGCTGAGCAGTTGATGTGAAACTTTCAGATGATATTTCAAGAGACTGTCAGTAAAGTTCAGATGCAAGACAAGATTCAGAAGAATGACAAGTTGTGATCAAAGATATTTTTCACTAAGTTACTTTTCAGCTTGAAGGTAGAGATGCAGCAGCAAGACACTGTGTCTGAAAAAATCAAGAACATTGTGAACAAGACAACATCTATTGAGCAGCTTCAGTTCAGTCAGAATAAAGAAATCTTAATGTTCTTTGACTGATCTGACAAGAGAAGATGCATTGCTAAGAGTGATAACAAAGAATCCACAGAGAGCAGTGTGCCATCTTGCAAGTAGTGAGCAGATGACAAGTCAGAAGATCAATCAATGAAGAGATTTACAAGATACAAATGTAGAAACTTTAATCAAAGAAGAAAGTGCACTATTCAGAAGTGTCTCTGCTTTCATTGCAATAAGAAAGATCACTTTGTGAGTGATTGTTCTGAGTGTTCAGAGCAGAGACAAAAGAATAAAAAAGAGAATTGACTAGTGCTGACTGTACTAGTCTCTCTCAAGTGACAGCACTCAACATCAGCTTCTCTTCTGCTCACTGATGTTAAACTCTGACTTAGTAAAAAGATTGTGAAGATCTCTGTGCTGTTGAATACAGATGCAGATGAAAATTTCATCTTTATTGATCTTCTGTGAGAGTATGATCATCTGATTCTGAAGAACTCTACTGCAGACTGATTCATGAATGACAGTGAAATCAGAATTACAGATAAAATTCAGCTTCTATTCAGTGTGAAGATGTTAAATAAAGAAATTAGAAACTTTGAACTGAAATACAATGTAACAAAGATGATGAAATATTAACTTATCATCAGTCAGACAGAAATAAATCAGATTGACTCAGTTCTTGACATTCTGTCATTTATTTAATGTTACACTGTTGAGAGAAAGATGAAAATCTGACTTGAGAATGCTCAACAATTCAGAAAGATCTCTTGAGATCAGATGATCTACATGCTTCAGACAATAAAGACTAATGATAAGATTCACATTATTTCAATGAAGTACTCAGAGTTTCATGAGATGTTTTTAAAGAAAAAAGCTGATAAGCTCACTGAAGACATAATCTCACATTTAATTCAGCTTCATGACAGCACATAGCTGCTGTTTGAATCTCTGTACAATCTCTTAACACAGAAGCTTGACATTCTATGAAAGTATCTTGAGAAGAAGGTGAAACAGAGCTGAATCAGATCTTCAACTAGCTCAGCAGAGACACTAATTCTGTTCATTAAAAAGTCAGATAGCTCTCTCAGACTCTGTGTGAATTATAGAGATCTTAATCAGATCATGATTAAGAATTGTTATCTCTTGCTGTAAATGAATGAGATGATGAATCAATTAATTGAGATTCATTGATTTATCAAGCTTGATCTGCATGACATCTATCACTGCATTAGAATTCATCAAGACAACAAGTGAAAGACAGTGTTCTGCACATGTTATGAGCTATTTAAATATTTAATGTTATCATTTAAATTGTGCAATGCTTCAGTGACATTTTAAATCTACATCAATGAGATGCTTAAAGAGCTGGTTGATGATTTCATTATTGTCTATCTTGACAATATCTTGATCTATTTCAAGAACTTGAAAGAGCACAAGAAGTACATCAAAACAGTGCTGTGAAGACTAGAGCAGTATAATCTCTATGTCAAAGCTGAGAAGTGTGAATTTCATATGAAAGAGATCAAGTTTTTCAGATTTATTGTGAGCTGTGACAGTGTGAAGATGAATTTTAGTCAGATGAACACTATTAGAGACTGATCTGAGTCAAAGTTAATCTATGACTTGCAGATCTTTCTAGAGTTCATAGACTTCTTCTGACAGTTTGTTCACAATTACACTGTGATCATCACTTCTTTGATCAATAAATTCAAGAGAATGATTTGCAAAAAGAAGCTGAAGCTTTTTCATCTTGATGACTGCATGCACAAGACATTCAAAACTCTGAAGAAGACTTTTATGAATTCACTGATGCTGATTCATTACAATTCAGAAAAATCTAGCTTAATGATTACAGATGCTTTAGATTAAGTGCTTGCAGAAATCATTCTGCAGCAGACTGAAGACAGTGAGCTGTTAAATCATCAGCATGAAGCATGACACTCAGTAGCTTTCTATTCAAGAAAGTTTACTGACACAGAGCAGAGATACAAAGTTCATGATCAGAAGCTGCTTGCAATTATCAAGATCTTCAAGCAGTGAAGACACTATTTACAAGAAGTCTGTTATTCAATTAAAGTGCAGACTGATTATGTAAATCTACATTACTTCTTTACAATCAAGCAGTTAAACAGCTGACAGACTCAGTGAATCAAACTGCTTGCAGCTTATGACTTTACAATTGAGTATAAGCTGAAACAGCTAAACTCTGTCAACATGTCATTGAGACAATCTGATTACAAGTCATTCAATGTTGACAAAGCATCAATTGATTTGTTTTCAACACTTCAATGTAAGTTTAAAAAAGAATTGTGATCAATTCATCTGTGCAAAGAATGTTCTGAAGAAATTTCTTTGTCTTGATTATAGAAGAAAGACAGAAAGAAGAGATCAGACTCTCTTGTTTCAAGACTGCTAGTTATGCAGACAACTAGCAGTGAAAATGTCTTCAAGAATCTGAAGATTTTGATGAGAAATATTCTCTTGAGACTTCAGAAGAGAGACACTTTTTTACAGAAGATTTTACTGAATCTTTAAAAGTTTCAGATCTCTTGAGAGTGTTAACAGTGTAAGAAAGCAGAATGACAGATGTCTGAAAACAGTCTGATTTAACAAAATGAAGTCATCTGTGTGTCATGAGATCTCACTGTCAGAGTAGAGCTGCTTCAACAGCATCACAACAGCTCATATGTCAGTCATTATGAAGCAGCAAGAATGTTAGAACTTCTCTGTCACAAGTACAATTGAGATAACATATTCAAAGATGTTGAGAAATATGTTTCATCATGTGAACACTGTCAGAGATTTCAGATGTTTCATCACAAACTTTACAGAAAGATGACATTGTCTCTGACATCTTCAGAGCTCTGAAAGAGTATTGTCATGAACTTCATCACTGAGTTACTGATGTCATCTCATTGAAGAAAATCATACAATGCAATTCTTGTTGTGATGAACCATTATACAAAGATGATTCAATACATTTCAACAACAAAAAAGATTAAGATGATAGAGCTAACTGAGCTCTTTTTGAATGAGATTGTCAAGCATTATGATGTGCTGAAGAGCATTATTTTGAATAGAGACTTGTTATTTATCTTTAATTTCTGAACAGATTTTATCTACTATCTGAAGATGAAGTGTCTTTTGTTGATGATGTTTCATCTGCAGATCAACAGTCAGATGAAGCAGCAGAATCAAATGCTGAAGCATGATTTATGAATGTATTGCAATTATAAGCAGAATGATTGAGTCAATTTACTTTCATTGACTGAATTCTCTTATAATAACACTTGACATAGTGTCACAAAGAAGTCACTGTTTTATTTACTTTATGAATTTCATTCAGAACTGTCACTGAATGTGTCTGATGAGTCTGAATCATTAAATCAGACTGCAATGAACTGAGTGACTTGACTGTGAGATGTCAGAGAGAAGCTGACAGATATTCTGTAAGATGCTGTGAAGCATCAAGCAGAGTACTATGATCATTAACATAAATCTTGCTACTATAAGATAGACAACAAAGTGTATTTATTGACAAAGAATATCAAGACTCTATGAGTGCAGAAGAAGATAGATGATTGATTTCTGAAGTCATTTACTGTTATCAACATGATGAGCAGTCAGACATACATGTTGAGATTGCTGAAGATATTTAATCATATTCACTCAACATTTCATGTTTCATTGCTGAAGTCTTATCATGATTGCTTCAGTGAGAAGCCAGCAGAAATTCAGCTGATCAACATTGAGAATGAGAAGAAGTGAGAAGTTGAACAGATTTTTGACTCTCAGATCTACTGTAGCATCAAACTTTATTTGATAAAGTGACTAGATTTTCTCTTGTATGAGAACTCTTGAGAGCCCTTGAAGAACCTCACAAATGTCAAAGCAGTGTTGAAGGATTTCAAACAGTGACTATTCAATGTCAATCCATCAGCAGGAGACTGACATTTGAAGAGAAGAAGAAAATTGTAGATTTCACTTTTTTCTCATTGAAGTTTTTGGTTTACTATGTGCATCTTAGAGCATTCTTTCTTCATTATTCTACAAATTTACAAGATTTGAAAGTTTTATTGAAGTCTGAGAAATTTCTCTTCATTCAATAAATAGATCTGAAGGTCACAGACTAAAGGAAAACAAAATAAATCAAGCTAGAAAGACACAAGATGAAGCTGTCTACTCAGTAACTAGTCATCACATTAAAGAATCTTGCTTCAAGAGGTCTGACTCTTGCTATGTTCAGTGTTCTTTTTGAAAAGTGCAGAATCTCCAGCCTGTTTCCAACTCACATTCATGAGTCAAAACAAATTGTTGTTAATCAATCACAATACATACAGTAGCTCAGAATCAGTCTGCAAGAAGTCAGCTGAGATTTTCACAGAAGTGTTCATACATTCATAAGCCTCAATCTCATTGATGAAAGACCACAATGTGCTCTTGAAGATGAGAATGACAGTGAGATTGTTGATGACATGAGTCTTATGAATCAGACAAGTAGTCATCATAATGTCATCAATGAATTTCTCTGAGATCTCAAAGCAGAGCTTTTTGAGACCAGCACAGTGTGTACACTTGTGACTAGCAGACAGACACATACAACAGATACTAAGATTGATTAAAAGCTGCTTGAAGCAGTGAAGACAAAGCATATATATCACAGTCTTCAATGTCTTGATAGTTGCTAGACCTCACAGAGAGATAGAAGAAATAAAACATAGTTTGACTGATGATTATTGAATGCTGCTCAGCACAAAGAGTGTGATCTCACTATATCATATACTCAAGTCTGAAGTATATCTGTTCTTGATATAGCTGATGAAAGTTCTTCTGAATAGATATTGACTAGCAAAGATAAAGAGACTTCTCAATAACTAATCAGACAATATCTCATAGAGAACATTATTCAATATTTCAAATATATGTCTGTATTGAATAATCAAAATTGACCACAAAGAATAAGTCTTTGAGTTCTAAAATAATTAGTGTTCTTATATACATGATGCTCTGATATGGAAAGGTCTCATATCTTTCTTTTAATACAGTTTCAAAAGAAACTGTAACAGTCAGTCTCAAACTGAACTGTTAGATTCAGTCTCAACATGAACTGTTTCATCATCTTAATTAAAACTGTTGATCATGTAACTTGCTGTGCTGCAGTCTCTCATAGTTGAATCAATGTCAAGTTCAATCATCTTTTCAAAATTTAGTCTTGCCAGAGAGATCTGTAACACCATTTTCTTCTTCATCAGTTGAGCATCATTCTTGATGCTGTTATAAATATCAGACTTGTCTCTCTGCTGAGTTGTGTGATTCCATCTTCTATGAGTTCTCTGTGCCATGACTCATTTCAAGATTCAGAAGTAATGACTTTTCTGCAATCATCATCTGAAGCATCAATGTCTAGCTGATCATATTCTTCATTATGATGTTCTGACTGATTCTTCTTGTGATCTTTGTTTTGTTGAGAGTCTCTCTTGTGTCTTTTTTATGAATTTCTTTTATTATCAGAAGTGTTCTGATTGTGCTCAGTCTGACTTCATCTTCTTCAGTCATTCATCAAGTAGTGCTGAATGAAATAAGCTGCAAGAGAATGAAGAGCATGCTGCTCAACATCTACAAACTGTGAATTGCAACATTCTTCTGATTGCTGAAGAAATGCATGTCTTGCAGCATTGTGTTGATATGTGTCAAAGTGATTTAATAAATGAAATTGCTCATCATTTCAAGCTTCAAAATAAGCAATTGAAATTGAAAGAGTGTGATCAGACTTTGTTAGTCTGTGATTTTTCAGTTCTGAAGTCTGATACTTCTTCTGACTTCTTGTCTCTGTCTAACTCTTTTATAGAGACTGTGATGAATTCTATCAGTGAAATCTCTTCATCATTATCTGAGCATTCATGAGGTTTCTTTTCAGTTTCCAGATATTCTCTGAGATATCATACTCTTTTCATTTCACTAGATAGTGAAGTTCTTCATTAATTCTCTGTTGATCTAGAATTTCTTTGATTTTATATTCTGATTCTGCATTCACTTCTGTGTGGTAGTGTTTGACATTCTGAAGTGCTTTTTCAAGTAATGAGACATGAAACACTGAATAAATTTTCATTGTCTTTGACAGATTCAGTTTGAAATTCAGTTGTTCAATTTTTTGTAAAATTTTAAATAATTTCAGTTTCTTGTAGTTGAGTTTGTTGCTTGATCATTTCATCTTGATATTTCATTGCAGCAAAAACACTTTCTCTTCTCTCTCAAAGATAAATGCATTCTTGTGTTTCTTGTCATAGTAGTGCTTGATTTATGTATTTAGAAATTCAATGTCAAGAAGCATCTGTTAATGCAGTTTTCTTAATTGTGTTGCTGTGAGTTCTGCCTGTTGTGTGTACTGTTTGATGATCTTTGAAGTATGTAGAAACTCTGGTTCTCATTTATAGTTCATAAAGAATGATGTAAATTCTGTCATGGCATTCTTTGAACTGTTGTATGCTAATTGAGCAATCAGTAGCAGCTGTACTCAATTGTTCTGCTGATAATTGATATATTCTCATAGATATTGTTCAACTGTCTGATTCACTCATTCAATTTGTTCATCAGTCTGTACATGATATGCTGTTAATGACTTGTGTTTGATGTTCATCATGCTTATAAGTGTATTTCAGAATTTGCATACAAATTTTGTATCTCTGTCTGAGATCATTTTATCTGATAGTCTGTAGTTCACAAAGATGTTTTGTATTATCACATAGACTGTGTCTGATGATGAGATTGCTTTCTTGAAAGATATGAAGTAAGTGTACTTCATAAATCTATCTGTCACTGTCAAAATTGAATCATACATCACACTGCTGTGTGAGTTCTTTGACAGTAATAACTTGACTATAAAGTTCATTGCAATTGATTTTCAGAGTTTTTTTAGTTGAGGTATCAGCTGCATTTTTTCATAGAGCTTATGTCAATCTGACTTCATTCAGTTGCAGATATTGCAGTTTCAGATATATTGTCATACTTCTGCTCACATTTCAGATCAGTAGTAATTTGCTGTTAGACAATCTATCATCTTTTTGATTTTAAAATATTCTGATGTCAGTGCATCATGATTGTTGTACATAGCTCTTTTTCTAAGAGTTCACAGTATGTAGACCTTGTCATGAAATAAGATCAATTTATCTCTTTTCATGATATTGCCTTCATTTCTCATTCTCTGAGCATGTTTGTCATGTCTCAAGACTTTCTTGATTTTCTCAAGAGATAGTTCTTCTGAAGTGACAATTTAAATTGTTGTCTGTAGTGCTTGCTGGTCAAGCACTATCTCTTTCTGATTGTTACTTCATGCCAGAATGACTCTCTTTTCATTTTCTTTTGTCATCAAGTCTTTTTTTGACTCAAAGTGTCTGTCTATAGATTCTCTTTCTTCTTGCAGTGTCTTATCACAAAATTGTAATAGATCAGCACTTCTGTATATCACTTTGCTTGTTGTTTTGTCAGCTGTTTCATTGTCATGAAATACTGCAAGTTCTGGTGATCAGATAGCACAATCACTTGAATTTTTGTTTCTTGCAATTCAATTCTTCAATGTTGAAATGTCTCTACTATAACTAGTAGCTCTTTGTCATAAATGTCATAGTTCTGTTCAGCTTTTGTCATGATTCTGACATAACATGTCATCAATCTTAACTGTTCTTGATTGTCAGATTGTTGTAATCTGGCTCTGATAGTGCAGTCTGATGCATCTGTGTCCATAAAGCTTTACTTTTCTAGGTCAAAGTGTTGTCTCATTTCTTCTTTTTGAAATTTCTTCTTAATCTGATCAAATACTTTCTGTTCAAGTGTTCCCCACAAAAACTCAGTAGCTTTTCTTGAATAGATTTGTTAGCAGTCATATGATTTTCAAAAATCTGGTGATAAATGCTCAGTAATAGTTTGCCATTCTGTGAAAGAATTGTACTTTCATGACATTCATCAGTGTAGATCATTTCAAGATCATTTTGATCTTTTTTAAATTCATTTTGATTTCTTCTGTTGTGATAATGTAATCTAAGAAGACAACTTTCTTCTTGAAAAATTCACACTTCTTTGCTTTCAAGAATAGATCAAAGTTCTGTAGTCATTGTAGAATCTTCTTGACCTTTTCTGTGTGCTCTTTTCAAGTTTCTTTCATGAAGATCAGCACATCATTCAAGTAGACCACCATGTAGTCTTTCAGAAATTTCTTCAAGACATCATCAATCAGAGTCTGAAAGGTTGCTGGTGCATTGATAAGTTCAAAGAGCATGATTAAATATTCATAAAGTTTATACTTGATTCAAAAAGTGATTTTTCATTCTTCTCTGAGTTTGATTCATATTCAATGATATGCTTTGTGTATGTTGAGTGCTGTAAATCATTTTGCTTCTTGAAATCTGCTCTGTTGTTTCTCAATAAGTGATAGCAGATAACAGTTCTTCTTTATGATACTGTTCAGTTGTCAATAATCTATACATAATCATATACTTTCATCTTTCTTTGATATAAAGAGTATGGAGTATTCTGTCAATGACTTGAATTTGCATATATATTCTTTCTTGAGATTGATGTCAATATATTTTCATAGTTCAGCTAGTTCTTTTTCTGTATGTCAGTAGACAGAGTGTTTCTTCAGTATTTCACTGTTTTGAAGAGATATCTCATGATCTCAAGACTTATGTTCTGATAAAGTGTGCTCTGGTTTTCATTCTCTGAATAGATCAATAAAGTTATGATACTCTTCTGATATCTGTCATTTGAGCTTCTCAATTTCTTGCTTTCAGTTTTCTGTGTGCTTTCTGATAGCTGTTTCATTGCTGCAGGTTAACTTAGAGTGAGTTACATGTTCATCATGATTCAGTTCTTCATGACTATCTTTTGTTGTTAATCAATTGTTATCTTGTTGCATGACTCTCTGTATGCTTTGCATTCATTGTATAAGTTTTTCTATGCTCTCTTTCTTAATTGTGATCACTAAAGCATGAATTTCTGATTCTGAGAAATATTTTAATCATGTTAGCCTCACTTGTTCTCTCACTCAGTTGATGTCAGAGTTGTGTCACTGAAATCAAAAGAACTTCAAGACTATATTATAGTTCTCTAGATTTGTTACATTCAAGTGCACTTGTTCTGTGTGTCATCTGATTTTCATTTGTATCTGATTTATTTTCAGATTCACTCTATTCAGAGTTATTTCTTCTAGTTCTTTCAAGAAGTAGAGTATATCTTTTCTTTGTGTTGTAATGTCAGCTTGTTTCACAAAGCTTCTGTCAATGAATATTTCAGTCACTTTATTGTCAATAAAAGTTCACACATTAACTTCTGCAATGATGATCAGTATGCTCAAGTGACAGATATTTCTGTTTGTGACTAATAGTTCTGACCATGTACTGCTGCTCACAGATGCTCATTTATGAAAATGCATTCATTTTTTGAATTCATGAATGATGTGTCTTGAGTCATCTGAACTGTCTTGTCAGTTCTGATTTTTAAATCACTTTCTGATGTAGAACTGATGGTCATTCACTTCTGAGTAGTGTTCTTTCAATGTTTGAAGACTTCATCATCTGATTCTAACTGTCATTATAGAACTCTTGCTCTTTGTTGTCAATCATACTGCTGCATGATTCTGATCTGAATTTCACTACATTGTGGCTCAAAACATATTCTCAGCTGTGATTTAACTGAGTTATGATGTCAGTGAAATCTTTCTTCTTCAGAGTTGTTCTTAAACTTAGATGAATATCATCTATTCTGTCTTTTCTGATGCATGTGTACTAAACAATAGTCATGATAGCATAGCTCTCAACACATTTGATAGTGTTCTGAGTGACTTACTAGTAACTGTAAATCTGTCTGAACATGTTCAGATATAATCACTGATTCAGTACTTGTTATGTTGATGTGTTGTTCATTGTAGCTTCAGAGTTTCTTTAAGCTGTAGTTGTTGAGCTTCTTTCACTTGTCATGAATTTCACAGATTCTTTGTCAGCACAACAATCATATGACAGCATGACACTGTTTGTCTGATTTAATTCTTTCTTTTACTGTAAGATAGATATTCTTGATTTCTCTGCATGAAGTTTCTTTCACTTGTGATGTCTGTATGTCATTTCATACTTGTTGATACTGTCACTGCTGAAACTTGATATTTTTCACTCTAGAGTCTTGTTTATGACTTGTTCTTCTTTCTGAGCTTTCAAGTTCACTAGAGTTCATTTTGCTGTTAACTCTTTACTGAATTCATTCATCAGATCTGTCACAACACTGCATTGTTTGCACTTGCTCTTTTGACTCTTCTAAATAACTTCTTTAATGACAGTTTGTCTTCATATTTCTCAGAGTTCTTGATCAGTTTTCTTGATTCATTTCTTCATTAGTTGAAATGTCTTTTTCTGAATATTCTCATCATATTCAACTGCTTGTTCTATCTCTTCTTTGATGAGATTCATTCATTTGCTGAACAGTTGTGTCTTTTTTGAGACTGTTGTAGTGTGTAGATATTGTTGCTGTTTGAAATAGTATTCTTCATTTTTTTTATCTCTGTGAATAGAGCAATCATCATTCTTGCAGAATGATTAATGAATACTTTCATGATTAAAGTGTTTGATGCTCAATAGATCTTGTGAGTCTGAAATTTCATCATCTAGATTCTCATTAAGTTCTTTCTGCATTTGACATTGTGTGCAATTTTCAATGTTACATCTGTAATCACTGTGATACATGAAATCAGAATTCTCTCATGTTCATTGTTGAAATGTTTTCTGTATTTTCATGTGATAATCACACTCACAGATTTTATAACCATACTCTTCATGTTGTGCATGCACTGAGTCTTGAATGTCTTCTTGTTTCATTCTTCAGTGATGCTCACACTCTTCAATTTGTAGAATTTGTTCATCTTTGAAGTTGAGTCATTGTTGCATGTGTTCTTTCTTGCAATACTGTCATGTTTTCATTTCTCTGATGCAGAGATTCTCTAGTCTGATCTCTTCAGCTACAATTTGTTCAAAGATTTAAATAAACTGACTAAAAGTGTCACTCTCATTGATTGAGTCTTCTAACTGACTATTCAGAATTTCAGTTGTTGCTTGAAGTTAGCATTTATGTCATATCTCAGATTCTGTAACATTGAGTTGCTGCTGATGTAGTTTGTCTGTTGCAGCTTTAGTTGCATGTAGTTATTGCTTAATATTGTTTTCTCTTTTGTTGTGTTGTTTCTTCTGACACTTGTTTACATAGTGTTCAGACTTTTCACAATAGAAGCATTTCTTATTCTTGCATCATTTTTGTTTCTGTTTTTCATTGATCTGTTTGATCACATTCAGTTTCATTTTAACTGAATAAGCTCTGCTAGATTTATTTTGTCTTCAGATCTTTGAATAGTGATTTCACTGTATCTTTTCTTTGCATTTCAAATGTCATTTGTAGAGTCAATTGTTGATTCATGTGACTAGCTTGATCATGCTATCAATAGTAGTGAATCATTTCTTTTCTTACATAATCTCATCTTTCATCTCTTTCTTTAGTCTCTGGTAGAATTGACTGGCAAAAGCCTCATTGATCCAGTTCAAATGAACTGTCACTTGCTGAAATTTGACTGTGTATTCTCTGGTCAATTCAATCTGATGTAGTCAATAGATTTGCTGTTCTGCTGTAACTTTCTCATCATGTTCTTCAAAGATAAGTTAAACTGTTCAGGTGAAAATCTGATAATTCTCAACAACTTGTACCATGCTTTAATCTTGCTCAGCTTCAGTTTGTTTGTAATAATTCTTGATAAAGAGTTTGAATCAACTGAATGCTGTTTCTCTCATGTAGATGAAGGCAAACATAATCTTGATCTTGTTGTTCAGAAACTTGCTTGTGTTATTGTCAATGTAGATTTATAGTTTAGTCAGAAAGATCTTGAGCTTGCTGTGTTCTTTATTAAAGAAGTCAGAGATTCTGAACTTAGATTCTTCAGTCATTTCATTGTTTCTGATGATGGCTTGATCAGCTCAGTGTTCTGCTTTCTTCATCAACTCTTCAGCATCTATGATTTGTTTCTGAAGTTGTTCATTTTCTCTCTTGACTTACTTAAGTTTTGCCATGAGCTTCTAAATCTTGTTTCAGAGAGTCTTCATTGTGACAGTTTCTTGCTGATTTTCTTGTTGAGACATACTGTTGTTGAGTAATTGATGTCAGTAGTATCAGATTCAATCTCTGTACTTTAATGTACTTGTAACTGTTTCACTTTATTAGAGTTCAAAAAAAAAGAGTAGGAAATACTTAGCTGACTGTTCTATAGCAATAGTTCAGATCTGAATATAATGCTGTAGAGTTCTGAGAGATGTAATCTTACTCTCAGTAAAGAGATGTATCAATTCTTGTTGACTCAATCTCTTCTGATCTGATAGATGGTCAATGTATCACAGTCTTCAATGTCTTGATAGTCACTAGATCTTACAGAGAGATAGAAGAGATAAGATGTAGTTTAACTGACAGTTATCAAATGCTGCTTGACACAAAGAGCATGATCTCACTATATTATATACTCAAGTTCAGAGTATATTTGTTTTCAATATAGCTGATAAAAGTTCTTCTGAATAGATATTGACTAGCAAAGATAAAGAAACTTCTCAATAACTAATCAGACAATATCTTATAGAGAATGTTATTCAATATTTCAAATGTATGTCTGTATTGAATAATCAAAATTGACCATGAAGAATAAGTTTTCAGATTCTAAGGTAATGAGCATTCTTATATACATGATGCTTCAATATAAAAAGATTTCATATCTTTCTTTTGATATGATCTCAAAAGAGATCATAACAGTCAGTTTCAAACTGAACTGTTAGATTCAGTTTCAACATGAACTGTTTCATCAAGTTTTAATTGAGACTGTTGATCACATGACTTGCTGTGCTGCAGTCTCTCATAGTTGAATCAACATTAAGCTCAATCATCTTCTCAAGATTTAGTCTTGCCAGAGAGGTCTGTAACAATATGCTCAATTTTTTATGATCAATTGTCATCTTTGTCTGTCATGCTGTCTTCTTCAACTTCTGTGTCTTGAGAGGTATCAGAAGAAGAATGAGCCAGCATGATGTCAGTGAGAAAAATATGAGATTCAGAAAGAGTGAAAGTGAAGATCTATCTCATTACATTAGTGTTGTTCAAGCTAGAGTGTATGAAACTTCTACAGAAATGCTCATTCTGTCAGAAATTGAAGCAGTTTCATCAGTCAGAGTCAGAATAGAAGCAATTATGTCATCAGCAGAAAGCTGAAAGTCAGTCTGCAAACCAGCAGAAGTGTTCTGAAGAGATAACATATCAGTTAAAACTAAAGCAGAGTCAGTTGTGCTGACAGCATCTTCAAGAATATTTATCTTAGTGTCATTCTAAACTGTTATATTATCAGCATCAGAGACTTGCTGATGAAAAGCATTTGTATCAATGCAGAGAGACAAGAAGGCAAAAGCAGTAATATCTAAAACATGTCAATTAAGATTAAACAGATTCTGAAGAGTCATGATGAACTGTTTGAAAACAGAGTCAGAAGAGCATATAGCTGACTGCTTGCTTGCAGCACAGCAGTTCTCAATGAATGCAGTAGCAGAGACTGATTCTTGATCTAAATTCAAGAAGTCTTGTCTGAATTAATCTAAACTCAACTCAGATGTAGTCTGCTGTGTGAAGCTGTTAAAGCACTGATGAGTAGATGTCTCAGCAAAAAGCTCTTCAACATAGACATTGTAATCATTAATGATCTGATCATCTTCATATTCAAGCATGTTTTCAAAATCTAGAGACTCAATGATCATCTCATGCTTCTGAATGATAGAGAACAGATGAATGCTGACAGCATACTGACACAATATAAAGATAGCAGCAGCACTGACAAAGAATTCAGCAACATCAGCAGAGTCAGAATCAATGTTGACAGCAGTGTTATTGACAGACAACAGAAAAGAGAATGATGATGCAATGAGTGTTGCAGTTTCTATTTCTACAATCAGAAACTCTTCATTCTCTTGCTGACAGAATGTCAGCAAATTGACAGAATTCAGATATCTACTCATCAGAAACAGATGCAGTGATCACAGTGACAGAGTCAGCAGTTAAGTGAGTCTGCTTCTTCTTGCTGATCTCAAGAGCAGCATCATGAAGCTGACTCTTGCATTTTGCAGACTACTTCAGATCAGCAACAGTGTCTTGAAGTCAGAAAGCATACTCATCATGACAGCTAAAAAAAGATATTGATTGAATACATATATTTGAATGAAATTGATGACTTGAGAAGAGATTTGAATGATTTTCAGAGCAATTTCTATAATTAAAATGACTTGATTTCTCTAAGTCTACAATTTCTATATATTCTCTCTACACAGATGAAAACACTTTGCAGAGCTGACTTGACACCAGCTTCTACTATTTCACTGAACAGATTTTTCTGTATTGAAGAAATCTCTGCAGTAAATAGTTGACTGATGAATTCATCAATTGTATTGTGTATAGTCATCACTTCTATTCACTATTCAGACTGAAAGACTTAGAACAAGTCTTTTATGTTGAGAAAGAATAATTATAACATCACTTCAGATCATCATCAAGATCTAGAGTGCCACATGTCATCAGTCAGAGATTTACATCAGTAGAGAAGATCACTTACATACAACTGATGTCAGCAAAGAAAGACTCAGTGATCATGCTGATGAAACACTGACTTTTAGCATGTATTTAGCTGGCTAGTCCCCCAGACCTTTTTCTGAAGATCAGTGATTTGTCTTTGCCTTTTTGATTCTATATTCAATATAGAGTCTAGTCTTCTAACTTCTGTCTCATTGTATTGAGTATACACCTCTAGAATCTTACTATTATATTTAATCTACACTATTTCTACTAGTTAACAGTCATGTAGTGACTAGAGTTCTTGTTCTTCTTACATCAGTAGTAATTCAGCTCATGATAATTCACAAATTTTATCTTCTTTGATCTAGGACTCAGTTTTGAGATCTCTTTTAGATCTTTCAGCCAGATATCACATTTTCAGCACTCTATTCAGTTGACATTGAGTTGTAAATCTGTTCAAGCTTCAAATGATGTAAGTGATTTAATATTGAGCTTGCAGCCATATATGGTCATTGCTGTCAGGCTGAAATTTGTCATAACAATAGCTGAGGTGAATGCCTCTCTTCATAAAAATGTAGAAAGATCAGCATCAAATAGTAGACTTTGTATGTATTTTATAATAATTCACTTTGAGTGTTCAGCCTGGTCATTAAACTAAGATGTGTCAGAGCTAGTCACCTTCATTTGAGTGTCTTCACTCATAAAATTCACTGAGTTCTTCATTAACAAACTCTCTGCCTTGATCATGGTGCATTATGTCAATCTTTCAGCCTGTGATCAAGTAGATTATCTTGATTCAATTCTTTATAGTTGATATAGCTTCAGACTTCATCTCTAGCAGATAGCTTTATCTATAGTCAGATTGCATCATCTGTGAGAATGAGTACATAGCAGACTTCTTCATACATTGAAATTTCATTGTCATATTGATCAGCTAGAGTGTCATCACTTTCTGCTAGATTAACATAAATTCAATATTTTAGTCAGATTGCTCTGATTGCTGATTGAAATAGTTTTTTGGCCTGCTTGACTTTTGTACAGATTTCATAGAATGATAGACACTTTACACTCTTTATCTTAATGTCTAGACATGGATTCTTTGCTAGAATGCAGATGTCATGAGCATTCATATGCTCAAGATGCTTATGTCAGTTGATCATGCTGTCTTCTCATATGGTAGATGGTTTAGCTTGTTCATTTGATGCTAGAAAGAAGTCATTCACTTCTTTAGTGTTGGCAAGGACTCTCTCTACATTCTTTGACTCAATTTTTCAGTGCTTCTTGACAAGAGTAAAAACAATCATATTTTTTAGAGTAGATTCTTGAGTTCAGAGATTGAGAATCAGTGAATAGATATTATTCTCTGTTAACAGCATCTCAAATCTGAAAGCTTGATCAGGCAAGGTTCATAGAATTGAGTGTCAGTTGTTAAATTAAAGCTGTTCAAAGGTATAGTCTTGTTGTTTAAGCATTCTAAAACTGATTATGTTGACTTTCAAGCCTTCTATCAGTCAGATTTCATTTAGATGTATGGTCTCTTCATTCACTGATAAGTTTGTTCAGCTGGTCTCTCTTATCAGAAATTTAATGTCATTCATCATTTGTAGAGTCTTAGAAAGCTGAAGCTTCATATTTCATACAAGTAAGATGTCTCTAGTTATATGAAAGCTTTCATCTGAGTTCATAATTCATGATGATGAATCTGTCATCTTCTTTCTTCAGTTGAGGACCTTCATACAGAAATTGATATGTCTATCAGTTGAGATTTCAACTCTTTCTCTTGTATAGTCTTGTCTGTCTTGATGTTTCTTTTATAAATCTTCAATCTTTGTGATATTCTATTAGTGCCATCTCTTATCTGATAGTGAGAGATTCTTGTATCAGCAGTCATTGATCATATATCTTAAGCTTTCACAATACTGACATGTCTGTTCTTGTTGACTGATTTCACCACTTTGTGAAATCTGACTTTTTTGACTGCTAGATTCTCTTGTATGTTGCTCTCTGCTAGTTGACATATGTGTTACAAACTTTCTATTCAGTAATCAAACAGCTCTGCTAGTGAGTGAGAGTCACTAGACCTCAGAAGTCTATAGATGATAAAATCTAAAGATCAACTGCTGACTTTGTGAGCCATGTATACTAGTTCACTAGTTTCACTAAGATGTTGATACAGGTTGAAGCATTCAAGTGATCTTGAATAAAAGATAAAGCTTAAGAGCAGATAAAGTGCAGAGAAGTATATAAGATAGTATTCAAGACACTAAATATTCTGTCAACTGAAAGTAAAAGTGATTGTAAAGATCAGAACAAAATCTCTGATTTTGTCAGCTAATGAACATGTTTATATACATGATTTATTTGTATGAGTTGATTCATACAAACTCTCTGAGAAAAGATTCAATATTGAACTGCTTTGTTCAGTCTGTACATGAACTGTCTGAGATGATCTCTAAATGAACTGCTCTGTCAAGCCTTCTCTTGAGTCACTCTGTAGTCACATGACTTCAGATAATACAAGATCTTATAACATTGATCATCTTTTGCTGTCAATCAGACTGTCTGCTCTGAAGCTGCACTGTAGAGTCTGTAACATCATTCTCTTTTTCTTTTAGTGTTGTTGTTCTGACAATATAAATATCAGACTTGTCTCTCTGTAAGTTGTGATTGTTTCTTCTTCTGTAAGTGTTTCTCTGTCATGTTTCATTGTTCTTGCATTCAGAAGTCTCAGTCAGTCTTCTGCAACTGCAAATGTAAATGATTGTTTCAAGCTGACATTATTGACTGTCATGATAGCATCACTGAGTTTTCTTGTGACAATTGTTTCTTGTTTGACTGACTGTGTGTTATAATGGCTGATTGTTACAGATCTGACAGCGCAGCCTTAGGTGGAAAAATCTAATTGAATGAGACAGAGATCAGTGTTATAAGACCTTGTGTCACTAGAGATCATGTGACTAAGATCACTCAGTCTTGACATAGTTCACAAAGTGAACTAAGAAGATCACACAGTGAATCTCAAGATCATGAAGTGAACTCAAGAATTGCACAGTGAACTCAAAATAGATGAAGTGATTCATCTAGAGAGCATCATGTATATAAAAATGCTCATTATTTTAGAACTTGAAGACTTATTCTTTGTGATCAATCTGGTTATTCAATACAGACATATCTTTGAAATATTGAATAATGATCTCTATGAGATATTGTCTGATTAGTTATTGAGAAGCTCTCTTGTTATCTTTATTAGTTAATATCTATTCAGAAGAACTTCTGACAGCTATATTGAGAACAGATATACTTCAGACTTGAGTATATGATATAGTGAGATCACACTCTTTGTGCTGAGCAGCATTTAATAACTGTCAGTCAAACTACATTTTATCTCTTCTATCTCTCTGTGAGATCTAGTGACTATTGAGACATTAAAGTACATGACACATTGATCATCTATCTGATCAGAAGAGATTGATTCAACAGATTGATACATTTCTTCACTAAGAGTAAGATTACATCTCTTAGAACTCTACAGCATTATATTCAGACTCAGACTATTGCTATAGAATAGTCAGCTAGAGATACTACTGACACTGATTACTCAATGACAATATGTCTCAACAAGAAAATCAACAAGAAATCATCACAATGAAGACTCTTTAAAACAAGATTCAGAAGCTTGCAGTGAAGCTTAAGAAAGTTAAGAAACAAAATGAACAACTTCAAGAGCAAGTTATGAACACTGAAGAGTTAATACAGAAAGCAGAACACTGAGCTGATCAAGTCATTATCAGAAACAATGAAATGATCAGAGAACTCAAGTTCAGAACTTCTAATTCATTTGACAGAGAATGTGGCAAGCTCAAGACCTTCTTGACTCAGCTTTGAATCTATATTGACAATAATGCAAGCAAGTTTTCAGATGACAAGATCAAGATCATGTTTGCTTCCATCTACATGAAAGAAACAGCATTCAACTGATTCAAATCCTTTATCAAGAATTATTACAAATGAATCAAAGAGAAACAAGATCAAAGCATGGTTCAAGTCATTGAGAACTATCAGGTTTTCACCTGAACAGTTCAACTTATCTTTGAAGAATACAATGAGAAAGTTATGACAGAACAGTGAATTTATTGACTACATCAGACTGAATTGACTAGAGAATACACAGTCAAGTTTCAACAAGTAGCAGTGCACTTGAACTGAGCTGATGAAGCCTTTGTCAGCCAATTCTATCAAGAGCTGAAGAAGAAGATGAAAGATGAGATTATGTGAGAAAGAGAACAATTCACTACTATTGACAGCATGATCAAGCTAGCCACATGAATCAACAATCAGCTCTATGAACAACATTTGAAATGCAAAGAAAAGATGCATTGAAATCATCATTCAAAAACTCAAAGACAAAACAAATTAAGTGAAGCTTACTCAGTTGAGATGGAACTGAATGCAACCAAACAAATTGATGAGAAACAAAAGCAAGAGTGATGCAAGAATAAAGAGTGTTTTTATTGCAGAAAGTCTGAACACTACACAAACAAGTGTTGAAAAAAACAACAAGAGAAGAGAGATGATATCAAGCAATGACTATGTGCAATGACTAAAGCTGCAATGAACAAACTGAGCCAGCAGCAATTCAGCACTATGCAATCTAAGATATAATATGAATACTGACTTCAAGTAACAACTGAAATTCTGAATAGTCAGCTGAAAAACTCTGATGATGAGAGTGACACACTTAGTCAGTTCAGTCAAGTTTTTGAACAAGCTATAGCTGAAGAAGTTGAAATAGAGAACTTCTGTATGATAGAAATAAAAATGTGACAATACTGTGAGAAAAAACACATGCAACAACAACTTGACTCTGAAGATGAATGAATTCTACAAACTGAAGAGTGTGAGCATTACTGAAGAATGAAACAGAAGAAAATTCAGAATCTCATGCATGCATGACATGAAGAGTATGATTATGAAATCTGTGAGTGTGACTATCATATGAAAATATGAAAAACATTTCAACAATGAATGAGAGAAAACCTCAATTTCATGTATCACAGTGACTATGAGTGCAATATCAAAAACTGCACACAATGTTAAATGCAGAAGAAACTTGATGAGAAACTGAACAAGAAGATATCAGATTTACAAGATCTATCAAGCATCAAACACTTTAATCATGAAAGTATTCATTGATCATTCTGCAGAAATGATGATTGCTCTATTTACAGAGATGAAAAGAATGAAGAATACTATTCTGAACAGTGACAATATCTACACATCATAAGAGTCTCAAGGAAAACACAATTGCTCAGTGAATGAATGAATTTTACTAAAGATGAAATATATGAAGCAGTTGAATATGACAAGAATATTCAGAAAAAGACATTTCAGTTGATGAGAGAATGAATCAAGAAAATCAATCAAGAACTTCAAGAAATATGAGAACAAATCACTATCAAAGAAGTTATTCAAAAGAGCTGAAAGAACAGATGCAAGCAATGCAGTGTTGTCACAGATCTGATGAATGAACTCAGTAAAGAGTTAACAGTGAAATGAACTCTAGTGAATCTGAAAGCTCAGAAAGAAGAACAAGTCACAGACAAGACTCTAAAATGAAAGATATTGAGTTTGAGCAGTAACAGCACTGACAAGTACAAAATGACATACAAGACATCACAAGCAAGAGAAACTTCATACAGAGAAATTGAGAACATTTACCTCACAGCAAAAGAAAGAATCAAGTCAGACAGACAGTGCTATGCTGTCACATGATTACTGTGTTGACAGAAAATCTGCAAAATTCATGACAGATGAAAGAAGCTCAACAACTACAGCTCAAAGAAACTCTGAAGCTACAATGAACAATACATCAATGTAACAAGTACTGAATCAGTGATCATATCTGAACATGTTCAGATGAATTCACAGTTACTATTAAGTTATTTAAAACACTACTAAATGTGTTGAGAACTGTGCTACTATGACTATTGTCTGATACACATACATTAGAAGAAACAGAACAGATGATATTCATCTAAGTTTAAAAATTACTTTGAAGAAGAAAGATTTCACTGACATTATAATTCAGCTGAATCACAGCTGAGAATATGCTTTGAGTCATGATGTAGTGAAATATGAACCAGAATCATGCAATGACATAATTGAAAACAAAGAGTAAAGACTTTATGATGACAACTAAAATCAGATGATGAAGCTTTCAAACATTGAAAGAACATCACTCAGAAGTGAATGATCATTAGTTCTATATCAGAGAGTGATTCAGAAATCAGAACTGACAAGACAGTTCAGATGATTCAAGACATGTCATTCACAAGTTCAGAAAACAAATGCACTCTCATGAATAAGCATCTGTAAGCAGTGATACACAGTCAAGACTATTAGTCATGAATGAAAATGTCTGTCATTTGAAAATAATGATTATCATTGCAGAAGTTAAAGTGCAAACTTTTATTAACAGTGAAGTGATTGAAATATTCATTGACAGAAGCTTTGTGAAGCAAGCTAACATTGTGACACAAAGAAAAGATATACTCTACTTCTTGAAAGAACTAGAAGAGATAACTCTGAACAGAGTGAATCTGAAAATAAATCAGATGCAAATGAAAATCAGACAACACACTGAATGAGTGTGCTTGCATGTGATAAATCTAGAGAACTATGATATAGTCTTGAGATTCTCTTGATTTCAGCAGCATAACTCTGATATCAACTGAATGAAAGAATGAATGAGACTAACATGATGTGAATGTTCTTCAGAATCAGAAATTCATGCTTTAGCAGCTACAGCTAGAAAAGAAAGTATAGAAGAGCTTACACAATGAATGTGAAGCATACAAAGAGTCATGCAACAGAAAAATAATTGATCAACAACAAGAGACAGTCATGAAAAACTGAATCATGATGAACATGTAACTCACTCTAAGTTAATCTGTGATAATGAAACAGTCATCAGAACACATGCAGAAGACCAGAAGTGAGAAGTTGAAAAGTTCAAGTGACAGATACTGAAAGAGTATCATGAATACATTGATGTATTTCAGAAAAAGAAGCCAGAAAATGCTTTACTGAAGCACAAACCTTGAAATCATGAGATATCTCTCCAGAACAGCAGAATATCAAAGAAACATTTCATTTACTGACATATGAAGAAAGAACAGACTGAATTAAAGAAATTTATTGAAATCAACAAAAAGAAAGATTGAATATGAAAGTCACAGTCATCAGCAGAATATTCTGTTATTTTTGTTTCAAAGAAAGATGAAAGCATATGACTATGTGTGAACTATTGATAACTGAACAGTATCATGAAGAAAAACTGTTATTCATTATCACTTATTGAGAAACTGCAAAGTTATTTCAGAGAAATAAAATGATTCACTGCATTTGATCTACATGATGCATACTATCAAGTATGAATCAAGAAAGGTGAAGAATAGAAAACAGCTTTTCAAATCAAGTTTGAACTTTATGAATTCTTGATTATGTCTATGAAACTCACAAATGCACCAGCTATCTTTCAAGCTCTTGTGAATGACATCTTGAAAGACTTTCTGAGAATATTCATGGTGATCTATTTGAACAACATACTTATCTTCACAAAAAAATTGTGAAAAGATCACACAGAAAAGATAAAGAAAGTTCTCAAGAAACTGAGAGACTATAATCTGCAGATGAAGGTCAAGAAGTGCAAATTCTTCAAGCAAGAAGTAGCATTCTTAGAGCATATTATCATCACTGAAGAAATCAAGATGAATTCAAAGAAGATTGAAGCAATTTTGAATTGATTCATATCAACAAATGTCACAGAAGTACAATCTTTTCACAGAATGATAAACTATTATTGAGCATTTATCACTGAATTTTTGAAAATCACATGACTGTTAATGAATCTATTCAAGAAAACTACTGAGTTTTCATGAGAAACACTTGAACAGCAAGCATTTGACCAGATCAAAGAGAAATTTTGAAAAGAAAAAATGAGACAACACTTTGACTCAGAAAGACAAAGCTTCATGAACACAGATGCATTAAACTGCACTATTGAAGTCAGATTACAACAATCTGATGATCAAGAATGATTAAAATTGATGACATGCTATGTCAGAATCATGATGAAAGCTGAACAAAACTATGACATTCACAACAAGAAACTACTAGTCATAGTAGAAGCATTTCAACATTGAAGAATCAAATTGCAAGAAATAAAGATTCAAGTGATTGTGTTATCAGATCATCAGAACTTGCAATATTTTACAACAACAAAGCAGCTGACAAGATGACAAGTGAGATGGTACACAGAAGTGCTGATTTATTACAATTTTGTGATCAGACATTGCAAAGAAAAAGAAAACTTATGAACAGACACTCTGAGTCAAAGAAAAAGACTTGATGACAAAAGAAAATGAAAAGAGAGCCATTCTGGCATGAAGTAATGATCAGAAAGAAATAGTGCTTGATCAGCAAGCACTATAAATGACAATCTGAATTGTCACTCTGAAAGAACTATTTCTTGAGAAGATCAAAAAAGTCTTGAGACATGATGAACATGCTCAGAGAATGAGAAATGAAGACAATATCACAAAAAGAGATGAATTGATTTTATTTCATAAATTGATCTACATACTGAGATCTCTATGACAAAGAATCATGTATGACAATCATGACACATCAGTGTCAGAACATTTTGAAATTGAGAAGACAGTGAATCATCTCACAAGTGACTACTACTGATCTGAAATGTGGTCAGACATACAGAAGTATATTCAAAGTTGTGATATCTGCAACTGAATGAAGATGAACTGACATAAGTCTTACAGAAAAATGCAGCTGATATCTCAGCTGAAAGAGTCTTGAAAATTGATTGCAATGAACTTTATAGTCAAGTTATCACTGTTGAAGAACTCACACAGCAGTGTGATGTATGACTCAATCTTGACAGTGATGAATAGATTTACAAAGTACACTTACTTCATATCTTTCAAGAAAGCAATCTCATCATCAGACACAGTCTATGTGGTACTATGAAACATCTTTGTGAATCACAGACTGTCAGATGAAATGATCTCAGACAGAGATACAAAGTTTATGTGCAAATTCTGAAATACACTTATGAAAATGATGAGCATCAAACACAAGTCATCAACTGCATATCATGCACAAATCAATGAACAAGCTGAACAAGCAAATCAGACAGTTGAGCAATATCTATGAGAATATATTAACTATCAGCAGAACAATTGAGTACAGCTACTATCAATTGCTCAGTTAGCATACAACAGTTTAAAGAATGTCATAACAGAATTTACATCATTCTTCATGAACTACAGACAAGAACTGAAGTTTCTATACACTCTGAAGATTATCAAGCAGTACACACAACAAGCAGAACTTACAGCAATGCAGCTGAAGAAACTGCATCAGCAGATGCTTCTTGATATTGAATTCTTTAATGCATGAAGCAAACACTACTATGACAAAAAATGTGAGAATGCACTGATCTTTGAGAGAGAGAAAAAAGTGTTTCTGCTGCAACAGAATATCAAAACAAAATGATCAAGCAACAAACTTGATTACAAGAAGCTGAAATCATTCAAAATTTTACAGAGAATAGAACAACTAAATTTCAAACTGAATCTATCAAAGACAATGTGAATTCATTCAGTGTTTCATGTTTCATTACTTGAAAAAGCACTTCAGAACACCAGATGCTACCACATCAAAGTGAATGCAGAATCAGAATATGAAGTTAAAACAATTCTAGATCAACAAAGAATTAGCAGAAAACTTCACTATCTAGTGAAATGAAAAGATTATGATATCTCAGAGAATTCTTGAGAACTCCAGAAAAACCTCAAGAATGCACAATGAAAAGTGAAGAAATTTCTTTGCCAGAATGCTTGTGAAGAAATGAATCAAGAAATGAGTCTGACAACTCTGAAACATCAGAAACAAAACCAGGCAAAGAAGATGAAGACAGCTGTGAAAGTTAGTTCTCTAACTGCTCAATCTCATCAAGAATATTGGCATCTTGACACAACAATTCATCAGTCTGTTTGTGAAGAACAGTCTCTTGATGATGAAGATGACAATGTTTCATCAACAAAGCAATAAGGTTCTCCTCAACCTTATCTGAGTCAGTCTTGATTTTTGATAAAGTCTGCTTGAGACAATTTCACTCAGCATCATTGAGTCTTTCATTTTGAACATATTGACAATCTGTGTGAACACATTCATTATATTGGTGAGACTTTTCAGCCTTAATGCAAGACTTTTCTTGTTGAAAACAACAAAGACAGATGATTGACTCCTCCATGATGAAATCTAATAATTCAATTTTTGAAGCTAGAGTGAGATGTTTAGCAGTGAAAACAGAAGTCATGTTGAGAAAGAAACTGTCACTTATAGAAAGAAAGAGATACAACTCAACAGAGAGACAAGTCTGATATTTATGAACAAATGTTGAGAATAACATTCAACTAGTGAAGAAGAGAATGATGTTATGAACCTGACAGCACAGTCTTAGATGAGAAAATTTAATTGAACAAGACAGAGATCAGTGTTATAAGATCTTGTGTCACTAGAGATCACATGACTAAGATCACTCAGCCTTGATATAGTTCACAAAGTGAACTAAGAAGATCACACAGTGAATCTCAAGATCACAGAGTGAACTTAAAAATTGCACAGTGAACTTAAAATAGATGAAGTAATTTATCTAGAGAGCATCATGTATATAAAAACATTTATTATTTTAGAACTTAAAGACTTATTCTTTGTGGTCAATCTGGTTATTCAATACAGACATATCTTTGAAATATTGAATAATGATCTCTATGAGATATTGTCTGATTAGTTATTGAGAAGCTCTCTTGTTATTTTTATTAGTCAATATCTATTCAGAAGAACTTCTGACAGCTATATTGAGAACAGATATACTTCAGATTTGAGTATATAATATAGTGAAATCACACTCTTTGTGCTAAGCAGCATTCAATAATCATCAGTCAAACTACATTTTATCTCTTTTATCTCTCTGTGAGATCTAGTGACTATCAAGACATTGAAGTATGTGACACTGATTCTCAAAGTAAAAAGTGTTCAAATTGCCTTCATCAAGATTGTTCTTGTATTGATCATGTGATTGATTTCACAAAGTGAGATAATTGAGAAATGAATTTAATGTGATCTGACTGTCAGTTGTTTGATTTCAACATGAAGATTATGCTTTTATTGAATGAGATTCAGTGTTTGCAAGAACAGTTATTCTCTGCTCAGTGCCTTCTTTCTTGAATCTTGATCTGAAATTTTGAGTTGTGCAGAAAGAATGCTCATCTTCATACTGAGAGCAAGAGTCTCTTTCTTGATCTTGAGAAGTTCTTGAAGAGTGACATTTCTTCTGATTCTGAGAATATATTCAATATTGATGAAATTTCTCTATCTTTCTCTAAGCATTCATGAGGTTTTCTTCTGGTTTTCATGTGTTTTTCAAGATATCATATTTCTTTCACTTGATTAAGTAGTGCTTTTGACTGCTGACTTGTTTTTCTTCTAGAATTCTTTTGACTTCATATTCTGATTCTGCATTGACTTCTATCTTAATTGATTTGATGTTTTGAAATGCTTTCTTGAGTAACAATATGTGAAAGACTGAGTATATCTGCATTGTTTTAGATAGCTGAAGCTTATAGTTCAATCATCTGATTTGTTTCAGAATTCTGAATGGTTTCAGTTTCTTGTGGTTGAGTTTACCACTAGATTGTTTTGTTTTGATATTTCTTCACAGCAGAAAAACTTTCTCTCTCTTTCCAAGCTGAGATGCCTTCTGGTGATTTCTATCATAATATTATGCCATTTTTTGTTTAACTGTTACGGACCTGAAAGCGCAGCCTTAGATGGGGAAATCTAATTGAATGAGGCAGAGGCCAGTGTTATAAGACCTTGTGTCACTAGAGATCACATAACTAAGATCACTCAGCCTTAACATAGTTCATGAAGTAAACTAAAAAGATCACACAGTAAATCTCAAGATCACAGAGTATCTTTTGTGTCAGTTAGCAGGGCGCTCAGTTCATTGCCCCACACCACCATTGATTCACTGCATGTGCCATGCCCGTTGCAGCATTGTGGTTGCTGCTTCAGTGATGGTGCCTGCCTCACTGCTTTTGTGCCATCTCACACTGTCCTAACAGCCCCACAAGATCTATAAAAACCTGACCTTCCTTCCTCAAACAGCAATGCACTTTCTTGTCTGCTTTCTCTCATTCTGTCTATTGCATCCAGATGTACTGCCCCCTCAGCCTGCAGGAATGATGCTGTGTTACCCATTCTCACTTTCTTTTCACTGTGTGAAGAGTTATCTGAGTGTCATCATGCTGTCACTTCATTGGTGTCTGACTCATTCTGAGCTCCCTCTTCACACTGTGACTAAAGGTCAAGACAGCTCAATCATTGCTGTCATGCAGTGATGGTCTTTACTGTGCATTCAATCAGTGACTTTCAATCTGCTGCTCTGATTCTCTATGAGCTGCTCTTTTCCCCTCTTTCTTTACCTTCTTTTTTTCTCGCAGTTTCTCTACATTCTCAACTCTTTGAGAGTCAGTCCATTCAAACCACAGCATGAGCTTGGACCAACAAGAGATTTTTCTGCTTTTCTGCTTGAGATCTCTCTCACAAGGAAGGGAATGAATGTCTTGAAAGTCTTGATATCAAGGCTGATTTCTCCTCCCACTTGATATCACCCTGACTCACCTCAGGGCTGACTTGCATGCTCTCACTTCTGTCCATCCACCAATGGCAAAATTGCCACACTTCTTTCACTGTTGAATGCAGGTGCAGGACCAGGTCAGGTATGCAGTGATGAAGAGTTGCAGCATGTGACATGTTCAGCTTGAATGTCATGGTTGAGCTTTATTGATGCATTTCACCAGATTTCTGCCCCAGAGTGCATTTCTGGCAAGGAGTGAATGTGTCAGCATTCTGAAGCCAGGCTCAGAGCACAGAGTGATTCACTCCAGTCAATTTTCTGTGCAGAGGCAGTGAAATGAGAGTGTGGATGCTCCAAGAGCAACATAAAGAGGTTGAGTGATTCTTCAGAATCCAGAAGTATGGGCTTCTTCATGGTATGATTTTCTTGCTGCATACATGCTTCTCTTGATTCCATTTTCTGCACTCCAAATTCACCCCTTTGCAGATATCTCCATCTCAGACTGAGATGAATTCTACATTTCATGCAACTTTCAGGTCATGGGCACTCTCTTATCTCAAACCTCTCCTCTCACACAAATTCCTCAAGTCTTCAACTTTCAGCTGCTCTTCTTCCCCCAAACTTCATCATGATTCTCTTCATAGCACTTTGCCACTCTTCAAGCATCATCTCTCTGCAAGGCCACCAGATGAAGTCTGCATGCTGTCAAGCACTGACATTCAACCAGCTTTGCCATTCATTTCTAAATTTCCACCTCAACTATAACAGACATCACTATTGCCATTCAATGCACCATCTTCAGAGAACATCATCCAGGAAGCTTTGCCTCTGCATAATTCAGCATATTCTTCAAATTCATCTCTTTCTTCAGTCTCTGACACCTGGGGCTCCACTGCTCTTCCAGCTTCATTGTCTCTCTTAGAAGAGGAGTCCACAGAGAGTAGCCTGATGTCACTCAGCATGTCTAGTTCAGACAGTGACTTTGAAAAATTCTTCCAGTTCTGCTTCTTGCTGAAAACTTTTCTATTGACTCAGTGATTATTGCTGACAACAAGCTCTGGGAGATCAATGACTTTGAGTGATCTATTCAGTGAGACTGTGACAACAGTCTTGCTGATCTCAAAGTGATCTGCTTATATTCTGAGCCTTCTCCATTCATGTTCTGAGATGCACCTAGCTCTTGCTGAATTTCTGAGAAGAGATGGGCTGATAATACACTGACTGAAGGAAACCTGCACATGCACAACTCTTCACTGCTGCCACTCTCTTGCCTCAGCACTGAGACTGATGCATCTTGCTCTGATAGTGTGAATGAAGGCTCCCGCGCTGAACAGTGAAAGAGTCTCAAGTGAGAAGCTGAGAGATTGAAAGAGCAAAACCTGAAGTGACTCTGTGTTACCTCTGCATCATCCACCAAAGCAGATTCCTTTGCTGCCCTTCAATCTCACTTTCTATCTCTACTGCTCAATCAATGGCTGCAGTTCCTTTCTTGGCTGTTTGAAGGTGTCTTGATGAGCTGCACACCTAACTTCAATGAGAGTGCCAGATTGACCATTTGTGAAGATTTCTGTGAGGAGCAAACTTGGTCTGAGTGCAGTGGGGGGAGGAAAGGCCAGAGGTGATGGTCTGCTGAGAAAGATGAACACCTTCAGAACATGGTGAAGGAGTGTCAGTCCTGGTCAGAGATAGAGAGATGTTTCTCAGAAAGAACAGAATCAGCTCTACACCAGCATCAGTCAACACTTCAAAGGAACTGAAGAAGAATATGTTTGGCCAGAACTATTGCTGCCACACCAGCAGTAGCAGTTGTGATATAATATACATTGTATATACTGAAATCAAGATAAAGGCAGCACCACCACTGCAGCTGATTCTGCTCCATGAGCTCTCATCCCATTGAGTTGCAATTATCAGAGCATGAAGTAATACTTCTTCTACTCACAGAAGCTCAGACACCTTCTTACTTCTGGATTCACATTGCCTGGCACTTCACTCTAGAAGCCCGCCGGAGGCTGTTCTAGCAACCAGGTGGACAAGATGAAACACCTGCAGCTAAATGATGGAGGAGGGCAAAGTATGCAGGCAGGTCAATGAAGGTGTGAGCAAAGCAGTAGATAATTTATTCATTAAAGCTAGTACAATTTTACTTGTTTTATATCCATGAACACCAGTTGTTGATAGCCCACATGTAGCCAAACAGACCCCTTGCAGTTTTCAGCAATGGATGGTCAACCATTCCATCTATCTGCATCTTCCAAACTCTTTTGCGGCCGTGACTTCAGTTCAACAATTTGGCTATCAGTATGCACAACACCTATTCATTCACAGCCTTGATGTCTCTGATAGCCTGGTTAAACACTTGGATGATTGATTTGTAGAGTCTTGGGTTTCACCAGTGTTCTGGTGAAGAGAGCATGTTTGTGAATAGAAAATAGAACTCACTGTAGTGTTCTGCACAGTGGTTTGATATCCTCTGGCTCTGAGAGGAACTCTCATAAGAGATATTCAAAAGTTTTTACATTCATATGACCTCACTTTCTGCTAGCAATCTTCACATAGCTCTCAGTGTACCATTCATTCAGAAGACTGTCTTCCAGCTTTTCTTTTAGATAGTTGAAATGCTTTCATCCATTATGGGCGCACTAGACATCAACCCACTGAAGGAAGAGGAAGAAGTAGTGGCAGAATCACCAAACCAACTTCAAAACAGCATCAGCTAGGACCCAGTGTTTTGGAGGCATCTTTCCATGTTAGCAATGGTGTCCTAGCAGACCTCACAGCGGCAGAGCAGAAATATTCAGAAGACAAGAGCAGCAAAGAACTTGTAATTTGGTCAACAAATTACTATTGAGAACTTGCTTGTTTCTACAAAGTCTATGAGCTCTACAACTCTATATATATTCCTACACTACAGTGAGAACACTTCACAGCACTTCATTTCACTGGCTCTGGCTATTCAGGAAGGAATTTTCTATTGAAGAAATCTCTTCAATATGAAAAATCTCTGTGTCAAATAGGCCGCTGGGAGATTTCTGGTGTGTTTGTGATATTCACCACTCTATTGTCCAGATCATTGTCAGTCCAAAGGCTCCTGGCTGAGCCTTAGTCAGAGGGGATAATTGTAACGCCACGCTGACTCTTCAATTGCCAAGTCCTGAGGAACAAGATGCTTTGGTATCAGGCACACAATAACTAGCAGCAGAAGAGTGATACAAAGCTGCACAATAGTATGGAAAAGCCATATGTGTATTCATTTGCAATACTGAGTGTACTTTGACCAAGCATATTCTTTGGTTGACAGACATGTTTATGTGTAAGCAAGGCTACCAGAGAGGGTCATTGAACAGTGGCATGTGAGTTTGTTTTTATTCACTTGTTGCAGCACATGAAGTGCCCTGATACTGAACGCACTATGCTTGATTCTTCTCTTCTCTTTTGTGCTGTATAAGCAACAAGCTTCTCAATTATTCTATTACAGGGCGTTTGATCTTCAATCTCACCTTAGGCTCTCTTCTACTGCAAAAGTCAGTCATAAGACTCTGTTTGACTGCTAGCCTCCCTAAGAAATTTGTGCGAGTCAGGGTTAACATTTTATGCAGATGGCTCTCACAACTCACTGCACCACAGTGCTTGCTTCTACTTTCAGCTTGACCTCCATTGGCAATAACCAGGTAAACCTAGACGGGCTCCTTGCTAAGTCTCAAACTAACTCTATATACTAGCTACATGAGGTGAACCAGCGCCTGCATCAGGAGAATCAGCGCCTGCGTCAGGAGAATCAGCAGCTTGAGCAGGAGAATCAGCAACTTCATCAGGAAAACAAGCAGCTTGTTAATAATCTTGACTACTTATGCAATCACATGCCACATTCTGGAACTCCTGTCCCTCCAGAAGAACATAGCTGGAAGAGCTGATTACCAACAGACAAAATCTGGACAGACAGTATCTTTCTGCTGCATGATGTTTGTTTCAAGCTTTTTTTCTTCTTGCCTACACACAAGTTCTACAAGGCTTCTTGAAGGGCGAAGACATACACTAGAGTAGGACCATGCATGTATTTAAGGAAAGCAAAGCCATGCAGATATATTATCTACTGCTCAGGGCTTCCTTTATCTAGCTCAGAGGCCCACATGGCTTCCAGATTACAGCATCCACCACACTCAAAGATGCTGATGATGAGTATATGCCTGACACTTCTGATGGTCATGGTCTCAGAGCCTCTGCTTTGCATGATAGAGATCCTGCTGGACGCACTGATGGATGAGTAGACAGAGAGGATGTCACTTGACTAAAGCCTCACTTCTGACTCTGCGTTTCTGGGCCAGACTCAGAGTCAGAAGAATCACAATTCTGGCAAATGGGTCTGGCAGAGAGTAAGCTTGTTGCAACAAGAGTGCTTTCTGCTTGTTCACAAGCAGAAAGTGAGGTTTTTCCACCCTGAGCTCTTCATGCTGAACTGACTCGCGCATTTCCTGACCTGGCCTAGCGCCATGGCACCTGCCCGCTTCAGGCCTAGTCAGTCTTGGCACAGTTTAGATATAAAGCCTGAACCAACCTCCCGGCTGCTGGGAAGATCATCTTCTCCTATTCTCTCTCCCACTCTCACTCTCCTCTCCCTCTCCCTCTCACTCTCACTCTCTCTCTCTCTCTCCCTCTCTCTCTCCCTCTCTCTCTCCCTCCCCATTCTTGCGCATCCTCCGCCACCCCCCGCTGCCTGCCGCCCTCCTTGTTTGGTGTTCCTTCCAGCTCTGAGGGACGCATGCCAGCTCATTCCTCTGTGCCCCAGACTGTCTGGCCCCCTCTGCACTTGCGCAGAGTGGTGTTCTTCACTCCTGTTGTTGTCACCTGCTGTCTGAACCAGCAGAGGGCTCGCTGAACAGGACCAAGCAGTTGTGTGTGGACTTTTCCATGACAGACAGCGCCAGCCTCTTCTTTGCTCACATCTCTCAGAGAACTCACATGCTGGAGTCATTTGGGCCAGCTGCATTCCTGGCTGCTGCACTGCCTTGCAGGGGAGGTAGGCATGTGTGTCAGTTGGCGGCGGCGTCGCCCGGCAATCTCCAGTGTTCCAATCATGGTTGGTGCTGGGGGTGATTTTGGACTGAAAATCAGCCAGGCACTGCAGGGTGGTCAGCTGGGACAGTGTTTTTGGCTGCACTGTGCCTCACATCACAATGCATGATGCACCACTGGACCAATGGCAAAAATGCCTCTTCCACATGATTGGAAGGAGCTGTTGCTGTTCAGGGGAAATTTTGGCAAGGCCCTGGTCCAGCATGTGAAACTGATGATATCCTACCCCTCTTTTTGTGCGCTCAGACACAGTTTTTGATGGTCTTGGGGGTGGGGGGCTGCGCAGAGCGCGGGAGGTGACAATCAAGGCAGGGATGGTGGAATCCAAGGAAGGTGATGGAGTGAGGGGATCTCTGGGCTGGCAGCCGCGCCGCGCGACCAGTGAATCTCCCACGGTGGTGGTGGCTGGGAGATGAGGGCAGATGAGAAGGTGAGGGGACAAGGGGAGAACGGGGCGGTATGGTGACCGGGGACATATAAGGAAGTGGTGTTCCGCGCATCTCAAGCTGATCTTCCCTCTGAAAAATCCACCACCTTAACTTCTGCCTCCCAACCTGCGCTACAGCCTTTCCCGCCATTCACCAACGGACTTGCCAGCAACCTCTACTCCCAGCACCAGAACTATGAGGACTCAGCCTACCACACCAGCTCCAGCAACTGCTCCAGCATCTTCCCCCCTGAGCACCAGAACCATGAAGCCTCTCAATATTGACCAGGTGGAGGTGGTGGATTTGACCAGTAGCTTCAATGAGAAGGACATCACAGATGCAGATGAGCTGCTGAATAGATTCAGAGCACAGCCCCAAACCACAGCCACTCCCACGCAAGGTACAGTGAACAAGCCACAGTCCCTAAATCAAGCCTGGATGCGCTGTTCTGACCTTGGCCTTTTGCAGATGACAATTCAGGCAGCCAGACAGATGATCTCACCAGTGCAGTTTCTGGTGGCAGCAATGACATTGGTGCCAATGTGGACACGCACACAGACAAGAACAAGGACAGAGGGCCTCCCTGCCCAGTGGTGAAGAGAGAGGGAAGTTTGACCCCCAAACCTGCAGTCATCAGGCCTCCTCACCTTGTGGCCATGGGGGGCAAGGGACATCTGGCCCCTGAGCCTGCAGTCACCCGGCCTACATCCCCCTCAGGAGGTCAGCATCTTTGTGCTTGCTGGTCTCAGCACCCACAGACCCTGCATGTGGTCATCAGACTGGAGGATGATCAAAGGCTCAATGCAAAAGGAGCACTCAGGTGTTTGAATGACTCTCTGATATTGTTTTATCTGTGGTTCTTATGTGACCAGATGGCACAAAACAAGGTGCCTGATTATCCAGTCCTTAGTTCTTATCTCATTCTGAAAATAATGAAGAATGGTGTTTCTGGGATTGAAAAGTGAACAAAGGTTGATATATTTGCCTGGAACTTTGTTGTTGTGCTGGTGTTGTTCAATCAGCATTGATATCTAGTGATTCTCTGTAATATGGGCTCTCTTCTAGAAGGAAATGACAACAACATGCCCACTTCTTACCTTGTCATTCTGGACTCTCTGCTCCAGAGATGTCAAGATGTGGAGGATGTGATGAGGGACTATGTGGAACATGAAGTCACAAGACGCGGAAAAACACTTGATGTGAGAGAAATGGAAATTACCTCATCAGTGTACCTCTCAAAACAATACAATATTCATGATTGTTGGTCTACTGTGAGAAATTTCTACAGAATCCTCACACGTTTGTCCAAAAGCTTGTGGATGGCAAAATCAATGAGGATGACTGGAGAAGTCTGGCACAGCCTCATCTAATCTGACAACAGTACATCATGCTGCTTGAGAGGCCCATCAATCAAAGGTACATGACAGTAGGCTGTTGGATGGAAATGATGTGCTGATCATTGACAGCATGCTTGGGCTGGATGGTAAAGGATTGATGCAGGTCAAGAAGAAAGTGCTTAAGAATCACTTGACAGTGAGTGCATGCATCATTCTACTCTCCTTCTGTTGTTTCTCTGGCATCTGGAAGCTTATTGATTCAAGCACTAAGTTTCATCCATCCAGAGTCCAGACAAAGACTTAATGGTTAATCATTGATGAATCATTCTATCTGTTCTGTTTGCAGCTAACATGTCTACAACAGAGGTGCGTGACCTCATTCTGTTTAGTATGGGCTGCCTTCCCCTATTGCTCAATATCACATTTTCAACTGTTTTACTGTGTTTACTACCATGTGCTCTCTGTTTCTTCCTCATTGATTGGTTTAGTCAAGGGAAATTAACAACATTAAAGAGAGAACCTCCACCATCAATCAGCTTTAGTATTGCTTCTCAACATGGCTTTTCCCACACTTCTCCTTTACTTGTTTATCCACAAATGCATCTCAGAAATGTAGCTTATGACTCTAGATACAGATTGCACTGAAAACATTGCTCATCAGAATCTGTGTTTCCATATTAGCCTCTTTCTTTTGATGAGAGAATTGAGTATTTTTCTTTACATGTGAGCTGATGGCACCTCAAGCAGCCCTCCTTTTGAAGTGACTTGAAATCATTGCTTGTCAGAATCTATATGTTTTCATGTTAGCCCTCTTTTCTGATGAGTGAAGCAAGTATCTATCTTACATATGAGCTGATGATGCTTCAAGTCAACCTGCCATCTGAACACCTCAGGGCACATATTGTTCTTACATGTGAGCCAATGATGCTCTCAGCACCACTTCATTTTGAACATCTGGGAGCACTTATCACACCAGAACTGTTTGCCACCAGAATCTGTGTTCTCATGTTAGTCTCTTTCTTTTGATGAAAGAAGTGATATTTTTCTTATGTGTGAACTGATGGCGCTTCAAGTAACCTGGTGTGAAAAATGTCTTGAGACACAGATTGCACCAGAAATGTTTGCCACCAGAATCTGTGTTTTTATGTTAGTCTCTTTCTTGATGAGAGAAGTGAGTATTTGTCTTACATATAAGCTGCTGGCTCTTCAAGATATTCTGCTGTGAGAATGTTCTATATGCCAGCACCTGGTCCTTGTCACTAATGTCTAGCATTTCAGTGCTGAACTCTTCTTCATTTTGATGGTGTGTTCCTAAATCAGTGTCTGAACTTCATTTTGTGACATCATCAGATTGACCAGCAGGCATGTAGAATTGTTGAAATCAGTTGAAGATATCTGGCCTGAAAATCTGAAATGCATGCAGCTTCATCAACAGCAACATATGACATTGAAGTTTGCTGGCATCATTAAAAGGTACTGTCATAATGCAATGTCCGCGCACTGTAGAAAAGTGAAAGTGATAAGGCTGAGGTTTAATGATCAAGCAAGCTGCTTATCTGAAGGAAAGAATTCATCAATATATATATTTGAACATCACTAATGCCTGCACAAGAGTTAATTCTATAGAACAGATAGTTTCCATGCAAATGAAGAGATTGTTGCTTCTTATTAACCATAGCAGGCTGAAGCCCATCAAGGTTGAGACTCATAACACAGGCATCTATGACATATTAAAGGTGTAGCTGGTGTACTCCATCCAAAGCCAAGTCAGAAGAAAGAGTAAGTTGAAGCTAGTCAGCAGACAGCAATGGACTCAACAGACAAAGACACTTGAGCTCAATTCAACATATCATTCAAATCACATCCTTCAGATTGATTGAAGCTAGTGAGCATCAGCAGAAGAATGATGTTTCAAGATGATTGAAGATCAAATGTTCAGACAGAGTATCTACTTTACAGCATCACTTTGTCTCCAGCCTTGTATCAATGCTCATGTGAAGTTAAAACTTCATGGTATTGCAAAGTTTTTTACAAAAATGAACTAGCCTGAGTTCTGAGTCCCACTCAATTCTGACAAGCTATCTTTGGAATCACAGAGTCACTTATGACAATTCATTGTCAACAATGAGGATTTCATAGTTGAAGCTGTGCTCTATGGTGGAAATGCACTCTCTGCAGAATGATCATGGTGACCTTTGCTGCAAGATAACACAAGACAGAGTGCAGAACCTGATTGCTTGAATGACAGTATTACTTCACCTTCATTTCAATCATTGTGTATAAAATGATTGACATCTGCTTGTTAGAACAATTTTCTGATTGTAAAGATGTTAGCTGCAAGCCCTCATAGAAAGATACACCTGACTCTGAAAGTTCATTGCAAACTGTAACTCTATCAACTCTTTCTCACTCTTGGCTCTGCCTCATCATAACATAAAGAGAGTGAGCTTTCATCTAATGAATGGAGGGAAAATCCTGACTGACTCCTGAAGCAATATGTGTGTATGTGCAGTTATGAAGTGAATGTGCAGTCATGAAGCCATCATAAAGGTCATACAATGCAAATCTGACTCAAATGGCTGCTGCACTACCTTTGGTAAACAGACCAACATGTACCATGCCAGCCCATGTGACAAATGTCAGCACTCTCATTGATATATTGCTTGCTGACATTATCTGAAGAAGAAGCTTTGGATGTCATCTGAATTGAGAGGTGAAAGAATGTCACAATTCACTCTGTCTTGATAGTCACTAGGCTCAACAAGGAGGTAGAAGGAGTTGAGTGTAGCTTGTCTCTCAGCTATTGAATGCTCACAGATACAAAGAATGTGATTCCACTATATCATATACTCAAGTCTGAAAGTATATCTGTCTGTGATATAGCTTTCAGGAGTTCTTCTGATGTAGATGTTGACTAAACAGAATAACAAGAGAACTTCTCAACAATTAATCAGGTAATATCTTGTAAAGATTGTTATTCAATATTTCAAAGATATGTCTGTATTGAATAACCAGATTGACCATGAAGAATAAGTCTTCAAGTTCTAAGATAATAAGTGTTCTTATATACATGATGCTCTCTAGATGAATCACTCCATCTATTCTGAGTTCACTGTGTGATCTTTGAGTTCACTCTGTGATCTTGAAGTTCACCATGTGATCTCCAAGTTCACTCCATGAACTATGCCAAGGCTGGGTGATCCTAGTCATGTGACCTTTAGTGGCACAAGGTCTTATAACATTGGTCATTGCCTTGTTCAATTAGATTTCTCTTTCTAAGGCTGCACTGTTAGGTCTGTAACACCATTTCCTTCTTCTCCAGCTGACCATTGTTCTTGACGCCTATAAGTATCAGAATTGTCTCTCTGTTGAGTTGTGAGCTCTCTTCTTGTGAGTAATGACCTTTCATCACTATGGCTTCTCACTTGTGTGACTCTACTGCTGACAAAGATTGTCTTGTAGCATACATTGTTTGTCTTGATTCTGAAATGCCTCATCCATGCAACTGTTGCTTTCATGCAGGAAAGAAATGTGTCATTGCTTCTGAAGCTGCTTGTCAGTGCAGTGAGTGCACTCATCTGAGTTATTTGTGTTCATTCATGACTTTGGATTTGAACATGGGTTCAAGTCACTGATTGCATCAAGTGAGAGAAGGCAGAAACTCATGTCTGCATCTTTGAGTTGTTTGCTCAATTAAATTGCCTTGAGAAGCAAAAGAAGCTTCTTCATTCTTGTGCCAGGAAATTCCTTCAGTCTGATCTTCAGACTGTGAAGGAATTGAAAAAACAAGAGAAAGCAAGGAAAAGAAAACATTGTGAGGCCAAAAATGATCAGTGCCTCTTATTCTTGAAGATGAATGAATTGTTTGATGTTACTTTTGGTTTGCAAGGCTCTGAGACTTTGCTGTCACTTGATTCTTCATTGCCAGATTTCTCTGGTAGTACTGTTTCACAATTGTCTGCACATTCATGAGGTTTTCTTTTGGTTCTCAGGTGTTCTCTGAGGTATCATAATCTTTTCATTTCACTAAGTAGTGAAGTTTTCCACTAATTCTTTGATGGTTCAGAATTCTTTCAACTTCATATTCTTTTTCTGCATTCACTTCAGTGTGGTAGCATTTGGTGTTCTGAGGTGCTTTTTCAAGTAGTGAGACATGGAACACTGAATGTATTCATATTGTTTTTGGTAGTTTCAGTTCAAAATTCAGCTGTCTGATTTGTCATAAGATTTTGAATGATCTCAGTTTCTTGTAGTCAAGTTTGTTGTTTGATTGTTTTGTTTTGATATTTCTGTGTAGCAAGAAAACTTTCTTCTTCTTTCTGAAGAGTGATGCATTCTCACACTTCTTGTTGTAATAGTGCTTGCTTCATGCATTCAGAAATTCAATGTTGAGAAGCATCTGTCAATGCAGTTTCTTCAATTGTGTTGCTGTCAGTTCTGCTTGTTGTGTGTACTGTTTTATGGCCTTTGAAGTGCATAAAAACTTCAGTTCTCATCCATGATTCATAAAGAATGATGTGAATCTGATTGTCTCATTTTTTGTGCTGTTGTATGTCAACTGTGCAAGTGATAGCAGTTGCACTCAGTTGTTTTGCTGATAGTTAATATATTCTTGTAGATATTGTTCAACTGTCTGGTTTGCTCATTCAGATTGTTCATCAGTTTGTGTGTGATATGCAGTAGATGGCTTGTGTTCAATGTCCATCATATTTATTAGCATATTTCAGAATTTGCATACAAATTTCATATTTCTGTCTGAGATTATCTCATCTGGCAGATCATGATTTGTGAAGACATTTTGCAGCACCACATAAGCTGTGTCTGATGATGAAGTTGCTTTGTTGAACAGTAGAAAGTAAGTGTACTTCATGAACTGATTCATCACTGTCAAGATTGAGTTGTAGTACATGTTGCTGACTGAATCTCTCAATGATGATAGTTTGACTATAAAGTTCATTGCAATCAATTTTCAAGATTCTTTGAGTTGAGGTATCAGCTGCATTTTTCTGTATGACTTATGCTGATCTGCTTTTGTTTAATTGCAGATATCACAGTTTCAGATATATTGTTGTACTTCTGCTCACATTTCAGATCAGTAGTAGTTGCTTATAAGATAGTTCATTGTCTTCTCAATTCTGAAATGTTCTGATGCTGATGCATTGTGATTGTCATAAATCATTCTCTTTCTGAGAGTTTGAGATATATAAACCTTCTCATGAAATAAGATCAATTCATCTCTTTCTGTGATGTTGTCTTCATTTCTCATTCTCTTTGCATGCTCATCAACTTCAAGTGTCTTTCTGATCTCATTCAGAGATATTTCTTTCAGAGTGACAATTCAGATTGTCACTCTTAGTGCTTGCTGATCAAGCACTATTTCCTTCTGATCATTTCATGTCAGAATGACTCTTTTTTCTTGTTCTTTCATCATTAAGTCTGTTCTTTGACTCAGAGCATCTGCTCATAAATTCTCTTTTTTCTTGCAATGTCTTATCACAAAGTTGTAATAGACTAGCACTTTCATGTATCATCTTGCTTGTTGTCTTGTCAATTGCTTTGTTGTGATGAAGTATTGCAGATTCTGATGATCTGATAGCACAATCACTTGCTTTTTCATTTCTTGCAATTTAATTCTTCAATGTCAGAATGCTTCTACTATGACTAGTAGTTTCTTGTCATGAATGTTGTAGTTTTGTTTGACTTTGTTCATCATTCTGACATAACATGTCATCAACTGTAGTCATTCTTGATCATTGAGTTGTTGCAGTCTGGCTTCAATAGCATAGTCTGATGCATCTGTGTTCATGAAGCTCTGCTTTTCTGAATTAAAGTGTTGCCTCATTTCTTCTTTTCAAAATTTCTCTTTGATCTGCTCAAACATCTGCTGTTTGAGTGTACTTCACAAGAATTCAGTCACTTTTTTGAAGAGATTCATCAGTGGTCATACAATTTTTGAAAATCTGGTAATAAATGCTCAATAGTAATTCACTGTTCTGTGAAAAAATTGTACTTCTTTAACATTCTTTGATATAAATCATTCTAAGATCATCTTGATCTTTTCTGAGTCCATCTTGATTCCATCTATAGTGATAATGTGTCTCAAGAAAGCAACTTCTTTCTTGAAGAACTCACATTTCTTCACTTTCAGATATAGCTCAAAGTTCTGCAGTTGCTGTAGAACTTGCTTGACCTTCTCTGTGTGCTCTTCACAAGTTTTCTTCATATATATTAGCACATTGTTCAAGTAAACCACCACAAAGTTCTCCAGAAATTTCTTCAAGACATTGTCTATCAGAGCTTGAAAGATTGCTGATACATTGATAAGTTCAAAAGGCATCACCAAATATTTGTAAAGTCTGTACTTGGTTCAAAAAGCAGTTTTCCATTCTTCTTCAAGCTTAATCTGTATTCAATGATAAGCTTTGTGTATATCAAGTGCCATAAATCATTTCACTCCTCAAAATTGACTCTGTATTTCCTTGATAAGTGATAATGAATAACAGTTCTTTTTCATGATACTGTTCAATTGTCAATAATCTATACATAATCATATACTTCTGTCTTTCTTCAGTACAAAGAGCACAGAATATTCTGCTGATGACTTGAATTCACATATGTAATCTTTCACTAGATTCATGTTGATATATTTTCATAATTCAGTCAATTCTTTCTCTGTATGTTGGTAGATGGAGTGTTTCTTCAGTATTCTGCCATCTTGTAGAGGTATCTTGTGATCTCAAGGTTTATGTTCTTGTAAAGCATGCTCTGATTCTCATTCTCTGAACAGATTGATGAAGTCATGATATTCTTCAGATATTTGCTTTCTGAGTTCATTCATTTCTTGCTTTCAGTCTTCCATATGTTCTCTGATGACTGTCTCAGATTCATGGGTTTTCATAGAGTCAGTCACATGTTTGTCATGGTTCAGTCTTCATGACTTTTCATCTCAGAGTGATTGATTGTTTTGTTGCATGACTCTTTGTATTCTCTGCATTTGTTGCATGAGTTCTTCTATGCTCTCTTCTGTGGCTGTGGCTGTCAAAGCATGAATTTCTGATTCTGAAGAACATTCACATTGTGTTAGCCTCACTAGTTCTCTTGTTCAGTCAATATCAGAGTTGTGTCACTGAAACCAGAGAAATCTCAAGACTATCTGATAGTTCTCTAGATTTGTCACATTCAAGTGCATTTGTTTGTGATGTCATTCAATTCTCATTCTAAGTTGATTTATTTCTTGATCAACTTGGTTCAACTTTGTTCCTTCTAGTTCTTCTAAGAAATAGAGCTTGTTCTTTTCTTGTATTGTAATGTCAGCTTGCTTCACAAAGCTTCTGTCAATGAATATTTCAGTTGCTTCACTGTCAATAAGAGCTTGCACATTAACTTCTGCAATGATGACTGTTATTTTCAAGTGACAGATTCATCTGTTTGTGGTTAATAGTTTCATCATGTTACTGCTGCTCACAGATGCTTCTCATTCATGAGAGTGCATTCATTTTTCAAATTCACAGATGGCATGTCTTGAGTCATCTGAACTGTCTTGTCAGTTTCATTTTTTGAATCACTTTCTGATGTCAGACTAATGGTCAATCACTTTCAAGTGATGTTCTTTCATTCTTCAAAGGTTTTATTGCCATGCTCTAGCTGTTGTCATAAAGTCTTTGCTCTTTGTTGTCAATCATGCTGCTGCATGATTCTAGCTGATGTTCTTCTGCAATGTGATTTAAAGTACATCTTTAGCTTCAGTTCAGCTATGTTATGATGTCAATGAAATCTTCTCTTCTCAGAATATTGCATAGATTTGATTGAGTATCAGTTATTTTGTTCTTTCTGATCTTCATGTATTGAGCAGTAGTTGTGATAGCATAGCTTTCAGCATAATTAGTGATGCTCTGAATGACTAGCTAGCAGTCAAAGATCTGTCTGCATATGTCTTGATATAACTGCAGATTTGAAGTTCATTCATTCATAGTCTTCAGACTTTCAACTTCAGAGCTCTGTAGATTGATAGTTATTTAGTCTCTTTCATTTTTTATGAATGTTGCAGAGTCAGTGCCAGCATGTCAATCATATTGATGCATTGCATTTTTTTTCTGATCATTCTTGTTCTTCTGCTGCAAGATAAATATCTCTTTTTTCTTCATAGAAAGTGTCTCTTGTCTGTGATTTCTTGATTGTTGTTTCATATTCACTGTCACTGCTTTTGCTTTCAAAACTCAATATATTTCATTTCACTGTTGCATTTATGGTCTGCTCTTTGTCTTGAGCTTCTAGGTTCACTAGAATTCATTTCTTCATTAACTCTTTGCTGAGTTTGTCCATCAGATCTGCTGCTGTATTGCATTGCTCATAATCATTCTTCTGGTTTTTCTGAATAACTTCTTTGATGGCAGTCTGTTGTCATATCTCTCTAATTGTCATGTTGTCATGATTAGATTGTTGCTTTTTTCTGAACAACTTCATTATAGCATTGACTGCATTGTGTGTTCTTTCTTCTGACTCTTTATCTGATTGAGATTTCTGTTGAAATTTCTTCTTCATGAGTGTTGTTCATTCTTGTAGCAGTTGAATTGCTTCTTGATCTGTCATAGTGACATGTAGATATTGTTTTTGCTGAGAGTAATATTCTTCTCTGTTCTTTTCATTCTTATGGACAAAACAGTCATCATTGTAACAGAATGATCAATGAATATTTCTGTGATTAAAGTGTTTTGTGCTTGATATGTCTTGAGAGTCTGGTAGTTCATCATTCAGTTCATCATCAAGCTCTTTCTGCATCTGACATTGTGCACAGTTCTTGATGTCACATCTGTAATTACTGTGGTACATGAAATCAGAGTTTTCTTGTGTTCATTGTTGAAATTTCTTCTGTGTTTCTGTATGATAGTTGCATTCACAGATTCTGTATTTATATTTCTCTTGTTGTGCATGCACTGAGTTCTGAATCTCTTTCTGTTTAATTCTTCAGTGATGTTCACACTCACTGAACTGTAGAATTCATTTGTTCTCAGAATCACATTGTAGTCACATGTGTTCTTTCTTGCAGTATTGTCATGTTTTCATCTCTATTATGCAGAGATTTCCTACTCTGATCTCTTCAGCTAGTGTTTACTCAAAAACCTGAGTAAATCTGCTAAGAGTGTCATTCTCATCAGTGTCTTCAATAGAATCTTCTGGCTGACTATTCAGAATTTCAGTTGTTGCTCAGAGTTGTTGATATTTAAGTCATACTCTACACTCTGTAGCATTGAGTTGTTGCTTAGTATTGTTTCATCTCTTTTCTCTCTTCTTCATTCAACAATCTCTTGTGTAATGTTCAGGCTTTTCACAGTTGTAACATTTTTCTTTGAATCTCTTTCTCTCAGTGTCAGTTTCTCTGATTGCATCAAGTTTCATTGTGTCAGAATCTCTGTATTGTCAGTTTTTCTTCTTTTCTCTTTTGAAGAAGAATTTTTTTGAATTCTTTTGCATTTAATGAAAAGTATACAGCTGGTTGTTGATAATCACTACCTTCTTAATCATGTTGCTAAGAGTCTCATAGAGTTCAGACTTGACTACTTTAAGTTGAATGTTGAGTTTCAATTCTTGTAGTAGTATTGCTTTGTTGATGTTGTCATTGTTTCATTCAAGTCATGTAAAGAACTGTATCAGTTCAGCAACATGATACTAGCTGGTCTCTTTTGCATGAGATTCATAACTTTTTGTTTCAATTCACTTTTTCAATTCATATTTTCAAACATGCTTTTCAGTGTCTCTTGAAAGACTCTGTAGTTGATCATCAGATTCTGCATATTGTCATCATTGCTGCATCTATCTTTATTTCATGCTTTGAGATAGACACTGAATCAAGTGAAGGCTTTTTCTGCCATCTTGATTTCTGCTAGCATGACTTTTTGCATTTTGTTCAGACAGTTCTCAGGTAACATTGCAAAGTAGATGTTTATCTTTTCTAGAAAGATCTTGAGTTTTTCACAGTCTCTCTTGAATGTCTCAATTTTAATGTCTTTGAGATAAGAGTATAGAAGTACACTGAGGTCTCCACAGCTTTCACAGTGAACTGACTAGATGTCTTTGATGTCATGTTGTTGTTTTGTTCAGAGTTCTATAAACTGTTAACTGTTTTTGACAAGAGATAGAAGATACTTAGCTGATTTGTTCTAAGCAGTAGTCTGAATCTGAATATAATGCTGTAGAGTTCTGAGAGATGTAATCTTACTCTCAGTGAAGAAGTGTATCAACTGTTAACTCTGTATCAACCTTCTGTCATAGAGTAGATGGTCAATGTGTCATGATTTGCTCTGTCTTGATAGTCACTAGACTCAACAAGGAGGTAGAAGAAGTTGAATGTAGCTTGTCTCTCAGCTATCAAATGCTTGCAGACACAAAGAATGTAATTTTACTATATCATATACTCAAGTCTGAGAGTATATCTGTCTGCAATATAGCTTTCAGAAGTTCTTCTGATGTAGATATTGACTAAACAGAATAACAAGAGAACTTCTCAATAACTAATCAGATAATATCTCATAAAGATTGTTATTCAATATTTCAAAGATATGTCTGTATTGAATAATCAGATTGATCATGAAGAATAAGTCTTCAAGTTCTAAGATAATGAGCATTCTTATATACATGATGCTCTCTAGATGAATCACTTCATCTATTCTGAGTTCACTGTGCAATTTTTGAGTTCACTCTGTGATCTTGAAGTTCACTGTGCAATCTTCAAGTTCATCTCATGAACTATGTCAAGACTGGGTGATTCTAGTCATGTGACCTTTAGTGGCACAAGGTCTTATAACATTGATCATTGCCTTGTTCAATTAGATTTCTCTTTCTAAGACTGCATCATTAGATCTGTAACTGTTATGTAATACAGCTCATTGTTAGTGCAGACAGTTGTTCACATTACTATGAAAGGCACTGGCTAGTCTAACTACATAAGGTCAAGAGTCATGTGATAGAGGTGAGCTGTATTACATAACACCTCTTCATGCAGCAAACTGCCTCTGCTCAAATTCAGCTCTTCCATATTGTTCAAATACACAATAATAACAAAATACAACTCTAGTTGCCTTACTAGACTTAGTTCATACATTTCAGTACTGTAAATATCTCCTGTGGTAGTGTAGATCCACCAAAATCTTGTAATCATGATGTATTAGCCAGTAATAGAGTTATCAGCAGTCTCTATTGTACAAATCTCTAGAGATTTTCAGAATGCCATGTAGAGATCAGTTGGCAGGGGCTTCATGAGACCATCAGCTAGATTGACAGTTTCAGCAATGTGCTCAATCTCTATTTCATTCTTTTTCACTCAATCATGAATCATATGGTAGCAGATCTCTATATGCTGCAATCATCTAGTTAGAGTCTCAGCCTTCACTAGTTCAACAGCTCTCTTGTTGTTCATTTAAAGCTTGAATGTACACATTTCTGCAGTAAGAATCCCTGCATCAAGTAGGAGATCATTCATCTATATAAGCTTACAGACTGCTTCAGATGCACTGATATACTCAGTCTCAGTGAAAGACTTTGAGACTGAGCTTTGCTGCTGAGAGTGCCACAAGATCAGAGCTTCATTCAATGCTATAACATAGCTGAAAGTTGATTTGTACACTGAGTTCACACCTGTTCAGTCAGAGTCAGAGTAGGCTGTAGACTGCAGATCTTTCTTGCTCTCATTTGCCTTGTATACTATCTCTTTGTTCTTTGTGCTCTTAAGATATCATAGTATACATTTGAATGCCATTCAGACTGTTCAGTTGAGCTGGAAATTGAAGTGTGCCAGGTAATTTGTTGCATACATGATATCAGGGTGTGTACAGGTCACTAGATACTGTAGCAAGTCTGTTTTCTTGCAGTAGTTGATGGATGTAAAGTTCTGATCTAGACCTTGGTCATCATCAGGGATAAATTCAATTCTTAGGTCTTTCTCCATGAAGATGCTCTTTGGGACACAATCTTTCATTTTAAATTCAGTAAGAAGCTTCTCTATATAGTGCTTCTGTGAGATAGCAAGGTCTTCATTGACTTGCTTCTCAATCTTCATGCCTAGATAAGACTTGCTGTCATTTACATTCTTGATTTCAAATCTGGTGGCTATTTGCTGAACCATTCAGTCAATATCTTCCTGGTTCAGAGCTGTTATCTGGCAGTCATCCACATGAGGAGTCATATAGACTGACTTGAACTTGTGAATTAGTAGTCCAGCATCATACAGTGATATTCTGAATCTCATAGACTTCAGATGCTCAGTGATGGTTGAATATCACACTCAGACTGCTTGCTTCAGTCTGTACAGGCTCTGTCATAGTAGTTTCACTAGTTTTTCATGTTCATGCTTCATGCTGGTAGGAAGTTCCATATATATAATCTCATTCTCAGGTAGAGTTTCATTTAGAAAGACAGACACAAAGTCTATGCTTCATGATCTTCAGTTTCTTGCTGCTGTGACTGCAAATAGAGCTTGAGTTGTAGAGTCACTGACTACTGCTGCATACATGTGCTTATAGTGAACTTCTTTCTTCTGAAGAAATCTTCTTATCATTCAGCATGCACAGAATCATACAGTCTTCTCTTTGTTGTTCAATTTGCAGTCAAATACTCATTTGTCACTCAGTATCTTCATCTCTTTCTGACATTTCATCAGAGTGTAGATGTTCTTTGCCTTGAATTCATTCACTTTTTTCTGAATGACTTGTTTTCAGTGATGTCAGTCTGAGAATCATTTCACATCAGTCAGAGTAGCTGATCAGTCAGTTAGAGTGCTGAGAACTGACTCATTATCTCATACATTCTTCTCAGCTTCAGATTCAGCTAGAATGTCTTGTTCAGTGACTAGATAGAATGACTCTAGTAGATCAGAAAGATCACCATCAATCAGTTGCTTCATGATCTCAGACTTCTTCTTGTGAAGATAGGTCAGCAGACTATGCTGCCATCTCTTCTTTGATTTTATAATATTCAGTTCATCTGAAAGTCTAAGCTTGTTCCCAGATTGTATGCACTCAGTTGTCACATTTATAGTTGATAGATTGATCAAATTCTTGTTGAAATCTATGTCTTGCACCATGATAAGCTGATCAGTTTCAGAATCTCAGAGCTGGTAGTAATGTAGACCATGGTAGCCCACAAACTTCATCTTCTTAGATCTAGACTCTAGCTTTGAGGTCTTCTTTAGATCTTTCTTTCAGACATCACATTCTCAGCACTGTATTCAGTTGATGTTAGACTGTACATCTGTTCATACTTCAAATGATGTAAGTGGCTTTGTATTAGACTTGCAGCCATACAGAATTGTTGCTGTAGGGCTGAGATTCTTCATAACAACTGCTGTTGTAAATGCCTCTCTTCATAGAAGTATAGAAAGATCAGCATCAAATAGTAAGCTTCATATGCATTTCATGATAATTTTATTTGAGGACTCAGTTTGTTCATTGAACTGAGATGTGTCAGAGCTTGTAGTTTTCATTTGAATGCTTTCATTTTTGTAAAATTCATTGAGTTCTGCATTAACAAACTCTCTGTCTTGATTGTAATGCATTATGTCAATCTTTCAGTCAGTTGATGAATGAATCATCTTTATTCAGTTTCTAATAATCTTGACTGCTTTGGATTTCATTTCTAGTAGATATTCTCATCTATAGTAGATTGCATCATCTGTGAGAATGAGAATATAGCAAGCATCACTGTATGTAGAGATTGTGTTGCTGTATTTGTCTGCCAGAGTGTCTTCTTCTTCTGCTAGATCAACATAGACTCAGTAGTCTGGTTGAGTTGCTCTAGTTGCTGGTTGAAAGAGCTTTCAGGCCTGTTTGGTCTTCATACAGATCTTGCAGAAACCTAGACATTTTACATCTTTTATCTTGATCTCTAGACATGAATCTTTTGCTAGAATGCATATGTCATGGATGTTCATGTGCTCTAGACATCTATGTCAGTTAGCCATGATGTCTTTCCATACAGTAGATGATTTGGTGCATTTGTTTGAAGCTAGAAAGAAATCATCTACTTTCTTGATGTTTGCAAGTACTCTTTTCACATTTTCAGACTCAATTTGTCAGTTCTTGTTCACTAGTGTAAAGACAATCATATTTCACAGTGTTGAGGCTTGTGACTGAGGGTTTAATGCATAGATATTGTTCTCTGTCAATGGTGTCTCAAATTTGAAAGCTCAGTCAGAAGAGATTCATAAAATTGAGTACTGATCATTTGATTGAAGCTGTTCAAAGATGTAGCCTTGTTGTACAAGCAGTTCAAAACTGATTATGTTGACTTTTAAGCCTTTCATCAGTCTGATTCTGTTCAGATGTATGATCTCTTCATTCATTGATAGATTCATTCAGTCAGTCCCTCTGATCAGAAACTTAATGTCATTCATCATTTGCAGAAACATAGAAAGCTGAGGCTTCATATTTCATACAAGTCAGAAGTCTTCAGTTGCATGAGAAATCTTCTCAGAATTCATGATTCATGTTGTTGATCTTGAAGTCTTCTTGCTGCTGTAGGAAGTCTCTATGCAAGAATTGATATGTCTGTCAGCTGAAGCTTCAGTTCTTTCTCTTGTATGATCTTTCTTGATCTGATGTTTCTTTTGCAGATCTTCAATCTTTGCTGTATTCTGTAGACATCATCTCTCATCTGCTAGTGAGAGATTCTTATACCAGCAGTTCTTAATCATATGTCATGAACTCTCACAGTAGTGACATGTTCATTCTTGTTGATTGATTTCATTACTTTGTGAAGTCTGAGTTCTTTGACTGCTGAACTTTCTTGTATGTTGATCTTTGCTAGTTCATGTATCTAGCTTCTTCTCTGACTTAGACTCACTTGTGATGGGTAGTCTGATCAGTATATTCTTCATCAGAGTGATAAAATCATTCTCTGATGCTTTATCTTCATGTCTATCAGCTTGGTCAAGTCTAGTTTACATGAACTTCTGTCATTGTGAAGATAGTCACATTTACACTATATCAAACATCTTTCAGTCTGATACTGAGTATTCTAGGCAGTCTAATTCTGTCTGAATTGCCAGAGCTTGTTCAATCAGACTGCAGTTACTGTCAAGATCTTTGATGTTGATATATATAAGCTCTCAATATAGACATTTTCATACAATGTATGGTTATTCTGCAAAGATGGTCTCTAGTATGTCTTACAGAGAATAGACTAGTATTTCATCTGAAGTCTTGAAATGAGACTGTGCATCTGTGAATATAGTAGATCACATGAATTCATGAAATCAGGCATTCTGAGCATGTCAAAGCTTGACTACTTATTCATTCACACTTGATGATTCTGTCTGTCATTTCTGAAGAATGTGTTCAATTTCAGCTTGCTTTGCTGTTAGTAGTATGCTGCTCCACCACATCATGTACATTGAGATGTCAGTTAGAGTAGTTGGTTGTTGTATTGACTTGATTATCTCATGAAATGCTGTTATATAGCATTCAATCTCAGAGATGAAGTTCACTCTTTGTCTAGTATATGCTGTAAATTCATTGTTTGACCTTTCTTTCTGTCTTCAGTGAGCAGATTGACTGACCTGCTGTAGTTCAGCTATTCAGAGCTGTAATCTGATCAGTTCAAGCTGTTTTGTCAAGCTCAGTTTGACTTTGCTGCTGAGACTTGAGGCTGCCAGCTCAGCTGTCTATATTCTTCATATTTCATTTGTATTGATCTGCTCTTCAGTCAGTCTCTGGTGTTGAGAATGTTACTTCTGTGGTTTTTCATTCAGAGATTCAGATTTCTGTATGCAATTGCTCTGCATGTAGTTGAGCTTCAGATAGATCAATGCTGTCTTCTGTATGCATATTCACCATCTTCTAGAATTTCTTCAGTCTAGAGATGCTTGATTCAGACTTTGTCAGCTGCAGTGTATGTTGTTGAAATTGTTGATAGTCATGATTGATTCATAGACTCTAGATCACATATCAACTGTCAATTCATTCTGAATCTTGTGTATAGAAGCCTCCAGGCTCTATTCAATTATATCTGATAGTTAATATTCTCTATACAATGCTGTGTGAGAGCTCATAATCTGTTAGTGCAGACAGTTGTTCACATTATTATGAAAGACACTGACTAGTCTAACTACATAAGGTTGAGAGTCACATGATAGAGATGAGCTGTATCAATCTTATGTAGTTAGACTAGTCAGTGTCTTCCATAATAATGTGAACAACTGTCTGCACTAACAGATTATGAGCTCTCACACAGTGTTGTATAGAAAATATTGACTATCAGATATGATTGAATAGAGCCTGAAGGCTTCTATACACAAGATTCAGAATGAATTGACAGTAAATACACAATCTAGAGTCTATGAATCAATCATGACTATCAACAATCTCAACAACATACACTGCAGCTGACAAAGTCTGAATCAAGCATCTCTAGACTGGAGAAATTCTCAAAGATGATGAATACACATACAGAAGACAGCATTGACCTACCTGAAGCTTAACTACATGTAGAGCAATTGCATATGAAGATCTGAATCTCTGAACAAGAAACTGCAGAAGTAATGCTCTGAACACCAGAGACTAACTAAAGAGCAGATCAATATGAATGAAATATGAAGAATATAGACAGCTGAGCTGGCAGCTCTGAGCTTCAGCAGCAAAGTCAAACTGAGCTTGACAAACAGCTTGAACTGGTCAGATTACAGCTTCAAATAGCTGAACACAGCAGACCAGTCAATCTGCTCACTGAAGGCAGAAAGAAAGATCAAATGATGAATTTACAGCATATACTAGACAAAGAGTGAATCTCATCTCTGAGATTGAACTCTATATAACAGCATTTCATGAAACAATCAAGTCAATATGATGATCAACTACTCTAATCAGCATCTCAATGTATGTGATGTGGCAGAGCAGCATACTACTAGCAGCAAAGCAAGCTGAAATTGAACACATTCTTCAGAAATGACAGACAGAATGATCAAGTGTGAATGAATGAGTAGTCAAGCTTTAACATGCTCAGAATGCCTGATTTCATGAATTCATGTGATCTACTATATTCACAGATGCACAGTCTCATTTCAAGGCTTCAGATGAAATACTAGTCTATTCTCTGTAAGACATACTAGAGACCATCTTTGCAGAATGACCATACATTGTATGAAAATGTCTATATTGAGAGCTTATATATATCAACATCAAAGATCTTGACAGTAACTGCAGTCTGATTGAACAAGCTCTGGCAATTCAGACAGAATTAGACTGCCTAGAATACTCAGTATCAGACTGAAAGATGTTTGATATAGTGTAAATGTGACTATCTTCACAATGACAGAAGTTCATGTAAACTAGACTTGATCAAGCTGATAGATATGAAGATAAAGCATCAGAGAATGATTTTGTCACTCTGATGAAGAATATACTGATCAGACTATCCATCACAAGTGAGTCTAAGTCAGAGAAGAAGCTAGATACATGAACTAGCAAAGATCAACATACAAGAAAGTTCAGCAGTCAAAGGACTCAGATTTCACAAAGTAATGAAATCAATCAACAAGAATGAACATGTCACTACTGTGAGAGTTCATGACATATGATTAAGAACTGCTGATATAAGAATCTCTCACTAACAGATGAAAGATGGCATCTATGAAATACAGCAAAGATTGAAGACCTGTGAAAGAAACACCAGGCCAAGAAAGGCCATATGAGAGAAAGGACTGAAGCTTCAGCTGATGAGCATATCAATTCTTGCATAGAGACTCCCTACAGCAGCAAGAAGACTTCAAGATCAACAACATGAATTATAAATTCTGAAAGAATCTTTCATGCAATCAGAGATCTCTGACTTATATGAAATATGAAGCTCCAGCTTTCTATGTCTCTGCAAATGATGAATGACATCAAGTTTCTGATCAGAGAGACTGATCAAATGAATCTATCAATGAATGAAGGAGCTGTACACCTGAACAGAGTCAGACTGGTAGAAGGCTTAAAAGTCAACATAATCAGTTTTGAACTGCTTGTACAACAAGACTACATCTTTGAACAGCTTTGATCAAATGACCAGCACTCAATTCTATGAACCTCTTCTGACTGAGCTTTCAAATTTGAGACACCATTGACAGAGAACAATATCTATGCATTAAACCCTCAGTCACAAGCCTCAACACTGTGAAATATGATTGTCTTTACACTAGTGAACAAGAACTGGCAAATTGAGCCTGAAAATGTGGAAAGAGTACTTGCAAACATCAAGAAAGTAGATGATTTCTTTCTAGTTCTGAATGAACATGTCAAACCACCTACTGTATGGAAAGACATCATGGCTAACTGACATAGATGTCTAGAGCACATGAACACCCATGACATATGCATTCTAGCAAAAGATTCACATCTAGAGATCAAGATAAAAGATGTGAAACATCTAGATTTCTGCAAGATCTGTATGAAGGTCAAACAGGCTCAGAAGCTCTTTCAATCAGTGACTAGAGCAATTCAATCAGACTATCAAGTCTATGTTGATCTAGCAGAGAAAGGAGACACTCTGATGAACAAATACAGCAACATGATTTCTACATATGGCAGCACTCACTATATTCTCATTCTCACAGATGATGCAATCTGCTATAGATGAAGATACCTACTAGAAATGAAATCTGAAGCAGTCAAGATTATTAGAAACTGAATAAAGATGATTCATTCATCAACTGATCAAAAGATTGACATAATGCATCACAATCAAGGCAGAGAGTTTGTTAATGCAGAACTCAATAAATTTTACAAGAATGAGAGCATTTAAATGAAAACTATAAGCTCTGACACATCTCAGTTCAATGAACAGACTGAGTGCTCAAATAGAATTATCATGAAATGCATACAAAGTCTACTATTTGATGCTGATCTTTCTACACCTCTATGAAGAGAGGCATTTACAACAGCAGTTGTTATGAAGAATCTCAGCTCTACAGCAATGACTCTGTATGGCTGCAAGTCTAATACAAAATCACTTACATCATTTGAAGCATGAACAGATGTACAGCCTAACATCAACTGAATACAGTGCTGAGAATGTAATTCCTGAAAGAAAGATCTAAAGAAGACCTCAAAGCTAGAGTCTAGATCTAAGAAGATGAAGTTTGTGAGCTATCATAGCCTACATTACTACTGGCTCTGGAATCTCAAAACTGACCAGCTTACCATGGCATGAGACATAGATTTCAACAAGAATTTGATCAATCTATCAACTATAAATGCAACAACTGAGTGCATACAATCTGAGAACAAGCTTAAACTTCCAGATGAACTGAATATTATGAAATCAAAGAAAAAGTGACAGCATAGTCTGCTGACCTATCTTCACAAGAAGAAGTCTGAGATCATGAAGTAACTGATTGATGGTGATCTTTCTGACCTACTAGAGCCATTCTATCTAGCCATCAAACAAGACATTCTAGCTGAATCTGAAGCTGAGGAGAACATATGAAATAACAAGTCAGTTCTCAGCACTCTAACTGACTGATCAGCTACTCTGATTAATGTGAAACAATTTTCAGACTGACATTACTGAGAACAAGTCATTCAAAAAGAAGTGAATAAATTCAAGACAAAGAACATCTACACTCTGATGAAACATCAGAAAGAGATGAAGGTACTGAGTGACAAATGAATATTTGACTGCAAATTGAACAACAAAGAAGAGACTGTATGATTCCATGTGTGCTGAGTGATAAGAAGATTTCTTCAGAAGAAAGAAGTTCACTATAAGCACATGTATGCAGCAGTAGTCAGTGACTCTACAACTCAAGCTCTATTTGCAGTCACAGCAGCAAGAAACTGAAGATCACAGAGCATAGACTCTGTGTCTGTCTTTCTAAATGAAACTCTACTTGAGAATGAGGTTATATATATGGAACTTCCTACTGGTGTGAAGCATGAATGTGAGAAACTAGTGGGACTACTATGGCAGAGTCTGTATGAACTGAAGCAAGCAGTCTAAGTGTGATATTCAACCACCACTGAGCACCTGAAGTCTATGGAATTCAGAATATCACTGTATGATGCTGAACTATTAATCCACAAGTTCAAGTCAGTCTATATGACCCTCCATGTGAACAACTGCCAGATAACAGACCTGAACCAGAAAGATATTGACTGAGTGGTTCAGCAAATAGTCACCAGATTTGAAATCAAGAATGTGGATGACAGCAAGCCTTATCTAGACATGAAGATTGAGAAGCAAGTCAATGGAGATCTTGCTATCTCACAGAAGCACTATATAGAGAAGCTTCTTACTGAATTTGAAATGGAAGATTGTGTCCCAAAGAGCACCCTCATGAAGAAAGGTCTAAGGATTGAATTTACCTCTGATGATGACCAAGGCCTAGATTAGAACTTTACACCCACCAACTACTGCAAGGAGACAGACTCACTACAGTATCTAGTGACCTGTACATGCTCTGATATTGTGTACACAACAAATTATCTGACACACTTCAATTTCCAGCTCAACTGAGCAGCCTGGATGGCATTCAAATGCATACTACAATACCTTAAGGGCACAAAGAACAAAGAAATAGTATACAAGGCAAATGAGAGCAAGAAAGACCTGCAGCCTACAGCCTACTCTGACTCTGACTGAACAGGCGCGGACTCAGCGTACAAATCAACTTTCAGCTATGTTATAGCATTGAATGGAGCCTCAGTCTTGTGGCGCTTCCAGCAGCAAAGCTCAGTCTCAAAGTCTTTCACTGAGGCTGAGTATATCAGTGCATCTGAAGCAGTCTGTGAGCTTGTATGGATGAATGATCTCTTACTTGATGCAGGAATTCTTACTGCAGGAATGCATACACTCAAGCTTCAAATGAACAACAAGAGAGCTGTTGAACTAGTGAAGGCTGAGGCTCTAACTAGATGATTGCAGCATATAGAGATCTGCTACTATATGATCCATGATTGAGTGAAAAAGAATGAAATAGAGGTTGAGCACATTGCTGGAACTGTCAATCTAGCTGACAGCCTCATGAAGCTCCTGCTGACTGATCTCTACATGGCATTCCAGGAATCTCTAGAGATTTGTACAATAGAGACTGTCAATGACTCTATTTCCTACTAATACACCATGATTATGAGATTTTGGTGAATCTATGCTACCATGGAGGATATTTACAGTACTGGAATGTATGGACTAAGTCTAGTAAGGCAACTAGAGTCATATTTTGTTATTATTGTGTATTTGAATGATATGGGAGAGCTGGATTTGAGTGAAGGAAGTTCACTGCATGAAGAGATGTTACATAATACAGCTCATCTCTATCACATGACTCTCAACCTTATGTAGTTAGACTAGCCAGCACCTTCCATAGTAATGTGAACAACTGTCTGCACTAACAGTAATAAAGAACATGCACCTTACAAAGCAGTGAGGCATCAGCCAGTCAACTTGACAACAGTCATTAGTGAAGGCAAAGTCTGCAGTCATTACTGTATTTTAGCTCAACAAAGCTGTCTAATCAGGCAAATAAAAAATCCTAACATCAAATTCATTCTTTCACTGGAGTGTGTTTGATCACAGAGATCTGATTCTCAGTTATTTTGAAGCCATCTGTGCAATCACACTCTGTGTCAGCTACAAGAGAAATATAGCAGCAAAGAGCCCAATACCTATGTTCACATTTTACACAATAGTAAAAGATGGTGCTTCCTTCATCAGCACTTCTCAGCTGCATCTCAGACCAGATGATCTTCTTTGTGATGCATTTCTCACAATTCATTTGAATTGTTTTGCTTTCACTCTCTTTTGAAGTCAGAGGCTGTAGCTGTGATCTCTTCACTCAGAGGCTCAATGAAAAATTGCTCAAGGTGAATATTGTAGTCTTTGTCTGCGTGAACAATTGATCTAGAATGGTGAAGAGTTTAGCAGAGTGAATGGACACCAGGTAAGAATTTGCCTACTTGCATTATGCTTTCCACAAGCATCACATAGTATACTTGCAAATGCTGATTCATTGAGAATCATCCCACAGTCTTTACAGAATTGAGAAGTCATGTTGAGGCAGAAAATGAAAAGAAAGAAGTTTTGAGTTTGTCTCTCAAGAAGTTTGAATGGAGGCAAGCAATGTAATAAAGATATTCCAGATGGAACTTGGCGGGTAAATTGCCTCCAGCTAACTAATGTGTAGAGCTGGAATTTTAGTGTTGGCTTCTGCTGCAATTGAGTTTTTGAGTCTCACTCACTTCTGTCTCACTTCACAACTCAACAATGAAACATTTATATCTCTTTGAAATCAGAAGGAACGCTACTGAGCTCAGTGAACAGTGCATAAGTGAGCTTGAGTTTCTGGAAAAAGTGAGTATTCATTGAACTTGAAGCTAGAGATGATGCTAATTGTGCATCAAGATTGCTGATGTAATCACATTGAACAAGACTCAGCTTCCAGACAGCGTCAGAATCTCTCTTAGCAGAGTCTTTAGAACAGAAATGCCAAAAGAAAGCAAGCACTTCATCCAAAATCAAGAAGATGCCAGAGCACAGCTGTGTGAACTTACAAAAGATGATGTTGTTCTTTCTGATTACCTTGAGGATGCAGTTCTGTCTTATGAGGGCAATTCTTCAACTTTCTGAACTTGTGACGTCCCTTTGCTGGAAGCAGCAGAGTCAGAAGTCAGAAGTATTGTCAGTAGAATATATTACAGCTATAGGCAAAGAGAACTGGCTAACAAAGTTCATGGCTCATTCTATTATCTCACAATGTTTGAACTTGCTCAGCAGTTAATGAAACTCCACAGTGTGAGTACTTTTATGAAAACTATGGTGGATCATTATGCAACATTCATTATCAGCAATACTGGAGCAAATAAGAGCAATGTAATTCTCAATTTGAAACATGAATACTGCAAGGGATCACTAAACCAGAAATATTCAGGAAAACTGAGGGGATACAGCAGCATGTTCTTCATACATTCTATTGTTTCTAGCGTGATGTGAGTATCTCTGAATCTAACATCCTCTTCTCCAGCTTACATTTATTTAGATACAACTATCTAAAAAAGAATGAAGATATGCAATATGTAGCAGACTGCTATAAATCTCTAGATCTCATCAAATGGAGCGCCCATTTCAACAAAGTTGCAAACAGAATTATAAGCATTGTTTTAGATGAATTTGATAAGAAACTTGAAAAAAGACACTTGACAATTATGCTGATCAATGAGCTGCACTTGAATGAGTCAATGACTTCAGTAAAAAGGCGCTGCCTCAATCCCTCCCTGCCTCAAGACAGTACAGAAGGTGAGACACATCACACACCACAATGCTTATGGAATACTGATCAATACTTTTTAGAGTCTGACACCTTCATGAACTCTCAATCTCTTTGAACTGTACTCAATTCTTCAGCCTTCAATTCATCTGCTTCTGAGGCAAATGACAGAAGTATAACTTCTGAAGCAATTGACTTTTCACTAGATGAGAATCAAAGTCAGTATGAACAGGTGCTCTGAAGAGCATTGTCTGAAACATCTCAAGAGATGAGCTCTGTGCAATCAATTATGTTTACTTTTAAATTCCTAAAACTGCCCTTTCTTTAGTTAATATCAAAGACAACTGTTTCATATGCATCTTCAGCAGACACTGTGCAATTGCATAATTACAGCAATGGGAAACTTCTGCAGTGTGGCTGGTCATATGAAAATTCAATAATGAAGTCACAATCTGTTGTTTCTGACAACAGTTTGAAGAGTATAAGCTCAACAATGAGAGCAAAAGAAAATTTTAGTTCTGCACTTCTGTTGAATGTTTTGAGCCTGGATGCCCTTACTACTCAGTTCAATTATTCTCAGAAAGCTGACTCTTACACTTCTGAGATGAACATTTCAAGCCTGAATGCTCTTACTATTCAGTTCAATTATTCTCAGGAAGCTGATTCTTACACTTCTGAGGTGAATGTTTCAAGCCTGAATTGTTACGGACCGTAAAGACGGACTATGGCGGGGCGCAGCCTGATTGGATCGAGGCAACAGCCACTGATATAAGCCTCGGCGGCACAGCAGGTCACGTGACTGGATAGCTGTGATAGCTCCAATAGATCGAGCTATTCAATCTATCCAGACTAACATCACCATGATAGCTACGGGAACAGTAGCTATCCAAGCTATCCTCTCAAGGAGCATCATGTATATAAGGACGCTCATTACCTTAGGACCTGAAGACTTATTCTTCATGGTCAACCTGGTTATTCAACTAATACATACCTTTGGATTATTGAATAACGATCTCTATGAGATATTCCTGGATTAGTTACTGAAGCCATTTGCCTAGTCTTACCTTCACTACCTTATCTGACCAAGTCCCTTTAACGCTATTCAAGCTGACCTGTATCTTGCATAGTAGGGCCACGCCCCTGTGCCTGCGCGCATTTGATATCTCAACCCTAAGTCAAGCTACGCTTCGCCTCTTCTACCTCTCTGTGGAGCCTAGTGGCTATCAAGACAGAGTGGACCGTGACATGTTGACCACCTATCTATTCAAGAGAGGTTGAGTCAGACAGGATTGATACACCCCTTCACTGAGAGTAAGGTTACATCTCTCAGAACCCTACAGTACTCTATTCTGACCAGGATGATTACTAGAGGGACAAAAGAACAGCTAAGTATCCCCTACCCCTTATTGAAACAGTTAACAGTTTACAGGACCTCAAACAAATGACAATATGACATTGAAAACACCTAGCCAGTTCACTGTGGGAGCTGTGGAGACTCCAGTGTACTCCTATACCCTCAGCCCCAAGGACATTAAGATCGAGACGTTCAAAGGAGATCGTGGAGAACTTGAGATCTTTCTAGAAAAAATGGACGCCTACTTCACGATGTTACCCAAGAACTGCCTGGATGAAATGCAAAAAGTCATGCTAGCGGGAACCAAGATGGCTGGAAAAGCCTTCACTTGGTTCAGTGTCTATCTCAAAGCATGGAACAAAGATAAATGCAGCAACGATGATGATATGTGAAACCTGATGACCAATTACAGAGTCTTTCGCGAAATGTTGGAAAGTATGTTCGGAAACACAGATTGGAAAAGCAAATTGGAACAGAAAGTCATGAGCCTCACACAAAAGGGGCCAGCCAGCATCTATGTTGCAGAACTGATGCAACTCTTTACACAACTCAAATGGAATGACAATGACACCAATAAAGCAATACTACTATGAGGATTAAAACCTGACATCCAACTTGAAGTAGTCAAGTCTGGACCCTATGAGACCCTTAGCAATATGGCTAAGAAGGCAGTGGTTATCAACAACCAGCTGTATACCTTTCATCAAATGCAAAGAAATCCAAAGAAATCCTTCTTCAGAAGAGGAAAGAAAGGAAATCAACAATACAGAGACCCTGATGCAATGGAACTGGACGCAACAAGGCTGACAGACATGAAGCAGCAGGAACGCAAAAAGAAAGGAGACTGCTACAACTGCGGCAAACCCAGACATTATGCGAGAGAATGCCGGATGAAGAAGGGAGGAAAGGGATGAAATGATACTAAACAGCAACTCAATGCTACAGAACACAAGGTATGACATGAATACCCACAACTCTGAGCAACAACCAAAATCCTGGACAGCCAGCCAGAAGATCCTGTCGGAGACACTGATGAGGATGACACTCTTAGCAGGTTTACTCAGGTTTTTGAGCAAACAGTAGCTGAAGAGGTTGGAATAGGAAACCCCTGCATGATAGAGATGAAAACGTGGCAATACTGTGAGGAAGAACACATGTGACTACAATATGACCCCAAGAATGAATGAATCCTACAAATCAGTGAGTGTGAACACCATTGGAGGGCCAAACAAGATGAAATTAAGGACCCAGCACACGCATGACATGAAGAATACAGGTACAGAACCTGCGGATGCAACTACCATACTGAAATACAGGAGAAATTCCAACAATGGACGCGAGAAAACCCTGATTTCATGTACCACAGTGATTACAGATGCGACATCAAGAACTGTGCACAATGTCAGATGCAGGAAGAGCTTGACAATGAGCTGAATGATGAACTACCAGACTCTCAAGACATATCAAGCATGAAACACCCTAACCACAGAAATATCCATTGGTCATTCTGTTATGATGATGACTGCCTTATACACAAGGATGGAAAGGATGGAGAAGGATATTACCCTCAATGGAAACAATACCTACGCGTCACCACGACGGAGTACAACAAAGTCCAACAGATATTACAGGAATGGACTAATCTCACTGAGGAAGAACTCCAGCAAGGGTCTGACTTAGAAGAAGTCCAACTCAAAAATATAAACAAGACAACCTGACTGATCAGCCAATGGACAGAACTGACAGACAAAGAAATCTATGAAGTGGCTGAATATGACAAAGAGATCCAGCAGAAAGCATTCCAGTTGATGAAGAAATGGATGACTCTGACAAGCCACAGACTTCAGGAAATATGGGGACAAACTGTTATCAAACAAGTTATTCAGAAGAGCTGGAAGAACAGTTGCGAGCAATGCAATGTTATGGTGAACCTGATGGATGAACTCAGCAAAGAGTTAATGAAGAAATGGACCTTGGTGGACCTGGAAGCTCAAGATGAAGAGCAGGCCACAGGCACAACATTGGAATGGGATATATTGAGTTTTGAAAGTGAAAGCAGCGACAGTGAGTATGAAATGACAATTGAGGGACCACAAGCAAGAGACACTTCCTACAGAGAAAAAAGAGATATCTATCTTGCAGTGGAAGGACAAAGATGGCCAGGCATGGAATGCAACGCACCAACATGGTTGACATGCTGGCACTGACTTTGCGATGTCCATAAGAAATGGAAGAGCCTAAATGACTACCAACCCACAGAACCATGGAGTTGGAAACCTGAAGAATACGGACGAATGAACCTCAAACCTGCGGTTGTACTGAAACACATGCAGGCAGACCCACAATTGCTAGCTAGCCATTCAGAGCACCACTGACTGTGCTGGGAGCTATGCTACCACAACTACTGCTTGATACATGAAGACCAGAAAGAATGAAACAACTGGTACCCAACCAAACCTATGCAATATCCTGAGGAAGGAAGGTTTCATTGGCACCATGATGCAGCCAAACTGGAGCTGGAAATGTGCTTTGAACCATGTTGCAGAAGAACACTGGCCAGAATCACACAATGGCATGATTGGCAGCAGAGAGCAAAGACTCTATGACAACAGCTAGGGCACGGCGACAAAGCCTTTGAAGAATGGAAGAATATCACTCAGAAGTGGTTAACCATTAGCCCAGCGCCAGAAAGTGATCCAAGAAATAGAACTGACAAGGCAGTTCAAATGATCCAAGACATGCCATCTGTGAATTTGGGAAATGGATGCGCCCTCATGAACAAGAAGTGTCTGTGAGCGGCAGTACTACAGCAGACCTATTAGCCACAAATGGAAATACCTGCCATTTGAGCATAATAGTCACCATTGCGGGAGTTAATGCACAAACTCTTATTGACAGTGGAGTGACTGAGATGTTCATTGACAGAAGCTTTGTGAAGCAAGCTGGCATCATAACATGAAGGAAGGAAAAGCCCTACTCCTTAGAAGGATTAGGAAGAATAAAACTAGACAAAGTCAATCTGGAAACAAACCAGATGTGAATGAAAATCGGACGACACCACAAACAAGTGTGCTTGGATGTGACAAACCTAGGGGACTATGATATAGTCTTGGGATTCCCTTGGTTCCAGCGGCACAACCTCAATATTGACTGGATGAGAGGACTAGTGAGGCTAACACAATGTGGATGCCCTCCAGAACCAGAAATCCATGCTTTGGCAGCCACAGCCACGGAAGAAAGCATAGGAGAACTCACGCAATGAATGTGGAGAACACAGAGAGTCATGCAACAAAATGATCAATCACCCCAGAATGGGAAGCCATGGAAACTGAACCATGATGAACAAGTGACTGACTCTATGAGAACCTGTGAACCTGGGACAGCCACCAGAGGACGTACGGATGACTGGAAGCAAGAAATTGATGAGCTCAAAAAACAGATACCAGAAGAGTATCACAACTTTATTGAACTATTCAGAGAACAAGAGCCAGAGCACGCTTTACTGGAGCACAAACCTTGGGATCACAAGATACCTCTACAGGACAGTGGAATACTGAAGAAACACCCTGTTTATTGACATACAGAGGAAGAGTTGGCTGAATTACAGAAATACATCAACACAAACCTAGCAAAAGGTTACATACACAAATCCAAGTCATCGGCAGGATACCCTGTACTCTTTGTACTGAAGAAAGACAGAAGCATATGACTATGCATAGACTATTGACAACTGAACAGTATCATGAAAAAGAACTGTTACCTGTTACCACTTATTGAGGAGATACAGAGCCAATTTTGAGGAGTGAAATGGTTCATGGCACTTGACATACGCGAAGCTTACTACCAAATACAAATCAAACTTGGAGAAGAATGGAAAACTGCTTTTTGAACCAAGTACGGACTTTATGAATATCTGGTGATGCCTTTCAGGCTTATCAATGCATCAGTGACCTTTCAGGCCCTGATAGACAATGTCTTGAAGGAATTTCTGGAGGACTTTGTGGTGGTTTACTTGGATGATGTGCTAATACACACAAAAGGAACTCAAGAAGAGCACGCAGAAAAGGTTAAGAAGGTCCTACAATGACTACAGAACTTTGAATTATACCTGAAAGTGAAGAAATGTGAATTCTTTAAGAAGGAAGTTGCCTTCTTGGGACACATTATCACTACAGATGGAATCAAGATGGATCTGAAAAAGATCAAGGTGATCTTAGAATGGCCCATACCAACAAATGTCAAGAAAGTGCAATCCTTCCATGGAACAGTGAACTATTACTGAGCATTTATCAAAGGATTTTCAAAAATCATACAACCACTGATGAATCTCTTCAAGAAAACAATGGAATTCTTGTGGGGAACACCTGAACAGCAGGCATTTGAGCAGATCAAAGAAGAATTTTGAAAAGGAGAAATGAGGCAACACTTCAACTCAGAAAAGCAGAGCTTCATGGACACAGACACATCAGACTGTGCTATCAGAGCCAGACTACAACAGCTCAACAATCAAGGATGACTATGACTAGTGGCATGTTATGCCAGAACCATGAACAAAGCCAAACAAAACTATGACATTCACAACAAGGAACTTCTAGCCATAGTAGAAGCATTCCAACACTGGAGGATTGAATTGCAAGGGACAAAGATTCAAGTGATTGTATTGTTGGATCACCAGAACCTGCAATACTTCACCATGACAAAGCAATTGATGAGATGACAAGTGAGATGGTACATGGAAGTGCTAGCCTATTACAACTTTGTGATAAGACATTGCAAGGGAAAAGAGAATTTATGGGCAGATGCCCTAAGCTGAAGGACAGACTTGATGACAAAAGAATGAGAAAAAAGAGCCATTCTGGCATGGAACAACCAGAAGGAAATAGTGCTTGACCAGCAAGCACTAAGGACAACAACCTGGATTGTCACTCCGGAAGGAATATCCCTGAACGAGATCAGGAAGGCACTTGAAGTCAACAAGCATGCAAAGAGAATGAGGAATGAAGACAACACCACAGAAAGAGATGGGTTGATCTTATTCCATGAGAAGGTTTATATACCTCAAACCCTCAGAAAGAGGATGATTTATGACAATCATGATGCACCAGCATCAGGACATTTCAGAATTGAGAAGACAATGAACTGTCTCACGAGCAACTACTACTGGCCTGGGATGTGGGCAGAAGTATGACAATATATCTGAAATTGCAATATTTGCAACCAAATGAAATCAGATTGGCATAAGCCATACAGAAAAATGCAGCCAATACCTCAACTCAAAGGACCTTGAAAATTGATTGCAATGGACTTTATAGTCAAGCTACCACCATCAAAAGATCCAGCTAGTGACACATACTACAACTCAATCTTGACAGTGATGGATCAGTTTATGAAGTACACTTACTTCTTACTGTTCAATGAGGCAACCTCATCACCAGACACAGCTTATGTGGTGTTGTGAAATGTCTTCACAAACCATGGTCTGCCAGACAAGATAATCTTGGACAGAGATACAAAATTTGTATGCAAATTCTGGAATACACTGATGGATATGATGGGCATTGAACACAAGCCATCCACTGCATACCACACACAGACTGACGGGCAGTCCAAAAGAGTGAACCAAATGGTTGAGCAATACCTACAAGGGTATATCAACTACCAACAGAACAACTGGGTGCAACTGCTACCACTTGCACAGTTGGCATACAACAGCATGAAGAATGTGACAACTGAATTCACACCATTCTTTATGAATCACAGACAGAAACTGAAGTTTCTACACACTCTGAAGGCCATAAAACAGTACACACAACAGGTGGAACTGACAGCAATGCAATTGAAGGAACTGCACTGGCAGATGCTTCTTGACATTGAATTTCTGAACGCATGAAGCAAGCACTATTACAACAGAAAGCACGAGAACACACCACTCTTCAGGGAGGGGGAGAAAGTTTTCTTGCTGTGCAGAAATATCAAAACAAAACAACCAAACAACAAACTCAACTACAAGAAACTGGGACCATTCAAAATCTTACAACAAATCAGACAGTTGAATTTCGAACTAGATCTACTGAAGACAATGCAGATACATCCAGTGTTCCATGTCTCATTAATTGAAAAAGCACCCCAGAACGCCAAATGCTACCACACCAAAGTGGATGCAGAAAGAGAATACAAAGTTGAAAGAATCCTAGATCACCAAAGGATTAACAGGAAAATTCACTACCTAGTGAAATGAAAAGGGTTACAATACCTCAGAAAACACCTGGGAACCAAAGGAAAACCTCATGAACACACGGACAATTGTGAAACAATACCACCAGAGGAATCTGGCAATGGAGGATCAAGCGACGGCAAAGCCTCAGGGCCTTGCAAACTGAAAGTAATGTCAAACAATTCATCCATCTTCAAGGATAGGAGGCACTGATTGTTTTCAGCCTCATGATGTTTTCTTTCCTCCTCTTCCTCTTGTTTTTCTAATTCCTCCACAGTCTGAAGGTCAGACTGAAGGAACTTCCCAGCGCGAGAACAAAGAAGCTTCTTTTGCTTCTCAAGGCAATTTAGTCAAGCAAACAACTCAGAGACGCGGGCATGAGTTTCCGCCTCCTCTTGCTCGATGCAATCAGTGGCTTGGACCAATTTATTCCAGTCCAAATCTGAAGTCATGAACAAACACAAATGACCCAGGTGAGCACACTCACTGCACTGATGAGCAGCTTCAGGAGCAACAACACATTTCTTCTCTGAACAGGAGCAGCAATTGCACAGATGAGGCATTTCAGAACCAAGACAAATAATGCATGCTACAAGGTGATCTTTGTCAGCAGTGGAATCACACAAGCGGAGAGCCATAGTGATGGAAGGCCATTACTCACAAAGAAAGAGCTCACAACTCAACAGGGAGACAATCCTGATACTTATAGGCATTGAGGACAACAGCCAGCTAGAGAAGGAGGGGATGGTGTTACAGACTGTAAAGATGGACTATGGCAGGGCGCAGCCTGATTGAATCAAGGCAACAGCCACTGATATAAGCCTCGGCGGCACAGCAGGTCACGTGACTGGATAGCTGTGATAGCTTCAATAGATTGAGCTATCCAATCTATCCAGACTAACATCACCACGATAGCTACAGGAACAGTAGCTATCCAAGCTATTCTCTCAAGGAGCATCATGTATATAAGGATGCTCATTACCTTAGGACCTGAAGACTTATTCTTCGTGGTCAACCTGGTTATTCAACTAATATATACCTTTGGATTATTGAATAACGATCTCTATGAGATATTCCTGGATTAGTTACTGAAGCCATTTGCCTAGTCTTACCTTCGCTACCTTATCTGACCAAGTCCCTTTAATGCTATTCAAGCCGATCCATATCTTGCATAGTAGGGCCACGCCCCTGTGCCTGCGCGCATTCAATATCCCGACCCTAAGTCAAGCTACGCTTCGCCTCTTCTACCTCTCTGTGGAGCCTAGTGGCTATTGAGACAGAGCGGACCGTGACATGAATGCTCTTACTACTCAGTTCAATTATTCTCAGAAAGCTGACTCTTACACTTTCAAGGTGAACATTTCAAGCCTGGATGCTCTTACTACTCAGTTCAATTATCCTCAGGAAGCTGACTCTTACACTCTCAAGATGAATGTTTCAAGCTTGAATGTTCTTATGACTCAGTTCAATTATTCTCAAAAAGCTAATTCTTATGCTTCTGTGATGAATGTCTTAAGCTTAGTTCAATGAAAGTATGCAGAAGTGCTTCATCCCTCAGAACATCTGAGATCTAGCTAATAACTTCATAAATTGAAGAACTTATTGAGATGTATTAGTGAACTATAAACAATGATTAGTAATATGCAGCTGCTATATTATCTCCACTGCAGAAAATGAACAATCACTGCTCCCACTACTTTATTCTCTTCAACGCTAAATATAACTTGTTTCAAGATGAAAATTGCCTTTTTTCAATCTCAGTCTATTGTACTCCATGAGCCTGTCACATTTCACACAGAAACTTTAGCATTGTTGACTGTGAGTAAAGGAATAATTACTGTATCATGCTGTTCTTCAGCAGAGACAGATTTGTGAAATGTGACTCTGTGATCTTTGAAACCTTCAGAAGAAGAAGATATATTCTGTGAATACTATTAGATAACATTGTTTCATATGGCCTGCAAACATACATTCTTGTACAGCTTTTTGGCTGCTTTGACAACAGGTGAGCATGCACTTGAAAGATCAACCTCTGAAACACTAATATTGACATCAGATTTCAGAACATTGCTGGCTATTGCATCTGCTGCCAGCTTAGTGTGATGTTCAAAGTCTTGTGGAAGTGATAGATATGTGACAGTGTCACTGTTTTGCATCTCATCCCTTGCAGATCTGATTGATCATGATGGAAAAATGTGGCTGAAGTGCAACTCAAATGCTTGTTGTGAAAGGTAATTGATTACTTATCAGCAGGAGCTTTGGAAGGCTGATAGATCATCTTTATGGAGAGATTGTTTTATGTTCAACTGATAAAACAATCAAGTGAAACACTCAGTGAGGCACTGGAAGCTAGAGATTGCAGGCTCTCCAGAACTTGCTTGCCAGAAGCTTGATTGATGTATGAGAACAGCTTGAGCTTTGCGCGAAAATTTTTCTCTGTGGAGGTTGGGAGATGAGGAGCAACGCATCCAAAAGGTTACCTTTTTGCCATGTGACCAAGACTAGATAGAGTCATGGGGCACAAAATGCAACCACAGAAAGAGAAAATGGTTATGAAACCCTTTATCCTGAATGAAGTAGGCTTGGAGGGGCACTCAAGAAAGCAGATGTCTGAAACTGAGTAAGATGTGATGGTTATGATTGAAGAATCTATTGTCACTGACTTGCTGTCTCACTTGAGAATGCTCTGTAACATCAGGGTGCCAAGATGTCTTTCACTGCAAAAGTCACTGTCAATGTCACTGTACATCTGCAGAATAGCAGAATGGACTGGAGTGCCATGTCATGAGTGAAGATGATGTATTTCAAGGAAACTGATGAAGCTGAAAGATGAAGAGAAGATAGTGAAGGGAGGTTCAAGTCATGCAGCATCAAATATTGACCCACAAAGAACAGTTGCTCTCATATTTGAAATGTGCTTAGATCTCACTTGTCATCTTTGTTGTAATGCAGACAGCAGTCAAGAAACTGCCATTTGACAAGCTTCTTCAAGATGACTAATATCATCAGAAGATACTGGATGTGATGTGTATGAGGTCTCAATATCACAAAGAATGTCATGTAAATGGTCAAGGAAGGTGTTTAATGAGTATTGTTGAATGATGTTCTGATTTTGCCATGTGTGGCTGTTACATTAGAACGGGAGATATTCAAGTCTTTATTACCAACACAAGAAATAATAGCTGAAGTCAACGTGTCAAAGAAGGGGCAGGAGGAAATGAGGATATAATTCAGATCAAAAGCCTACTACCATCTCAAATAGAAGGGCAACAATGTGGACCTATGCACAGAGAGAAAGACTTTGGGTAGACTGAACACTAAGCATTTTGCAGTTTCAACGCTTCAGTCCATCTTCCATGTGTCTGTTCTCAGCCAAGAACTCTTCTAGCATCTGCCTCTCTCTTATTTAGAAGTGTTTCTGAGCCAAAACACAAAGCTCAACTATACAAGGAAGATACATTATCTGAACAACAGAGATCACAGCTACAAGCCTGTTCTTGCCAGATACAGTTTGCACAGACTCCATTCTCAACCAGCTCATCTTTTGTAAGTGCTGAAACACAGAATGTGAAGCTTGCTTCTTTGTTTGAGGGGTCACACACAGTACAGAGAGGTCAATTTGAGAAACTGTGTTGCTGCATAAGAATTGCAAGGTGGTGTTCCTTCAGATCAATAGACAACAACTGATGACTGCACCACACAATAGTATGAAAACAGAATTGAGCTCTCAGAGCATATGTGGTATCATTGTCAATGGCAACTTGAAAATCTCATTCAACTGTATCATCAACATAGTGTAGTTCAAGAAAGTATCATTGGCGTTTGACCTTGTCACCATAATGCACTTTCAGTGAGTGAGGTTGATTTGATGCCACAGAAACAGTCTCTCTGATCAAAGCACCATCTTCAATGTCAGGCTCTGCAAACATCAGCAGCTAGTAGAAGATGGAGGCTCCATATACTCATGTTGTGACACATCATTGTGAAAATAGACCTCAATAGTGTTACCTGCTCCAGGGACACAAACAAGAGAGAAATTGAATGCTGTCATGTTGACTCAGAGGAGCAAGAGAAGAAAACTAGACAGTCTGATTAACAAAAGTAGTTTTCAAGACTGCTGCTAAGTGATTTCATTGCCATTGCAGGAAGCACAAATTGCTCTAATCTGTTGACTCTCAGGTTGAACTGAGTAGAAATACCACAGTTCTCAGAAGGAATATAGTAATTTCATCAGAGTGAGTTAAATTCAGCACCTGAGAATCTGGAAAGCCATCCTTGAATTGAGAAAATAAGTCAAGTTGTTGTTATGTATTGTGTAAGGAGTAGTGTTTTGATGAAGAGATAAGAGCTTCTCATGTGAGAAAGAAGCTCTGTCAATATTTTGCCATAGTTGACCGCCCTTCAAATCTACAGTATGACAAGATCTTTGATAAAATACCTGACACTTGAGATCAAGTCTGCATTCAAGAAGTGAAATGGATCCATATAGAGATCAAAAGCAATTGCTTATGGCATGTCAGTCAACATTGAGCATCAGCTTTCATCAACAGTGTGAGACTGAAAAAGTTTGCCATGAACTGAAATATTTCTGAGAAGTGAAACAGAGTGGTTGAGCTTGGCTGGGCCTCCAAACCCACATCTAACTCAGGCTGTTCTCTATCAGTTGAGTCCAGGTCTTGGCGCAAAGAAGATTCTGACTAAAATTGAACAAATCAGCAGAATGCTGACTCAGAAATTATAAGAAAGAGTCATGAGAGAATACATAATTCTGTCAGCATGCCTGCTCAATAGAACCCCTGATTAGTTTAGCACAACATCAAAACATGATGCAAGAACCTGAAAGGCATTTTTGCAGAAGCATTCATGGGTGAGTGCTCTAATCTTGTGTTGAATAATGACTAATAATGGTAGAGGTACATATGTTCCAGATAAATAAATCATCAGAAGACATGCTCAGGCTCTGGTACTTGATGAAAACAGTCAAGTGTCTTCATGCTTGCATGGCTGTTCTGAAAGAGATAATCCACAGCCTGAATGACAAAGAACTTTTAAAGAAAGCACTCAGTGGCTCTATTTGCTGCCTGGAGGATATAATGTCTTCTGTTCAGCAAAGTAAGATATCTTCACCCACAGTTGCATACTCTGCACCATGCTGTTCATCACAATTTCTGAACACAGTCAACCTGGTACATCATATCAAAGGTACATGAAATCATGAGCATAGATTTCATCAGTACATTCTGAAATCAACACACTGCATACAATGTGAACAACAGTTTTCATCCTTCAAGAAGCTCACTTTGCACAAACATATGCTTCACAGTGAATCAAACACTTCAAGAATAGATACATTTAATGAACTTGAGAAAGAGGTTCCATGTATGTCATATATTCATAGACTCACTATCACTGCTAACTGAAGCAGTTACTTTTCAAACTGAAAGAATTGAGCAGAGTGAAATGTTCCACATTCTGAACAGCAGTTTCACTGCAGCAAATCCACCTCATGTTACAGCTCATACTCTTGAGATGCATCTGTCCAGCACTCAATCAAGAAAAAGACAGAGACATAGTGACAACAGTGAGAAGAAAATTCACAAAGAGTATGTTATTTCTGATTTTAAATCTGCATCATTCTCATGTTCTGCTAGGCACCAGATCCAAGCTCCACCACACTATAATGAAGATTTATCTGGCACAAGTGAATGAGTAACCACATCAATTCAGCAGACACAGACTCAGATATGCACAGATGTTTCTGATGGTCAAGACAATATCAATCAACTATCTGGCCTGCCACCCTCTCACAGTCATTGACTGCATGGAGATGAAAGGCATATGGACTTTAGCCTCAGCACTGCCTTCAATGATCTCAGTTTTGATCTTCTTTTTTCCAGATGTTATGAACTCTACAGTGCAGCCATGGAGAAAGCAGCATGATTGATGACAGAAGACAATCAATATTATAAAACCTTGTACTATCTGAAGTCATGTGACTACAGAGCAGTTCAAGAGAAGACTTGACAGAGCAGTTTATTTAGAGACCATCTCAGACAGTTCATATACAGATCAGACAGAGCAGTTCAATATTGAATCTTTTTTCAGAGAGTTTGTATGAACTGACTCATACAAACTGATCATGTATATAAACACACTCATTATTTAGTGAGATCAGAGATCTTGTTCTGATCTTCACAATCACTTTTACTTTCAGTGAACAGAATATCTAGTATCTTGAATACTATCTTATATGCTTCTTTGCACCTTATCTGCTCTTGAGCTTTACCTTTTATTCAAGATCACTTGAATGCTTCAATCTGTATTGATGCTTTAGCAGAACTAGTGAACTAGTATACATGGTTCACAAAGTCAGCAGTTAATCTTTAGATTTTACCATCTATAGACTTCTGAGGCCTAGTGACTCTCACTCACTAGCAGAGCTGTTTGATTATCAGATAGAGAGTTTGTGACACAGTGATTGTCTCTTCATTACTTTAGATTAAGAAAAGACTCTCATCTTACAGAAAGTAAGAATTGAGCTTGACAGACTTATCAAGCACAAAAATCATATATATCTTCAGACAACAGATACATACAACTTCAGAAAGTATTACTTCTAACATGTGAATTAACTTATCAAGATGTCTAGTGCCAGAACATCAGTCTTTACAGCATAACAAGCAATGCAATACATTGCACAACTTAAAGCAGCTCTGACAGAGATTCAGAACAATAACAATGTATCTAAAAATATAAACAATAAGTCAGACATGTTTCATGATAAATGTGACAAACTCAATGAATTTCTGACTCAATGCAGCATTTACTTTGTGAGATTTTCAGGCAGAATTCTTTTGAATCAAAGAAAGATTGAGATGACAGCCTCATTTCTTAAAGACAAGACTATAATCTGATTGAAACTCTATGCAATGATCTATAAAGAAACAAGCAACAAGAACATGCTATCATCATTCATTGCAGAAGTTTATCAAAACTATTCAATCTTTACAAAAGCTCTGATGCAGATGTTTGAAGACACTGACTGAATCAGAAAATACAAACATTTACTTCTGAATCTCAAACAACAGAGATCAGCAGCAGAACATGTGACAAAATTCTGACAATATCTGTACATTGTACAATGACTGAATGAAGCAAGCAACAAATGACTCTATGAACAATCACTCAAAGACAATGTATGATATAAGTTAATGCAAGAAGAATGCAACACACTGAATGAAATGATTTAGAAATCAATCAAGATCAACAATTGTCTTTGAGAATTCAAGAAAATCAAACATAGAGAAAAGAAGAATCAATACAGATCTTTCAAGAGTAATTGTGAAGAAAATTATCACAGAGAACAAAATAATAATCACAGAACAGTTTTCATGAACATTAACATCATGTTCAAGAATGATCAAGACAAATAAAGATGCAGAAAAAAGAACTTATGCTTTTACTGCAAAAAATTCAGACATCAAGCTTTCTCTTGCAAGAAGAAGACAGCTGATAAACAACAAAATGAATAAATTATACAGACTTTACACAGTGCAACAGAATATGAAGAATACAATCAGAGCAATTCTCATGTAAAAAAGCTCAATGCTCTTGAGCAGAAGCAAACTGAAGAAGACAAAAATAACTGAAGAAACTGTGCAATCAGTCAAGTTAAAGAGATATCTGAGATGCAAATTGAAGAATTTTCATCTGTGAAAATCAAGAATGAAGGCAATTCTGAGATACAGCAGCACTGTTAATAACATTGAGCTGAATGTACACTGAAGAAAGAAGAGCTAGTCAAATGCTTCTATCATTAAATGAAGCAGCAAGATAAAGTCACAGATCTCAATCATCTACTACATCATCTATTTAAATGAAATTGTCACTGCAACTGACACTTCAACATACAGAATTGATTGTAACAATGAGCACACCATGACAACAATGAATGTGAGCAATGCTTGACATGCAAGCACAACAAGTATGTCTACTTTCATGACATCTTTTGTGAATCACTACAGAACTGCAAGATTCACTGATTTCAGAGACTCAAAGAACAAAAAGAAGAGTTTCTATGTGAGATAAGAACTATTCATGATTTCATGAAGAATTTAGTGAAGAAAACACAACTCTACACAGATGAAAATGAGTCAACTTCAGATGAATCAACATTTACAGAAAAGCTGAACTACATGAATGAATTTCTTCAGATCTCTGAAGCAATCATCAGATTTCATCAATCAGAAAGATGTAACATAAAGCTATGACTACTATGCTGAAATCAAGTATGTAAGAAACATGCAGTCTATAAAAGCAAGTACTTCTACTCATCTCAGCAGCTCTGAAGAGCACAATGCTCAGAATCATTGAGAGAATCAGTATTACTCACTCAATAAGAAATGAATGATGAGTGAAGAAGTCAGTACTGAAATGATCATAAAGAAATTGATTGAATCTACTGTATTCAGAATAACTGTCAATGACACATACAGAAAAAGATTAACACAGACTGAATGTCTAGTTGACTCACATTATATAGTTATGTAATCAGATAAATTCACTGACATCAGAATTTCACAAAGAAACTATTTGTGTACTTTAAATCAAGATATGAAGAACTACAAGCAGCAGTAACATATAACTCAGCATGAATCTACTTCATCACAGTCATGCTAGAGAATACAGAAGAAACTGACAAAGCTCTGAACAAATATATATTCATGATACAACAATGAAAAATGATTGAGAATGCAACACAAACTTACAAACAGCATTTACAAAAACAAACAATTTTTGAGATTAATCATTCAAAACTTCAGCAGAAAGTTCTTGAATCAAAAAACTAGAAGAGTCTCTCACACAACTGTTCATATGTGCAAGTGAGATTCAATGTGAACACAACAGACATCAACAACAAATCATAGTCATAATAAAAGCAAAATCTTGAATGAAATGAACAACAGTCATTAGCAGACAGATGTACACTTAGATGCTGATTGACTCAGAAGCAACAATCAATTTCATGCATGAACAGTTTGCAAGAGAGAATGAAATCATCTCTATCAGAATAGAACTCTATTCACTGATGAATATAAATTGAAAGATTGTGAAAGTGTTGAGACAGAGCAGATGCACACTGCAGATTGAATCACACATAAAAGTGTTGAATCTTGACATTATTAATATTGAAGTCTACAATGTGATTCTTGAACATCAATGATTACAACAACACAATTTAAATATAAACTGAAGAACAGAATTAATGTAACAATGAAGATGTAAATGTTTGAGATTCATCAGTATGCTTCAAGCTGTGCAGACACAGATGCACAGAGCTAGTAATAAAGTCACAAAGCTACAACAGTCAAGAGCTAATGTAAGAATGATTGTTAAATTATAAATGAATGCATCATCTTTGAAAGAAGAACAGCAACATTAACAGTCACAGAAAGAAGTGAGATCTAAGATATCTGAGAAGTATTGAGAATTTGAGGCTATATTCAAGAAAAAGATCAACTCACAAGAGCTTTCATCACACTGAATTTGAGATCACAAAATATCTCTTCAGAAAGAAAAGCAATTGATAGTGTAACTCATTTACTGACTTTCATCAAAAGAGTTAAACAAACTCAAAAAGTATTTTGACAAGTATCTGAAGAAGAGATTCATACAATCATTCAAGTCATCAGCAGAATATTCTATCTTGTTTGTACTCAAAAAGAACAGAACACTATGCTTATGTGTGAACTATCAGCAGCTAAACATTATTATGATAAAGAACACTTATTTCTTATTGCTCATTGAGAAATTACAGAACTGAATAGCAGAAGTCACATGGTTTACACTGCTAGATCAACAAGAAGTCTTTCACAACATATAAATGAAGACAGATAAAGAATGAAAGACAGTCTTTTGCACACAACTTAGATTGTTTGAATATGTGATCATGTCATTTGAACTAACAGAAGCATCAGCTACACAGCAGTGAAGAGTTAACATTATATTTCATGATGAACTAGACATCTTTGTGATAGTCTATCTGAATGACATACTGATCTACACCTTCAAGAATCTATCAGATCATATCAAAAAAGTCAAATGAATATTACAATAACTACAAAAAGAGAACATACAGATAAAACTCAAGAAATGCAAATTTCATGTCAAGAAAGCAGAATTTCTAGAACACATTATCACCATCAAAAAGATCAAGATAAACTTAAAGAAAATACAGACAATACTCAACTGATCTACATCAACAACAGTCAATGAAGTACAACAATTTCATGAACTAGCAAACTACTATCAGTGATACATACACAAGTTTTCAGATCTGACAGAATCTTTAACTAGATTATTTCAGAAGAATCTGAAATTCATGTGAAGAAAAGATAAACAGCAAGTCTTTGAGACTATTAAAAATGCTTACTGACAAGAAGATATGATCTATCATTTCAACTCAGATAAATCAAGCTATCTTGACACAGATAGCTCAGACTATGTCATTGAAGATCAGCTACAGCAAAAAAAATCAGACAGAAAATGAAGATTAATTGCATGCTACAAACAGAAGATGACATCATCTGAATGAAACTATAAAATTGATGACAAAGAGCTACTCATCATAGTCAAGACACTTAAAAAGTGAAGAGTATATCTAAAGAGATCAAAATATTCAGTTACAGTATATTCAGATCACAAAAATCTGCAGATCTTTACAACAACAAAGAAACTTACAAAACAGCAAGTCAACTGAATGAAAATACTATCTGCATACAACTTCAGAATCAAGTATATCAAAGAAAAAGAAAATGCTTGAGTGAATGCTCTAAGTCAGATATCAGATTTTAAGGAAAAACAGAGCATACAAGCTACTATGTTCAAAAAAGCTGATGATGAAACATTAAGATTGAACATCAAACAGACAAAGAAGCTATAAGTGATGCAGATTCATGCACCTGAATCTGAACTCTGTGAAAAGATTTGAGAAGAACTTGAGATCAATCAGAAGACTTGAGAACTTAGAGAATGAAAAGTCAAGAAAAAAGACAGACTGATCTTACAAGATGAACTCATCTATGTATCAGTCAAGTTATGAAGGAAAACTATCATCAGCAATCACAATTCACTGACTATAAAACATTTCAGAGTTGAGAAAACAGTGAAGTGAATTCAGAGAAACTACACTTGATCAGAGTTGTGACAAAATGTATGAAGATACATTGCAGAATGCAACTGTCAATGAAATAAAACAACATAACATAAAGAGTATGAAACACTGCAACTGTTGCAGACATCAGAGAAATCATGACAATCAGTGACTTTGAACTTTATAGTTAAACTACTGAAATCATGTGAGTCAGAAAACAACACACAGTATGACTCAATCATGACAGTTACAGATTGACTGACAAAACATGTTTACTTCATACTGATGAAGAAGAAAATGAATGTGTCAACAACAGCATTCAAGACATATTGAATGATTTTCACAAATTACAGAATATCTAAGAACTTAGTATTCAACTGAGATGAACAATTCACATCACACTTCTGACAATTATTAATGTCATTAGTGAGGATAACACTAAATATGTTAATGGCATATCATGCACAAACAAATGAACAAGATGAATGACTAAATCAGACTCTGGAGCAATATCTATGAAACTATATCAATTACTGACAAAGTAATTGAGTGAAACTGTTATTAATTGCTCAATTTGCTTACAACAATGCAGTTAATGCTACAACAAAGAAATCACTGTTCTATGTCAACTACAGACAACATGTGAAAATACTGTAAATGTCAGTATCTGAAACAGTCAAGACTGAACAAGCATGAATTCAAGTGAATGACTTACAGAAAACTCATGAAGAACTGAAATACAAGATTCAGTTCATTAAACAAAGAATGATGAAATACTATAATAAGAAACACCAGAAGGCACCTCAGTTTGAGAAGAAAGAGAAAGTTTTTTTACTGTGAAGAAATATCAAAACAAAACAATCTAGCAACAAACTCAATCATAAAAAACTGAAATCATTTAAAATTCTGAAATGAATCAGACAATTGAACTACAAACTTCAGTTACTCAAAACAATGCAGATACATTCAGTCTTTTACATATCACTACTTAAAAAAGCACTTCAGAATGTCAAATCAATCAAGACAGAAGTTAATGCAGAATCAGAATATGAAGTCAAAATAATTCTGAGAGAAAAGCAAGTTAGCAGTCAAAAACACTATCTGATCAAATGAAAGAAATACAATATCTCAGAAAACACATGAGAACCAGAAGAGAATCTCACAAATGCTTGAAAGAAAATAAAGAAATTTCATCAATGTCAAATACATTCTCAGAGTTGAGAAGAATGTCACTTTTCAAAGACTTTTCAAGATTGAGAAAGAAACTCTTGCTCTCAGCATGAAAACAGACATTCTTTCTGCAGAGCTCAGAATTCTGAATCAAGACTTGAGAAAGAAAATGCTGAGCAGAAGACAACTGCTCTTGCAAATGATGAACTTTATTTAACAAGAGCATGATCTTCATGTTGAAGTCAAACAACTGACAGTCAGATCATGATGAAGTCATTTCTCACTTATTTCACTTCACAGAATCAACTACACAATCAATGCAAGAACAATCTTGATGAAGACAATTTAAACATTTTTTACTTTAAAAATCAGTCATTATGACACACAATCAGTCAGACAAAAAATAATTGTTGCAAGAAAACTCAGTGATGCTATCATGACAGTCAACAATATCAGTTTGAAACAATTATTTACAATTGCAGTTACAAAGAATCAGCTGAAGCTTCTGAATGTGAGAACAATGAGACATGATGAAGACACACTTACAGAAGAAGAAACAATCACAACTTACAGAGAGACAAGTCTGATATTTATATTGTCAAGACAACAATGTTAAGAGAAGAAGAGAATGATGTTATGAACTCTATGACACAGTCATGAAGCAAGCAGCATGATTGATGGTGAAAGATGATCAATATTATAAGATCTTGTACTATCTGAAGTCATGTGACTACAGAGTGATTCAAGAGAAGACTTGATTCAAGAGAAAGACTTAATAGAGCAGTTCATTTAGAGATCATCTCAGACAGTTCATATATGAACTGAACAGAGCAGTTCATCTCTCAGAGAGTTTGTATGAACTGACTCATACAAACTGATCATGTATATAAACACATTTATTTTCTGATAAGATCAGAGATCTTGTTCTGATCTTCACAATCACTTTTACTTTCAGTGAACAGAATATCTAGTATCTTGAATACTATCTTATATGCTTCTTTGCATCTTATCTGCTCTTGAGCTTTATCTTTTATTCAAGATCACTTGGATGCTTCAATCTGTATCAATGCCTTAGTGAAACTAGTGAACTAGTATACATGGCTCATGAAGTCAGCAGTTGATCTTTAGATTTTATCATCTATAGACTTCTGAGATCTAGTGACTCTCACTCACTAGCAGAGCTGTTTGATTATCAGATAGAGAGTTTGTGACATCAGAACTGAATCTTCTACTAGTTTGACTTGACTTCTTAACTAACAAATTTTCATTTAATGCATGCACTTTTATGCATCTGTTCTCTAATGCTGCTAAATAATAACAATCATGAGATCAGTAATGCCTCAGCCATCTTACTTCTTTCATCAATAATTCACAACAAATATATCTCTCTTTTCTTTCAGACTAGATAGCTGCTGTGCTAATCAGTCTGCACAGATTATTCTGAAGATTGTCAGTTATCAGAATATTGCTGAATAGAAGTGAAATTTACCCACAAGTTGCTTTCAAACACTTTCACATGTTCTATTTCTCCAGTTGTTTCCATCTGTAGACCTTTGTCATGTCCCCATTTTCATTTGTCATTTACACTGCCAAAAAGATGGTAGTAGACAATGCAACTAAGATCATTTGATGCTGAATGTTCTGCTTGTTTTTCTCAATCTGAGAAGCACTGAATGTCTTTATTCTCAAGTCTGAAGGCAGAAACATACATGAAAAGGCTAGCTTCAAATTCATCTGATGCATCAGAGAGAAGAGCAATAGTATGCTGTTATGAATAAATTAGAATAAATCAAATAATAGCTAGAGTTCTCACCTTGTTGTCTTTAGTCTCTTCAATTGACACAGTGTCTGCAGCATCTTGCAATATGATGTATCTGTCATTCTGAATCACATGTAGCACTTTCTGCTTTTCTTCTGACTCAGAAAGATCAATCTAGATCAGATCATTGCTTCAATACAACTCAATCTCAAGTGACATGTTAGGTTGATGGCCACACAAAGTGTCAGACTGTGGGAAAAACTGACAGAATCACTGAATGAAATAAAACCATGATGGCATGTTATCTGCAAGCTTGACAAATCTGTGAGATTCTAACATTCTGAACGTTGAAGTCTTTGAGCAATGTGAGTAAAATCTCCAGGCATATCAAACATGGAGATAGATGACTGCATTAAATAATAAGTCTACAGATCTGTATCATGCAATTTATGCAGAATGAGCTCATGCTGTCTTTCTAGTCTTATTGCCTTCTCACACTGCTGTCTCACAGATAGTAAAGTCAATCATATCAATAGTCAATTCATAGAAAAATGTGGCATTCAATGTCTCAAGAATTGATTAATCTCATACATATTTGATCTATCAAGATCAGTAGTCTATACACACTATACTGTCAATTCACTTGCAAATTCCAGCTGTCTTCTGTTCAGTTGTGAATTGAAACATATGAAAGAAATGCAACTCAGCAATACAAGATGCTGCTAACTGAAAAAATTCATTACATGGCAGCTTCTGCAACTGTATTCTTTGATTGAGAAATTCAAGTTCTTTCAAAAGAGAAAACAAAGTGGGCACTGCAGGTTCTTTGTGAAGTTCATCACAGTTGACTTGCTTATCAAAGAGTATCTGAAGCAAGTTTTTCAGTATCAGCCCTTCATCATAACTGGCACTTCTCAGACTCATCACTATTGCAGTGAAAGCATGAAAATTTCACTGTTGATGCAAGCACTACACAATTCTTTGTTAATTCTGCTTGAAATTATATAACTATTAAGAATGCTTATCTGAGCAACTTCAAGAAAATCATGTTCTAGCTCTGATTTTACTGTGACACACTCATTGACTTCTTTACATTGATGATTTCATGCATTGTTTAATTTCTTCAGACACTTATGCTTCTGATCTGAGTTCATGAATTTCAGCATGAATGCATCTTGAAACAATTTCAAATCTGCTTTTGTGATTGACTGTGTCAACAACTGAGAAGAGCTTGCTGTAATTTCTAGAAGCAGAGATAGTTTGGTTCTGAATTCTGCAGACTCACTGTAAACTGCCAGAGAGTGATAGATATGCTGAAATCACAGGTCTAGAATTCTCAAAGCATCTGCAATGAAGCTGGCAAAGAGTTCATGAAACAGGCACTGAAGAGGTTGTTTAACAAAATCTTCATTTATTTCACTAGCACTGCATCTTCAGCTTCTGCAAACAGTACTGAATATCATCAAGCACCCAGAAGAACTTGCCTTGTGAACAGTCTAACTCTGACATCAGTATGATAAAAACAGAAGGGTAAACTCACATATCTGAAGCAGATATTTCTCTATTTCAGAGCATCTTTGCAGACAGCTGGAGAGTTTAACAGCAATGAAGTCAAGATATCAAAGAAGAAACTCTACAGCGGGAACTTCTTTGTCAAGGGCAGTCAATGCTCATGCTGCAAAGAAAATCTGGTGAAAGGTGTCTCTGGCTGCAGCATCAGCCACTGAAAAAAGACTGGATAAATTCTCACTGTCTGCATTTTTCAAGAAATTCAATTCAAACTTAAGCTCATTCTCTGCAGGGGGGGGGCTTCAGCATGTCTCTGATAATTTCACCTGTGATATTCATAGTTCAGGCAGGTGTTGGTGAACACTGAAGGCAGCATCATGGAATATGAAGTGAGACTAAAAAGAAAGGCATATTATTGTCCTTTGGCCAAATTACCCCTTTTCAACTCATTTGTGCCTGCTCTTGAGTTGTAGGAAGCCAGAACTTCATGTGATGGACAGTTATTGCTGTAGCATCAATATTTTCAGTCTGGAGAAACACACAGTCTTTCTTATCCATGTAATGTCAAGCATTGCCTCTTAAGAAATAGTTGTCACTGTGCTTGATGATCAAAAACCATTTCCTTGTGCCACAAAAAGACGCAGAGATTAGGCTTGCCAGTTGCAGAAAGAAAACAATTCATGTAATGTCAAGCATTGTCTTTCAAGAAATAGTCATCACTGTGCTTTGTGATCGAAGACTCTTTCCTTGGACCATCAAAAAGAGCAGAGATTAGAGTTGCCAGTTGTGAAAAGGAAACAATTCATGTAATGTCAAGTCTTTCTTCATTGAGAAGACTTGGAACAGAGAGAATTGTATGATTGACCAGCATAAACAAGTTGCAATGCAGTGACAGCTGCTTTGCAAGTATAAGGTAGATAAACAAAATGTCAGCTGAGCCACTCACCAGGTCTCTGATTCACAAGAATGTTGTTTTTGAAAATCAGCAGATCAGTTGCTTCTTCAAGAGAACTGAACATAAAAATCTATCTCATCTGGTTTCATGTAGACTCTTGATCAATTCAAAATGAGAAGAAGAGGTGCATATGACACAACCAGTATCCTCAAGCCACAACAACCTTTCAAGATAGACAATATTTCAAATTCTCTGTTTGTTTCTCATGTCTTTTCAATCTGTTTGAATGCTAAGAATAGTTCTTTCTGTGGAAACATATTGTTTCATGCCACACCTGAGATTCAAAATGAATGCAAATGCCCCAAAAATACTCTCTCTTCAGGAATATCAGGTGAAAATTTTGCAGCAGAAGCAAGAGAACAGAGATCATATAGCAGAAGCATACATTCAGAATGCACAGAATGAAATAGTCAGAGAGATGAAGTCATATATCTTCATGATGCTAAATCCAGATCAAGTTGCCTTCAGACCTGTTGAGTCAGAACAACAGATGCTCAGAGTTGAAGTATTCAACAATGTCACAGAACAGTAAAAAATTCAGACAGCAAAGAGAGATTATCAATGCTAAGTTAAACAGAATATTGTGCAAGGAGATTACTCTCTCTCTCAACATTCACTCACAGCTATCTTTACTCACTGCACAGTTTCAGATTCTTCTCTCTCTCTGCAGTGAAGTGAGAAGAGTCTGACTGTCTGTGATTCTGTGCTCTCTGATTTGCTCCAAACAACACAAGTACAATGAAGAGTATATATGTGTGTAAGTCATCTCCAAAGCCAGGGCAATGTTGGATGCTAAAAGACATACTTAGAAGCATTGAACATCAAACAGCATGGTTGAACAATGGTGCTGAATACTGAGTAATAAATGATATCAATTCAGAGAGAGTGAAATACAGAATTGCATATCTCACAATCAGATATCTTCAAGTGCCATCTGTTCTAAAAGAACTGCATATTGACTTGTATCATCACATGCTGCACAAGTACAATCAACACAGTATTTCAATGCATCACATCAAACAAGTTATCTTGCATTTAATCAATGATTTTTGCAGTGAAGAGATAGATGTGGTTCACTTGACTGTGATGATGAAGCTGAAAATGCACAGATCTGCTGAGAGCCACATTTTCTTCTTCAAGCTGTGAATTTGTGGTTCTTGTGTTGCTTTTGAATCTCACTGAGGTATTTTTAAGACAAGTCTGCTGTCTTCTGGAAAAATCATGTTCCATTTCCTCTCAGTATTGCTGTTTCTTGTAATTCATCAGAAACCAGCTTCTTTTCAGTCATCATGCAGTGCTAGTCTTTCAGTGTCATGCAAGAGAATTGATCATTTCCACAACATTCTCTTTAACTTGCAAGTCAGATTATTACTGCAAAAATAAATTACTGCTCAGTACAATACACAAAAGGCAGAGATTAGTTCACTCTCACACAACAAGGTTTTCTATCAGCAAAAGTCAAGAAGAAGTGATCTTGCAAGTCAGACTGACTTCAGTTCTGATCAGTGAATCATTAATATATAGAGAAGAGCTTTCTGGTACCTTCTTACTGAAGAGATGATTCAAGCCATCAGTATCATTCAAGACAGCCTATAAGTATTTCAATAGAAGTGTCTATGTTGATGAGAAATCTGCAGCAAGAATGCATGTGCATTTCATCTGAAAGATATTTCTTGCCATCAAATAGAGTAACTAGCCATGATCTCATTTCAGTACATATGTATAAAGTAGGCGCATGTGTAGGACTTCAAAGATAAAAAGATCTACAATTACTTGATTCAAACATTTTTTTCAGTGACTGAAGGTGTTTCATTCTTCTCACACTTCAAACATCCTTCTAGCAGGACTTCAGTCTGTGAAGTTATTTCTTGTAGTCAGTGAGTACTCTGCTTATAAGAATAATCACAGTCTGACAGCTTCATCTTAAACAGTAACTGAAGCAAATTTCCATGAAATCTCTTGCTGAGCAAAGTCTGCAGTTTCATGAGACAGAAGTGCAGGACTGTCTGAAAACCAGAGATATCAGCACAGTGAAGAGACTCAAAAGAGCATCTGTCAATATCACATTCATTTCAACATTATCTGTGAAATTCCTGCATGAGCACAACCATCAGCCTGCTAAGAATGCTCCTCCAAGCCTTAGATTCACAGATAGCAAACACAGAGCATATCATTGCTGTGGCTGTGAAAGTATGCTCAGTGAGTATAGATGACAGTACTTCTCATTGTTCCATTAACTTAGACTGATTTAATCTCAGCAAGCTCTGTTCCTCATGCCAAAAGCAAGCTGAGTCTGATTCAGCAGAAGAAGAGTCTGAGAATAAGAATGGAAATCTAGAACATGATAAAAAATTCAATGAAAATAGATTCTGTGAAGCTATCTGCAAATCTGGAGGTAAATAGCAGTCTAGAAGCTCTAATAGCAAAAATATGCTGAGTTTATGCTTGTTGTGTAAAGCAACTTGACTTACAGGCAGCCTTGATCTGAAAAACCACCAGGCTCACATACATGAGGCAGTTCAGTCTCAGCACAATAAACAGTATCATGACAAATCAATACAGGCATCTAAGGCAGCTCAACGCGCAAACAAGCTTCTCCAGTGTGATATTAAGTTGCCACTGTCTGTCTGGATAAGAGACAGCTACATTGATCTGATCTTGGCTTGAATTAGACAGAGATAATGCAGAAAAGAAAGGGGCATACAGCTCAGTTTTAGTAAGTTTCTCAAGCACAAGCAGACTGATAAGTCTGGATTGAGAGCATAAAACATGATCAATTAGTTTTGTTCAATGTGTAGTTCCATTCTGGTGTTGCCTGCCACTCTCATATAATTTTCCACACATGTGCACGCGTCACATTGCCCAAGCATTTCTGTTGTAAATTCTGCACAAGGATGGTCACAGTGGGCCTCTCAAACTCATCAAGTGATTGTCTTTCCAGGCTGATTTCAAATTCAGTCACTTGAAGGGGTATTGATTTGTTCACTGTACAAAAGTTGAACAAATGAAGTTTAGTGTTGATGCCTGTGTCAGACACAGATCTCAGTTGAGAAGCCAGCATCTGTGCTTGAACATAAATGCCACACAGTAACAGATTGAAGGATTCAAGCAAGTCAGCAAGTCATTAAAGCAAGAGTGAAAAGTCTGCAAGCTGACCATGAATTACATCAGCTGTTAGGTCACTGTGTTTCAGTTGACTCTGAAGATGCATCATGAATGATTGACTTGTGAAAGGCATCTCATGTTTCTGAGCAGTTTCAGTGACACTGATATTTTCTCTTCAAATTGCACCTTAAAATGGCTTCATCCTCTGTTTATTGCGATCAATATGGGCTGGCATCAAAAGATAGAATTGAAAATACAACAAGAACCACAACAACAAAAAGTTCAAGGCTCAGGTATGTCATTCTTTTTCCATGACTGAGCTTCATTGACTGACTGTCTTCTGATAGAGAAGCAGCTTTAAAGCATGCAAGAGACACAGCTGTGAGGACCTCTTCATTGAAGCACATGTCTAAAAAAGATATATCATCTTGAAAAAAGAATCATATCAAATGATGGAAGCATCAACAAAAATCATCAATACTCTGAAAAAGAAGTATGCTGCTTTTCTCCTGCTTTGCTACAAAACTAACTTGAAATTCAAGTCTTCACAGAATGTGTCTGCCTCTCTCTGATTTAATCATTGAAAGCAAAAGTGATCACAACAATCAGAACATTCTCTGTTTCTTGTCAATCTCTCTTCAAAGTGACTGTGAACATCTCTGGCAGACCCCACTGTTTCCAAACTACCTGTTGAAGATACTCATGGTCAAGAGACAGTGAACAGTGAAGATAATATTGATCTAATTGATTACTGAAGAAAGCAAGAAAGCTGGCTCAGAGAATACTTTGAGATGAGCAACATGAGTAATCTATGTGTAAGAAAGAAGTTGATACTTTCTCTTCATCACAAACAATCACAATCTACTCTCACTAGCTCTACAACTTCTAGCAATCAGAAGCTGAGGAAGGAGAAAAGTGCTCAATATAAGAATCTGTGCTATATGACTCTTCTAGAAAGCAAGAGCAGCTTTATGAGCAAAGACAATGTCAGCATCACAGATGCAAGCAAAAGCCTTTGTTCAGCCTTGCTTGAAATGAAGCAGGCAATCTCTAAGAAGTCATTGTTTCAAGATGACTTATTTGACAAAGTTTGTGAAAAGATGAGGGACAGAAATGAGATCAGAGTCATTCAGAATATTTCTCTTTTAATTGTTTCTTCTGCTGAAACTCTGTCCACCTATGGGTCTACTAACCTTGGATGCTTGATCAAAAGTACTAATGAAGGCTGGAATAACATGATTTCTATTACTAAACCTCATCCACAGTCTGACTATTCTGTGGAATTTAGGTGAGCTCCATTCACAGATGAACAGCTACAAAAGCTTCAACCTTTTGTTGATGATCTCATCAACACATCATATTTCATGACAACCTACTACATGTACTTCCCATTTTTAGCATGTGAGGTCAAATGTGGCGTGGTGGCACTCAATATTGCAGATTGACAGAATGCTCACAGTGCAACCATTGCAGTGAGAGCTGCTGTTGAGCTGTTCAAGCTTGTGAAGCATGAAAAGGAGATTAACTGAGAGATCCTTGCTTTCTCAATATCACATGATCACTGCACTGTGAGAATATATGGACATTACTCCATGATTAATGGGACAGAAACTTGCTTTTATCATCACTCTATCCAGACCTTCAACTTCATGGAACAAGATGGCAAAGAGAAATGGATGGCATACAAGTTTACAAGAAATATCTATGATATGTGAATGCCAAATCATTTTAAAAGAATCTCTTCAGCAATTGATCAGATACCTTCTGACATGGATTTTCATGTCTTGCAGTCAGATGTTCAATCTTCAAACCCTGGATTGATACACATGTTGGAGGATGTTGATAGTCTCAGCTTCATCACTTCAGTGAGTCTCACATCAACCACCTTGTTCACAGAATCAAGACAAGTATTTAAGAAGTCAAGGAAGAATCAGTAGCATGTTAGTGACATAGCTCTAGCTAACTAGTTAATATACTATCTTTAATTTATGTAGGACCATATGCTACATTTTATGAACAGCAGTAGTGTTCAGATTTCATCATGTTGCAGGCTTACTGAAAAGTCATTTCTGATGTACTATCATTTCCTTTGCCACTGCTCCAAACAGCACTTTAAAATAGAAGTCTCTGGGAGGCTCAGAGAATGAATTTGAAAGAAAGAACTTCAGATTTATGAAGTGAGATTGTAGAATGTCCAGCAGTTGAGGTATGACATAACATGTTAAATTTGACTACATTCAAGAACTCCATGAGGGGAAAATATTAGATACAAGGTTTGCCAGACAGTTGCAAATGATGTAACCATTGATGTAATTCAACAATTCAATACTGTGCTCCATCTGACTCAGTCAACATTTCATGTGTGGACAACTGATCATGAGACTTGAGCTCAAGCTTGTGACTTCTCTGTTGGTGTAATATATCACAGATGGAGAGGAGAATAATTTGTGTTGTGTGGCCATGTGTAAGAGTGAACTGACTGATAGCATGCATGGCCTCTGTTCAGTAATGAATCACTTTCTCTCAGTTGAAGCTGATGTGAGAGAGCTTTGCTCATATAATGGCAAGTTGCAATTTCTCCATCTTTAATAGCTTCTCTTGAGATTTGGCTTCTGAGTATACAGTTTCTGCTTTTCTGTATTGTTCTTGAGTGAATAAAGATTCTGCTAGTTTCAGCTTCAAAAGGAATCCAGCTGATGTTCCATTCTTGTCATGATGTGAGATTTTCAAGTGAAGGGTTTGTTCAGCAGCAGTAGAAAATCCAAGCTCCAGTAGTGTATTACTGAGAGTGCACATAAGATCACATCAGTCTTTGTCAAAGAAGAGCTGTTGTCTCAGGTCCATCAATTCTTTTGATCTCTCAAGATGTACTAGCAATTCTTTGAATCTTCCTTGATACTGTGAAATTTTGCTGAGAAGAACGTGTTTTTGAAAGAGAACAACTTCCTCAATTGCTGAAGGTGCTTGACTGAGTGGGTGCTAGAAGTCTAGTACATCTGTGACTATGGTGAGCTTGTCAACTTGAATGTGGTTCAATGCACACTGAATGGCAGTAAGACCAGACCCAGCATGCGCCTTCTTTTCAATCAGAGGCAGACTTGAAGCTAATGAAGTCATATTGATGTCAATGACCACCTGCTTTATGTCTTCAGTAATTCAGTGCAAAATGCATTCTCTCTGAGCAATGCAGAATTGAAGAAATCTGTCATTCAGGCCATGCATAACCTTCTTCACTTGATTGATTGTGAATCACTTCCAGGATGTACCAGGTGATCTAGATGCCTCAAGAAGAGTAAGAATGAGATCTGTTCTCATATTCAATGCCAGGCTGTGGAAGCCCTCATGATCCCAAATTTGAAGCAAAGTGTGCTGAATGTATGGTAAAAGCTTCTTCATATTCAAGGGTCTAGAGATAACTCAATATCAAAAGATGATAGTAATAACACAGAACATACCTAGGCTCAAGATATTTTCAGAGAAAGGAGTGAAATATGATGATCAGAGCTTATAGCCTCCAGAAAGAATGTAATTCTGAAGAGAGATGATTCAGAACATCAGCTGAAATGGCAGAATTCAGAATGTAAGTATCATTGAGATTTCTTGAAAAGGCCCCTAACAATCAAAGCTCACATAGGGCACAATTCAGATTCATATCATTTGAAAGTGTCTGCATCAACTCAGGCACAAGTTCAGCACAAAGTGCATCAATCTCCTCAATATCACTGAATTCACTCCAACACTTTCACAGTGTAGACCTTCAGATGAAAAGATGCAGACTAACCTCCAACTGTGCAAGAAAACACAAAAGCACTAATAACAGCATTGTCTCTTCTGAGTGATTTCCTTCTGCAGACAATGCATTATATGCTGCACTTGAGAATGAAGGTTTTCAGTGAGAGATTATGTCTGAGACAACATGAAGGTTCTGACTCATAGTGACTGGCTTTGCAATGCTGTTGCTTCTGTTTGTGGTGCTGTAAGTATGGACAAATCTGTGCGCGTCTTGAAAGAGTTAGCAGTGAATTGAGAAGAATGTCTAAGAACATACCTTGAGTGCTGCTCAAGGTGGCATTGATAAAGAGAGTGAATTTGATTGCCCGCTGAAATATATCAGTTTTCATATGAAGAACAGTGAGAGCAGCTTGACAGACTTCTGGAGGTGTGCGCTTTCAGCTAGAAGCTGATAAGTAAAGAGCCTTCCACATGCGCAGTCAGAACTCACACAGATGCAGACTTGAGCACACAGATAAGACCAGTGAGTCAGGCTTCTGAGAGCTGCATAAGGTGTGCAAACCACTCAATAATTGCGCTTCACTTGCTTTCAATCCTGAGATAGTTGTATATCTTTGATCTGATATTCTTAACATGTTTTAACACAGGCTGGACTCATTTCACAGTCTTGTTGATGGGTGTTCCCTTTGGGTGTTGCTTGGCCAAGACATAGTAATAAACTTGCTTTGATAACTTCTTGATCTCAATAATCTGGTTGAATTGTTCTATGGCAACAATGAGGTCAACAATGGCAGCAAAATGTGACAGAACTACTTCTATCTGATGCTGTCTGGTAGTGAGAAGATCTTCAAGATTCTGATGGAGAAAGGTATTCTGGAGTGCCACAACAGCAGTGGAGTCCAGTTCAACAGTTCTAATTTGACTGATGCAAGGTGACACTCTCATAGTTGTGACTTTAACAATGCCAGAGAAAGGCTGTTTCTGAGAACAAAACACACCTGGCTCTTGGGCTTGGTTGTATGATGGATCAGATAACCTTTTCATTTATTTCTTAGATCTGAGAGCCATGAATTCAGAGGATGTTCTGTGCTTTGAGAAAGACCTAGTATCTGTCACAGCTTCTAGATGTCTTTCTAAGAACAGATGAGGTGTCTTGCTAAATACTTGTTTCAAAATTATAGACTTTGTGAGAGTAAGCTCTAGCATTCTTGTCTAAGCTTCTGATGCTCAGATACTGACCTCAGTCTCTGTGATATCAAAAATTCACTCTTCACAAAGCTTGCCACAAAAGCACATCATTTTGTGAGATCTTGATCTGAAGTCAAATCATACAAGAAATGAGTCCTGCTTTATTCTGATTGCTTCACCCCATCCAGAGGCATCTGACATACAGCACTAAATTTAATTTGCATGATTTTTGTTCGCTGCACAAACCGATGCCTAATTTGGGTTGTGCAGGGTTTTAGGCCAATAAAAAAGCTTTACACAGAATATTGTCAATGGACCATTTCACTTCAAGGCTTGAATCATTTAATATCATCAACATTCTCTCACTGGCGTTCTGCAGTCCAAACCAGACTGATTATAGAGCTTGAGCCTTCTATACAACAGGCAGTGCCTGGATCACCTTACTACTGCAGGCCAGCTTTTCTACCTGTGAGTATGATATCAATTTTGGATGATTATTTGGCCCGGGAAGCTGGAGAGCTGCACATTAAATGCAAATTACACAGCTCACAAGCCACACATGTTTGAAAAGGCTCTCTTCCACATTTGTGTCACCAAAGCAGTCATCAATGACAGTTTATAACATAACATAAAAGGAGGCATATTTCTCTGAATTTCTTAAGCTGATGAACAGACCTCCTTCACTCAAGATCAATTCTCATGATCTCAACACTGTTTAATTCATTGCAACTGAATCTTTGCTTAATCACAATGCAAGCTGCTTTCTCTATTTCTGCCTTCCACACACCTTCAGTGAGCTCTACTGAGGAAGATCTCAAAGAGCTACATCATGCTGTTTGTAAAATGGCGCTCAATGGAAAAGGCAATTTGGGACCTTCTTCTCCTGTTACCATGGACCAATTGAAGGAGGTATTTGAATCCAATGAACTAGGAGATCTGAAAAGCCTTGCCTAGAAAGCCATTCACAAACCAGAATACTTCATGAGTTCAAGAGAATGTGAAGTCAGTGACAAAACATTGCTCATCTCACAGATTGAACTGAAAGATCTTCTGGTGGAGGTGATTTCTCAAGTGAAGGTGAACTCTTCAACCTCCAGATTCAGTATCTCTAAAGATATAGAGAACAAGTCTGTCAATTCCAGCAAAAAGAATAAAGAGAAGAATAATAGAATTCACACTTTCAGAATGAACTACAAAACTGTCATTGAAGTGTAGACTGAAACTCATACTGTGTATTGAAGCCTGCTAACAGCCACATCTTTTGCAGCTGAGATAAAAAAGCCTCAAAGTATAAGATAGCAGAATTGATTGTAGATGATTTCAAGCTGAATGACCTGAGCAAATACATGTTTGTTGTCCATGAGCACATTGATGGACAAGTGCAGAAGCCTGAATTGATCAAAACTCTAACATGATATAGATAATGAATCAAAAGAATCAACAATCTATATTGATGTCAAGTCAGATGCATTGCATGATACTCTGCAGAGTCTATTATAAAACATCAAAGCAGTAAGTCTGATGAAAGACATGCCTTCAGTGAGTGACATCAGAAAGAAGAAAAAATATAGAGTAATTGACATTAAATCAGATTGAATGAAATATTTTATTCCATTTCTTACCACAGCTCAATGGTTGTGTGGAGAAGTTACAAGTCACTGCAGACAGTGAAGTCAGAGGTCTCAAGCATCTTCTTCTGCTTGTCAGACACCTTGAAAATGCTTATTCAGACATCAACCAACACCTGATCTCATTGCTGAAATGTGGGAAGATTACATACAACCTTCTCTAAGTGCTTTTCAGGTTCAGCTTTCTTATATATACCACATGCCTAGGTATCAATAAGCTGCAATGTGTCATTTTTGATGCCAGAGAACAGACCACAGAAAAAGATGTGAGATACTACAAGCTAGAATGCTGATATCTGAACTACAATGAGAGGAATTTTGGTGAGACAGAAGTTGAGCTTGATATTGTCAAGTTTCATGGCTTCAAACTGATTCACACTCTTGATGCATTCCTGCTCCACCATCACTCAGATCATATACAGATATGCAATAATCTTATTGAATGTGAGCATATCTTTTGTGAAGTTATCTTCTAAGCATCAGGCAGCAATTCTGGCATTCACTTTCAACACTGCAAAGGCAGTGCATTCATCATGAAGAATTGTGAGGTAATCAAGATGAACATCAATAGTCAAGTTGTGATTGATTCAGTCTTCTTCTGTGAAATAGAACCAAACTACAGACAATTCTGTATCTATAAAAGCTGGAAAAACTTGCTAGCTTACAGTATCATATCATTTGGCACAGATCAGCATCAAAAAGATCTGGAAAGGTTGAAGAGCAACAGAAAGAAAGTGCAGAAGATAACTGATGATGATCTACTGATCTGCTGCCCAACTCTCTGCTGCTTTAGCTTCAGCAACAAATGCTTCCATAAGGCTCTAGAGAATTCAACTTACATTAAAGACAGCTCAATCATCTGACTAACTTATCCAGTGGAATGCATGGTGGCTGACTTGCATGAGGTTGAATGGTCAGAACAGTCATTCAACCATCTGCAAGTTTCAGAGCATAGCAAACATCTTCTCCTGTCCTTGACAACCTTCCACCTAAGACATGATCACTGTTTCAATGATTTTATTAAAGGGAAAGGCTGTGGGCTCAATATTCTTTTACAGTATGCCCCCCAGATCTCTTTCTGTATGACCTCAATTGAGTGACTGATCCACACAGTGGTCCACCAGGGCTTGGGAAAACTTTCACTGTCAAAGCAATGGCTGAGCACTTCAACCTTTCACTCTATTCAGTAAGCTTGATGGCAAATCATTTACATACTGTTTGCTAACATTATAGATCTCTGTGGGCAAACTGATCGCCCACCATGGCAACTCTCTTAACTTGAATTTGACCCTTGATCAAATCTTTAAAATTGTGAGACACTTTGACGTGGTTCTACTTCTAGATGAAGCAGATGTTTTTATGAAAAAGAGGTTGTCCTACCATGATGGCCATAATCACCTCATTACTATTTTTCTTCACAAACTTGAATACTACAAAGGAGTTCTTTTTCTCACCATCAACTATCTGATGAAGTTTGACAAAGCAATCTTGAGCCAAATTCACTTGAAAGTAAAGTACCAAGATTTGATGAAAGAAGCTTGAAGGGAAATCTGGAAGCATTTTCTATCAATGGCAATTACAGACCAAGAATCTCTGATCATTGATAGCTCTGATTTCAAACATTTGAGATCAATGATTCTGAATGGCTGAGATGTAGGTTTGAAAACCATGTCATGAACTCTCTATCTGATAACCAAACAGCTCTGCTAGTGAGTGAGAGTCACTAGACCTCAGGAGTCTATAGATGGTAAAATCTAAAGATCAACTGCTGACTTTGTGAGTCATGTATACTAGTTCACTAGTTCTGCTAAGATGTTGATACAGGTTGAAGTGTTCAAGTGATCTTGAATAAAAGATAAAGCTCAAGAGCAGATAAGGTGCAAAGAAGCATATAAGATAGTATTCAAGATACTAGATATTCTGTTCACTGAAAGTAAAAGTGATTGTGAAGATCAGAACAAGATCTCTGATCTCATCAGATAATGAGTGTGTTTATAAACATGATTAGTTTGTATGAGTCAGTTCATACAAACTCTCTGAAAAGAGATTCAATATTGAACTGCTCTGTTCAGTTTATATATAAACTGTTCAAGATGATTTCTAAATGAACTGCTCTGTCAAGCCTTCTCTTGAATCACTTTGTAGTCACATGATTTCAGATAGTACAAGATCTTATAATATTGATTGTCTTTCACTGTCAATCATGCTGCTTGCTTCATGACTGCACTGTAGAGTTTGTAACATCATCTTCTTCTTTTTTTAGCATTGTCATCTTGACAATATAAATATCAGACTTGTCTTTCTGTGAGTTGTGATTGTTTCTTCTTCTGTAAATGTGTTTCTGTTATATCTTGTTGTTCTTGTGTTCAGAAGCTCTGACTGATCTCTTACAATTATAATTGCAAACAGTTGTTTCAAGCTGACATTGTTAACTGTCATGATAGTATCACTGAGTTTTCTTGCAACAATTGTTTTTTGTCTGACTGACTGTGTGTCATAATGACTGATTTGTAAAGTAAAAAGTGTTCAAATTGTCTTTGTCAAGATTGTTCTTGCATTGATTGTGTGGTCAATTCTGTGAAGTGAGATAAGTGAGAAATGAGTTCATCATGATTCAATCATCAGTTGTTTGACTTCAACATAAAGATCATACTCTTGTTGAATGAAGTTCATTGTTTGCAAGAGCAGTTGTCTTTCACTCAGTGTCTTCTTTCTCAAGTCTTGATTCAGAATTCTGAGCTTTACAGAAAAAATGTCTGTCTTTGTGCTGAGAGCAAGAATCTCTTTCTCAATCTTGAAAAGTCTTTGAAAAGTGACATTTTCTCTGACTCTGAGAATGTATTCAACATTGATGAAATTTCTCTATTTTCTTCTGAGCATTTGTGAGGTTCTCTTCTGGTTTCCATGTGTTTTCTGAGATATTGTATCTTTTTCATTTGATCAGATAGTGTTTTTGGCTGCTGACTTGCTTTTCTTTCAGAATTCTTTTGACTTTGTATTCTGATTCTGCATTGACTTCTGTCTTGATTGATTTGATGTTCTGAGATGCTTTTTTGAGTAGCAATATGTGAAAGACTGAGTGTATCTGCATTGTTTTGAGTAACTGAAGTTTGTAGTTCAATCATTCAATTTGTTTCAGAATTTTGAATGGTTTCAGTTTTTTATGATCAAGTTTGTCACTAGATTGTTTTGTTTTGATATTTCTTTGCAGTAGAAAAACTTTCTCTTTCTTCTCAAACTGAGATGTCTTCTGGTGTTTCTTATCATAGTATTTCACCATTCTTTGTTTAACAAACTGAATCTTGTATTTCAGTTCTTCATGAGTTTTTCATAAGTTGTTCACTTGAATTTATGCTTGTTCAGTCTTGACTGTTTTGAATACTGATGTCTGCAGTATTTCTGCATGTTGTTCATAGTTGACATAGAACAGTGATTTCTTTGTTGTAGTGTTAACTGTGTTGTTGTAAGTAAATTGAGCAATTGATAACAGTTTCACTCAATTACTTTGTTAATAATTGATGTAGTTCTGTAGATATTGCTTCAGAGTCTGATTTAGTTGTTTGTCTTGTCTGTTTATTTATGCATGATATGTCATTGACATATTTAGTGTTATCTTCACTAATGACATTAACAATTGTCAGAAGTGTGATGTGAATCATTCATTTCAGTCAGATACTAAGTTCTTAGATATTTCATGATTTGCAAAAATCATTCAATATGTCTTGAATGCTGTTGTTGGCACATTCATTTTCTTCTTCATCAGTATGAAGTAGATATATTTTGTCAGTTAATCTGTGACAGTCATGATTGAGTCATACTGCATGTCATTTTCTGACTTACATGATTTCAGTAGTTTGACTATAAAGTTCAGAGTCATTGATTGTCATGATCTCTCTGATCTCTGCAATGATTGCAGCATTTCATACTCTTTGTGTCATGCTGTTTTATTTCATTGACAGTCACATTTCACAATGTATTTTTATATGTCTTGTCATAACTCTGTTTAAATGTAGTTTCTCTGAATTTGCTTCATTGTTTTCTCAACTTTAAAATGTTTCATAGTCAGTGAATTGTGATTGCTGGTGATAGTTTTCTTTTGTAATTTAACTGATATGTAGATGAGTTCATCTTGTAAGATCAGTCTGTCTTTTTTTTTGATTCTCAATTCTCTAAGTTCTCAAGTCTTCTGATTGATCTCAAGTTCTTCTCAAATCTTTTCACAAAGTTCAGATTCAGATGCATGAATCTGCATCATTCATAGCTTTTTCATCTGTTTGATGTTCAACCTTAATGTTTCATTGTCAGCTTTTTCAAACATGGTAGCTTGTATGCTCTGTTTTTCCTCAAAATCTGGTCTCTGACTTAGAGCATCTGTTCAAGCATTTTCTTTTTCTTTGATATGCTTGATTCTGAAGTTATATGCAGATAGTATTTCCATTCAGTTGACTTGTCACCTTGTAAGTTTCTTTGTTGTTGTAAAGATCTGCAGCTTTTTGTGATCTGAGTATACTGTAACTGAGTATTTTGATCTCTTCAGATATATTCTTCACTTCTTGAGTGTCTTGACTATGATGAGTAGCTCTTTGTCACTGATTTCATAGTTTCATTCAGATGATGTCATCTTCTGTGTGTAGCATGTGATTAATCTTCATTTTCTGTCTGATTCTTCTTGCTGTAGTCAATCTTCAATGGCATAGTCTGAGCTATCTGTGTCAAGGTAGCTTGATTTATCTGAGTTGAAATGATAGATCATATCTTCTTGTCAGTAAGCATTCTTAATAGTCTCAAAGACTTGCTGTTCATCTTTTTCTCATGTGAATTTCAGATTCTTCTGGAATAATCTAGTTAAAGATTTCATCAGATCTGAAAACTTGTGTATGTATCATCAGTAGTAGTTTGCTAGTTCATGAAATTGTTGTACTTCATTGACTGTTGTTGATGTAAATCAGTTGAGTATTGCTTGTATTTTCTTCAGATTCATCTTGATTTCTTTGATGATGATAATGTGTTCTAGAAATTCTGCTTTCTTGACATGAAATTCACATTTTTCAGGTTTTATCTGTATGTTCTCTTTTTGTAGTTGTTGTAGTATTCATTTGACTTTTTCAATATGGTTCAGTAGATTCTTGAAGGTGTAGATTAGTATGTCATTCAAATAGACTATCACAAAGACATCTAGTTCATCATGAAGTATGATGTTAACTCTTCACTGCTGTGTAGCCAGTGCTTCTGTTAGTTCAAATGACATGATCATGTATTCAAAGAATCTGAGTCATGTGTGAAAGACTGTCTTTCATTCTTCATCTGTCTTGATTCATATGTCATGAAAGACTTCTCACTGATCTAGCAGTGTAAATCATGTGACTTCTGCTATTCAGTTCTGTAATTTCTCAATGAGCAGTAAGAAGTAAGTGTTCTTTATCATAATGCTATTTAGCTGCTGATAGTTCACACATAAGCATAGTGTTCTGTTCTTCTTAAGTACAAACAAAATAGAATATTCTGCTGATGACTTGAATGATTGTATGAATCTCTTCTTCAGATACTTGTCAAGATATTTTTTGAGTTTGTCTAACTCTTTTGATGAAAGTCAGTAAATAAATTGTGCTATCAGTTGCTTTTCTTTCTGAAGAGATATTTTGTGATCTTAAATTTAATGTGATGAAAGTTTTTGTGAGTCAGTCTTTTTCTTGAATATAGTCTTGAATTCTCAATACTTCTTGAGTATCTTAGATCTCACTTTTTTCTGTGACTGTTGATGTTGCTGTTCTTCTTTCAAAAATGATGCATTCATTCATAATTCAGCAATCATTCTTGCATTAGTTCTTGACTGTCATAGCTTCATGACTTTGCTGCTAGCTTCATGTGTCTGTATTTGTGCAGCTTTAAATGTACTGATAAATCTCAGACATTTACATCTTCATTGCTGCACTAATTTCATTCTTCAGTTTATATCTGAATTGTGTTGTTGTAATCATTGATGTTCAAGAATCACATTGTAGACTTCAATATTAATAATGTTAAGATTCAACACTTTCATGTGTGATTTAATTTGCAGTGTACATCTACTTCATCTCAACACTTCTGCAATCTTCTGATTTATATTTGTCAGTGAATAGAGTTCTATTCTGATAGAGATGATTTCATTCTCTCTTGCAAACTGTTTATGCATGAAATTGATTGTTGCTTCTGAGTCAATCAGCATCTGAGCACACATTCATTCATTAATGACTGTTGTTCATTTCATCTGAGATTTTGCTTCTATTGTGACTATAATTTGTTGTTGATGTCTGTTGTGTTCACATTGAATTTCACTTGCACACATGAACAGTTACATGAGAGACTCTTCTAGTTTTTTGATTCAAGAGCTTTCTGCTGAAGTTTCAGATGGTTAATCTCAGAGATTGTTTGTTTTTGTAAATGCTGTTTGTAAGCTCATGTTGCATTCTCAATCATTTTTCATTGTTGTATCATGAATATATATTTATTCAGAGCTTCATCAGTTTCTTCTGTATTCTCTAGCATGATTGTGATGAAGTAGATTCATGCTGAATTGTATATTACTGCTGCTCATAGTTCTCTACATTTTGATTTAAAACATGTGAATAGTTTCTTTGTGAAATTCTGATGTCAGTGAATTTATCTGATCACACAACTATGTGATGTGAGTCAACTAAACATTCAGTTCACATTGATCTTTTTCTGTATGTGTCATTGACAGTTATTCTGAATGCAGTAAATTCAATCAATTTCTTTATAATTGTTCTGATACTGACTTCTTCACTCATCATTCATTTCTTGTTGAGTGAGTAGTGCTGATTCTTTTGATGATTCTGAGCATCATGCTCTTCAGAGCTGCTGAAGTAAGTAGAAGTACTTGCTTTTATAGACTGCATGTTTCTTGCATACTTGATTTCAGCATAGTAGTCATAGCTTTGCATTGCATCTTTCTGATCAATAAAATCTGATGATCACTTCAGAGATCTGAAGCAATTCATTCATGTAGCTCAGCTCTTCTGTAAATGTTGATTTATCTAAAGTTGACTCATTTTTATTTGTGTAGAGTCATGTTTTCTTCACTAAATTCTTCATGAAATTGTGAATAGTTCTTATCTCACATAGAGACTCTTCTTTTTGTTCTTTGAGTCTCTGAAATCAGTGAATCTTACAGTTCTGCAGTGATTCACAAAAGATGTTGTGAAAGTAAACATATTCATTGTGCTTGCATGCTGAACATTGCTCACATTCATTGTTGTCATGACATGCTTGTTGTCACAATCAATTCTGTACATTGAAGTGTCAGTTACAGTGACAATTTCATTTAAATAGATGATGTAGTAGATGGTTGAAATCTGTAACTTCATCTTGCTGCTTCATCTGATGATAGAAGCATTTGACTAGCTCTTCTTTCTTCAATGTACATTCAGCTCAATGTTGTTGATGATGCTGCTGTATCTCAGAGTTGCCTTCATTCTCAATTTTCACAGATGGAAATTCTTCAATTTGTGTCTCAGATATTTCTTCAACTTGACTGATTGCATAGTTTCTTCAGTCATTTTTATCTTCTTCAGTTTGCTTCTGCTTGAGAGTGTTGAGCTCTTTCACTTGAGAATTGCTCTGATCATATTCTTCATATTCTGTTGCACTGTGTAAAGTCTGTATGATTTGTCTGTTTTGTTGTTTATCAGCTGTCTTCTTCTTGCAAGAGAAAGCTCAATGTTCAGATTTCTTGCAGTAAAAGCATAAGTTCTCTTTTCTGCATCTTTGTTTATCTTAATTGTTCTTGAACATGATGTTGATGTTCATGAGAACTGTTCTGTAATTATTATTTCATTCTCTGTGATAATCTTCTCTGCAGTCACTTTTGAAAGATCTGTATCAGTTCTTCTTTTCTTCATATTTGATTTTCTTGAATTCTCAAAGACAATTGTCAATCTTGATTGATTTCTCAATCATTTTGTTCAGTGTGTTGCATTCTTCTCACATCAACTCTTATTATACACTGTCTTTGAGTGATTGTTCATAGAGTCATTTGTTGCTTGCTTCATTCTGTCATTGTACAATGTATAAATATTGTCAGAATCTTGCTGCATATTTCACTGCTGATTTCTGTTGTTTGAGATTCAGAAGTAAATGTTTGTATCTTCTGATTCAGTTGATGTTTTCAAACATCTGTGTCAGAACTTTTGTAAAGATTGAATAGTTTTGATAAACTTTCACAACAAATGATGATAGCATGTTCTTGTCACTCATTTCTTCATAGATCATTGCATAGAGTTTCAACCAGATCATAGTCTTGTCTCTAAGAAATGAGACTGCCATCTCAATCTTTCTTCAGTCTGAAAGAGTTTCACCAGGAAATTCCACAAAGTAGATGCTGCATTGAGTCAGAAATTTGTTGAGTTTGCCACATTCACTGTGAAACACATCTGACTTGTTGTTCATGCTTTTAGATACATTGTTATCATTCTGAATCTCTGTCAGAGTCACTTTAAGTTGTGTGATGCATTGCATTGCTTGTTGTACTGTAAAGACTGACATTTCAGCACTAGACATCTTGATAAGTTAATTCATACATTAGAAGTAATACTTTCTGAAGTTGTATGTATCTGTCATTCAAAGATATATACAGTTTTTGTGCTTGATAAGTCTGTCAAGCTCAATTCTTACTTTCTGTAAGGTGAGAGTCTTTTCTTAATCTAGAATAACAAAGAGGCAATCACTGTGTCACTAACTTTCTATTCAGTAACCAAACAGCTCTGCTAGTGAGTGAGAGTCACTAGATCTCAGAATGAGATCACAGAGTTCATGTCATTCTTCATGAACTACAGAAGAGAACTGAAATTCAAACAAAATCTGATTGAAGTACAACAATATACACAGCAAGCAGAACTCATAGCTAGACAGCTGAAGAAGTTACATCAGCACATGCTGAAGAATCTGAAATTTCTGCAGCACTGAATGAAGTATTACTATAATCAGAAGTACAAGAACACATTTCTATTCAGAGAGAGAGAAAAAGTTTTACTACTGCACAGAAACATCTGAACAAAACAATCAAGCAATAAACTTGACTACAAGAAACTGAGATCATTCAAAATTCTGCAAAAAATTGAACAACTAAATTTCAAATTGAACTTGTCAAAGACTATGAAAATACATTCAGTGTTTCATGTCTCACTACTCAAAAAAGTACTCCAGAACATCAAATGCTATTGAACAGAAGTTGAGATGAAAAAAGAATATGAAGTTAAAAGAATTCTAGATACACAAAGAATTAATGAAAAAATTCACTACTTAGTGAAATGAAAAGATTACAATATCTCAGAAAACACCTGGAAATCAAGGAAGAACTTCATGAATACACAGACGATTGTGAAACAGTATCATCAGAGAAATTCAGCAGCAGAGAATCAAACAACAACAGAATCTCAGAGTCTTGCAAATCAAAAGTAATGTCAAATAACTCATTCATCTTCAAGAATAAGAGACACTGATTGTTTTTGACTTCACAATGCTTTCTTTCTTTCTTCTCTTCTTGTTTTTTCAATTTCTCCACGTCTGAAGATCAGACTGAAGGAACTTCTCAGCACAAGAATGAAAAAGCTTCTTTTACTTCTCAAGACAATTTAATTGAGCAAACAACTCAGAGACATGAGCATGAGTTTTTACCTTCTCTTGCTCAATGTGATCAGTGACTTGAATCAGTTTATTTCAATTCAAATTTAAAGTCATGAATGAACAGAAACAACTCAGACAAGTACACTCACTGCACTGATGAACAGCTTCAGAAGCAACAACATATTTCTTCTCTGAATGAAAACAATGATTGTACAGACAAGACATTTCAGAATCAAGATAAATAATATGTGCTACAAGATGATCTTTGTCAGCAGTGAAGTCATGCAAGCAGAAAGTCATAGTGATGAAAGATCATTACTCACAGAGAAAAGACTCACAACTTAACAGAAAGACAATTCTGATACTTATAGACATCAAGAACAACAGTCAGCTAGAGAAGAAGAGAATGATGTTATGAACCATACAGACAGACTCTGATGAGATGCAGTCTAATTGAATTGAGACAGCAGTCACTGATATAAGCCTCAGTGACACAGCAGATCATGTAACTGAATAGCTGTGATAGCTTCAATAGATCAAGCTATTCAATCTATTCAGATTAACATCATCATGATAACTACAGAAATGATAGCTATTCAAGCTATTCTCTCAGAAAGCATCATGTATATAAAGATGTTCATTATCATAGAATTGAATGTCTTTTACATCATGATCAATCTCATTACCAAACTAGCCTATAGCTTGGACTTTAGTTACAAATCTACTTTGTTACTATTAAATGCATGATACTCTTTCTCTGAAGCTCTATCATATAGAATGAAGACATTTGTGTATGACTCACAAGGTATAGATTGAATATCTTAACATCTGACCAGAGAGCTCTGTCTATCTATACTGAGAACAGCATCAGTGCATTCTTAGAGTGGAACTCTCTGAGCAAGATTCAACCCAACCACATCAATTCAACAGACTCTTGCACAGCCCACCTACACTAGTAGGAGAAGCCTGTGACATTAAGCATACTCTTCATGTCTCAAGACTTCTCTGATTTCTTCAAGAAATATTTCTTTCAGAGTAACAATTCAGATTGTTATTTATAGTACTTGTTAATTGAGCACTATTTTATTCTGATCATTACTTCACATCAGAATGACTCTCTTTTCACTTTGTTTTGTCATTAAGTCTGCTTTTTGACTCAAGACATTTGCTCATAGATTTTTCTTTTTTTTGCAATGTTTTATCACAAAATTGTAATAGACTAGCACTTCTGTATATCATCATGCTTGTTATTTTGTCAGTTGTTTCATTGTTGTGAAGTATTGCAAGTTTTGATGATCTGATAGCACAATCACTTGAAGCTTCATTCTTTATAGTTCAATTCTTCAATGTCAGAATGCTTCTACTATCACTAGTAAAATCATTCTTTTCACTCTCAACACAAGCTTAAGAACTAGTTTAGAGGGAACCCTCCGACCCTGATTTGCGTCCACAAACACCCAAGAGGACTCCAGTCTGGCCCACCGGTTACCAAATTTCAGCATACCCATTTACCTATGATGTTTGGGTCGTGGAGCGCATTACAATTGGCGTTTAAGTACAGAGGATGTTGGCAACATGCTTCAGAGTCTCGGCTTGATCCATTGTGGTGCTCGCTTCTCGGCGAAAGCCTTCAGACCCTCTGTAAAATTGTCCCCTACCACCAACCTAGGATACCAATCTCTTGCCAGGGCCTCCGTCGCCTCCTCGGCACTGCCCAACTCCCATGCCGACCGGATGCCACGACGCGCCACAATCAGGGCATCGGGGCTGTTTCTGCACATGGTTTTGGCAGTGCGAATTGCTGCCTTTAATACCTCTGTTTGGCCCGGTGTCGTCGCTGATTGAGGTGCAGGAGCCGGCTGCTTCTCTTGAACCAACTCGGACACGAGACCCCAGCTGTGCAGCGTTTGCGCACTTACTGTTCGTCCGGTGAGAGCCAGATCCATGGTCCGTTGCAGGCCAAGAACACGACTCAAACGGGGCAGACAACCCGCTACCGGCGCGATGCCTCGTTTGACTTCTGGTAGCGCAAAAGTTGCCGATTCCGACGCGAGAATCATGTCACAATTTGCAACCATTTCGAACCCGCCACCCATACATATCCCGTTGACCGCTGCAATAATGGGCTTTTTACCCTCACGTCGGCATAGACCGCCCAGGCCTGGCGCGCCCATGTCGTTGATAACCCCGGCTTCATTCATTTTATACCACTCTGGTCATGGTTAGAAAGGCGGAAAAAAAAAAAAAAAAAAAAAAAAAAAACCCTCGTCTTGCTGGGATTTCGCATCGCTAGCATCATCTGTACTTACCATCAAGGTCAGCCCCGGTGCAAAAGGCACGTCCAGTGCCCGTGACTATGCCTACCCACAAAGAGTCATCCTTGTCGAAGATCTCCCATACATGTTGCATCTGCCGACTGGTGTTTTTGCTGATGCAATTGAGCTTTGCCGGCCTGTTTATCGTGACTTGCAAAATATGCTCTGCTGGGAAACTGACTTGGAAGTCATCGTAGACTCCAGCCATCTCACGCAGAACTGATGACATGGTGCTGCTTGTGCTGAGTGACAAATAGGGCGTTCATTAGAACTCGCTTCTGTCATTCTTCTAGGAGGGTCGACTATCGGGTTTTATATCCAGTGCGGCGCAAGGCCTGCCCTGTCCTTGGTCTGTTTCTGGTAGACTTGCGGATGGGCGGGTAGGGTAGTACCCACCACCCCCATGGGTATCCCCGTGGGTCGTGGGTAGTTAGGTGACGACCCGCCCGCCCAACTACCCAGGCCTAAAGCTCATGGGTACCCAGCTACCCGCCAAGCCTAAGCCAAGCCGAAGTTTTGGCGCTAAGTTAGGGCCAAAGCCTAATGCACAGGCCCCAACAAACTAGGCCTTGGCGCCCAAGCAGCGCGTCGACCGCCAAAATCCAGCATCTTGCAGCTGCCATAACTCAACAACCAGAAGGCCTATTGATCTAGGCTTTGGTCACCAAATAGATTAGGCCTTAGGCTTCAAACTGAGCTTAAAAAATAGGGGGTCCTAGGCATGGGTATACCCATGGGTAGCCCACCAAGCCTTTTGGCCTACCCACGGGTAGTCGGGCGGGCGGGTAGTGGGTACCCGCCAAAACTACCCGTCCATCCGCAAGTCGAGTTTCTGGCGAGATTGCCCAGGCTTGGCAATTCAGCGAGTGCCTCAGTATAAAGGATTGCGCGATCTGAATTCAAATCTAGCACCTGTCTTATTCTTCCTTCATCTCAGCCTACAGAAGTCATCTTGTACCACTCACGAGCCACGCCTCAGCTACGCAACCATGGGAGACAATATGCTAGCTACTGACAACCCAAGCGAGCCTATTCCGACGGCGACCGCTTCTTCGCTAGTCAAGCTTCCATACCCATTTCTTACTGTCTACCGAGCACGATTTGCCCCTGAGGTAGGACAGAATAAACTCAAATTGGAGTTTGTCGAGCAGCCTGAACATGGAACGGTCCTGTCGGACCCTCTCCACAACGACAAGCTCTTCTGGACACAACTTTGGAAGCTACCGATTTCTGAGCAACCGCCGTCAAACGATAACAGTGCATGGGCAAGAGCTCGTCGCTACCCCAGCACAGTCTTTGAATGGTCTGCTTGTGCATCTGCACCGTCCTTGGGGCAGATATGGAACGTGGTTCATGCAATTTTTCTTTGCCATCCGACATTCGAAGCATTCAGACTCGGGCTGGCGGGACCTGAGGCCAGCACCGTAAAGTATGAGCTTCTCGGCACCGGCCTTGCTATTTCGCATCCTGCGGCAAAATCTGGGCAGGCAACGGTGCAAGTCGCAGAGTCATTTGCGGCCGCCCCAGAGGTTGTGATCTTGCGAAGTGCTTTTTGGCAGGGTGCCGCATCTCCCACCGGGCCTCGCCCAATCTGGGCTGTAGGACTTGGCTCAGATGGCCCATCGCGACGGCCACTGATGCAATATCCTCCGCTGCCCATGCACTATGAGATGACGAATAAATTCCCTGAGCAGCCTGTGTATACCCGTCATCCGACTCGGCAGCCGAAACCATATCCTGGAGCGATTGTATACAGTCGCTACATACCCGAGCTCGACGAACATTTTTCCTTGGAAGTGATAGACTGGCAGGATGAAAACCATTTGGCGCTTTTTAATAAGTGGCAAAATGACCCTCGTGTCGCTGCGGGATGGAACGAGACCGGTACCTTGGACGAGCATCGCGAATACCTCCGCAAGTTGCATTTCGACCCTCATGTGCTTTGCCTTTTCGGCAGATTCGATGACACTCGATTCGCTTATTATGAGATTTATTGGTCCAAGGTAAGTTTTTTTTTTTTGCCACCCTTCTCTGGCTGTCGCATACAGTTGCTTACAAAGTCTACCATAGGAAGACCACTATGGCGCCCACTACGATGCGGGGGACTACGATCGCGGACGACATTCATTGGTTGGGGATTCATCTTTCCGTGGCTCTCTTCGTGTGAATGCCTGGTACTCCAGCTGCATTCATTACTGCTTCCTCGACGACGTTCGTACCGTCAATGTGGTGGGGGAGCCAAAAGCCACCGGAGCCACAATCCTTTCCTACGAAAATGCACAAGGGCTGGTGATCAACAAGTATGTTGACCTTGGACACAAAAGGTCGGTCCATTCGGTATGTAGCAGGGAAAAGTGGTTTCAGCTATGCCCACTGTTCTGGGATGGTCGCGAACGACCGCTCGAGTCGGCTGACCGCGCTGCCTGGAACGCTAAGCTTTGATGGACCTCATCCCTCGGCATCGAGCCTGAGCTGGCCACAAGATATGGGAGCGAGGAAAGAGAAGAGAAAAAAAAAAAAAACAAAAAAACCTGGCGGCGGGGCGACTGCGCAACTCATGAAGACAGGACAAAGGCGAGCACGCATGCCAAGATGCACTGCGGCATTTGTTGGACGCGGGACACTGAGCCTCGCCTGTCAGCTCAACGGATACGGAGTACTGTACCTTGAATCCAAGAATCAGAGTGGAAATTAAGGGGATCAAAGAAAAAAGTCTCGTGTTATAAATTATTGAAGCTGAGTGCATAGTAACTTTGTGTCGCAGGTCCAATGTGAATTTCGGACAGTTATATTGTGTCTGCCACTTGGTCCATGGCATATTTGTGCGCAGCGCCTATGCCCCCCCCGTGAAGGCATCTTTGCGGCGGCCTTTTCTCTACTTTCCACGGCAGGTCCTTGTGCTGGTAACGCTGCAGGTAGAAACGTTCGACAAGTAAGTTAATGGGTGAATTGCAATTTTAGAACTTGCCCAAGATGGAGACGACAAGATTGATAAAATTAGGCCATTATGTGGCTTTTGCTCTCCCCACAGGCAAAGTGGACACGCAGAAATAGTGTTGTTACAGTGTTACATCCATGTACGATGACGATGCTGGCGGCCGGGTTGTCAAAACCCGCTTTCAAACAAGGCACTTGTAGCTAGACCGACTTTGGGAATGAAGAATTAAGAATCTATAACCTCACGCTACATTTTGAAGTGTCAACGTTGTAATGTACGGATCCCCCTTACCAACTGATTAATAGAGGTGGAAACTTGCTGGAAATAACGTGCTCCAGGTACTCTAGCTGACATTCTAGGCGTGATAGCAGGAGGACCCCTGAAAGAGGTCTAATTTAGTGCGCCTCGAGTTTTTCGGCTGGCCGAGGACTCGGCTTGGTACTTGGAGGGCCGCCACGTGAATATTCCTTGGCATGGATTTTCACTAGCCTGCTCAAGGAAATTGTTACTGTTACGTACTCTGTAAGGATAACGTATTTCACCACTCGCTCGTACACACCACTCACTCGTACACTAGTGCACGTGATATAAAAGTTTATATTCCCCGAGAAACTCCTATATACTGGCTTGCTTGGTTTCACTGTACAGCATACAGCTACTAGTCCTAGGCACCACGTAGAGGTACAAGCCCTGCCTAGGGGTCGTACACAGGCTCCATATGACTGGAGAAAATGAAACTATACATACCTAGGGCCCCAGCAAGCAAAGAAAGAAAGCAGAGAAGAAGAAAAGCTTTTGTTTGGCTTGTACTGCCTTTTGCTTGTTCATACACTTCTTAACATAATCATTTAAAGAGGTGTGGGGAAGATTATATAGAGTAGCAGCTCTTCGTACACTCAAAGACTGATTTTGAACTGCTAGAGCGGCTAAAGATAGTCAATTTTCATTCATCTTGATGAAGCAGCAGTATTTTGAATGTTGGAAGCTGAGTGATTTAATTGGTTATTCCATATCACGTGCACTAGTGTACGAGTGAGTGGTGAAATACGTTATCACTCATACAAAAAATGTACCAGCTACAATACGGAGGACCTGTCGACCCTCCATCTGGCTGCGCCAAGGCTCCGGCAGGTCTCTTCACAGGGATTCCAGCAAGGAGTAAGCCAGAGTGAGGTACCAGAAGTCCGGTTACAGTTTAGGCGAATGTGCATCTGTTGCAGCCATCTGCTGCTACCAGCCCAACCTCGAGACACAGGAGATTATTGGAACAACGCTACTGCATGACAGTGGGTAGAGTAGTTACCACTTTGCAGTCTTGACGCATTCATCGCTGCCCCGGTGACGGCTGAAACAAAGTCACTCAAGCTTCCAATATTAAAGGACAAGGCTATGCTCTCTGTATTGTAAAAAATTATGGCAAGACAAGCTGCGTATTTTACTCGTTCAACACCAACACCACCAAAGATACGCCGACGGACGGCGAACCTTGACATTCTCTCAACCAGCATTGAGCGCCGTGCCCAGAGCCATAGCCATCGTCCCAAGAGCATATAGAACAGGGTCTTATTTTATTTCTTGGCATCGGACCTGGTCTCAAAGTCCTTGACCTTCAGGTCACGCCACATGGCCACGGTAAAGATGGTTCCGATCAAGAGACAAGTCGCCGCGATCAACATCATTCTCTGAGCCTCGCTATACGCTTGCTCGATAGCCACCCGAATTGGCGAGCCCACGGGGTACGAGAGCTGAGTGGGAAGACTTGCGATGATGAGAGGAGCGTCCATCTTGGCGTCAGAGGGAAGATATTCAGTCAGCTTAGCGGGAAAGACGCCAGTCCAAATGGCCGTAGAGACGGTGCTTCCAATGGCACCACCAATGGAAGAGAACATGGCCAACAGCGCCAAGACAACTGCGACGTGCTTGTGTGCGACAGCGGCCATGACGGCGATTTGCTGACAAATGGCTAGGGTCCCGCCTGCCATGGCGATAAAGACTTGCGCCATGATGATGTAGCCGAGAGATTCGCCAGATTGACGGAAGTGAATCATCAGACCAACACCCAGAATCTGTAACGGCGCGCCAAAGTAAAGTGCGAGCCATTTGTAGCGCCCAGTCCAGCGAATCAGAATACCAACAATCAGACCCCAAAAACAGCTTCCGATGTTGTAGATACGGACAACCCAAGTGGACTGCACAATAGATGCCCTGGTGACGACTTGGAGGAATGACGAGAAGAAGGCTGACCAAATAAAAAAGGCGATAAAAGACAGCATCACCGTTAGACAACCGCCCATAACGGTACGATCTACAAGGAGATCAAATGGGATAAACTTGACAGGAGCCAGGAACCTTTCGTAGAGGGCGAATAGGCCGAGGATCACGATGCCAAAAACAAGCATACAGATGATCATGGGTGACTGCCAGCCTTCTTTCTGGAAGTAATAAATGTTGAAAGGGAGAAGGAACAACGCCATACCGGCCGCAGCGAGCAGAATTCCAAAGAGATCAAACTGAATCGCGTAGTATTTAAGAGTTTGTAGTGGAGTGCGTCCACTACGCTCTCGCAGGGGCAGAACTCCCATTCTCTTGGCCTTGCGGTGGTTGTGCATAAATAAGAACAGAATCGGTGCGACAATAAAGGGCATAATGATGCTAAAAGCACCATATGCCCATCGCCAGCCTTCAGGTCCCTGGTTGAGGAATCCTTGAGATACATAGCCGGCAGTCGGTGTTGAGATGATGAACGGGGTGTTGATAAAGGCAAAAACAAAGGCACGGTTCTTAAGCGCCGATGTGTCAGCGGTGAAGACTTGCAGACTGTACGCCACGCCGTTGAATCTGCAAGATTAAAACGAGGGATGGTTAGCTACTTGGTTCAAGTCGAATCCGTCGGCCGGGCGTCGCGGGACATCTAGTGCTCACCCAACCCAGTAGAAGACCTGTGCAGCCGCATACGTCTCGACATTCTGACAGGCCGCCATCATGACCAAACCAATGACCATGGCCAGAGTGGTTAGGGCCACACCCTGAGGGCGACCCCAGATGTCGAGAATCTTGGCGAGAGGCAGCTTGATCAAGGCACCGATGAGTTGCGAAAACACACCAGTCGTGGCTGTGAGACTGTGCTTGGCAAAGGTGCTCGTAACGTAGGCGGTCAGCGTCGCGCCCAGGCCAGAGTGCATCGAATCTGCGAAATACACGATCCAGATGCTGTAAAAAGTCACAAGTCAACATATCATTTCCGGCTTCTTTTTTCTTTCTCTCCCCTAGTAGCAGGGTTGACTATGTTGAGGGGACAGGAAAAGCAACCTACAAGCCCCACGCGAGAGCAATGTGGAATTTGCTCCAAACTTTGACGGTGGCTTCCACCTCCTCGACACCCTTTTGGTGCTCTTCATCGTCGGTGTGCTCGCGGCTGTCGCTGTCGGCGTTGGCGTTGGCGACGCCGGTCTTGTCTTTGGACTCAACAACATGCGACTGGACCGCCGGAGCGACATCGTCTGCTGGCTCGTCCTTGCCGGCAAAGATTTTGGGGAGGAACAGCATCCTGTCCGAAAAAGATCCGGCAGCTGAGTAAGAGACGATTTTTTTTTTCGGCGCAATGCCTTGGAGATGCTGCAAAAGAATGGCAGGCAGTAGCGTCGGGTTGCTTGATTGACTTTTTTTTTGGGGGGGGGGGGATGCAGGGTAGATGAATGATGCAGGAGGCAAGCAGAAACGGACCTGTTAGTCAATGGAGGCAAATAATAAAGGGGCACACTTCCGAAAGCGGGTTACATATTGCACTATGTATAGAGGTTAACGAATAATTTGTATGGAGATTTAATTTTGGAAGAGATTTTCGTTCGTTATATAGAGGCATTACTGTACCCATCGGGTTTTCTCCTGCTACAGCCCAGTCTCGAGTCTCGACTGCTCGCCGGTTCTTATGTCGGCGAGGACCGTCACAATGGTTCATCTGAGTGAGGGAGGGGTGGATGGAGATTCGAGATTATTGGTTACATGTCTACTGGTAACAACTCACGTGGAGTACTTCTGTGACGGGGGCTGAAAGCCCGTTCTTTGATTGGGATGGGAATCGCGGCACGAATGAAGGGATGGCCTCTCATACGAGCTGCGGATCAATATCAACAAAAAGATGTCCGGAATGAAATCCGTTTCGCGGCAAAAAAAGCCAAGCGGCAAACGAGACCACCCCTTGCTACAATAGCGCTCAGGGTGGGTGGCATGCGACCGCAGCCTACAACGCTGTTGCGTGGGGAATCGGGTGACGCCCGGCGCAGCCATTTCAAGGATGCGCACATGACTGAAAGGATTTCCGTCTGCATTGATTTTCGTTGCAGGTTTAGGTAAACGGAACAAGAGAAAATTTGGCAAAGCATTCCAGTAGATTTTATCACACGAGGTGAGCCGTTAGTTGAACTCTATTTAATAATAGAGTTATCTGATGAACCTTATTTGGGGCGGATATGGTCCCGCAGTCCTGTAAAAGCTAATACCGCGCTAGATAATCTGATTAGATTGTCTTTCGCCTCGGGTCGACGGCATTTCCCATGACACCGGGTATTTTCACGAGGAAGCAACAGCTGCAGATGAAAAATTCAAAAACAAATCTGTGAAAACGTGTCACAATGGAATCAAACACCTCAAAGGCCGAGGATCCACTGATCAACAAGGCTCTGCATGAGAGAACTGGCCACGAGCGGCTTCAGAGTCTCCGCTCGGTTCAGACGACGATTGCGTTGAAATCGAAAGCGTCAATTCTGTCTGGACAATCCACAATCGGCTTGACCAAAGCAGGCCGAGACGGGAATTCGAAGTCAGTCGTTATCTGATCGTGTCAATCATCATCTAGGGCAAATTATGTGGAGACCTACCCTGTTCCGAATGCTGCTTTGACAATAGCGACGGAAGCTTTGTCGTTCTCCTCGTTGATGAGGGCTCTATTCACAGCAGAATTTTGAGCTCGTATTCAATTTAACAAAGTCGGCGCAATGAGTGCCCCCAATTTGGAGAATGAGCTCTCGAGCAGCCGGGAAGCACCTTAGAAAACAGAGGTAAGCAAAGAATTGGCTAGACTAAAGGATCTCAGCTTACAAGGCATGCACAGCGATGGTTCAGAAACGTTTCCGGGTGAAGTCCTTTTTGGCGCGATGTCGTCAGCTTTAGGTTTGTGTAGCGAGGCAAATTTTGCCTTTTTAACCAATCTTATCAGATCCGCTGGACCCACTCTTTTGAATCTGATAACCCGCTGGCGGTGTGGTATTTTTGGCGGGGAGTCGGGAATTTACGGACAGGATTGTATTGTTTCAGGGAGCATTGAATACCACACTGTCAGGGAAAATGACAAGGGCCTTATGGCGTGTATTTTGGCTGAGAGTTCCCGGCTCCCCGCCGACATGCAAGTCGAGAAAAAGCAGGCCGAGTCAACCTCGCCCAGCCTGATAAGCGACGGGGTTGGTCGGAAAGGCTCAAGAGTGCCACCCCGCCAAGTGCCCACCAAGCAAAGAGCTGAAAGTGAAAAGGCCCAGGGTACCGAAAATCCAAAGAGTCCCACATTACAGCTGAGCAGCTGAGCTGAGTTCTGGAGGCTGGGGTGGTGGCTGCCCAACCATATCGGGCGAAGCTGTTTTCAACACAGGATCTTATCTAATCTGATCCTACATTTTTGCACAATACAGTAAACACAAAATCCCCGCCCCTCCGCCATGTCAATGTCTGAGCATTTCCGAGCACAACTGTCGGGCCTTGTCGGGTCTGCCTGCTCAATACCCAGTGTCATTGAAATAGAAGTCGACTTGCGGATGGGCGGGTAGTTTTGGCGGGTACCCACTACCCGCCCGCCCGACTACCCGTGGGTAGGCCAAAAGGCTTGGTGGGCTACCCATGGGTATACCCATGCCTAGGACCCCCTATTTTTTAAGCTCAGTTTGAAGCCTAAGGCCTAATCTATTTGGTGACCAAAGCCTAGATCAATAGGCCTACTGGTTGTTGAGTTATGAGGGCTGCAAGATGCTGGATTTTGGTGGTTGACGCGCTGCTCAGGCACCAAGTGCCTAGTTTGTTGGGGTGTGAGGGCCCGTGCGTTAGGCTTTGGCCCTAATTTAGCGCCAAAACTTAGGCTTGGCTTAGGCATGGCGGGGAGATGGGTACCCACAAGCTTTTGGCCTGGGTGGTCGGGCGGGCGGGTAGCCAGCCCCTAACTACCCACTACCCATGGGTATACCCACCACCCTCATGGGTACGACCCTCCCCGCCCATCCGCAAGTCTGAATAGAAGCATTCGCCTGTTGAGCAATATTTTCATCGGCCTATGGGTCCTGACTCGCCACTGGTAAGGCAAAGAAAAAAAAAAGGCTTGCTGCTGCTCTTGCCCCATGTGCCAAGGCGGCGGTTGACACGGGTTAACACGGCCGTCCTTGTCGACCATGTCCCGAGCATTTCACTGAGGCGCCACTCGGCGCCTGGATCACAGCGACGCTCGGCATCCTTTGCTTTGGTGGCAGGGATCTGTCATATCGCATGACTGTTGGACTGCAGCATCGACGCGTCGATTGAGACAGACAAACACATAACGCACGCAGGGGCAGAAATGGAATACAGGCAAAATGAAATAAATTAGTACTATGGTTTTAAAACAAACTTTTCTTTTTTTTTTCTTTTTTGAAGAAAACAGATACCTTGTCAGTTGAGTGTTTGATGCATGACATCTTGGCGATATTTCTCGCATCGACCCAGGAGCTCGCCATGTGTCCCCGCGTCAAGAATTCGCCCATGGTCAATGACAAAGATTTTGTCCGCCTTCATGATTGTTCGCAGTCTATGTGCAATCGTCACAATCGTGACGCGTCTTCTTCCCTCACCATCGCGCTTCATGACATCTTCCAGAGTCTGCTCAAACAGCCGCTCGTTCTCCGTGTCCATGGCACTGCTTGGCTCGTCGAGCAGCAAGAGGCGTGGCTTGCGAATCAGCGCGCGGGCAATGCACAGTCTTTGCTTTTGGCCGCCCGAGAAAACCTGGGAGCCCGACGGACCGCAAAGCGTCTCGTATTTCAGAGGAAGGTCGTTGACCATGTCGTGGATATGTGCCATTCGCGCTGCCCCCTCAATCTCGGCCGCAGTAGAATCTCGTCCGTGGCGACTGCCCAGATTAATGTTGAAGTTGAGAGTGCCCGAGAAAAGTGTAGGATTCTGAGGCACAAGGGCCATGTCATCCCATATAGGCAAAGGTTCTCGATCATCTTGCCCGTCATGCAGCTCAGTGTCATTGTTTCCTTTGTCCTGCCGGCGCCTGCCAATGTCGTAACCGTCCAGCGATACCTTTCCGGTTGTCGCTTTGTACAGGCCTCCAATCAAAGATAGAATCGTTGACTTACCAGCACCGCTGGTGCCGACAAAGGCTGCAAAAGAACCAGCGGGAATGTTCAACGACAAGTCTCGCACAATCACGTTGTCAGGGCTGCTTGGATAGGAAAAGGAAACCTTGTCAAAGTTGACAGCGACTCCCTCAAGGGGACCGCTTGGACCCGAGTGAGGCGCGAGGCTTTTTTCTATGTCGCCCTGCGGCTGCAAAGGCTGCGAGTTGAGCTGCTCAACCTTGCCGTCGGGACAGATGAGGGCAAACACACGCCGCGCAGACACGACTGCTTTGGTGACGTCCGGGCTCAGACTGAATAGCTGTCCGCTGGTCTGCGCAGCAGATAAAAGGGAAACCAGACTGATGAAGAAAGCAGTTTGTGAAATTTCGCCACGAGCAATGAGGCGACCTCCCCACCAAAATGCCAAGGCTTTGACCAATGTTCCAATGCTGAACGCTCCCGCAAGCCACAGGTTGCCGAAGGCAATGGCCTGAAGCGTAGCCTTGTACGGGTCTCTGAGCGAGCGCTGGAACAGACGCTGAACTTCTTGCTGCAAGGAAAAGGCAGACACCGTCTTGATCTGCGTGACGGACTCGGTCGCTGTTGATACCGAGTCCCGGAACGCCTTGGCATGACGCGCCGCAAACTGCGCCTGGAGACGAAGACGGAGGAAGCCAGAGGCAAAGATGAGAGGCACACACGCGGTGAGGACAAGCGAAATCTTCCACGCCACCACGTTGCCTAGGATGATGCCACCAAGCAGAGTCACCAGCACGGAGACTGTGACTCCTAAAATGGTGCCAGTAAGACCGCTCATGGCCGTGGCGTCGGCAGTGAAGTAGCCAATGAGACCACCGTGTGTTTGGCCCCCGCTCTCGTGCCACTCCAGGTCGCGACGCAGCAGGGCATTCAGCGTGTACCGGCGGACGTTGTTGACGAGCCGGTCAGAGACATAGCCAAAGCTCGCCGCGGAGAGCGAATTGGCAATAAACTCTGCAACGGCGAGGACGAAGAACAGCATTCCAAAGAGGGAAGCACCGTCGCGGACCTTGGCCGCCGCGCGGCAGTAGGACAAGTTTTCTACGGCGTTACCGAAAATGACGGCTTCGCCCGCGTGGGCGCCACCAACAACAATGGCAGCGCAGAGGCCGACGAGGGCGGCAAGACGGTGTCGGACGCCCTCCATTTTCATTATCGCAAAAAAGACGGACATGGTTCCCATTTTCGCTTCGGGTTTTGCGGGTTGCTTTCCTTCGGCAGTGGTTGGTTCGGCATTCGCGCTCTGATCGGCAGTCTTGTCGGTTGGACCATCGGTGGCTAGAGGGCCCTTTTCGAGCAATCTTGCAGCTTGAGCAGGTTCAATCGCGTCCAGAGTCTGTCCCTTGTCGTCGTCCGCAGTCATGGCCTGAGACTGGACCATGGAAGCGAATACACCACCAGAGTTTATGAGCGTCGCGTAGCTGCCAGAGTCGAGTACTTTGCCTCCGGGCCCGAGAACGACAATGTTGTCAGCCCGCTTGACTGTGCTCAACCGATGTGCGACACAGATGATGGTCCTCTCGCCTGGCAAACTGTGGATAGCGTCCATGATTTGTGCTTCTGTGCTCGAGTCAAGTGCAGCGGTGGCTTCGTCCAGAATTAGAATAGAGGGCATCACAATCAGGGCTCGAGCAAGCGCTACACGCTGCTTTTGTCCACCGCTCAGTCGGCCACCACCAGCGCCAACGCTTGTAGCTAGGCCGTGTTCAAGCTCGGCGACAAAGTTGTCCAAACCGGCTCGAGTGGCTGCAACTCGAATCATTGACAGGAGCTCGCACATCTGTGGGGAGTGCGCCACCAGCGCGTCCAAGTCACCCCCTCCCACAACCTTGTCTGCGAGCTCTGCGAGATAACCGTCGACGACGAATCGCTGCAGCGGCTCATGCTCGGCCGCCAGGGAGCCCATCAACCCGTGCGCAATGTTTTCCATGATGGAGCGATCAAACAGGGCCACTTCTTGCTCCACGTAGCCCATGTGGCTGCGGATCGATCGAAGCTGCAGGTCGCGCAAGTCGTGACCGTCAATCAAGACCTGACCTTGGTTGGCATCGTAGAAGCGCTGAATCAGCGCTGCGACGGTGGACTTGCCACAGCCTGAGCCGCCGACGATGCCCGTCATCTTGCCAGCAGGGATGACCAGGTTGAAGTTGTCGTGTACTATGGCTTCGGGGCGGCTCGGGTAGCTGAAGTGGACGTTGCGGAATTCAATCTCTCCTTGGACCTTGCCAAGAACCTGGCCGTCGGCGGTCGCGGACGAGTCGATTTTGGGCTTGCGATGGACAGTGTCGAGAATCTTGTCGGCTGCGCCGGCCGCCGAGGCGAAGATGGTGGCAAAAGGGGCAACTTGGCTAATGATGTAGGATGCTGTTGAGATGTTTCTGTCAGTAACAATGTTGAGCCTGTTGCCAAAGATGACACTTAGCTTACCATCGATCAGGCTCATCATGACAGTGTATACGGCTCCGAGAGTCACGCCAGACCCCGTCTCAATCGTGTCCGCGACCTGTCTTCCACCCTGCCAAATGGCCAAGGCATTTGCAGAATAGGCAATAAAATAGAGCAGGCCCATTTGAATGCCGGCCGTCAGCAGCTTGCCCATGCCTGGTCTCCTGGCCGCCACCAGCTGGCTGTCAAAGATGCGTTGAATTCTACCGCTAGCGCGAAAAGCCTTGATGAGCTTCATATTGGCAATGGACTCGGACGCGAGCGCAATCGCCGGAGTCAGTGTGGAATCGACCTGTGCCGTGTATTTTTTGGTAAAGTAGCCGCCAGCAAAAGCCATGAGCAGAAAAGCCGGGACCACGCTCGCCAGCATGCCCGTCAGGGGCGCATCCAGCGTAAAGCAGACAATGTAGGATGTTTTTTTTTTAAAGCAGACAATGTAGGCGGCGCAAAAGTATGAAATGCTCTGAATGACGAAACCGACCTTTTCCGACACGCCAGCTTGAATGGTCGTGAGGTCGCCGTCCAGCCGGGCAGCGACCTCGCCCGCGGGGCAGGTTTCGAAAAAGGCAATCTCCTGTTGCAGCAAGGACTGCAGATAGGCGCTTCGAAGGCGGCGCACTAGGCGCTCGCCAAAAACGGTCCAGGCGCCCGTGGAGACGTAAATGAGGATAAAATTGGCAATGGCTATGTAGACGGTGAGGAGTACCTTGTCGGCGATGCTGCTCTCCTGAGAAGTGACGGGCTGCTGCTCGCTGGCGGCGCAAGAGGCGCTGTTGAGCTGATCGACCAGCTGACCGAACAGCAAGGACATGATGGGAAACGGGACACCAGCTGCGATGGACGCCAAAATTCCAAAGGCAAGCAGCGCATAGTCTAATGGCTTCGGATTGGCCGATACCAGCAGTCCAAGGTAGCCAAGAACCGATTGCGACCGCTGTCAAGACGTCCACATCAGTAACGTGCTTGCTGTGGCTATCAGGCGGTTCAAGCCAGAAGCTCGCCTATTGCGCGCCAACTATCGAGCATTGACGTACCTTTTTGACAGCCATGCCGTCGTGAGTTGGACCGGCCATCTTTGTCAATAGATGCCGCGTACAAGGGCGACGATGCTGAAATCGACGAGCAACAGAAGGCTGCTGCGCAGGTATATGCGAGTATCTGCGAGGCGCACGATGAAGGGTCGGCGTTTTCAAAGCCTCCTGTTCAAGAGAGCTGACGGTAGCTTATCGGAGGCCGAAAACGTGGCTCGGAGAATCGTACTCCGTTGATATATGAGTTAGCTACCGGTTGGGGCTGCCGCTTTTACCAAGGATTGCCTGGGATTTTTCCGCTCTCCATTCTCCGCCTTGTTCAACTAAGTTAGTTGGGGCGTCTGTGGGTTGTGAATAGTACTACTCCGTACAGTAGCAGTTATTTACTGGTAATTGCAATTGCTTGGCATTCGTGAAATATCGGTAAATCAAACCCGCTTTTTGCTTCTTGGGCAGCGGATCTGATAAAAAGAAAATTTGCATCTGATAAAACACGGGATCAGATAAACAACGCATCAGGTAAAGAGTCAGGACCCACCATGCCCCCTGTTCGCCAAGCCCCAAGGTAGTTGAGGGCTTCCTGTTCTCTCCTCTCCCGTCCCCTCGCTACACTAGCCCAAGAGCACCCCCATCAGATAACTGAGAGAATGCTAAGCTTTTTGTCTTTTTTTTTTGTGATGGGGTTGATATTCGTGCCGCAAAAGCCTGGAACCTAATGCATACCCAATAACGAACACCGAAAACGTCCCCGCTAGACATGAGGGACAAGGAAACACACCGAGATGATGCAACGCCGGCGGGTAAGCTGTTTCGGTACCTCACCTACCCAGGCACCTGTTAGGTACTATAAGGACATAGAGAGAGCCCCCCCAACATCACCAGGCTGCATCTGCATCCGCTAGAAGCTAGAAGCTAGAAGCAAATCACGAAACTCCTCTGCAACCTCCAACAAAGCTCATCCAGCAGCCATGGATCAGCCAAACGTCACTTGCCTGGCCCCTTTGCACTCCTTTCACCATTTGGAGCGAGACCCGTTGAACGAGGATGACAAGACTCGTTACTATACCATTACCGGCAACCTGAATCTGCGACAGCACAGTAGGGACCAGCTGCTGCGTCGCTTCGCTGCCTACGTATTGAGACTCGTTGGCGATGAAGAAATATCGTTCGGCTTTGTCGCTCTCGATGACGGGGCTGTCCGGGATTCTGGCTCTATTACGGCTCAGTATGTAGCGGCCGATTTAGTTTTGACGACTACCTCGCAAGACAGCCTATCGGATTTCGGCATCGTTTTACTTGCAGGAGACCATGACAGTGGTAAAGGGTACTTTGCGGCCAAGCCAGTTGTCGTCGTCGCCAGCGAATCGGCCTTCTCACTGCGCCTTTCCCTCGATGTCGTTCCTGAACCTTTTTTGCAATCTTTTTGCGCTTCACTTCTCTCGGCCATGGGATGGCCAGAAAAGCCTGAATTCGTGTCGGGCGCAGATTCGCAGCCTTCGGCCTTTGCAGGCCCGTCTGTTCTCAATCATCCCCCTTTGATGGCACCACCCGATTTCGAAACTCAACTCGGTTTACCAAATTCGCTATCGGAAAACAATCCGTCTTTGCTTCATACCGCTTTCTTTGCCAGGTGCGAAGAGCACCCTGAGAAAGTAGCCGTCGACTATTTAGACTCTGCCGAGCGGACTCAATTCACCTACAGAGAGCTGGACCGACTCTCCTCGATCCTGGCTGAGCAAATTTTAGAGAAAATCGGGACTGAAGCCGATCAAGATGCCAGGACTATAATAGTTGCTCTAGGTACTTCTACAGAGCTCTACGTCGCCTGGCTGGCTATTCTCAGGGCGCGCTGTGTCGCGGCGCCATTTCCGACTGATTGCCCCCCCGAGCTATTGCAGCACATGGCGGAGGTGACGGGATCCAAATTTGTGCTCGGGTCTAAAGAGACACTGGAAACATTTCAGAACACGATGCCAGACTGCTCTGGATTCACCTTCATCGACGTGGCGACCATCACTAGCCAAAGGTTTCACACCGCGCCACTGCAGCTTCTGCCCTCCATCAAAGTCTCCGAGAATGATGTTGCCTACATTCTCTTCACAAGTGGCTCTACGGGAAAGCCGAAAGGCGTCCAGATCACACATTATGCGGCAATCTGCTCAGTGGCAGCGCATATATCAGTCGCCTCTCGCTCATTCGAAGCAGGGCCGTCCAACCTACGCTGGTTCCAGATGGTGGCGCCGACGTTTGACTTGTCCGTTTTGGAGATTTTTGCGACATTGTCTCTCGGAGGTACTCTGTGCTCGTGCGACAGAACTATGACGTTGACGGATGCAGAGTACGCTATCAATGAGTTGGGCGCCAATGTCACACTGACAACACCCAGCTTGGCATCTCTGCTACGACCGCAAAGAGTTCCCAACCTTCGCGCGTTGTGGGCCGGCGGTGAGATGATGAGGCGGGACATCGTGTCAAACTTTGGCTTTGACGGTGATAGAGCCATCGAAAGCGGCAACACGTCCGTGGTCAACTGCTATGGGCCGACAGAGGCTGCCATCTTCTGTACGATGGACCCCATGGTCTCGGTCAAGACCCGAGTCTCCCTTATCGGTCGGCCGCTACCAACATGTTCACTAGTTATTCTCGACTTAGTAGAGGCAAAAGTAGCTGTACCTATGGGGTTCGTAGGTGAGCTGGCTATCGGTGGACCGCATCTAAGCATAGGCTATCTGAAGAGCCCCGAAAAGACCGCAGCCGCCTTTATTGACCTTGAACCCTTTGGCAGACTGTACCGAACAGGCGACAAGGGAAGAATCATCATGGGCCCGGACGGCAACCCTCAGGTGGAATGCTTGGGCCGTTTGTCATCAGATCAAATCAAGATTCTAGGCAGGCGAGTTGAGCTCGGAGAAATCGAAGACGGCTTGAAAAATCCCCTCATCGCCGAGGTGGCTGTCGTGGCGTTGAAGTCTGGAGGCCCGGACGACAAGCAATTGCAGCTGGTTGCCATTGTCTCTTCCAACGGCACTCATCATGACGAGGAGATACTCAAGCGATGTAAGGAAAGAGCGAAAACCGCATTACAGCCACATATGCGCCCCGCACTGTACTATCTGATAAAGAGACTGCCACGCCTATCCAGCGACAAGACAGATCGCAAGACCCTCAGCCAATTCTGCGCATCGCCAAGCAGCTCAGGAATGAGACTGCTGACAGACGATGGCACTGATGAGCCTGTTTCGGAAGACGACGAGACTCCGCTATCGGACATTGTCATTGACGCCATCTCAAGAGTGTCTGTCCTAGGTATAGACGGCATCACTCCTCAGACCGCCCTGCTGTCGCTGGGCATTGATAGTCTGCGCTCCGTTAGACTTCTTCAAGTATTTCGAGAATCTGGCATTAATGGGTTACAAATTACCGATATACTTACCTCCCGTAACGTCGGTGACCTCAACACCAAGGCTGGACAGCGCCTGGGACAGCTTACCGCAGCATCTGCAAACTCTGGCACAGCGAAGGACCTTCTGGAATCATTTGAGCAACGGCATCGCACTCAATGTATTCATACCCTGGGATATGAGGACCAAGACGTGGTGTCTGTTCTACCCACGACCACGTCCCAAGCCGTGAGTCTAGCCTCGTATCTCCTTACTGCCGACGTAGACGGAGTGTCGGCGGCTCCAGATCTAAAAGCTTCCATTCAGCACACAGTCTTTCATATCAAGCCAGACTTGGATGTTCAAAACGTTATTAACGCCTGGGTCCATGTTTTGTCTCGCTACGATATCATGCGGACAGTCTTTGTTCCTGTTGACGATGATCTTACACCGTTTGCGCAGTGCATTCTGTCGCCTGGTCACAAGGCAGCTGTGGTCAAGCCTCATCTTTACCATGTGGACCACAATGATGGCGTCCAACGAGCCATCACAAACGCTATATATTCTGCCAACAAGGCCATATCAATGCAAGAACCACCCCGACGTCTGTCAGTCATTCAATCCCCAAACAAAGCAGTCATCATTCTGAGCATGCTGCACTCTGTCTTTGATGGCGGCTCAGAGTCCCTACTGTGGGAGGACGTCGAGAGGGAATACCTTGGTCAATCGGTGCCGGAAAGGACTGGAATCTTCACTGCCGTCGTACGGCACTTCTCAGAGGATAGAGAAATGGCACACAAATACTGGGAATCGTATATGGATGGCTTAGCCCTAGTACCTTTTCCCTGCCTTCGAAGTAGCAACCCTGGAAGTACAGAGCTTTCCTGTGGAGCATTCAGCTTTGTATCTGGACTGCTACTGGAGACGGTGATGCGTCAGGCCGCGGTATTGGAGGTGTCGCCTCTGTCAGTTTTTCAAGCATCTTGGGCCTACGTTCTGATGACTTACACTGGTGAACGCGATATTGCATTTGGAAACCTTGTTTCAGATCGCTTTACCGACGATTTGGTCAATTGTTCTGCGCCAGCGCTAACGATACATCCTGTCCGAGTGACTCTGAATGGTGCCAATGCAAGAAGAAACATCGATGTGCTCTTGGACGCAACGCGTCAAAACACAGCCGGCCTTTCGCATCTCCATATCCCTCTCACTGGAGTACGATATGAGACTACGCTTGCGCTCCAGATGTTCCTCAATACGGGCAAGGGATTAAGCCTCTATGACAAGGTCGAGCACCCCGCTATGCATTCCGATCAGTCAGTCATGATTGAAATCTACCCTCATGCATCTGGCGCGTTGGAGTTCAGAGTAACCTACCAATACGCACGGCTCGACGAGGCAACGGCGCGCTTGATGATACAGGACCTTGCAAAAGTCACAGAGAGCATCCTTGCGAATCCCGACAAGTTATTCATGGATCCTACCATTGGCAATTTGCGCCCAACCACCGATGAGCGGCAACAAGTTGAAGAGGCACAGCATCATGGCAAACAGCTGCTGCACGAGTGTGTCACCGAAAATGCCCGCAAGTCGCCCTCGTCCATGGCACTCGTTTTCTATGGCGATTTGGCTTCCCCTGAACCCACAGCTCAGCTTACCTACGCGGAGTTGGAGAGACGATCCGACATTCTGTCATCGTTTTTGTTGAGTCGCTTGACAAACGATGGCGGTAAACACGTCGTCCCAATTTGCATGGAGAAATGCTCAGAGCTCTACATTGCAATCTTGGGTGTCTTGAAGGCGGGTGCTTCTTGGTGCCCTGTTGATCCCAACTACCCTGCCGTGCGCCAACTTCTACTTATCGAAAAGGCAAATACCGAGATTATCCTCACAAGCGAAGCCACGACGTCTCAGTTGTCTAGTATCCTGCAGCCTCCATTTGAGGCCATCAATGTCGCGGAATTGATGGCCAACGGGTATCTACCTGGGTCTTCAGAGGTTTCTGTCTCAAGCACGCCTTCAGTTCAAGACTCGGATATTGCATACGTCATATTTACCAGCGGCACAACAGGTACACCAAAGGGAGTCCCGATCTCACACAAGGCAGCCAGTGTATCCATCGACTCATTCATGGAACGCATCAACACAGGCATCGACTTGACCGGACAGAATGTTAGGGTCATCCAATTTGCACAATACACATTTGATGTGTTTGTGTCGGACGTGTTTGGGGCCTGGAGGGTCGGCGGAACACTTGTATCTGCTTCTCAAAACATTCTGCTTGGCTCTTTCACTGCCTTGGCCAATAAAACCAGCGCGACACACGTAACAATGACACCGACCTTTGCAAGCACTTTGGAACCTGAGGATCTGACTAGTTTGCGAGTCGCTGTGATGGGAGGGGAGAAGCTGCCACAACCCCTTGCCGACAGGTGGCTGGCGTGTATGTCCGTCTGCAATGCGTACGGGCCTGCAGAAACGGCGATCAATGCCATTGTCAGCAATCTTCATGCCGACTCCAGAAGCGACAACATTGGAACGGGTCTTGCAGCTGTCGACGCACACATCATGCTGTCTGGACATCCACTGATGAGGTATGGTCTTGGGGAGCTTGTCCTTGCGGGCCCGCAGCTTTCGCCGGGATATTGGGACAGCGAGGCCGGCAACGACGACAAATTTAGATGGAATGAGTTCCTGAAACGTCGCGTCTATCATACCGGAGATTATGCTCGGCAACTTCTCGATGGCAGTTTTGACTTTGTGGGAAGAAAGGACGACATGGTCAAGATCCGAGGCATGCGTGTTGAGATGGGCGAAATTTCCACTGTGTGCTCGGCGGCACACGAGTCTGTTGCTCACGCAGAAGTGATTCTCACTCAGCTTCCTGACTCAGTCGGAGACGTCCTCGTTTGCTTCATTGACTGCAGGCAGACGTACTCTGCACAAAGCGACGTGTCTTATATGCTGGAGACGGAAGAGGCCAAAAACATAGCACAATTGGTCAAGAGTCATGCCAGGACACAGCTTCCCCAGCATATGATTCCGGACATCTTTATCCCGTTGAAGACGATCCCACGTAATCAATCTGCCAAGGCCAACCGGAAACAATTGTTGACAATCCTCACTACGGAGTGGTCCGTCGAGCCGACGTTGCAGACGGAAGCCGCCGAGGAAATGGTTTCCGAGTGGTGCAAGCAGCACCAGCCCATCCTCGATACGGTCCGACGCGCTGCCAAAATCAGCCCACCTTCGCTGTCAAAAACGACGACACTTGCTGAAATTGGTATTGACTCAATTACGGCAATCAGGCTGAGCTTCAAGCTGAGGAAGATCGGGTACAACATCTCGGCAGTGCAGGTGTTGGAAAGTGCCACCGTTGATGATGTGATTGGTTATCTGTCAGTCAAGTCCCAGGTGGACATGGATTGGAAAGCGTTCCTGGACGCACAACTCAAAATCTGGAAGCCACTGGTCTCGGATTATCTGGGCAAGGATCCAAGCCGCTTCTATGCGTTGCCCACTACCATGTTTCAGGATGGAATGCTGGTAGAGACTCTCAAAAGCCCTACACTATATTGGGGATGTTTTGCGTGGAATATTTCCCCCGTCACCAATATTGGGAGACTTCGCACGGCCTGGGAGATCGTCTCCAAGTCCCATGATGTTTTGAGATTGAGTCTCCTTCCCACGGCACTCATCGAGCAGCCCGAGCAGGCGGAGCGCTGTGGGACATCGTCCATGTTCCTCCAGGTGGTTGATGAGGAGGTGGCAGTGAACTGGGTCGAATCAGCTGCCGAAGTTGATGATTTGCAACTTACGATCAAGGCAATCCGAGGCAGCTTCGCAACCACACAGCAAGAGAAGATCCTTTTTTCACCCCTTTGGCAAGTGGATATCCTCTCATATCAAGGTCGCCGAGTCATGGTTTTGACAATACATCATTCCATCTATGATGGAGATATGATGAGCCATCTCATGAGTGACGTTGCTAGCGCTTATACCTCGAGCAAAGTCCCGGACCAGCGTTGCCAGGTGGCAGAGGCCTTCAGCCGACTGGCGTTGCGAACTGACGAGTCCGCTGCAAGAGTATTCTGGAATGAGCGTCTGAGAACCTTCGCACAGCCCGATTATTTTGACGATGCCGAGTCTAGGGCTTCGGAATCGGCTTCAAAGCAGATTCAGCATCGAACTATTGATAAGAAGTCGGCTCTTCCAACATCCACGCTTGCTGCAGTGGCACGACAACTAGAAGTGACATCTCTCAGCCCGCTCTTCCGTGTCGCATTTGGTTCTATGCTCGCGGAGTACTATGAGTCGGAGAGCGTACTCTTTGGTGAAGTGCGTTCCGAGAGGCTGCTGAACCCGCGGCTCGTGGATGCCATGGCGCCATTATCGGGAACTTATCCAGTTCCGTTCAAGCGTGGTGGCAGTTTGAAGGAGTTGATCCTCGAACAGCAAAACCTTATTACGGAAGGTCTCCAACATGGACCGCCCGAGTCCACTCAAGTGCTCAAGATTCTGGGTAGAGGTCAGAAGGACGCTCTTTACCCGGCCGTATTTGTTCTGCGCCCATACGACCGAGACGGGCGAGTTAGCTCCGCACTCTGGGACGAAATCGAAGATGTCTTGGATCCCGATGTGGATCACCAGTTTGCCCTCAACGTATACGAGAATGCTGATGATACCATCACCTTGTCTTTGGCTGTCGATGAAACACTGATGACCTCGGGAGCCCAGAATCTCTTCCTGCAGCAGCTTGACGCACTGGTCATGGGTTTCGAAAAGGCTACCCCGGAAATGAGCTTGATTCAGCTCACTGAACAATTGCCCTCCAATCTGCTTTCAATTTCCTCTTCACACGGATTGGCTCAGCATCTGCCCACCGGAGGACCGACATTCTACATTGAGAGATGGGCAGAGCAGCATCCAGACTGGAAGGCTGTCGAAGTTGCCACGGAGTTTTTGGAGGACGGCAGAGTTCTCACCGACTCTTGGACGTACCACCAATTCAACCAAGTCGCAAATCAGGTCGCACATTTGATTATTGGCTTTGATGTCCCCGGTCGAGCTGTTGGCGTCTCGCTGGATCGCTCTTTGGTCGCCTTCGCCGTCATCATCGGCATCCTGAAATCCGGGTGCACCTATGTTCCCATCGAGATGTCACTGCCAGTGGATCGCAAGTCATTTCTACTCAAAGACAGTAACGCCGCCTTGGCGTTTGTTTGTGACGCAACTTTTGACGGGGTAGAGTTGCCGGTCGACACGCTCTTGCTTGATGTGAAAGATCAATTGTTCCTAGATGATCTTGCTACTCGAAAGACTACAAACATTCTCAACGATTGGCCGGAGGAGCATGACGCCTACTTACTCTATACTTCGGGATCCACGGGTGCTCCCAAAGGTGTCAGAGTCAGTAGACGAAACTTGAGCTCTTTCAACATTGCTTGGGGGCAGTTTATCGAAGATGTGTGTCCCAGGACTCTGAAGCTCGGAGGTGTTGGTAAATTCCTCAATCTGGCTAGCAGGGCGTTCGATGTTCACATCGGTGAGATGTTCCTAGCTTGGAGATTTGGCCTCTGCGCTGTGACTGGAGAACGCTTAGCAATGCTTGACGATCTTCCAAGAACATTGAAAGAGCTTCGCGTGACGCACACGGGTATTGTGCCTTCCCTTTTGGATCAGACTGGATTGCTGCCGGAAGACACACCTGATCTGGTCTACCTTGCGGTCGGAGGAGAGAAGATGACGCCCAAAACGCAACAGATATGGGCATCATCTGCCAACGTTGCGCTGGTGAACGCGTATGGGCCGACCGAAGTCACTGTTGGCTGTACTGCGGCGCGCATTTTACCACATTCCGACACCCGATGCATTGGTAAGCCTTTGGGTGACAGTATTGCCCACGTCCTGGCTCTTGGACAAGATACTCACGTTAAAAAGGGCATGGCGGGCGAGCTTGTTTTTGAAGGAAGCTTGGTGGCCACCGGATACCTCAACCGGCCAACTGCCAAAGGCTTCTGTTACATCAATGGCAAGAAGATGTACAGGACTGGCGATATCGTCCGAATGGATGCCGACGGCTCCATTCTTTTCCTCGGGCGAAAGGACGAGCAGGTCAAGGTTCGCGGTCAGAGATTGGAGCTTGGTGAGGTGTCGGAGGTTGTGCGCTCCTTGTCTCCAACTGAAAGTGACGTCGTCACCCTTCTTCTCAAGCACCCGGACACTTCCAGACAGTTTCTGGTCTCATTTGCTGCCCCTGCTGGAGCTCTTCCTAGCGAAGGTCTCCGATGGATCAAGGGCAATCGACAGGACAGCCTTCAGGAGGCTTGCCGACAAACTCTTCCGGCCTACATGGTACCCGACTTCATTGTTCCTGTCACAATCATACCTCTAAGGGATATATCGACAAAGACAGACGCAAAAGCTCTAGAGCAATTGTTTCGCTCTATTCCTCTGGGCGAGCTAGTCGGAGAAACCTTTGCTGTGACAGGCGACAAGAAGCAGGTCCCATCAAGAGACTTCACTCTGGCCGAAAGAGACATATTGTCAATCTTTGAAAGTGTTGTAGCACGTGATGGAAGCTATTCCGCTGGGCCAGCAAGTACCTTGTTCCAACTTGGGCTTGATAGTGTTTCCGCGGTCAAGCTTTCATTCACCTTCAGAAGGCTTGGATATAATGTACCTGTCACTCGACTGCTACAGAATCCGACCATCGAGGAGCTATGTCACTTTAGCCAGGAAGCAAGGCCTTCAAACGGCAGTGCACCGATTATTTCCAAGACAATAGACGCGCAATTCGAAGACCTTGAAAGACGAAGCAAGAAAATTTTGGAGATTCACGGTATGTCGCACGTTGAGTCAGCCCGCCCCTGCATGCCATTGCAAGAAATACTCGTGGCGCATACGATGACCCACGAGTGTGACGAGGATAACGAGTACGTGTCGCATATGGTATTTGAACTTGGACTCGACGCATCAATTGAAAGAGTCAAAGCTGCGTGGGACGCCGTGATTAGCAACAACGAATTACTGCGAACTTGCTTCTCCAGGCTGGGGGACGACATTGTTCAGGTCGTACTCGAGGACCAATATGCGAAGGCTTCTTGGAGACATGTTGCGGGGTCCCGAAAGGAACTTCAAGCCCAACTCAACTCGTTGAAGAAGGATCTAGGGAACGAAATTGTCGTCAACATTGGCACGCTACCTCCCCTCAGGTTCACCATGGCAATTTGCAATGACGCTGGATCCGCAGCCAAGTCAACTATTTTCATGCTTTCCATTCATCATGGGCTGTACGATGGAGAGTCTCTCAAGTTGGTGTTTGATGACTTTGAGGCTGCCTACAAAGGCCAAAGATTGACACAAAGACCATCTGTCCTGCCTTTGTTGAAGCACATCGCGGTCCAGCAACACAGCCACGGTGACGCTAAGACGTACTGGACAGACTTGTTCCGCGACTTCACTTTTATTACCGAGAAGATGATTCGAAAGCCCCGACAAAGTGCTGCAAAACCTGTTGGCGCAAGCCTGATGAGTCTAGAGAGAATGTGTTCCCAACTCAATACTACACTATCAGCTGTCAACCAGGCCGCATTCGCCTATGTATTGTCACAGAAGTTACAACGTGACGACATGGTCTTTGGCATCGTTCTCTCGGGGCGATCTGTTGAAGTGGAAGGAATTGAATCAATAGCCGCACCTTGCATCTCGACAATCCCTCAGCGACTCCACCTAGGCGCCGACGGAAAGGCGTTTTCTGAACTGGTCAAGACAGCTCAGGACCGACTTTACAATTCCATCAGATACCAGTATACGTCTTTACAATCTTTACAGCGGTGGCTAGGAGTTTCGGGGTCGCTGTTCTCCAGTTTGTTCTCCTTTACGCGGACCGGATCTACAGATGATGCAGTCAAGGAAGGTCCCAAGATCCTCCAAGAGGTTGAAGGCGAGATGTTTCTCGACTTTGAATTAGCTCTTGAGTGTGAGGCAAACTCGACTACGGATACTGTGACTTTGCGGGCAAGCTCGACAATGTTTGACACGGCCGAGGACTTGACGGACTTGCTCGACGAAATGCAGACCGTCGTGTCTGACCTGTTACACGGCCAAGACAGGCAATTGGGTTTGTTTCATAATGGACCGACAATGAAGATCGTACCGCAAGCAGAAGACGATCATGACTGGACGCCGGTGGAGGAACAGCTTCGAGATATTGTTGCAGAATTCTCAGACTGTCCCTCGGCTGAGATCAGCAAGACAGCACCTTTCATCAAGTACGACATTGATTCGATTACCGCAATTCGATTCTCAAAGATGCTCCGCCATAATGGTTTCAAAGTTTCCGGAGCCGACGTACTCAGAAACCCCAGCATCTCCAAGCTAGCAATGTATATTGATCTCCGTGGCAGCTCAAATGGCAGAGATTCACAGCGGGACAGCAATGAAGTGGCCGACAAATCTGCGGATCCTTCCGTCAAGGAGATTTGGTCAAAGGACATGATCGCTGGTTCTACAACCGGATCACTGGACGATGTTATGGCCCTATACCCGTTGACGCCGCTCCAGGCAGGCATGATTACGGCCACGCTTATCTTGGACCCGTTGCTGTATTCCCACCACCACGTGGTCGACTTGCCGCAGGGGTTAGAAAACGACACAGTGGAAGCTGCCTGGTACAACCTCATCTCAAAGCACGACATCCTGAGAACTTCTTTTCATGAAATCAAGGGTCCACGGGTACAGCTTGTCGGTGCAGTGCACCGGAACCCTATCCCGAATTGGAGCGCAGTTGAAGTTGCAGGGTCTGTGCAACCAGCGATTGACGATGTCGTCAGGCGGACGAGCTTTGTCAACATGGCATCATTCGAGCGGCCTCCTGTCGGGGCAACAGTCATTCGCGGTCCGCAGCGCGCTGTACTTGTCGTGTCTTTACATCATGCGACGTATGATGGTGTTTCCATTGGGTTTATTTTCAAAGATCTTTGGGCTCTCATACACCTTTCCGAGGTTCCCGATCGTAAGCCGTTTTATGAGCTTGCAACGGCGATTCACGCAGCTGCGTCGAAATCTGTCAAGTTTTGGGTTGACAGTCTTCTGGGTTATCGCGGCGTGCCGTCTTCTGAGCCGAGCCAGAATAAAATCACTGGCCGCACTGTCGAACTGACCGCAAATACTTCGCAACTAGAGAAATGGTGTGCCGAGGAAGGGGTTACTGTCCAAACTCTCTGCCAGCTGGCTGTTGGTAAAGCTATTGCGGCGCACACCAAGTCTAGAGATGTCGTCCTGGGCCAAGTTTACGCAGCGAGATTTCTTCACCCCGGCGCAGACGAGGTGGCTGGTCCGATGCTCAATACCGTACCACTGAGAATCTGTTTGCAGGAAGAATCATTCAGCAACAGCCGTTATCTGCGTGAGTTGCAAGCTGTGCAGAATGATGCCTTGGAGCATGTGCATGCGTCGCTCTCCGATATTCAGCAACTTTGGAGGCAAGCGCACGACCACAATGAACAGCTTTTCAAAGTCCTCTTCGTTTTCAGGAGAGGCGAGGAGTCCGAGGAACAAACATGGCCCGCATCGTCGGAGCAGTCTGACGAGGAGCAGACGCACCCCCCTTCCCACTATGACTTGGTTGTTGAAGTGCATCACAATGGAGACGGCAGCCTTCACCTTCAAATCTATTCCAAGTTTACCGAGGAGGTGACGGACAATGCAGTGCGGCTACTTGTTGAGAGCTTCCAGAGTGTCCAACAACGCCCTAACGAACATGCCATTGCTTCTCCGGGTATGCTGGCCGACTTACCGACACCAAGAAGCGCGACAACGATTCAAGACGCGCCTGACGAATACAAAACGGAAGCCATCGACCGCTACTTGAACTCTTTGATTAGCTTGTTGTCTGAAACGACAGACACTCCCTCCGAGAAAATGGATGCACAAACCAGCATCTTCTCCCTCGGTGTTGACTCCATCGTGGCAATCCGTGTAGCTGGCGCGTGCAGGAGAGCCCAGATTGCACTGACCACCATGGATATCCTAGGCAATCCAAAGCTAGGCAAGCTCTGCGAGGTGGCCCTCGCCAAAGCAACCAGGCAGGGCTCGTCACGGGAAGCGCCAAGTGGCGGTGATGGCGCAGTCGCGTTGGTCGCACCAGACGTCAGGGAACAGGCCCTCTCCAAGCTGAAAAGGAAGCCCGAGGATGTCCAAGAAGTTCTGCCAGTGCTGGCAGGTCAGGAACTTCACTTGGCGCTCTGGTTACGCTCTGGGAAGACATTATATGAGCCAACTTGGGTTTTCAAAGCGACAAATAGCCTAGATGTCGACCAATTGCGGAGTGCCTGGGTGGCTCTGATACAACGAAACGACTCTTTGCGGACCTGCTTTGCTCAAGTCCAGTCTTCGATGGCTGTCCAGGTGATCTTGAAACCGAACCCTGCACAGGCAGTCGAATCCTTTACTGTGATGCAGGCCCCTGAATTCGCCGATTTGGAACCCTTTGTCAAATCGGAGATTACAAAGCTTTACCGCTGCCCGTCCTCGCTTGACGATCCACCTGTCCGCCTCTCTCTAATTCGCGGAGGGGCTCGCGGTGATGCTGTGCTTATCAGAATGCACCATACAGTGTACGACGGCTGGAGTGTTGGCATTTTAATTGACGAGTTAGCCCGTCTCTACTGCGGCGAGGCGCTAGGCAAACCGCCTGGAATGTTGACATTGTCCAAATTTGCTGAAGCCACCCTGAGGAATCTCCGAGCCGGTAACGAACAAAAGTTTTGGACACAAACACTGGCGGGTTGCGAGCCAATTGTCATCAAGGCAATCAGCGCCCCCACAGAGGATTCGCCACGCCAACGCAGGCCCTTTGTCATGTTCGACTGCCATGGGACAACAAAATCGGCTCTCGAGTCGGCAGCTCGGTCATACGAAGTCACTGTGCAGTGTCTGATTGTCGTTGCCTTTGGGCGAATGCTGGCAGAGGCCACCAACACCAGCTCCTCTCCGGTATTTGGCTACTACTCGGCGGGACGCTCGTCCGAAATGGATGGCATGGACCGTCTAGCCAGTCCAACTGTCAATATGCTTCCAATTGCCGTGTCCAAAGACTTGATCGATGAGCGTACATCGGGCAGCACGAGCGGCACAAGGGAAACCTTGCGGGGTATGCAGGAGAAGATGTACGCTCGATCACCCTACGAGCAAAGTCGTCTGCGAGATGTCGTAGAGTGGGCAACGGCAGCGACGACTATTCAAACGGCCGCCGGCCCGCGCCTTTTCAACACTCATCTGAACATACTCTGGAACGATGAAATTATGCTGAAATCATCCGGAACATCACAGGGTACTTCAATTATGCAACCATGGTCGCTCGGCGTCCCCGCAGACTTTGCCTCTGTCGATCCCTTGAGTGTAAATAGTTCTGTTGACGGGCTTGACACGTCCTTGTTCACGAATGAGGCGGTATACGCGGACGTTGGCGTCAGCCCAGACACAGGCAACGTGATGCTCGGTATAGGTGGCGCTGCGAGCTTGTGTGACGCAGAGAGGCTACAGGACATGGCACGCATTTTCGCGAAGCAGTTGGTGGGAATGGTTGAGCGGAGTAGTTAGCAGAGGGAATGGACTTTAAAAATGACTTCGGATTAGCCTAAAAAACAAAAAAAAAAAAGAGAGACAGGGAAAGAAATGGCACTGTATAGAAAAGAGATCTCGGCCGAGGGTAAGAGCATGTGTGATTGGATAATGTATCCTAACGGATTTCAGCACGAACTTGGCCACTTAGGCACGTGATAGTTATAGCTCAAATTTCAAACCACCAATCAAATCTTCTAGATCTCATCTCCATTCATTCAGCAATATCAACTGTTGCTAGCTGCTTTAGCAGTTAAAAACCAAGGATTAAGTGAGCGAAGAGCTGCTTTATTATATTCTGTTCCTCGATCAAGCTTAAACAAACTGTAACACCGTGCCGATGACTTATCGCCAAGCCCGAACACCTCAGCCAGCCATGCTGGTGCCCCTGCGGGCACGCCAGCTACTCGCTGGAACCCCTGTAGGGCCCGAACACCGAAAGGTCCCTGAGGTGGGGGATTGTCCTATTGATGTTGGCCGTAGGCAAGCTTCAGTGGCTTGCCTTCACTACACCAAGGCTCAGACTGTGTATATAGTTCCTCTGGCCTCTGAGTCTTCTGCTGGAGGCCAGTGATTTGTTTTCTTTTCTTCTTTCCTCACTACTCTAACATATGCTGTTACCTCAGAGCAATACAAGCGAGTAGCCTGCAAATAGCTTTCAACGTTCCATCTCTACATTCACGAGTAAACCCCTAGGTCCTTACTACTACTACGACCTACACTACTTCCTAGTCCACGGCGGTATAGTTACTAAGGCTCTTTTAACACAAACAAAGGCTTCAACTCTGCAAAGAGACTGTTCTTTTACGCCAGATTCTGGCTATGGATAATTGTGTGGCCCTCCCCCCCCCCCCCCCCCCCCCGGCATTCATTCATACAAAGAATGGCAGATGCTCTACTTGAGAAGCAAGGAGAAAATACTGAGAAGGTTGGCCCAAACTGGGTCTCTTGCTTCATTAAACAACATTCTGAGATCAAGGCAAAAACAAATTCGTACGGAAGTTCAACTACAAGTGATCTCTTTGTGAAGATCCAACCACCAGGCAATGCTGGTTTCAGCTCATACAAGATATCCTTGACGGGTGATCAATGAAGTCAACAGAGGCCGGAGCTGTTGGCGCGCTGGTTGGTGCGTGGCCATTGAGGTGGGGTGGCCGTGGGCGGAGGAGTTGCGTTGAGGGAGCCAAAAACAGGCACCAAACCTTCCCGGTTCCGGCGCGTCCACGCAATTTGAAAGTCTATGGGAGTAGGAGTAGTTTTTTGTCATGAATGTTATAGTTCTGTTTGACTTTCATCATGATTCTGACATAACATGTCATCAATTTTAACTGTTCTTGATTGTCAGATTGTTGTAATCTAACTTTAATAATGCAGTTCAATGCATCTGTGTTCATGAAGCTTTGTTTTTTCAGGCCACGAACCACGAGCTTTGTGGCACGCCCCGAGTACCCCCGGCATTCCACCCAAGCGGGCCACAAACTATGAGCTTCTGTGGCCGGCCCCAATACCCACGGAATTTCATTAATATGGGCCACAAACTATGCAGGCTCATGGCCGCCCCTAGTCTTCTCCACTTATGCTCTACAATCGTGGTTATCCCCAGTTTAGCCCGTGTTTATCGTGGTAACGTGGCTGCCCTTAGTCCTCAATGCATCCCTACTCCTTTTCATGATATTTGCTTTCCTATGGCGGTCCCCAGTCTCCTCTACCTCCCTACTCATTTCCATGCCATTTGCTTCTTTCATGGCCACCCCTAGGCTGCTCTGTGTCCCTACTCCTCCCCACTTACTTTACAGAATGCAAGGTGGCCATCCCTAGTGCACTCTGTGTCCCCAGTCCGCTCTTCTTCCTTACTCCTTTCCACATTATATGGCTGTCCTCAGTCCGCTCTGAATCCCTGCTCCTCTCCATGTGTTCTAATGTATAGTAGCTTCCCCTAGTCCAGTCTTCCTCCCTGCTGCTCTCCATGTAATTTGCACTACAGTGGCTGTCCCCGGTCCTCTCTGCGTGTTTCGATGCATAGCGGCTGTGTCTGGTCTGATTTTTCTCCCTGCTGCTTTCCATGGTATTCTCTTCTTGTGGTCGGCCTTGATGCTCCCAGAATTTCACCTTTATGCCATGGACTACGTGGCTCGCCTTGATCCTATCAGCATTTCCTTTGTACAACTCTGAAATCCAGCGCCTTTATGGCCCTCCCTACACATCTCCACCTGGATTTTAGATCCCTAGTTATTTCATGGTTGTCCCTATGCTTCTCCACTTAAGTTCTACACTTACGGTCAATGCCAGCTTCATCAGCATTCCTATGGGTATGGCTGTCCCTACGCCGCTCCATATCAACCAAGTACCACTTTGCTGTTCTTTGCAAACCATCCTACTGTTTGAGCGAACCGAGGAGGGAAGTACAATGGATGACACTGTGTAGATGGAATTTATTAAGGCAACATTTTTCTAGAAACCACTACATATTTAGATGTAATATCTAAAATTCAAATTGACAAATAAACCTGGCCCTCCGGGGGAAACCACATGGAGAGGTGGCTTCCCCTGAAAAATAAACCCTGCCCTACCCCCCGGTAGTCACTCGGGGAAGCCTCCCCTGAACATGGCCTCTCCTGATGTGCTGCGCCGTCTTCACCTCGTGCATCTTCCCCTGCTCTCCCCCAGGGGAAGCCCCCTCTGCACGTGGCCTCCCCTAAGTTGAAGCTCTACCTTCTCCCTCAGGGGAAGCCTCCTCTGGGCGTGGCCTCCCCTGGTGTGCTAGAGCCGTACTCCCACCTGTATTCCCCGGGGGGAGGCCATGAGAAGAGGTGGCTTCCCCTGGAAGCGCTCTATACACCTCCAAGAAGAAATAAACGCTGCTTTCCCGCAGGTACACGATACAAAAGCCTGGCTATTTTGGATAGCTTTCCATCATGGTTTGATCAACCAGTGGATAATGGTTATCCTATTAACTTATTAGTATTCTGTATTTGAACTGTAGCAGGAGACCTACCAAGACTTTCTGGGAAGGAGGAAAGGTATTTGAACCAGGATTTGTGGTTAGAGAGTAGTTTTGACTCTCCTCTTGCCATCTGTTCTGGCAGCTGACAGCCCGTCCTGTCCCAAGTTCTAAGACAGAAACATAAATATCACTCCAACAGTCCTTGGAGTATTTTTGTAGCTTGCATTCTAGTGATGTCTTCTGCTCATATTGCATCCCCTGGAGTCTCAAGCAGTCAAGGTCTGGTGTATGCTGGGGCTTGAAATTTATCGTAAAGTATTTGGCCACCTGTTTCTGCCCCCAGCTCTCGGGCATATCACTCAGTAGTACATACTCAGCACTGACAAGATCCACCTGACTATAACACTCAATGCAGTAGCGATGCAGCATCTTCTTTAGGGTTGCCTTTTGTCACCACTGCTTCTGCTGAGCACTGCGGTGGTTGGGGGTTACAACAGGATGCATGATGGTGGATCAATACAGATGATAAAGATGCCTCAGACCTATTCATGATGGACAGGGTGGAGCTATCTATTGATTTGACAGGCCACGATTTATCTAAATTTGTGGCCTAGGATGGAAGCACCGTGGTGAGGGTGATTAGTGGAGCAGCCATGATCTTTGGGATCACAACTTCTGCCTTTCTGGCTTTCTGGATTTTTGGCTTTCTGCATTTCTGCAATTATCCTAAGCATCGTAGAGGTGTTGCAGTCTGATTTGAGGTGCAGGCTCTTTCTGACCGGGGGCCAAAAATGGCGATGGCCACCAATTGTGGTGGCTGTGTCAAATTGGTGGCCCCGCGTGATTTTGCAGTCTGCTTGCAAGCAGGTTAGAGAGGGCGCCCAGCAACTTCCACTTGACACAGCAATAAAAGTGGAAAATTAATCTTCCACTAAAATCACAATTGGGCAGCTCTGTTTGTTTTGAGCACCCCCCATCTTCCGTTTCAAGCATTGTCTTCAGGACACTTGAAATGGAAGACGGGCGAACTGGAGACCTAACCAGAAAGGTGGAACCAGGCCGAGTGGCGTAGAATGTAATGGAAGTCATATCGCCAGCAGTTGTTGAGAACAAATGCCTTGCTTTGGTTCCCTAGGATGAATGATGAGGCTGGGCCATCAAACGACGGAAGGGATGAGAGATCAGGTACAGTAGTTCCCGAAATCGCCTTTCATATCAAACACAACATAATTTGTTAAATATCTTGGCAAAAGACTAACTAGACGCTAGCTTGTATCTGGTTAAGGTGGTAAATTATTATTTATTTCATTACAGTACCAGTCGTCAAGTCTAATGTATTGTACAGTATGCAGAAGCTAAGTTTGCTCGAAGATTCGATGCAAACTAACCAAACAGAGGATGTGGGTGATGTGAAGGTGCCTGATGGCCCTGGCAATCTGTACAGTAACTGCCTCCGTCCTTCCTGTACAAACCCAGCAATCCTGCACAAACCTCACCTGGATGAGAGTGCAGAGTATCAGAAATACGGTTCCGTGAAACTGCTCATCAGCTGGTACCTTTCCCCTTGATACTTTAGGGTACCATGGCTAACAAACATCTGGTGGCTCAGATAGCCTAACTCAGTGGCCCCCGGAGGATGAGTTACAGTCGTTTCAGTATGAGTAATGCCTCCCAAACTCGACCGCCCGATTCATGGTACCAAGATGCACCTACCCCTGGTTTCTTCAGCCCTGGGCCCGTGCCCTCCATACTTTCTTCGCCCAACCATGTGCCGGAACCCGATCATTTAGGGTTCATGCCGCTGGATGATTGGGAGGACGGAAGATCATATGATGAACAACCGCCAACCTGTATTCATTACTCAATTGAGTGGCGAGTTACTGTCAACAACCGGGCTCTAGCAAAGGATACAGAACCAGATCTGGTTCTACCACCCAGTTCCTACTGGCAGCAGTTTTTGAAACAAAAGCCAGATGACATTCTACGTCGGAAAATATCCCGTAACCGACGGGTTAGATCCGATGATACTACAATAGTGGTATCTGTAAATGATCGTTCCCAGCGTGATCTTACAAAGCGGTTTGAAAATACTGATATTGATTGGACAGCTGTAGAGAAGCAGCTCCTTTTGTGGGGAAACCTGTTCCGCCAGGGCAAGAAGCTCAGACTCAATATCACCTTTAACTACCTGGAAGACAGCCACGCGACCTCATCAAGAAAAGGGAACAAACGGGGTGCTACGTCAGTGACTCAGAGGATGCTTGCTGACCAGGACGCCGAGATCGATGCTGAGCATATTTCTGGGCAACCTTCGGCATGGCGCGATGTATACAAGTTGATGCGTTGCCCCGGGCCATCATGCCATCTGGGAGAATACTGCTGGCAGGATCCCATCGGAAAGAAGCACTACAAGCTGACAACACGCCACCTAAGAAACCTTATTAAGTATGTGGAGAAAGGTGGCACCTTAGAGACCCATGACGACGTACCAGATCGGATCCGTCAGCAGTTATATCAAGAGCAGCAAAGGGCCGAAAAGGGACAACTGAGGGAAAACAACCCGCCTGCATCCAATACATCTTGCCCTATTAATATCAATCTTAACTCTGCCCAGCCTCTTCAAACCTCTGTGATAGCGACTCCTCCACCACAAGCCATGGGCCAATCTCAAGGCCAATCTCACACAAATATGCATTACCTTGATTGCCCCAAGATCATCGGCCCCCGAGATGACGCCGTGAAAGCATACGGCATGTGGCAAGAAACAAAGGTCACCAATGAGGAACTCAAGGCCGACTTTCGGAAGGCATGCAATGTGGCACTAGCGAATGGCCTCGATCTTGAGCAGATTTACAATGACCAAAACCCGGAATTTTTTTATTACGAATGGTATAAAGCTAGGCATTGCGCGGCGTTTTGTCAGTGATATCCTTATATGGGCCGAACAACAGGAGGGAATTCAAGACGATTGAGGAGATTTTTTCAGGGTTACATTTTGGGTATATGCTGTCAATTCATTCAAGATGCTTGTTATGTTTATTATCCGTGCGCAGGCACAGGAAGATATTATTATACATATACGTCATACAATCGGCAGATTTCCTCCCTTGTGAGAATTGTAAGAGAAGGCATTCTGTTGGGAATTCCAGTTATATATCATCAACAATCAAGCCTGCATGTCGGAAATGTCCTTTTGCGCTTCGCTCTCTTGCGCCTACAACGTCAACACACCATTCAAGAAATGTATCAAAGCCTTGGCCAGGATCGTTCTCATAAAAATCCCAGTTTCGCTTGATAAAAGCTTTCAGCTCAGCAAAGAACTCTTCAATTGGATTCAAGTCTGGCGAATAGGGTGGCAGATATACCAATATGACCCCTGCATCAGAACACATTTGCTCAAGCTGCTGGGCGTGGTGGAATGAGGCGTTGTCCATAATTAGGACAGATTTTGGCTCTGGCCATTTCCCACAATGCTGCAGAAGCTGCTCAACAAAGTCCTCAAACATGCAAGCATCTGTTGAGCCTTGGAAAACCCAAGAAAGAACAATACCATCCTGGGCGTATGCAGGCAGGATTTGATACCGTTGGTCACAATGGAACTGAGATACCTGAATTGGTGTCACACCTAGTGGAGACCACCCCGTCCGTCTAAATCCTATCCGTTTATCGCATCCAGACTCATCAATGAAAATAAGGTGATATGATTGGAACTCCGAAATGCTGTGGAGATAGGCATCTCGAAGATCCGCATTGCGTTCTTTTGCCCTCTGCTGAGTGGTCTTTTTGGACCAACTGTGAGAGCTAAGAGCCCTGCTGATGCTTGACTTCGTTGCAAGAACCTCAAACTCATCCCATAGAAAGACCGCCATCTCATCTAGATATAGGCCAGGTTTTTCAAGGAGACGTTCGCAGAGAGCTTCCAGCATCAGTGGTGTGATAGATGATCGTCAACCCGCTGGATTTCTCGGTGCTCTGGTATTGTTGAAGAGCCGTAGGTTAGAGCGAATCGTTGTGATTGGGGATTTGCTGCACTCGGCTGCGTTGGCCATCTGGGAAGTAGTCAGTAATCCGCTGAATATCATGTCACGAATCATTTCGTGTTTCCAAGCCGGAAGATTCGGTGCCATTTTGCATCACAGGTGGTGTTGTTGTTAATACGTTGCAGGTAGCCCTCTGCCTTCCACGGGCTGGCTTTCAATTATGATCATGTGATAAACTACCCCAATAAGGTTAGTCTGTAAGAAGACGGGCTGTTTTCCGCTGATTAACCCATGGGCACTGACCCCACCTTTTCTTGTCGCCGCACCGGCCCGCTCCCGCCCGACACCACCCAACACGCCTACTTGCCCATTTTTCGTTCTCGCGGTTCAAGTGCTCGCCGAAAAAGTCCTATTGATAAGTTGATGAATGAGATGGCGGAGGCTTTAGCCATAGTTGGTACTGTTGCCAGCATTGTCCAGCTTGTTGACTTTGGCTCTGGAGCACTGAAACGCCTTGAAGAATATCAGTCCCAAGTAGGAGATATTCCAGAGACGTTCCGCCACATCAAAGCTGAGCTCCCTGTCTTGTTGGATGCTCTTAACCAGACCAAAGAGGCAATTGATGCAGGATCCATCCAAGAAAAATCTAAAGAGGCACTCCTTCCTGCTGTTGAAGGATGTGGAATACAAATACAGCTACTGAATGAAGTGATTGTGAAAGTGCTGCCCACACCAAATGATTCTTAGGCAATGAAGCGCAAGAAGGCATTCAAGAGCCTTTAACATGACACAAAGGTGGTGAAGATAACGACGGTGGTCAGGGGATATACCCAGACACTGACATACCATGCCGCCGCCTCACTCAGACCCTCCGGTATGTCACTTATGCTCTATTCATTGTGCCGTCCGCTAACCTGTTGTTGTGGGTAGACCATACTCCTCTAAAACCTGCTCCATCCTCAACTGTTCCATTCCGGCGTGATCCATTCTTTGTAGACCGCGAAGCTCTCACAGAAGTTTTTGCTAAGTTCCAACTGCCTGCAGCAAGAGTAGCACTTGTCAGTCTTGGTGGTGTTGGGTAGGTAGCAAGTCCCCTCTGTAATATTTGTGTTTATAGACTCTACTAATATAATTAAAAGAAAGTCACAGCTTGCTGTTGAGTACTCATACCAGGTGCGAGAAAAGTTCCCAACCACTTGGGTCTTCTGGGTGCACGCGAGCAACACAGCTAGATTCAAGGAAGGGTATCAGCTTATTGCCGAGTGAGCCAAGCTTCCTTACCAGAATAAGGAGGACGGAGACATTCTAAGTCTCGTCTACAATTGGCTGTCTGATGAAACCAATGGTCATTGGGTGATTATCATTGATAATGCAGATGATCTAAGCATGTTCTTGTCCTGTTCATCATGTAGCAGTGATTCTAGCAAACAAACGGCAACACTACAAGAGTTCCTACCTCAATCACCAAATGGATCTATCCTTGTGACATCCTGAAGCCGAGATGTTGCCTTCCAGCTGACAGGAAGTTTTGCGGACATCATCATAGTCCCTCCAATGGCCCAAGAGGAGGCACTCTTCTTGCTTCAAAACAAACTTGAGGAGGGATTTGAACCGGACGACGCAATTTTGCTAGCTGAGGAACTTGACTATATGCCCCTTGCCATCACCCAGGCTGCCGCTTATATTCATCAGCGAGCTCCGTGTGCTACAGTCTCAGGATACCTGCAAGACCTCTGCAAAGGCAATCAAGAAAGGTCAAAATTACTTGAAATGGACATTGGAGACTCTTGAAGGGATGGTAGAGCATCAAACTCTATTATCACTACCTGGCAGATATCTTTTGAACATATTCAGAGTGTAAGGCCTTCAGCCACACACCTGCTATCCCTTATGAGTTTTTTCAACTGGCAGGGGATTCCGGAATTTCTGCTTAATTGCTACTCTCAGAAAGCCGATGACGCCAGCTCTGACTTTGAGGAGGACTTGAACATATTGCGTACTTTTTCTCTGGTCACAATAGATGTGAATGGGCATCAGTTCAAGATGCATCGTCTTGTGCAGTTGTCGACTAAAAAGTGGCTGGAGCTGCACGGCGAACTGGATATCTGGAAGAAGAAATATGTTATACTCATGGATAACAGTTATCCAGTAGCAGAGTATGAGAACTGGAAAACATGCCAAGCACTCTTTCCACATGCTCAAGCAACAGTAGTGTACCGGCCGGCTGACAGGAACACTCTCGAGGCATGGGCGTCTGTTCTTCATAAGGCTGGAAAGTATGCCGCCGAAATGGGAAATTACCAGGCAGCCAAAGAGATGTGCCAACGCGCATTAGAGGCAAGAGAAACAATACTTGGGCCAGAGCATCCGGATACGCTCCGCAGTATCAGCAACCTTGGTATTGTTCTGCAGAGTCAGGGAAGATACAAAGAAGCAGAAGCAATGCTCCAGCGAGCCCTTGATATTCAAGAGAAGACACAGGGGCCAGAGCATCTGGATATGCTCTGCAGTATTAACAATCTTGGTACTGCTCTTGAGCATCAGGGAAGATATGAAGAAGCAGAAGCAATGCTCCAGTGAGCTCTTGATATTCAAGAGAAGACACTTGGGCCAGAGCATCCAGATATGCTTGGCAGTATCAACAATCTTGATATTGTTCTGCAGAGTCAGAGAAGATACAAAGAAGCAGAAGTAATGCACTGACAAGCCCTTGATATTCAAGAGAAGACACTTGGGCCAGAGCATCAAGATATGCTCTGCAGTATCTACAATCTTGATATTGCTCTCAAGAATCAGGGAAGATATAAAGAAGCAGAAGCAATGTACTGATGAGCTCTTGATATTCAAGAGAAGACACTTGGGCCAGAGCATCCAGATATGCTCTGCAGTATTAACAATCTTGGTAATGCTCTGGAGAGTCAGGAAAGATATGAAGAAGCAGAAGCAATACACTGATGAGCTCTTGATATTCAAAAAAAGACACTTGAGCCAGAGCATTCAGATACACTCTGCAGTATCTACAATCTTGATATTGCTCTCAAGAATCAGAGAAGATATGAAGAAGCAGAAGCAATGTATCAGTGAGCTCTTGATATTCAAGAGAAGACACTTGAACCAAAGCATTCAGATACACTCTGCAGTATCTACAATCTTGATATTGCTCTCAAGAATCAGAAAAGATATGAAGAAGCAGAAGCAATGTATCAGTGAGCTCTTGATATTCAAGAGAAGACACTTGGGCCAGAGCATCCAGATACACTCTGCAGTATTAACAATCTTGGTACTGCTCTGGAGAGTCAGAGAAGATATGAAGAAGCAGAAGCAATACATCAGCAAGCTCTTGATATTCAAGAAAAGACACTTGAGCCAGAGCATCCAGATATGCTCTGCAGTATTAACAATCTTGGTACTGCTCTGGAGAGTCAGGGATGATATGAAGAAGCAGAAGCAATACATCAGCAAGCTCTTGATATTCAAGAAAAGACACTTGGGCCAGAGCATCCAGATACACTCTGCAGTATTAACAATCTTGATAATGCTCTGAAGAGTCAGAGAAGATATGAAGAAGCAGAAGCAATGCACCAGTGAGCCCTTGATATTTGAGAAAAGACACTTGGGCAAGGAAGAGCTGTAGGTTAGAACAAATTGTCATGATTGAGCATTTGCTGCACTTGGCTGCGTTGGCCCTCTGGGAAGTAGTTAGCGATCCACTGAATATCATGTCATGAATCATTTCATGTTTCCAAGTCGGAAAATTCGGTGCCATTTTTTTGTAGCAAGTGGATTTATTCGCGTTCTGGCTGGAGCTGCACCTGCTTGAGTGGTGGACATGCAAAAGCGCCAGCTGTTCAAACACTGACTCCGTATTTATTAGCTTCAATCTTGATACACATCGCTAAAGCTGTAATTAATTATTTACCATACAGTTCAGAAGCTTCGAAAAGCTTAAATTGTATTGTAATCATATATGGATTAGTCTTGCATTAGCGTCTGAGCCATCAGGGCTTGAGAATAGTTTCAGTGTTTGATGTGTAAGGCGATTTCGGGAACTACTGTATCTGAACAGTCTCATTATTTCATTGGGCTTGAGAGAAAATTCATGATAGTCATAGAGTCTTAGATGTGTCAGAGAATTGTGAGAGCTGACTTGAGACTCCATCAGTCTCAAGATAATCCTTTCAAGACTCATTCAGATCTAAGTGATATTTCACAAGACAATTTTACCAAGACCTTTCTAACAAGACAGCCATTTTCATGTGAGGCCCTGGAGCCCAACCTGTGATATTCACATGATCACATGGAATTACTGGCTTGCATCCATATTTGATCTATCCAGCTCTTTTCATGGGTAATAAAGTAGATAATGAAGTACAGGTTTTCTCATAATTATAAATTACTGGTGAAGATTGTCTAAAAAGGAATTCCTTGAGGAAAAGCTTCTGTGGAATTCCTCACAAGATGATTCCTCCTGTGAAGGTTGTCTAAAAAGGAATTCCTTTAAGGGCAACCTCCTGTGGTGAAAATCCTCACAAGATGATTCTTTGAGGAGCTGGGTCATAAATTTAAATTACTGTGTAGGCTGTCTAGAAATGAACTCTTTAAGGACAAGCTTCTGTGGCAGAAATCCTCACAAGATAATTCTTTGAGAAGCTGGCTCATGAATTCAAATTACTGTGAAGGTTGTCTAAAAAGTAATTCCTTGAAGAGAAGCTTCTGTGGCAGAAATCCTCACAAGATGACTCTTCAAGAAGTTGGCTCATTATCTTAAATTACTGTGAACGCTGCCTAAAAACAAATTCTTTAAGAAGAAGCTTCCAAGATGACTCTTTGAGGAGAAGGCTGTCTAAAGAGGATTCAAGAAGAATTATCCCTGGTGCTGAATGATAAAAAGGTAGATCTGCATAAATGCAAAGCTTCTGCCCTGGGGTGCTGCTCCCTTCAGGCGTTTATTCCCTTCAGGCGTTTATTCCCTCTGAGCTTTTATTCCCTCTGGGCCTCTCTTCCCTCCAGGCTATTATTCCCTCCAGGTGTTTATTCCCTCTGGACTTTTATTCCCTCCGGGCGTTTATTCCCTCCAGGCGTTTATTCCCTCCAGACGTTTTTTTTTTTTTTTTTTTTTTGTTTTTTTTGTTTGTTTGATTCATAGACTGTCCCAACCGCCCTTACAGGCAGTTATGCAGCGCTCAACTATATAAATAAATACAGAAGTTTTGCTCTTTTTCCTTGGGGAGGAAGCTGTTCTGCAGGAGTTTGCCAGTTGTGCTGGATCACTCTTGCAGAATGCTTCCTTCCCACCAGATCTTCCTCTATTCATAGCCATCTTGTCAGTTCTATATCTTTGCCTTATTAGGCCCTTTTGGCCCTCCTTCCTCTTCTTTTTACTTGTTATACACTCATACTACTTGTATTGAAGTACTGTGGATGAAACTGCCTTGAATTGACCCAGAAGATCTGTTCTGATCATCATCTTTGCTGCTTGCATGATCATTGACAAGTTACAGAGAATGTGTTTGATGTCCATGCATGGATTCTTGCCTGCCCACATTTGATGTCATTTGTCTGCTCAATCATGGCATTTCAGAAGAATATGTCATACTGTTTGCAGCTCATGGCCACATTGACATCTGTCAGTGTCAGCTTGCTTGATGTGATGGAGATATGTGTGAAGGTCAATCTTGTCTGTACACATCTGTGTGATCACTGAACTGATTGCTCTGTGTGTTTCTTTGTGTGTGTTGAGAATCACTTTTCTGAGTTGAGCTCTGAGTCAGAAGAGGAATCTGCTGTGTTTTCTGTTCTTCCAGAATGTTTTTCATTTGTGCTTCATCACCTGATGGATGGTGGTTTTTGTGGTGGCCATCAGCATTCACAGTGAGTCTGATTCCAGTTCAGTGTTTAAGGTGAGGGTGGCAGTTTTCTTCATCAGTTGATCTGCTTTCTCATTTCTGGACACTCTGACATGTGCTGGGATCCATCAGAACTGCACTTTCCATTCCAGGTTGTGGAGTTCATCAAGCAATTTTATGGCCTCAATGAGAATATATTGATCTGATGAGTGCTTGAGATTTCATATCACTTGAATGGCAGCCTGATTGTCAGTGAAGATGGCACACTTTCTGGGGGTGTTACTGGCTGTGTGGATGTCAAGTATTATCCAGAGAGCTAAGGCCAGGCCTTTGTGTTCTGCTGTGTACACAGTGGAAGTGCTGGCTTTGCCCATGTACTGCATCCACCTCACATGGATGCTGTGAACTGGGGGTGCAGGTGCCACTGCAGTCACTTTCACATGATCACTGATTTCACTGCCATTGATATATATGCATACAGTTGTTGGCTCAGTGACATCATGTTCTTTGATGGCATCCTCAGTGAACTGGTTGATACAGATAAAGGGGGGGATCCACCACAGTGGTACAACATGCAGTTGGCATTTCTCAAGTCATTCAAGCTGTAATTTAAATTTATCCCTGAGAATCCTGAAGAAGCAGTCAAGAAGACTCAGTGCATTTCATTTGTGAAGTGATCTTTCACTGATTATCATCATGTTGTCATGTAGCAGTGAGGTTCTGATGTGTATTGTGGCTTTCAGTGCTGTCTGCTTGAGCTGCTGCTGAACTGACAGCAGATGTGCTTTCATGTTGACTGCAGCCTCAGCAGTTGTTCAGAATGCTTCTGTGATAATCTGAACTGCACACTGCTGAATTCTTCAGATGATGTTTATCATGACACCACCGCAGTTTGAGAATCTGGTTCCAGAAATGTATCACACAGAGCATTCATACAGCATCTAAAGCACAATCACAGCTCAGTATACATGCCAGAGGTTGACTGCACCTGCTCTTCATGTTGAGAATGCCAGAATCAATAGTGCTGAGAGTCATTTCATTGCTTTCACCTCTATCTTCTCACAGTGGTGTTTTCACCAGAGCTTGATGTCCATGTGAATACCAAGGTAGCAGCATGGCAGTGATGCTGCCACTGTGGCATGCAGAAGGCATAGAGAGTGTGTGCTGTTCATATACAGATCACATGTAAAGTGAACAAGCTCATATTTTGTCAGTGCAAATTTGAAGCCATGTTTCTGCACCCACTGCTTGACCTTCTGGTGAATCTTCTTCAGGGTCTTGCAGTTGTGCTGTGTGAATGAGCCAACTGCCAGAATTGACACATTGTCAATGTATCTCACTGTCTCTGTCTTCTCTGTCTTGCATGTCTCAATGAGATTGACATTGTAGAACAGATAGAGAATTGATGAGATGAGCAATCTCTGTGAAATTTCAGTTTGAATCAGAGTCAAGAGTGTGGTGTACTTCTGCAGTTTGAGTGTGGTGAATCAGTCAGTGAGAAATGATGCTATTCAGTTTATTATCTTCTCACTGATCTGGTGTTTTCAGAGATTGTGTAGAAGTCAGATTTGCAAGACATTGTTGTATGCTTCTGATATGTTCAGTAGAAGTAGAGTGACAATCTTGCCCTCTGACCACATCTGATATATTCATTGAAGAAGAAAGTGTATGACATACTTGATTGATGCCAGTTTCTGGCCTCCAGTGTGATGACTGAGAAGAAGATTGTAGGTATGAATGAGGCAGATTAGTCAGTTTGTGATGATGGTCTCCAGAGCCTTCTCTAATGTGCTAAGAAGAGCAATCAGTTAATATGCTTTGAGTTGAGTATAGTCATCCTTCTCTGACTTTCAGAGTACAACTGTGATAGTGTCCTTGAAATGTTTAGGGCAGTAACTCTGTTCAATGCACATGTTGAAGAGCTTGTGAAGACTGAGAAGAAGAATGTTCAGCATCTGATGTAGAATTCTGTTAGTGATGCTGTTGACTTCTGATGCCTTGTTTGGAGAGACTCTGCACACCACTCTTTCAATCTCCACCATGGTGATATTCAGGCACTCTTGGAGTGAAGAGTAGTTGTATCCCTCCATATTTAAAAGGTCTGCCTGAGACAGTGGTGGAAAGAATGTCTGGTGGAGCACCTTCACCTTCTCTTTAGACCAGTGTGCAGGTTCTCTGTCCAGTTTCATCAGAGTCAGTGTGCATGTGAGTGTCACATTATGCCTGTTCTTGACTCACTTGATCAGGTTCCAGAGTTCTGACAGTGATGCAGATGCTTCTTCAACTTGCTGCTGATAGATATTGCAAAGAGTCTTTTGAATATGTTGGTCTTTTCTGTTGCAAGTCTGTCAATAGATCTCATGATTCTCAGCTTGTCTTGAGCATTGCCATCTTCAGCAGAGCTGTTGGACTTCAGTGCTCAGATCTTTACATAATTGATCAAACTCTACAATGAATTGAGAGAAAGAGTTTGACCATGGTGTCAACATGGCTATACTCACATTCAGTGTCTTGATGATGGTGAAAATGAGTTTGTCAATACAATCTCTGTGTCTGAGTTCCAGAATGTTATCTGGTCAAAGAAGATGTGTCTCAACAGTTTTCCTGAGTGTCAACAGGTCTGTTTTCACCCACAGACATTTTCTTACTGACTCAGCTGACTTTCAGTTTCAGTCAATTGCTAGAGCAATCAGAAGGTGGTTGAAGTCACAGTTCATCTTCTTGTCAATCTTGCAGTGAATCATTCAACTGACCAGACTCTCTGACACAAATGTTAGATTGATTGTGAATTCTTCATTCTTTCATCAGTGAGTTGAGGTTCTGAGTTCAGTGAGAAGTCATAGCTGAAATTCTTCAATAATTGCAAGAAGCTCTTCAGTGCTTGACTCTCTGTTGAAGTGTCAGTGTGTTGATGACCAGAGTGAGTGATGAAGATTGAAGTCTTCAAGCACAATAATCTTCTCAACTGAATCTAATGCTTTAATTGCTTCTGCCAGCATGAGAAGTGTGTTGATATCTACTTCATTGTATATGTTGAAGACTGAGATTTTATTGCCTGACTGAAAGTTGATGATTTGTAAAGCAATAATGTTCTTGAAGATGAATGAGACACTTCAAGTGCTTGAGTTGATTTTCTTGCTGATATATAAGCACACTCTTGTTGTGAAATTAGCAAAATATGTCAGTTGAAAATGTGTTCTGAGAGAGTGATATGATGTTTCAATGAAGAGGTTTCACCATGGCTCCTGAATGACTAGAATGTCATAATTGAGAATACAGAAATTCTGAAAGAGACTGGTGAAAATGATGTCTCTTGACTTTCAGACATTGTACTGTAAGATGCACAGTTCTTGATGTCCTACCATCAAAATTGTGTTGTGTCAGAGCTATTTGTAGATGATCTGCTTCAGGTCTGCTGACTTCTCAGACAGCAGAATATTCATTCTGTGAGAGGTCTCTGCATTCATTTTAGAGTGAATAGTTTTCTTCCTTCATCACAGTGCACAGTCAGGTTTCAACTCAAGTACTTCTGTCTTTTTAGATGTTTGCATAACTCTGATGTTGCTGAAAGCTCTTTACTGCAGTACATGCATATTCTCATGCAGTGAGTGATCATTAACTCAGCATCTTTTGTCAGTCAGTTGCTGTAAACTTTCTGGTGCTCTGAGTATCTGCATGACTTGAATATAGTTTCTCTTGCTGTACAGATGTTTGTTGCCATGAATGTCAGAAAGAATGTCATCATTTTCAGATTGTGTGATCAGTCTTCAGTGATGTTTTCTAGATTTGTCAACTATTCATCTGTGTCAGCTGTGTTGAATTCTGCAAGGGTTTCTGGGAGAAGTTCAGGTAGCAGAGTCAGTGCTTCAAAGAGCTCAACTTCAATTGAGCTCACAGCTGCAGTGTTGCCTACTTTCATGTTGATCTTCAGAGAGTGTTCTGACATGAACAGTGATGAATCAGCTGCTGATTGCTGTGGTGCAGATTCTTGTGATGATGCTGACACTGCATGGCCCACCACAGTCAGCATGTTGGTATGCATTTGTGTGAACATGATATTCTGAGAGATCTGTGATCTCTGAAGAGAACTTCTCTCTGGAGCCTGTGAAAGCTCTGGCATATCAGCATTGTTCAAGAACTCTTCACAGAAGCTCTCTATCATGATAACTCAGTTGAAAATGAAATCATGTGTTGAACAGACTCTCTTTCATGAATTGTTGTTCTTCATGAGTTTGTCTGAGAGACTTTCTTTAAAGGGTACTGGTCAGTAAATTGACTGATTTCACTTTGCTTGCTCAATTCTTTTCAACTCTTTCTTTCTTGCTGAACAGACATTGCTTCATGTGATGTGAATTTCTTTGCAGACTGAACATTGAGAAGTGAAATTCTCTACTTTCTGCTGATTGCAGTTCTTGATCTCATGTAACTCAGTGCAGTAGTCACAAGTTTGAGCTGCATTGCATTGAGTGCTGATGTAGCTGTATTGATAGCACCAGAAGCATTGCTTGACTCTGCAGATACAATCATAGAGTTCACTTATGTGTATCTGTTCATTTCATATTATGTTGACATAGATGATGATGTTGACCATTTCTGGTTCTTTGAATTTCACCACAATTAAAGATGTGAGCTTGAAGAGAAATTTCTGAGTCAATCATCTCACATGTACAATTTCTGTCTTGAGAATGATGATGCAGTTGTCTGTGAGTATTTGCTGAATGATGATTTCTCAGTTCTTCATGTTGATGATGTTTGTGAAGATGCTGTGAATGATTACTTCATAGATTGACATGATGATTTCTGTCTGTTCTTCAAGATCATTGACTCATGCTCTGTTCTCTTTAAGTTTCTCTGCTTCTGCTACTGAGAAGGTGAAGATTTATATGTCACTGCTCTTGAGCTGGTGGGCTGCAACCACTGCCACTGACTTAATAGCCATGTAGCTTTTGATAGATGTCTCAACATGCTGTTTTATTTCAGCTGTAAATAATACTTGAAAGCATTGAATGATTCTGTGATTCTTGAGTTTGACTATGATTGCTCAATCTCTATATGCTATGACTGTGAGTTTAGTCTTAGTGGTGAACATGTCTTGAGTGATCAGAGGTGGTGGTACAGCATTGTCTCTGCTGTATGCTATCTGTGTCCAGAATGCACTCTGT